>CM054381.1:33703158-34413158 GCA_028858755.1 Ara ararauna | reverse complement strand
CATTTCTTGAACAGTAGAAGAGTTAAGATTATTTTCTGGGTGCCTAGATTATTATATCCTTTGCTTAAACAGCATCATTCCAGCTTTTTTTTTTCTTGAAGAGGCATATGCACTTCACCACAACTCCTGTTGATAAGGGCTAACAAAGCAAGCTAGCTTAAAACCAGAAAAATACATCCCCTTCTCCCCACCTACCAAGAACACTCATCCAGGTATTCTGAGGATACTAATAAAATAACTTGTCAGCTGCAAAAAGCATAGAAATTTCCTCCCAGAAAGAGAAAAATCACACCTGAATACACCTTCGATGGAAACCAAGGTCCAGCATACAATGTGCGGCTTACACTACGCAAAACACTTACCATTGCCCGTCAAAATACTAGAGCTCGAGGACTTACACCACCGTGACTACCCATGCAGGGGCGAAGTTGCCCACATACAAGGAAGAGGTGGTTTCTGAGCAGTTATGAGGAGCAAGCACAATAATTTTTACCTGGAAAATGCTGTTTGCAGCTGCTCACCGATTTGTCAGCACACACGCTGCTCTTGCCTCGTGATTTATGATGCTCTCGCCAGCACTGAGACTTCTATTACTGTCCTCATTTATTGCCTGCAGCTGTCATTCTCACCAACAATTCTACAGTTGTTTGTAGGTGAGGTATCAAAGGTATTTAGTGTGCACCTAGAGATGTAATTTTAATCAAACCTACTCACAGGCAGCATTTAAATGTTAGAACAACTGCACAGAGTGCAGCAATTAATGTGGACTTGACCAACCAAAATTATGACAGCCATAAACGTTTACTCGTAAATGCCTCAAAAGGATGGATGTCCAACAGGCCTGCAAACACCTGCTGATTTGTAAATGAAGATAAAAATAGTACCCATAGATCACAAAGCCTTCCAACAGGTATTCAAATGCACAATAAATGTATTAATACAAATTCAGCAATTTCACTGCAGCCAAAATGTCGATAAGGCGCTAAATTCAGCTACACCTTTCTCACCACATATTTTCTGCAGCCAGCTATTTTCCCCTTAGTCTCAACAGGTTTTCCAGCATCTCCTAAAAATCTGCTGAATTTGCCTGTTTTAGAACAGTGGCAGTGGAGGGGGAAGCAGATTCTCACATCCAACAATTCCACTTTGAAAATACCTCAGTGTGTTTTCTAGACATTTAAAATTTGCAAATCAAAATGTTCTTCCTTAACTTTCTGGGGAGCCACAAGGCACTCGATGATTGGAAAAAGAGACGAACAGGGTTACTTAAGCATGACTATCAACTGCACCACCCTGCTCTGAGAGAGGGTGGCAAACAGCCTCCAGGTGCAAATGGGACATACCACCTCCAACCGTGGCACGAATGTACAACAGAGAGTGCAAAAGGAGACCTGGACCTAAGCCTAATACTACTTTCATGTGTACTCTAAAGCGCCCACTCCTTAAGTCATCTGATTATAACAGCATCACTATTTAATGAGTTTCTACTGCTTGTGATCCAGGATGAAACTGGAAAATATGAACCCTAAACAAGCCCCAAAAGGCAGATTTTGCAAAAGAATGCAAGTTTATTGTTACTTACAATTATTCTATAAGTCTAGCTTCTGGTGGCTAATATTTTAACGCTGGCAATTCTAAATTAGTCTAATCAGTACTCTAAGCACCGAAATCCAGTTTCTGCGTTCTAAGTTCTTCTCTTCAACACCATCCACAGCTTGAAAATGGCACTCAAGGCAAACTCAACAACTATGAATTTACAAACAAAAGGCAGCCTGACCGCCACTGCTGTCATAATCAAGCTTTATCTATAGGTGAACAGATAGTGTCAAAATAAAAACTACAAATTAAACACATAACTCTCAAGTGGAAAAAATGATGATGCATTTTACTCTATCTTGATACAGAACCTTTGGTGTTGGGAAGCTGTTAATACTTGCAATGCATACAGGTATTGATTAATCCTATTATCTCTTCATGTTCCAGTCCCTTCAGCCAAGATGATGAGGTCACATTGAGAGAAGCACACAGAAGTGAGCAGTCACTAATTGTGAGCCCACATTAAACCATTAGCTTGTGTGCAACAGCCAGCTTTCAGGTTAAGAAATAAAATCTGCTTTTAAATAGAACACTAATAGGAGCACATTTCAGAGTTCAAGAATATATGACCCTCAAACTATTCTGTGGATGCATTTCAGTCATTTAAATCCACAATATACCGCTTAGTCTTCCTGTAACATTTTTTAGGAAAACGAGGTCTGAACTGGTCATGTGCACTTCATTAGGAATAGCAATTAAAAAATAATCCACCATGCAAAAGCTGAACTCACCTACACTTTAATACTTTTTTAAAATTCTATTTTTATTTCAGCTTTTACTCTACCCCTGACCCCCTTCCTATATGTAACTGCAGAACGTGTATATTTTGGGTGGAAGTAACATTTCTATGCAGGGTACATGCACTTATGTGCTTTACATACATTAGCTTTGACCACAGTTTAACTAAGTCACTGCACTCCTCTGATGCGAAAGGCCTGTCCAAACGGAGAAGTTGGATCCAACTACCTGGCACCCAGCTGGTGCAACTACAACGCAAAGATGTCTCTGAAAGTCAGAGACAGGATCCTTACCATGGAAAGCATCCCTGAGATTCCTCACCCCAGTAATCCAGGAACCGGGCAATTAGAAACAAACCATACAAACAAACCAACCCCCCCCAACCGCCACACAACAAAACCCCCATGCAACCCAAAACTTGAAACTCCTTCCATCAATTATTATCCCATTTTTCTTAATACTGGACATGATAGTATTTTACTGGCAACGGGGGAGCCTTTTTTTTTTGTTCAAACCTAACAGCTGAGAAGACATTCAAACTATAATTGCTCTTAGAGCCAAACAGAGATTCACATACTATCCTCAGATGATGTCTTTAGGATCTGATCATTTATACGTATATGTATGTTTTTTCACTGACAAACAACCTGGCTCCTCTACTTGTGCAACTTGCATTACTCATAGGAAATCCTTGGCAGAGGCAGGCCAACATATGTTAATTACTGGGTTGCATTATAATAGGTCTAACATCTTGTTTCCCATCCAGGGTTTTTAAATAAATGGAAACAACAGTCTCTTTGGATATAAAAGTATGTATTTTTGTATCACAGGCTAAAAATATTCCACGTTAAAAACACAAATAGATCAACTGCCAGAGAATTCCTGCCTCTTCTGTGTTTTTTTGGGGGGATTTATTAAACAAAGAAGCCAGGCAATCTTTCAGAGAGGTTAGCACATGTGCATTCATCTTTCATTTCCTATAAATTATCCTGAAGTCAGGTGTAATAGCAAAAAGGGGAGCTTGACTCCCCAGTCTTCTATTTCTTCTATAAACAGCTTATCAGGTAAAGTTGGCTACCAGCTTCTAAAGCAAAATAAAGCACAAATTCATGAACCCTGAGGAGCACGAACAGTGCAAAGATATGCTTAAAAATATGTATTTTTCTTATGATAGGAGATATGTACTATGTTTCTTCATTTTATGATTTAATACACTGGGATATTGCTAGGACAAAATGCCGGCAACATTGCAAGCATTTTTGATTTACATTTCTCTTTATTGAGTAAGAGGCATTGAAGGCCATAGCTGCAATTTCAGACAAAGGACTAAGACTCTGTGCGGACACACTGTTTCTTTTTGGATGACCAAATTCAAAGTTTTAAATCTGAATTTCAAATCATGTGACACCACAAAACTGACAGAAACACTAGAAGTTCTGTTGAAATTTTTAGAACTGTAATATTCTAAAAATAGGGACTGCAAAAAGACCTTTCACAAAAGGTTTTGGAAAGAGTTCAGGCACTGAATAAATAATTTATACATGCATTCAGAATGCAAAACCTTTTAGGAGATAGCAAAAATGCTGTCTCAGAATTTTTATTTTTTAAAGTGATTAAACAAATTAGTGACAGGACATTATCCCACAACTGTGAACAGAAACCTACCAGAAACCATCACCCTCTCCTCCTTCCTTACCCAGGAGTCCCTACACTGGGTGCTGCACAGATGCAGCACTGGTCCCCGCTCTGAAAGGCTCAGTGCCAGCCAAGAGGCGCCAGTGAAGAGCAGACAGATGGTGGCCAATAAGGAAACTATCACGCTGTCTTAGTCACCATTGCAGAGCCCGAGTGCCACACAATAGCAGCCTGACTATCATCTATTTTACTCCTCATTTCAGCTCGTTAATACGTTTACCTGCATATGCGTAGTGTTACCAGCTATACGGCAAATAGACAAGAGAGCTGTTATGAGATGTACCAGCCCAGTGTCATACAGGGCTGGCAAGGACCCACCACAGCCAGGTGTAACACTGAAGCCAGATATCCAAAGGTTACAAAACAGTGCACTAAACCCAACACGCTCACTGGGAGCAGTTATGCTGTGTTAGCTAAGAGAAAACATGCCCAACTCTTCAAGATGGATGTTCAACATATCAACTAGTTAACAAAAGAAAATTCGATCTTGCATTTCACATATTTTTTTTATTTATTCAGAGACACAATGATATTCTGCTGAAGGGTAAGACAAGCACAGTGCTGAATTTAAGGTACCCGTGTACTTCCACCAACCAATTCCTCAAACCCAGGCTCTGAACCCTCCAGCAGCTGCCATCTCCTCCTCCACTCCCCTGCAGACCCCACACTTCCCAGGCACCTGTCAACCTATTACAAAGAACAATCTGCCATGAATACAGGTAGAAATAAAATGACTGCAAATATTTTCAGGACCCATTTTAATCAAACAGGGTCTGAACTACTCCCCATCCACAGCACTATCCTTTGCAGGAAAACCCACCGCTTCACCCAAGCCTGTGCAGCACCAAGCACCATCTGGTCTACACCTTGGGAGGTCCTTTCTTACTTTCAACTTGCCCTGCTCCAGTTTGTGCCACCAGCAGTGGTACCTATCACCACTGCACTCCCTGCCACACAGACTCTGCAGGACAAGGCAACTTCATGTGAATGCTTCAAAATATTTATCCTGTGTCCTGTTGCGGATTCCTTTTGAAGTATAAACAAGGTCTGTATGGTCTTCCCTTTATTTGTAACTCATACCCGAGGATCACTCAGTAGGCAAGGTTTGGTCTTGAAGAAAAGCATTTATACAGCTCAGACAAGCCCAAGTCTAAGCTATATCTTTGTTAAACACCAGGATTAAGCATTTGTTATTAATAAACATTTCAAAGGTTCTCATGGATTTCTTCTACACTCTTGTCTTTTGCTGGTCACCAGCAGCTGCTGTCAGTTTTACTTGTTATTTGGTAAAGAATAACAAGGCCAACTAAAACAGCTACTCCCAAGTTACACATAAACAAGCGGGTGCCTGCTACAGGAACAGGACCTTGCTTATCTGGACTCTGAAGCCCTTCTGGGTACCCACCTTCCCACACAACTCCTGTTTGTCTCCTGCCACAGGAACTGCTGCTAAGCCTGGGACAGCTGGGCCATGGAGCCCCCCCAGTTTCTCTTTCCATTCCCACCAGCGAAAGTCAGTTCTGAGCTAGGCTGAGCCTTCCCCCCAAGGGGTCCCTGCAGCAGTGTGAATTGCTGCTACAGAAGCGGGTTCGGAGCCAGCACCACAGCCTGAGCAATGTCAGGGGCAGGTGAATGGGAAAGGACACACCACCCGCACGCTTACACCGTCAGAAAGCTGTGGGAAGAACACATGAGCCCAAGTGGTTTAACTCACAAGGCTGATTTAACCAAGCCTTAGAAGGCTTCACTAGTGACCCAAAATAAATTCTCATTACATAATACTGTTATGATTTTAATGCACAAGATGTCAAAGGTTTTACAGTGCCAACTGCCAAAGCTATGCATTCAGTTGGAAAGCTAGTAGGCTCCCATGTCTAATGGTATCAAATTCCAGCTGGACTGCAACCCAATAGTTTTAAAAAGTGGTGTTAATTATGGGAGAGATCTCATACTTGAGAGGACAGGAAAAGACTGAAGTGTAGATTCGGAAACAAATCTCCTGAAGAAAGGCTGACAGAAGCTTTAAGTTTCACCAAGTGAGAAGTATCAGAGTAGATCTCTCAGAAGCAGGAAAGACACTTGTGAATGGGATGAAGCTGAACACTAGTTTGTAAGGAAACAGCTGTGCGAACGTAACTTACAAATTCATGTTTTCAGTCACAGAACTGCTACCTACATTTGTACGTGTGGGTTGCATTAAGGTGCAACTCAGCATCTTAATTTTCTGTGAAACAGAGAGAGCACCTCTATCTCAGTGGCAAGGTGGGACTTCATGGTTTTGTAAAGCACCTGAAGGACAGAGAACTGAACATGCAGATAGTCAGGATCCCAAGAGCACGCTCATTGGCCTGGAGTCTTTTTAGAACAAGCATTCCAGTCTTAAAAAAATAATGAAGTTATTGTTTAATCAAATGTGAAGTGCATCAACCTGTGCTAAGTGGAGAAAGGAAGAAAAGCTTTCTTTGAAAAGGCTTGGGGAAAGCATTGGGCTGCTGTAAGGGAGGCCAACACAAGCTGTATACCAGCTGTTAAACAAGTTAACTTCTGTGATCCCACTGCTGGGAAAAGAGTTGTAAGAGCATTAAACACACAGAATTTACAAGAAGGACACCAAGAGATTGGGTAGACTGCCTGACAACCACATCATTCTTCTTCCCCCCTGAAAACCTGCGGGATAATAAACCCTTTTCTCTTCCATATACAGATAGATATATAAACAAACTGCTCTTCCGAGAATCCAATGTCAACAAAGTCTCTAAAACTGCTTTTTAAAGCTCTTCTCCTGCCTTTTTTTGGGGGGGTTATGTGGAGGGAAGATAACCAAATGGGTCTTCTGTTGACCTATGAAGAAGTGACAGCGCCTGTTTTCAAGCTACTCTAGCTGCAGGAACTTGCGTTTTTGCAATGCATTTTGAGAAAAACGTTCTCCAAGAAAATCTTGTTTATAAGAGTTTTTTACAATTTACAACAGCAAAAATCTAAAAGATACACTCAGTGCTAAGAAAGACTAAAGTTTATGTAAAAGCAGTGATATGTAAGGTATTTTCAAACCATGTATGGGGACATCCCACATTCAGGCTGTATGAACAGAAGCATCACTCAGACTGGGTACGGAGGCAGCAGGACAGCAGGTTGGTGAGTTTCTCTCCCTTGCTTGAGAAAGTGGCTGTAGTTGGAGGGACAGGGGTCCTGCAACTGAAGACAGGAGCCTTTCCCCTCTGACACTTTATGGTGGTTCTCCCCACCCTGTCACATTCTCACACCTCTAAAATAACCAAAAGTAGATGGTAACCTTTGAGCTGGAGGATGCCTATCCACCAGGCACTGCCCTGCACTGCTCCCCCATCCCACGATGCCCTTAGTTATACAGTAAGCCCGTATTCAATTAGTTCATCTGTTTTTGGAATGGGTGTTCAAAAGCAAGAGAGGAAGAGAAACCTGCACTTCAGAATTTACTGGCAGAACAGGAGGTGTGTATTTCAGGGCAGCCTAAAAGGCTCTGCTGTTCTCAGAGGTAATCAGGAATACAGCCAAGAAACAAGCAGATATTCATCAAGGGAACTGGTTTGTTGCTACTAAATGGCCAATTGAAGCTCCTGCCACTCTGTCTTATATCTATTTCACTGCAGCCCTAATAAGTAAACCTTTCTGATTAGTTATGACACTATCTAGAAATCTCTGAGAGACAGATACCATTCACTTCACCAAACGGGCAGTTGTTGCAGCCCTGAAGCCTCAAAGGAATTACATCAATAAATAAATAATGGTTCCAAGGGACAACACAAACTTGTTTACATAATTGCTCTTTTTCTTATTCGTCAAACATAGATGTTTTCACCTAATCAGCAAAGGTGGCAAATGATATTTCACGGGTACAAAAAGTTGCAATATGAACGGGGCAGAGTTTATCCACATTTGTGCATTAGACACAACCAGCCAGTATTCTCCAGTTAATGCTATCCTGGACCAACCTGACTACACAAGTAAGTCACCAGAAGAGCTTGCCAGTTGCCAGAATTGAGAACATCAGAACAAGGAAGATCTGAAGACTAAATAAAGACAACAAACAATTCCATACCAGTTTTGCATGAACCTATCAGATGCACAAAGTCTGTGGCTTTCATCCACACACTATCTTTGAGGACACATATGCATTATCTATAGGTTAGAGGTGTTCCTTTTTCTGAAGTCAGACCCACAGCAGTGCTGCTTTTCTTGGGGGGTTGAGGAAGAAGGCTTACAACAACCACAGTCTCTCTGTGCCTGCAGCCAGTATTAACCACCAAGAAACTGGCATATGGTTGTAAGGGGAGAGGACAGCATCAACTACCCATGGATCACACAGCCAGAGGATCATCTGAGTAGGTTTCAGAGGACTGAAGAAGGATATCTTAGCACAAGAACATTGGTTTTATAAATCAGCTCTCCCCCATCTACTAACACATAAATATTAAGTCACAAAACCCAAAACTTAAATTTTGTTAAAAAAAAAAAAAAAATTAAGTAACAAACTCCTCATGAAGACAAGAAATGAGCAGCAGAAGCAATCCAAATCCACAGCTCTATGAAATTTCCACAGGTTTGTAGCATTGTGCATATTAATGGGTTTTGAGCCATTTCTTTTCCCTCCTCCCTGCCTGTGCTGAGCCAACAGCCCTCCTGCTTCACTTTGGGAATCAATTCAACGCTGCTCTGCAGAGTAAAAACAAGCACTGGATTATCAACCAAGGGACATGCTTCCCACATTTACCTTTACGGAATGTTAATGTGATAGCTTGTATGTGACTACCTCAATATTAATACACCAGACAAAAAACAAAATAGCTTGATTTACTGAATTATCTGTGGACAGGACAGAAGCCTCTTTTCCAGCTTAGATATTTCATTAAATCCTAAACCTTATTCGAAAAAGCATCAACCATCATCCCTTCCCCAGTGGAAGGGACTGTGTTTGGCTGTTCCAGGGTTTCATAGAGGAGTACAAATTACTTCTTCTATCTTCTGCTATAGGTCTAAACAGTGTAAGCAACTGAGAGAAACTATAGGTGGCCCAGATCAAACGGTCACTTACGTGGGCCTTCAGAAGGGCGGGTTCTTTTAAGAATGAATCATCCCCTATGGAGTAACTCAATTTCTGCTGACACTTCCAGGAGAAACTGGGTAGAAAGTGATTTTGTCTGCCTAAGAACAACTTTGTGCTTTCTACTAGATACATTAACACTCATACAAAATTGCCATCCTCCAAGAAGGGAAGGGTAAAGGAACTGTACCTCTCCTTGCAGGCAATGCAAACTTCAATGTATCTTAAACTATTAGAACCAAAAATAACATGTAACAAGTGCAAGACCATTCCTTACTCTCATAATACACTACTGCCTCCAACAGTCAAGTTGTGGAGATCCATTACAACCCATTGTCTGGACATTTCTCTTGCAGCCCATATCACCTTTAAAATATTCTAACACTAACTAAGCTGAATGCTAATGATCATGTGAAACCCAACGGAAACAAATAAATTGAAAATTGCTACATAAGAAGTTTTTGCTTTTAGAAAAAAAGGGGGGTATAAATCAATATGAGAAAGCAACATTTCCATTTAAGAACCTTTTTTTTTTTAAAATAATCCTAAACCACCATAATAAGGCAGAAATTATTCCTAAGGCAACTGACAGCCTCAACTTACCATCACCACGAAAGCTTACACACACCTAAATTCAGTGAAAGAAAAACATACATCGTCTGAGCAGGAGGTGTATCACTGCCCATCTGTGGTGGTCTGTATTGAGGCATGTCCACTGTGCTTCCCCATAAACACATCTAAAGGATAAATAAGGTTTGTGCTCCCCATCCTACAACAGTTGGTTGACAAGAACAAATATAAGCCAACTCAAAACTCTTCAGCAATATTATTGCTGCTTTGCTGTAATACAGGATAGGATTTCACAAAAATTGGTCTAACTAGGAGTGAACAAATCAGCCAATTGCATAGTGGTCAAATTTGTTACCACAGGCATTAACTGCAGTCCTACTCATTTATGAGAAACAGGCTTCCCAGGTAAAGCTATAACAATCCCAGCTCATTCCTCCTCTGGCATTTGATCACCCATGTCATTACAGCAGCATGGCAGGCACCACCAGCTCCTGGCCAGCCACTACATCCATTTCTCATGGTCACACTATCTTCCGTGTGACTGGAAACAGGCTGGATCCCCGTTGTCCTGAAGCCTATCAACAACACTGTGGAAGGCAAAAGGAATTCCAACTTTGTTTCCTTTCTGGGATCTATTTTTCTTCCTTTGCAGCAGAGAAACCAGGCTTTGCAGGCTGCTGGTACAAACATCAAGTTGCTAAAACAGCCAACGTTGTCTCCAACTATAATATCAGTGATGTAACTGCCATCCATGATGATTGTTGTTGTGTTGGGAGGTTTCTTTGGTTGGTTTTTGGTTTTGTTTTTTTTTTTTTTTTGGCCGACATAAAACCTTTGGAACCTATAAAAGTGGAAGAGATTTGGTGCAAAGGGCAAGCAACTCCCAAGAAAAGTTATGAATGGAAATGTGCTACAAAGCCTCCTCTCTCCTTTTCACCCCTTGCAACCGCTGCTGATCAGGACAAATCTTTCAGATGCTGCAGAAACTGATCTATTATCTTTTCTGGGTTTCCTAAAATATTGTAAAAACAGAACTGCATGCCACACTAAGGTCACAGTTTTATTTCATCCCAGACAGTACAAAACACTCTGTATATATGCACAGCAACTCACTTCTTTCCTGAAACCAAGTTTTCATTGATCCTTTGCCACAGACTCAATTATTGTTTCTAATCATGATCAAGGTTTATTTAAGGTATTGTAGACTGTAAACAATGTAAACAATAAAAGCATCTGACCATGTTGACATGAATGTCATTGGCAGGTTAGACACCTACATCAACTGGTCCCCAGGGCGTTCCTTTTAAATTCTGAAAGTCCTAAATAAATTTAAATTACAATCTACAGAATAGTCTTGAAATCAGCCACCTTTCGGCGTAGTGTTATCTTGAGTAGACAAAAAATCACAGTCTGTCAATTAAATGCCAGGAAATTTTTCGTTGTTTTAAAACATAATCCTAGACACTTTTTTTTCTAAAAAGCTTTTTTTATTATTTATTTTTTTTTTTATTCATTGTGAGAGATTTGGCAAAACTCCTGGGCCTCCTCACAACCATGGGGAAAAATCATAATAATCGTGTTATTTGGCAATCGTAGACACACAAGTAAAAAATAGGAGAAATCAAGCCATTTTAAGACAACATTTAAAAAGATAAAAAGGAGAAAGGTCCTTGACTGTGGGATATTTAAAGGATTTCAAGTCATGTTTTCCATAGCCTCATTTTAACAATAAGTGTCCTTTTCTTTCTCCTCCCCTCCACCCCAAACTCTGAGGAAAACAGTCACAAAATGCACTCAACTAGCCTCAAAGTCACACGTGCTCCACTGCAGATCTTGCTTTCAATGTGTCTTTTGTTTGATGGCTGGTGTTTCAACATCCTCAACTTGAACAGAAAAAGGTCAGAGCAAGTCTTCTGGCATTCACAGACCTGCACCAGGCCCCGACAAGCGAAGATTGATGCCACAGTACATTTCCCCCAGTCGAAAGAAGGAAGTGGAGGTTTGAATCTGAGACCAACTATATTTGCTAGAAGGATCCTTCTCCCAGAGACCATCAGTGGTTTTTAGGTTTGCTGTGAAAGTTTTCTGCTGGTGCAGGCAATACTTCTTGAGTTAGAGTTCTGCCAACATGCCACCCTACTGCGACAGTACCTCGACCCGAACAGGTTCCCACCAATAAGAGGCTTTAGCCATACCTCCAAGCATAAGGCTTTTTCCCCAGCCCTCCCCTTTCCGCCCCCTCCTGGTTCTGCTCCACCTCTCGGTTACCCCTAGTGCCCTTACGCCTGCTGCCCTCACCCTCGCTTTCACCCCCCTGCCTGGGGAGGAGAGGCTGTACCATTAACCTTCCAGTATGCAAGGCCAAGGTCCACACTGCAGGTAGAGAGAAGCTGTTGCTAAAGATTCCTTAAAAGCTCTGGCACTTCAAGGCAGTCGGAACTACTCAACCAGAGCTGGGAGCCAAAGCTTTGCCACAGCATTAATGGGCTTTTGCCCTTTTAAATTTTATAAGCCTGTCGCCTTTCTGATGCTCACAGTTTTATTCAGAGTCCTAAATGGCCATTTCATATTTAAAAGAAGGCTTGCATAGGTAGCACCCTAAAACTACCAAAGGTCATTCATCTCCCCCCCCCCACCCCCCGCTCTCCTACTGTCTCTTAGGAAACCTTTGATAGAGCATTTGTTCAGGCTGCCAAGTTAAATCCTCTTCTCTCATGTCAATGCATTGAAAAAAGCAGTCAGAACACCAGCTTCACTCAGGCCTGCTCAAGTAAATGGAGAAAACCAATTCCTCTGGCACTACAGAGCCATTAAGCCGGTTGCAGATTATTAACTGAAGCACAAAAATATACACCGTGCACAATCGGACGGCAGCGAGGAGCTATTCCGTAAGTTCGCTTCAGTCTCAATAAACTGCCTGTATGGCTGCAATTTGTAATCGTTTGGGCAGCTGCCGCCACTGTTTAGCGGGACCCCGACAACCCCAGACAAAAGCCGTTTCGCCGCGGCGCGGGGGTCATGCTTCCAATGCCGGCACGTTTCACCCTCCGAACATTCGGTAACGGGGGCTGTACCGGGGCAGAAGCCCCCGGAGCGGCGCCTCCCCGCTCCGTGCCCCACGCCGCAGCCTCCGCGGTAGCACCGAAATTAAACTTTACACGTGCAAAACAAAGTTTACAGTCTAAAAACCCGATTATAGTAACAACTTCCTCCCCCTGCCTTAGGCTGCTGTACTCCTTCCACGCTACCGAGCCAGCCCGGAGCGCTATCCCGAGCGGCACGGGGGGAATAAAAGCGTGGCTGGATGGCTCCTATTTTTATGTTTACATTCCTGAAGTGTCTTTTAACTGACTGCCATTCCCCCTCTCCCCGCGAGCAGCTCCGCCAGCCGCCCCTGGAAGCGCTTCCCCGCTCCCCTCGCACAAAGGCAGGCGGGCGGGTGGCGAGCGGCGGCCGGGCCCCCCCTGGCCCTCTGCCCTCGCGCCCCCTCCCCTCCGCCCCGACGGCTTCCTGGACAGATGCACCGGGGGGAGGGAAGAAAGGAGGGGGGCTGCTCCTTCCTTCTGCCTGGCGAGAGAGGCCCCGGTCCCAACTGGCTCTCCAAACCCAGACACAAGGAATTTACACCCAGGCAAGCTTCCCGCAGCCCGGAACACAGGCGCAAGCTCCCCCACGCGTCTCCCAAGCCCCACACGCGCAGCCGGACACGCACGCCCTGAGCCGCGGCCTCAGCCCCGGCCCCGCCGCGGGGCTCCAGCCCGCCCCGAGGGCGCCCGCCCGGCCGGGGGCAGCCACCGCCCCGGCCCCCGCAGCCCCTTTGTTTTTGCGTGGTTCCGACTCCCGCTCGCCTCGCGTCGCGGCTGCCACAAGTTAGAGCCGGGCCGGGTCCCCCCGCGGCCCCGCGGCCGGCCCGGGAAGGGCATTTCCCGGGCAGAGCCGGCTCCCCGCCGCCGGGCCCGGCTCCGCGGCTCCCCGCCCGCTCTCGCCCCGCTCCCTCGGCGGGGACAGCCTGCCCCTTTAAGAAGTCTCCGCACATTTTCTCCCCTCGCGGAATAAATACGTATTTTCTCTTTTTATTCTCTCCACTGTACACCTATTTCCCCAGCGTGGCCGCTCCATTGTTTCTGCTCCGCTGAGACGCAACCCCTGCCCGGCCGCGAACAGGGAGGTGCGAGCAGGGAGCGCAAATAGACGCGAAACTTACCTACGGATTGCAAAGCAGCCTTGTAGCAGCAAAATAATAAGGAAGAAGGCAGGCAAAATCCTCTCTCCCCAACTGATTTGCAGCTCTGCTCGGGTATTTTTAAATATATAATTCTGTTTATTCCCCCTTTCTTCCTTCTCCCTCCCCCCCGCTTTCTTTTTCCTTTCTTCCCCCCCCCCCTTTTTCCCCTTGCCCACAGACAGTGAAAAGGAGCTCAATGTTAGTGGGTGAGTAAGTGAATCAACTAGCAGAGAGCACAGCAAGTTGAAGTGTCAAATTACATTGGCTATTCTATTACCAAAGGGCCATGCTTTGTGGCTGCTGGCAAAATCTGTCCCAGATTCCTATCTGAAAGGGAGCTGCCTCCTACAGGGATGTTCTTCTCTTCGCTCTCTCCCTTTCCCTCCACCCCATCCTTCCCCCCCCCCCTCATCCCCCAAATTACACAAAGTTAAAAATCTTAGATACGAGTTAAAATACAAATATTGTCTTACAGTCTATTTTAAGGCGGGGAATCTCGGTTTAGTCTTCCTGAACACCAGGCACTCGGAAACCCTTCAACTCTGGAAACTGAAAGCAGGAGAATACCTATTCTCCCTTCTGTATTTTTGTATTATTAAACAGGGGAAATCCACCCTGGATCCGATGTGCTCTCAAGCATGCAGTACCTCCGTCTCCATCGCTTTCACGGGAGATTTTTTACGGGGATGGAAGGAACTACCGGGCGGGCAGGAGGATGATATGAGAACGCCGAGATACCCGGAGGGAGCAGCAGGGCCACCCCACTTCTCTTCCCCCCCCCCCCCCCCCCGTCTTTATTGCCCCCACTGTCCCTCGGGGCCGCTGTTACTTCAGAGCCCGGAGCTCCCGCCACCCAGGTAGGCTCGGGGCTCTCCCGGGGGTCCCCGCCCGCCAGCGGGGCTCTGCCGGGGAAGCCGGGCGGCGGTGCCCGGCGGGGCGGAGCAGCCCGCGGGGGGGGTGAGGGGGGGGTTGGCCCTCTCTCCCCACTCACACCCCCCCCCCGCCGCCCTCAGCGCGTCCTGCGGCTCTAACAATAGGCCAGTTTGGTTGGAATTGGTTCCCCCCTCTCCTCCTCAGGAAATCCAGCCCGATTTCCAGAGAGAAAACAAGAAGGAACCGTCCTTGTCTGACGAGCACCGATCTGCTAAAAAACATCTCCCTCGACTTCTCTTCCCCTTGATAAAACACTTCCAGGACAATCAATATTTTATGATGAGTTGTTAATAAGCCTAATATATTCATCCCTGCTCCAACGGGGCTTGTTAGATTATGCAATTAAGATAAGCAATTTAAACAGCACAGTGCATCTCTCCGCTGGTCACATTCGTCTTGCCGGAGGAGGAGGAGGAGAACGATCTGGACTTTAAAGGGATGTCGGATCACTCGGGGGGTGGGGGGGGTGTTTAGTTATTATTTTTTATAACAAGGCGTGCAGCCGGAATCGCACGTTCACGCCGCTCTCCACGCCGGTAACCCCGAGGGGCTCCCCCCTTCCCACCGACGGCTGCCGCTCTCTCATTTACGTACTGATTTGCATGGGGCGGCTCAGCCGCGGGGACGACAGGGGCAAGCGGGGCTGCACCGCCCGCTGCCTCGGCCCCCCCCCGAGGACAGCGTCCCCGCCCCTGGCCCTCCGCCCCGCTCGTTTGCGCCGTCGTGGCTTCACGAGAAAACAAAAAGGAGGAAAAAAACCCTAAACCACCCCAAAACCCCAGTTACTGTCGCTCTCCCCCTCCTGCCGCCGCCCGCCCGCCTGGTTGGATACCAGGGGTACCCCGCGGACGCTGCGCCCCTCCTCCTCCCCGAGAGCGGCGGCACAACAGCGGCCCGGTACCGCCGTGCGGCTGCGGTGGGGAGCCGCGGGCGGGCAGCGCCCCCCTTTCCCCCCCGACCCCGGCGGGAGCGGGCAGCCGGCGCGTCCCTCCGGTCCGGCGCGGGTCCGGCTCCGCGTTTTGCGTGCGGCCGCGGTGTCAGCCGGGGAGCGCCGAATAACAAAGACAAGTTTGAGAGCAGCCGCCGCCGCACAGGCTGCCAGTGACGTCAGGGAACAATGCTGCTGCCAGCCCGCCCCGCGCGACACCGGCGCCCCTTAAAGGCGCAGGGCCGCCCCGCGGGGCGCTACCGGGGACGCCGCGGCCGGGCGGGGGGCGAGCGCCCTCTTCCCCTCCCCCTGCTCCGGCTGGTCCCTCCGGCACGCTGCCCGCCCGCCCGGGCTGGGAGCGGTGCCGCTTCGCCGTGACGCGGCTTGCTTCCTCCCTCCCGCGCTGCGCCGTGCCCGGCACCGCTCTAATCACTCGCCTCAGCTGCCCGGGGGACGCAGCGGCTGCCCGGGCTGGAGCTCTCGGCCTCCGCCGGGCCGAACCCCCCGCCCGCCGCGGGGCTGCCGGGCCGCGGACGTCTTGAGGTGCGCGGGGAGCAGAGCGGGCGGTAGTGGCGGCGACGTGGCGTAAGGCCCCGGGGCAGGTGCGGGACCCACAGGCCGCGCTCCCCGGTGCCGCTCATACGAGCCCCGCTACCCGTCACTTAGAGCCCGTTTCAAAGGTCCCGGCCCTCGGGGGCTGCGTAATTACGGAACAGCGCTGCCCCGAAGGGAAGGGCTCAAGTGCTTCCAGCTGAGAGTTTGGCCAAGATGCCGCCGTCCGGCTCCCCAGCAGTGACCACTTCTCTTCCTTTCTCCTGTACACTGCCGTCCCTTGAGAGCCATACGAGCCCCAATGATTTTAACCCGCAGTCCACAGATTTAATGAGTGGATACTGTTTAGTCAATGCAGCCCATAAGTCATTCCACTCCGGAGCAGCTTTTGATATCCATTATTAAAACAGGCACTGAATAAACACAGCCTTATAAGTAACCGGCGGTGGCACTGTAGCAATATAGCTATTTCCTGATAATCACACAGATGACATTGCATCATACCTTAATAGCAAATTAATTTGCAATTAATTTTCCCCCTTTCACACCCCAAGGAATCAGTTTAGCAAAGTGTCAAAACTTCCTTCCTGGACACAGGCAAAGTCAAGCAGTAGGTTTTATGTTTCATGGGTTCAAACAGCCTTACAGAAATACAAGATTGGAAAATTAAACATATCTGTGCGGGAAAGCAGTTACAAGGGCACAGCCTGTCCACTGTATTTAAGCATAACTTCTACTGATGTCATCCAGGCAGAACATGAATTGGTAACAACCCATTTACTTTTGCAAGGTTTTTGTAGCTTTTCTGCAGAGCACTTTCCACATCACCACGTTGTGCAGGATTTACCAGCTGCACCACCCTCCCGCTTTCAGAAACTTAAGTTGCTTGATAAGTACACAGCTATGAAAATAAAGGTTTTGAAGGAAATATGTTTATTGTGGTGTAGCAGGTGCCACTGTAATCTCTGAGCCTGTCTCCACTGAATGGGGCTCTACTTCAGTGTTCGTAGGCACCGAAGGGGCTGGAGGCAAAACCTGTCCACAGGGGATGTGTGACTGCAACAGCCTTCCGCCACATACAGTCGTTAGAGACCAGACAGCACTTGCAGTGACAGCAGGTGTTAATGGGCGTCATGGCCAGATCCCGAATGCTACATCTGCCTGTAGAGCCCTTTGTGTTCTCAGTCACAGGAGGCATTCCCTACTTACTCCACAGGCTGCGTTGGTCACCCACTAGGTTTTGGCCCAAAAACAGCAGTTAGTTTACCTATGATGTGTGTATGTGTACGTATATACATATAAATTAAATCTAACTCCCTGAAGATTAGGAGGACCTTCATTTTCTCTGACCTGTGCTGATATGCTTCATGAAATTAGAAAGCTGCGTTTAACCCATGTTGATGTGCTTGCTTTCAGCCAGGGACTGGGCTAATCCATGACAAGGAATAAAGCACTTTTACAGCTGTTCCAGTTCACTGCCTGCTGGGGCATAAAAGGTGGACCGGCCACTTGGACTGACAAAAAGGGGGTCAGGAGCTTCAATATATGACAGGGCTAGCTTAGGTTATTCAGTGTTGTCCCAAGAACACCCCTGAAAGAAAGTGCCCAATTAGGCTGATCAGCCTGATTTTCCAACTCTCTTGCAATACCAGAGCAAAGCAAAAGCAGTGTTTTCAACATGATAAAGCATTAGGCCCTTTTTGTTTGTTTTAAGCGACCAGGCTGCTTTTTGCAAATAAGCGCACTTGACAGTTTTGAGAAGAAGAATGGTAACTAGCCTTAGACCAGAAGTTGTACAAGCTTCAGTGCATGATCGCTGATCCTGGCTTAACAGTGTTGTGCTGCCGCAGTAGCAAAGCCATCAGCGAGCAGGCAGACGGACAGTTATCCACATTATTCCATGCTCTGTGGTGGGCCTGTCCACAAGGGATTAGACCAAATCTGCTAACCTCATTTCTGTTATATAACCTAAGACAGATCTGAACTCTTTTCTCCAGAGGATTGTATGTTAAACCAGAATATCACCTCCCCCTAAGCCTCTTCAGCTGTAGTTCAAATTAGGTTTTACTGCTATCATAATTCATGCTGTACTGTAATGAAAACGGAATTGATTGAGATGCACGTAGACACTGTGTCTAGACATATCCAGGTTACTTGTATACAAGTTTTATCAGGTAACTGCTATCAGTGCAGCCTTTTGGAGCATAGGGTTTAGTGCAGACCACAGAGACTGAAGGGAGTAAGCACATCATCAAGTCCACGCTGAGCTATTGGGTGCTATGCCCATTAGGAAATAAGCTGTCTAGTTTAAGAGCTAACTCAAGTAAGCACAACACAGACTGCAGGTGTACAATATGCACAAAAGACTGCTTATGAGCGGGGCTGATTTCATGATAGAGTCTGACATCAGCGTTGCTTTTCTTGTAGTTTTGCAATAGTCATGTCACAGTCACGTGCATGGCACCAGCACACCTGGTGCTCCCCAAATAACACATTCTGAAGTCTTTGAGCCCTCATGGAACTGTTCATCCATCAACACAGACCTCTGATCTACTCTTCCATCATAACCCATGGACTCATCTCATGCAAATGCTTGCTCAGATCAATAGGTTAGCTAATAATGCTTCAAAATGAAGGAGAGCAAGTCTTTTTCCAACTTAGCAACAGCATAGAATGCCAGCAGTAATACTACTGGATGCAGTTAAATTACACCACTGAAGGTGAGACTAAGTGAGGCTGCAGTCACGCTGTATACATTTCAGTATGCACAGTGAGAAACTGGTACAGTTTATTGACAACTATGTCCATTTTTATCTTTTCCTTATTAGTATAGGGAAAACTCCCCCTATGGTTTATTTGGATTCTTAAATTAGAGATGAAATTGCTATGCAAAGACATTAAGGAAATTTGCAGTTATGCAACTGGAGTCCTAGAGGAAAAAGTAAACAATTTTACTGAGAAAAACATAGTGAAAATAATTATGAGATGTTAAGAGGGAAGTGGCTGGTGATTTGGGCTTTTTTTTTTTTCCCTCCCCTTCCCTTTTCCTTTTGAGGCCTGAAAACATTTACATATTGGCTTAAATCTAATCCCTCTTTGGTCCTCCTCAGCCACTACTGCCTAAGTCACATAGTCATTTGTGACTAAAATGAGGGACTGGATTCTTTCAGAGGAGCTTCAGTGCAACAGGGAAGGAAAGGAGCATCACCATGGCAGTTTTTTGTCACTAAAGAAACACATCTCATCTTGTATGGGAATTCACACTCGCACCTCCTTTTACAGTCAGTCTTTCTGAACTTACGCCAGTGTTCTGCAAACTGTTCCATGTACTCAGAAGTCTGAAGCTCTTCTAGGGGCTCTTTGGGGTGCCACAGTATGACAACACAGACACTCACAAGGTCTCCGGTCTCGCAAACACAAGACCCAAGTCGCTATGACCTTTGTGTAACTACTGGACAGCCTTGCACCCATGGCTCAGTTAAGTATGGGCTATACTCTGGGAAAGATCAGAGCTGTAGTTAACAGCATTGTACTCAGCCTTCACGTGCTCACCATGCTGGATTATGCAAGGCAATTTGCTTAGTTTGGCAAAAAGAATAAAGTCTTTAAACATATGATGTAGGAAGATAGCACTGAAATCCAGGATGTATGCTTTCAAGATTCAAGGACACAGCTTAAATACAGAAACAGAGCTGAAAGGATAGGAAGAGAAGGCATGCCATGTGCTTGTAACATACCGAAAAGGGACTTAACATATGTGAGCTGAGGAAATGCAGCATTGTAAACATGCTATTTATACAGTTCCAAGAGTATACTTTTATGGGGACATAAACATTAGTCACCCCAGTGCATATAGTCTTACCTTCTGAAGAAGATAAAGGTACTGCTCTGTCAGAGCCAAGCCAAAGTCCAAATTCAAGAACCAAGCATGTTTCAACTTTGAGAAATCTCATATCAAAATTTGGTCTGGGGTGAAGTCACTCGACTCGTGCAAACCTTGCCCATAAAGCAAATAACTTCCAAACTTTGCAACTGAGATTTGTAAATAGGGACTTTAGCTACTTCTGTTGTTATTAAACTTGTTTCTAGCTATACCATACAGTTTCAGGAGGAAAAGTGAAAAAGAAAACAAAACCTTATCCAAGTTTAAACTCAGGGGAATGTATTCTGGCAAAATATAATAGCAAAGCTGGAAGATGGCCAGAGTGCTGTGTGCAACCTCATGCTCTTACAAAAAAACGCCAAGGATTTTGAATGACCATAAACATCAGGATCTTATTTTTAATCTGTTCCAAATAATGCAATTGAGTAACCTTATGCAAAACCAGACATGCATGCAACTACCTTGAAAGCATTTCACTTGGTATATCAGCAGGGATGTCCATGGTGTGAACTCCTGTTTCATAGATGGTAGATACTACTCTGTCTTTCTATCACTTGACTACCTACTGCCAGATTTTGACAGTAAGCAGGTCTTCTTTTAGCCTCAATGATCTTTAATGGAGAAAGGTAATGAGATTTAAAGAACAACAAATGCAGCCATGTGTAGAACATGAATGTTGAAGTTCAAATCCTCATCCTGTTTCTTTCCTTGTCTCCCATTTTTATCTAACCCAGTCAGGAGACAGAGATGACAAATAACACCAGCACCAGGTAGGGAACTCTGAGTTTGAATTCTGGTCTAAATTTCTGGGAGAGATTTTAGTGTAAACTAGCCAGCTTGACAGTGTGAAAGGACACCAAACAAAAGTAAAATAAGATGTTATTGTAGGGAC
Source organism: Ara ararauna (assembly GCA_028858755.1). Classification (NCBI taxonomy): domain Eukaryota; kingdom Metazoa; phylum Chordata; class Aves; order Psittaciformes; family Psittacidae; genus Ara; species Ara ararauna. The sequence goes on along the minus strand of CM054381.1, from coordinate 34,392,066 downwards.
AGTGACAACTGCTTCCTATCAGATAGAGCTTGCCAGAACATTGTAATGCTTTGTAACACAGCTAATCACGCTAAATCACGCAGCCTTAAACACACTTAGGACTAGATTCTCAACAGGTTCTCCCATTTAGCATTTTTTACTTTTTCCTAACCAACTGGATTTTGTACCACAAGGGATGGCTAATATAATTTTGGAAAAATAAAAAATAAATTCATAAAAAATGAATAAATAAACATAAGTTGTTTACATAAATAAACATTCTGGGGCATTGGAATTTACTCAGTAATTGCCATATTGGTCATAAAATGTGCCTGAGAGCCCAAAGTATTTCTTTATTGCATTTAGCAGCAACAATTAGCCTCCCAGTTTTTCACGGCTTTAACAGTATGGTTTCCTACTCTCTAAGAAGCAAAAACCAAAACAAAACTCAGGCTCTTCTGTGTGGCTCTACACAGGCATATGTGCAAGATGCTTGAACTGTGATCTGTGAAGTGCAGGAAAGAAAACAAACAAAAAAGCAGCAGACAATTTTCCTTCCTATTCTAGGGGACTACATAGGGCAGAGGGAGCAGAGAAGAACTTTGTAATAAGGCTGTCTTGCAAAAGTACCACAGGCAACAAATTCCTTACAGCTGATTAGGAGAATAAGTGCAAAACTGAAGACAATGGGAAGAGGTGCGGTCCCTAATGCATCATTTGTTGTATCTTACTGTCTGTGAGCCAAGAGAAGTAGAAGGCCGCCGAAATTCCTAGAGAACAGGAGAGTGTGGGGAACTACTGAATTAGCAGGCTTCCTAATGCTTGGGATTTTTAATCTTAATACTTTCTAAAAGAAAGGAAGCATATGTTTTGCAAGTGAAAGCATTCATAGGCTAAAATTTCTCCCCCTTGCACCGCTCCCAAGCTTCAAAGACTAATTAAAATAAATAATAAGTAATTTGGAAACACTTGGTTTTCCCCAGTAGCAGACATTCAGTTAGACATGGCGGCTAAGGGCCATGTCATAAAGACTCCAGTCATGCAGACGTTTGTAACTGGAGGAGGAGTTCAGATGTGATAGGAATTTGGGACTTCTGTTCACTTGAACTACAAGTGTGATAGAGGATGTAGATACTGATGCAGCACAGTTACCTCACAATTTTGATGGTTAACCCATGGGTAATCAAGAATTGACAGTATTGCACTAACTGCAGAAGCTGCTACATCCTGGAAACATGGCTGGGAATATCTATCTTGTATTTTCATCTCACTGGAACTCTAATTTGGACAGCTATTGACCTACTTTTAGTAGGTCACTGCTTTCAGCATGTTAGCTCCCCCATCCCCAACCACTCACGGCTATTTCAAATAAGTGCAAGAAAGACCAAACTACAGATGTTGCTTGTGCATACAATCAGTGTATCCCTCCCCCACTAAAGTTTAATAAGGATTGTTAGTACATCATTGTAGCTGGTAATTGTGTAGGTACACATAGTAATTGCATGTATTTGCACTAATTATGTAAATGCACAATAATTAAAGCTCCAGGGTTTTCATGGTAAATTTTTAAGACACTCATGGATTTGTCATGGCAAAAGTGTCAGTCATGTAATGTAGTGGGAAAGAGAAGGAGGCGGCGGCTCAGGAGAACATGCTTTTTAAATAAAATAGAGGGATTTTTTTTGCATAAATAAGTAAATAGAGGACACTACATCATCAAACACAGCTGCCATGCCTGGGCACGGTTTCTCTCTGAATCGCTTATCAGACTTAAAAAAATTAAAAAAAATTAAAAAAATTTAGGAAAACCCAAAACACAGAGTTTTACATGGTACGTTAAACTGAAGATCAAGTATTTTCCCCACCTAATGTTGCAGCTTTTCCCATTTAGCCGTGAAAGACAGGAGGAGAAATGAATTTGTTCTCTCTTTTCCCTCTTGCAGCAATCGCTTGCTAATATTACCAGTTTTCGCCCTCTCCCAGAGGCCTTATCACACTCCACTGAATATGTCAGTGGCAATATCCCAGCACTGCTTGGATTTGGATCGATCTCCCAACACGGTGTGCTGCCTTAACACAGGAGTCGTATGCTGGAGGCTCAAGTTGCTTTTGTCTTGTTTTTTTTTGCCTCTTTTCTACCCTCCCCTTTGACTTCAGCCATTCCGTCCACCCTCAAATCTTAAGAGGGGATCTTGCAGGTTTCCTGTGGGGAGCACCCAAGCCTTGCTGCAAGCACTTCCCCAGCACCAGGCAGGAGCTGCCCATTCTTCCCTGCTACCCCATGCTGCAGCCCAAGGCTGAATGTGCAACAGCACAGCTGCTCACCAGAGCTATTGCGGCTGTGCTCCATGGGGCTTTAGGGTCCTGGGGAATTAACAGCTCCTTAATGACTTCAGGCATGTGAAGGAAAGGCAGCTTTAGAAACACTCAGTGTACATCTCCTTGTACCAAGACAGCAAACAGGGACAACATAGTCCACCTGTTTAGCTGTTTTTAATCACCTCCAACAGCAAACCTGAGCAGCTCCCTTGAACAAGCCTATTATCCTTATGCCAGGAGCACAAGGGGCTGTTCAAGAAGCACAGCAACATAAAATAAGGTACTATGAATTCAGAGCACTACTAAGTATTTCCTACTGAAAAGCTTTCCATTTCAAAATGCATTGCTTGAGAACTTAATCACTTAAGTCAAGTACTAGTTTGTCTAGTCACTGAAAAGCATTTACATTCATAAGACCTAAACCACTTGAAAAGTATCAACCTGGCTTGTAGTTAATGCAGAAACATTCTTTATATTACTACCACCTATTTGACTTTAGGTATGCTTGTTGGCCCTCACGGCGCAGCTACAGTCCCGCTTGATCATATACAGCTACCTATCTTCACTCCTGGACATCTCAACAGATAACCAACACAAGAGTTTTAAGGTACCAAGACCTCACAGCTTAAACCGAGACACCAAAGCAAGCTTCCACAGGACTTGCCACAAAGCTTTGAATGGATTTATGGGGCTCATAACCACACATTGTAACTTTTACAAACCTAACCCCATATACATGGGTCAAAAAGCTCTATGTTTGTAACACCTACCTTTGCTGCATCCCAGCACAACACCAGCCACACTTCATACTGAAGGCAGAACACTCTGGGTATCAGAAGACAGAAAACCATATCCTGTAACCTTGATATACCCATAGGGTTACATTATTAGCCTCCAAACCCTTCCATAAGGCTCTATGCAGTATACCCAGCTGCTAATTTCAGGCAGGCTTTTAGTACAGCTGTTTCAAATTGGCTATTCAGCCACAGCTGGGACAATAATTACTCCTCTCTTTAATACTTCTTCAGCTTGGAGGAGTTGTCAGAAACTCTATTTTTCTTTTGTTGCTTTTAAAATGTATTTTTGAGTGTGCCATCTGCCAATTGTTTTCTGTCTGAAAAGTCAAATCAAACAAAACCAAATCTAAAACAAACAGCCCCTTCTTCTGAGAATAGGACTAATAAATATTTCTGCATTTATTTAAAAGATAAGGGAAAGAAATTACTGGAACTACAGTTGATTTGCAATAGATTTGTTTTCCTGATGCTCTAAACAAGCTTCATGTGATTCAGGTGCCTTTTTTTTTTTTTTTAAATGTGGTTTTGAAAACACTCTCAATTTTAAAGCTACATGATAAAAATTGATCCAATCTAGTACAAATTTGTTTTAAAAACAGCTTTTAATTGGTGGTGTTCAAAGCTGTCTGGGACAGACTATTTTCTACGTTGTTTGTAACAACAGACGTATTTTCAAAGTTTTTATTTCCTGTGTTATGAAGAATGCCCATTCTTGTGTTTGATGGGGATTAAAGATGGCGAGGTGTCATTTTAAAATGTTCAATTTGCAGTAACAGATTAATTGAGAATCTTGTGGGAGTACAGAGGATTTCACAGAAATGTAATCTTTCTGATAAAGGAGATATTGCTAAACCAGTGATCTGTTGCATTAATTTCCTTTAATTTTTCAGTAAATTCATCTGTTCTTCATATAATGGATGATGGATGTCTAAAACCATAGAATATGGGGTTTGTGGGCATGAATAGAAAGCAGGCAGGTTGGGTTACAGCTGGAGCACATTTTCTGTATGTCTGTAGGGAATTTATTTCAGCTTCTCTTTGTTGCACAGCAGCATTGTGAGGCTAAGTTAAAGCTTTAACTGGTGTTAATGCAGGACTCAAAGGTCTTTCGGATGTTTATGTCTAGCGGCAAGTTGTATGATAAACACTTGCTTCCAGCATCAGGACCAAGCTGAGTAAATCTGCAATCCAGTAAGGTCTCTTGGACCTGATGCTCTTCCACGTACTGCGTGTATAGGCAGGAAAAAGCCAATACCTCCATTTGGAGAAGATTTACAGGGCACAAGGAGAAAAATAAATTTGTTTGTGAAGCATACCTCTGGTCAGTGTTTAATTTATGAAAGCAGTGTTGGTTAATCAGATTAGCAAAAGCAGTTTGCAGGTACAGCTGACATTCACATTCCTTAGCAAGAAGAGTTTCACTGTTACCTTGGTTGAATATCACATCCACAGTGTCTCATATAGATACCTTGGACATGAAAATATCTGCAGTTAGCAAGCAGTTTATTTAGAAATTAAACATCTGTGCTATTCTTTTAGCCTGCATGAAAAATATGAAAAAACAATGTTAAATACAAATAGATCTTAGTAAATACAAATGTATGCATATCAATGAACATCACAGGTTGTGGTTGTGAAATGAACAGGTTGCTCTGAGATTCTTGCACAAGAAATGCTGACACAGCAGGTTATTCAGTAGGGACTGTTGGAATATATGAACTGTGGCTGCTTCAAGCCTGCTTACGGTGGAGGTGCCCATTACTGGGTATTTGCAACCCGAACACCCAGCAATGGAAGATATTCTTGCAAATGTAAGCATCATGATTTACTCAAAAATCAGTAGCAGATTTGTGACCAGAACCTATACCTGAACCTGTTCCTGACAGGGAAACTGCATTGTTAAGTGCCTTGTTCCAACAAGTCGGCAACAGTGTCTGCATATTTTAAATCCCCATGTTGAGTCATCATCATTTAAATGGAACGTAAACCACCTGAGTGTGTCATCCTTACTAACCTGCTACAAACTGCCTTTGGAGCTTTCCTTTGCAGCGCAGGCATAGCCCTATAAATCCATACCTAGTGTGAGCCAAAACTGGGGAGTTATTTCGTAGGTGATGTATCACAATACAGGGTTAAAAAGGGTGCCTACTAACACTTGTTTGTTTGCTGTGTTTGTTCTCTTAAAGAATAATAATGCTATCGTTCCAAGCAGAATTACACTTGCTCCACTTTCTCTTGCCCTTGGAAATGTAAAAGCAGAAAAGTAATGATTTAAGCCATTTCTTTAGCTGTGGGGTTTTATTTTATTTAGTCTCTATACATACACTTTTTTTCTGGTGTACATGCTGAAACAGCAGCTATTTCATTTCCTGTTAGTGCTAATGATTCTACATTTTTTGTGTTTTGTTTCAGAGGCTCGTGCAGTAACTAATGTCTTCCCAACTTTTGATGAAATTCCTTTTACGAATGCTACTTTTCCTTATTTCCTTTCTGGAAATTTTTCTTTTCTTTTCTTTGGCAGCTGGCATGCAGCAGTTAGTTATAGTCTATCTGATCAGTAGGGGCCAAAATAGTCCCAGTATATAGAAATGGCTTTAAGACCTGTTATTACTACATACACTTCACCTTTAAAAACCTGGAATTTCCCCAGTCCCGTCTGGAAGCATGTATAGCATATGCTGCATGGCTACCACTATCGGGTTTTGTTTATACACTGAATAAAACTTTTAGATGGAAGCTAGCAACTAAAATTATTTGTCTTCAGACTGCATAATCTCATGCAATGGGGAGTGCAGAGGTTATCAGTGACACTTCCAACATTATCACAGAATCACAGAATGGTTGAGGTTGGAAGGGACCACCGAAGGCCATCTAGTTCAACTTCCCTGCTCAAGCAGGGTCACATAGACTACATTACTCAGAATTCTGTCCAAAAGCAGAGCAAGGGGTGTTCTTGAATATCTCCAGGGGAGGAGACTCCACAACTCTCTGCACCGGCTTGGTAGGACTCAAAGATTAGATCAGTGGAGTACAAGGTACCCTCAGCAAAGTCCTGAAATCACAAAGCACCTTTGCTAGAAGATATCTTAGTGAAGAGAAGGTATGAATGCTCATGCTGCCTGTACTGCTCTATTATTTTCACAGGTGAGAGAAGTCCCAATTATGGGCGATTTGCGCTAATGCAGCCCATCCTCTTCTCAGTGTTGCCTCCTTGTATGGTATTTTAGAATCAGCACTTGGGGACTGAAGGGGGGAAACTTCACAGTGTGGGGAAGACACAAGCAGAACAACTGGCTTCTAAAATGATGAAAAGAAAAAAAGTGATGAAAACACAGCTCTTAGCCTAATATTAAACATCCCTCCTATCCTGGTTTAAATTGATCTGGAGGAAAGGGTAGAGGGAGGTGACTCTGATCTTTTCAAATACATGAACAATCTTTTTGTTATTTTATAGGTATGTGGAAGACATAGCTTGCCAGAGCTGAATTCATGTAATTTGTGTAATATTTAGACACTTGTAGTGAGATTATTTTTCCTGTTTTAATTTGAAGAGCCTGCATTTCTCAGTCTTTTTGCTGTTGAGACTACTGAAGAACTTAGCTATTTCTCTGGGGAAAATGTATGCCAAAAAATCTGGCGGTCTGGCCCACCAGTACTTACGTTCCAAGTATTATAAAACATACGTAATAAGAAGGCTGTTGCTTTCTTTTCAGGGAAGCTGAACAATGAATCCCACAGGGCATCAGTGGGAGCAGAATGAAACCTCTCTCCATTTCAGTGGTTTTTCTCCACTTCTGTGGCATGAAGTTAAGGCCCAAAGTCTACAAAATGCTCAACAGGGAAACTCGCACAGTCCAATGGCTTCACCAAGGCACCATTTACATACAAGTTGTGCAAGATTAGGATCAGAGGCTGTTTTCTGTCTGTCTGCCTGCCTCTCTGGGTCTACCTCTTTGGGCCACTGTTATGCTTTCTTTTTAAATTGTTTTGACTGGAATCAAGTAGAACTTGTTGGTATGTTTAAAATCAGTGTCCACTCTGCTAATTGCTGGGCTGCCAAAGATCAGCCATGGAGAGTTTGACTTCAAAGCAGGATTCAGGCTAATAGAAAAAGTGATGGTATTATATGAGATACATAAGGACCAAGGTCTGCAAGGCTGAATCAAGCCTTAAATGATTTGGCCAAGAGTGCAGCAAAGCCATGAGAAAATGTGGCCTTCAACTTCAGCCTTCCCTCTGCAGAGGCCAGAGCATTTATTAATACCAGTTAAACAGGGTAACATCTGCCCCTTTATATAGTCTATTACCATCCACAAATGCTTGATGACACACAGGACATACTTCTGCTCTCCTGGAACAATGCTGCAAACTAAAGCTACTCCTCTGAAGTCAGTGGAGTTGCTCTGAGTCTGACTGCCTGATTTAGCTATACATTTTAGTCTGACAGTAAGATTTCTACTTCAGATTTTTTTAATTCAGAATCTGAAGAAACATGGCACATTGAAGATTTCTTGTGAAAATTTGAAAAAACACGCTGTCATCAAAATATTAAACAGTAATATTAATAATACAATACTTAGTATACTATAACATTGGAAACAAAAGCAATTGAAATGAGTCAGCATGAAAAGATTTCCTCTTATCAAAATGAATGAAAGTGTTGAAATAATGCATTTCTGCTCTCTGCCTTTGAAAATGTCATTGAAATCAACACATTCTCACGGAAGATTTGGATTTCACTTGCAGTGCATTTTCCAACTGAAATGTGTATGCTCTCCATCAACCTAAACAGCTGCAGGAGGTGAAGGAAATGATAAATCGGGCCCTCTGGATTTTCACAGGAGTTAGTGAGAGCACAAAGTGCTACGTGCTATGTGTTAATGGCTGTTAATTCACATGTACCTGTGTACTGAGGTCTGTGGGCAGCTCTGATTATTATGATAAGTCCGATTTCTTTCTGTACGAATAAAGAAGAATACGAATACTTGAAAAGCCAAAGCCTGCTCTGGAGCAGAAAAGCCAGCCCTACTACAAAGAAATTCTTGTGCCTCTTTAATTACCCTTCTTCACCTATAGGTGGAATTTCCACTCCAACAGCTTTAGCAAGGAGCCTGTTAGTCTGGGAGGAGATTTCTGTTTGCCTTTGTACAGCAAACAGTGGCTCTGTTGTGCAGTGCCAGTTTCTGATTCTAATGATTTCCTGAATTCATTCTCTTCCATACCTCAGGGAAGGAAGAGGTGATCCTTTTGAAAATTCAGATAATTGCTTTTATTTGATTTTTATTAAATCTCATTCAAGAATAATATGATGGCTTTTTTTATTACATTGTTCATCACTGTGGCATTTTTAAATTTGCTTTGCTAAAAGAATCAGTTTACTAAGCCAAAGATTTAATTCCAGGATTTTTGCAGAGAGGGAACTGGGAGCTTCTTTTGAGGTTGTTTTGATTTCAAAGACTTTCATAATATCGATATATATCTATTATTATCTCCACTTTCTTTAACAGCCCAGGCTTCTTCCCCAGCCCCAGCAGCCAGAGCGTGCTGCGGTTCGTTGCATATGCATCTGAAGCTGGCCAGGCTGGCTTTGCCCTGGCTCTGCTTGGCTGCCTGTGTGGTGAGGCAGTGGGAGGGACATTCTTTCTTCCCAGCTATGGCTATCGCATAATAGGCAAAGCTGATACTACTGTCATGCGCAGATGGCCGTGGGGAAACAGCAGGCTCCAGCTCCAGTGGGAGATAAGCATGGGGAGATAACCTGCCATGGGGGTTATCCCACCGCACAGCCAGGGGAGAGCCACCCCCTGGTTTTGGCTGTCATGGGCTCTGGGGTGGCAACTTGGTCTTCCCACTGGAGAGTGGGAACATACAGCCAGTCCCTCATCCATCCACCCGTCCATCCGTCTGTCCGTCCATCCATCCATCCACTCATCCCTCCGTCCCTCCCTCTAAAACTCTTCTGTGGCTGATGTTACAGGTTTTGTTCCTGTTGTACCATGGGATGACTGATACAGAGAAGCAAAATTCATAATCTGCACTTAGCAGGAATAAAAGTAGCTAAGTAAGTAAAAATCAGGACAGACAACTTCATGTTGCCAGCACTAAAAAATATGGATTTGTGAAATTTAATCTATTTACCTCTTTGCTGCCAGTGTGACATCATCTACTGTCCATTAATAAGTCACACAGAGAGCTACTTGATATGTGGTTTTATGAGAGCTAATATTCTAAGAGTTGGTAATTTAAAGATAAGTATTTAAGAACATGAGATTTTCATATAGCTTTAGAGCAAGTTTCCCTCTTTTATCATTTTATCACAGGAAATAACACTGTGAAGACTTTGTCAAAGGTTCTTTTTTATCTTGAAAAGTTTTTAACAAGAATCCAGTCATCTAAGTTAATCCCTTTAAGCCATGTCAATATTTACTTTTGAGTGGAGTTTCAAGTACTCAATCAGCTGCGCTCTCAGTTTAATTGGGACAGTTCCTATTGACTGGGAATTATGGCTGAATACTGCAGGGGTTTACCTTGAGTCCTCATAGTTACAACTTGTGATGGCAGTAAGGATGATGAGTGTCTGTTGTTAGCTTATGTATCTATCCAAGAATAAGTGGGTCCCCCAGGACTGTTTTTAGTCAGCTGCCTGGCTTCTGCCATATCTGTGATGTTCTGTCCCCCCTGTGAGGTACCCAGAAGGGCCCACAGTCATTAAAATAATCAGTGTGGGATTTATAAATCAGCATGTTCATCATTGTCTGTTCATCCTTATCTTTTGGAAGAAATGTGGCAATTTGGCAACAGCTTGACCCCTGCTCAGATGGGTAATGAGAAGACTGGTCACAAACCTCACCACCCTGCGGAGGGTTACAGGCTGTGAGTGAGCAGCTCCAGCCTGCAGCTGATCCCCAAGTGAAGGGCAGAGTTTTGCTACTGAAAGCCTGTAAATATGAAAAGGACCTCAACAGCTCTTACAGGATAACAGGCAGCTACAGTTGGTTGAGCATAGGTGTCTTTGACAGAGCTAAAGACCCTTAATATGCACTGCAGCCACTTCCCATGGTTCTCTGCAACCTATAATTTGTAAATTTTTAATGCTACCGGCACCTAGACCTTTGCTTTCTAATTTTGATGGAATAATGGCAAAAGACCTTGCACTGCAGGACAAAAGACAGGCAGATGGAGCACCATTTTGTTATGTAGTTACACTATTTCACCCTCCCTTTCTTGAGTCAAGGGACAGGTTATTTCAGACCACTTGGGATAGCTTGTGCTTGGCCTTCTCACCTAGCAGGCGTGTTTGGATCACAGGAGAAGTCAGCTGGTCCAAGACATGGGTGGCATTGCCATCTCTAAGGTACCCGGCCAATGTGTCCATCTGACATCCTCAGAATTAAACTGGTCACCAGTGTTCTGGCTAACAAGAAATTTTTCTTCCATTTAAAACTGTGTTTTCCTTTGCCTTTTTTTTTTTTTTTTTCTTTTCTATAGCACTGAATGCAGTTGCTGTCTTTAATAGTTAGGAAGTTTTATTCAATAGGTCCTTTGCTACTGCGGTGACACAGGGTATTCACGGCACCTCTGACCTCCTTCTTGTCTGTTTGTGATACATCATAAATAGGCTTGGTTTGGTTTTTGTTTTTTAACTAGAGGTGTTTCTTTTCCTGAGGAACGTTAGGAAGCAATTTCTTGGCTGAGAATATGGAGTTGTCTTTCTGAGGAACCTCCTGTCATTGGATATTTCCTGCACCACTGCAGGAATCACTTTGGATGACTTGGGTGCCCCCTTCCACTCCCGCTTCCTCAGGCAGGGGAGATGTTTCCTATCTGGTGGTATGGTAACAGAGAAAGGCCTCAGCTCATTCTCATGGCCTTCAGTGTGGGGCACCATAGGGGTATAGAGAAGACAATGACTGAAAAAGTTTAAATCTTCCCTGACTGCTCAAGGTAGCTCCTGGCCTAGGACACCATGTTCCTTGTCATTTTCCTGAACACGTCTTACTTGATCGCATGCTGTTAGCGCTTAATATTAGTGAAGCGAACTGAAAATTATAAAGCTATGGCAAAGATCAGAAGGCAGAAAAAGGCAAGTAAATATGAACAGTGAAGTGAAAGAATGTGACTGGAGAGCAGCAGGTGCTAAATGGTGTATTTCACAAGAACTTGAGCATACACTTCTCTAGGAACTACACACACCTCTGCAACACAGCTCTTGAATCTCCAGCTAGTTATCTTTTCCGTCCAGATTGATACTCGGTTTAGGACACCTCAACTTTGGCTACTGCTGGCTCCAACCTATTAATTTTCTGAGAGACTGACTTTCACATCATGTAATAAATTCCTGGGATATATGGTGCATGCTGAATACTACTGGGAACATTTCAACTGAAAAACAGACTGGATGAATCTCACTGAATAGGCATATTTCTTTCTCTGAGGGTAGTGGGATAAAAGGCAAAACCCCTCAACTAAAGGTGATTTTGTTGGGGTTTTCTCCCACACAGCAATAACTTCACAGAGAGAAAAACCAAAGTGGCAACATCCTCTCTTTGCTTTCTTTTTCCTTTCTGGTTTAAGTTTGCTAAAATTAATCATTTTCAGAATTATTTTATGCTTAAAAAACTTAAAAGTAGATTGCGATCTGGCATTTGACTAAATCAGAAATGAAAGAAACATTTTCTCATTGCTTCCTCCTGATGCTAAAGATTTTTCATATCTTTATATGAATACACTGTGAAGCAATGGTTTGGGTTTGTGAGGTACCCCGTAGAGTGACTCTGGAGCCCTTCATCCGCTGTCGCAGTTGTGGCAGTTCCTGCCATGCTGAGAACTCTTCCATGTTCTAACTGCTTTCCAGTAAAATGGCAATAACACTGCTTCTTTTCTTGGTCTCTCTGGAATAACTCAAAAATAAACCATGCACATATCAAATAAACCCTACGTGTTTTGTCTGTCTCAGATTCTCTGCCCTGTGGAGCAGTTTTCTTACAGCTCAAGAGTCTTTTTCCTGAAGACCTCACCCCCACCAGGCTACTGAAGAATACTTGTCTCTTCCTCTCTCCTCCCAAAAAACTTCCTTTTGAACATTATGAGTCAGTTACATGTTTCCTTATTATTGTCTGGTCTCATTGTTGGTCAGAAAACAGTCCTCTGTTAAGGTCTGTTGTCCCTTTACAAGCCCTTGAATAGATGACACTCCATTTCAGTGTATAGTGGATCTGCAGCCATGTTAACATTCAGAACAACTGAAGAGCAACAAGTAGAGCAACTTTGCAGCAATTCTCTCCATCATCCCCATTTATCCTCCTCTGGTTTGACTTGCTGTTTTCATGCTTAGGAAACTTATTTGTTTTGGAGGAAACTAAACCAGAAGTTCTGCTTCAGGTGCATATCAGTGGTGCTTCAACCCCTAGCAGGGACAAAAGAGATCTGTAGGATACATTTAAACTACAAAGACTGGGGATGTCCAGACCAGTAAATCAAAATACAACCTGAAATAAAATGCTAGATCACATGCACGGTAGATGTAGAGTCCTCACAGCCAGTTGCACTGTCCTACTGATCTGCTTCTACTGTGCCTAATGGCTTGATAATGTAGACAAAGTCAGAGGCGTATAAGCAGTACAGCAGTTTCATATCATCAGCTTCCTAACATCAATGAGTTCATAAGTTTCTAAGATAATTTAAGTTCCTGACTTATGTTTCTAGGCAGCCAGCAATATACAGATGGTATAGTCTACAGTACCTACTGTACTGAATTTGGTAGATGCCTTAATTTGGTGTTACAATAATTAGTAGATTTATATGGGATAAAAAGATGGGGTAAGCAGGGAGATCATTTATCAATATTTCACCTATTGGGAGCTGTGATTAAGTGCTTGAAGCTGAGATGTGGTCAGGCTGTAGAGCAGTTTAGGATAACAAGTGAAGACTGTTACCAGGTCCAATTACTGTTGAAAGGAAATTAGGAGAGGCAGAATATAATTACTTGAACTGGAGTGGAGCCAGGGTGCTGGGGTGATCATTTGCAGTATGATCATTAATGGTAAGGTAGAAAACTGTGGATTTAATGCCATAAGGTAAATATTCACTCTCACCAAGGATTATGATCGTTAAGAATAATATGGATGCAGTCATAAAAGAATGTTAATTGAATCCTGCATATTGGTGCGCATTCATCTTCTGAAACCAAGCATCAGCAGCAACATCACTCAAAATACATAGAACTGCTGCTTAGCATCTACTGGGGATAGGGAGTCGAAGGGGTTCTTTATCTTTTTTTTTTTTTTGTTTGGATGATAAGGCAAAAGATGAAATTTGTATAGTTAACACAGACTTGCCTCTTCTGGGTACTGCAGAGGCAAACATACAAGGATACAAGCAAAACTGTGAAGCAGCATGGATATGAGGAATGGCTTGCTAGAAATTCTAGTTATGAAAATAAGCTTTCAAGGTTTCATGGAAGACAGTGTGTTTAACAAATGATATACTATCTTGGATTTTGTCCTTCTTCTGTCCTGAAAGTGATAGCAAGATTTTGGATGTCAGAAGTGTCTTTCATGCATTTAGATTATCCTTCAATTGAGCTTCAACTGTAGTCCAAAACAGAAGGATAAACAATAGATGATAATTGTTTTACCTTTTACTGCAGTGCAGCAGGTACATAACCACATTATCAATAGAGGTGTGGAAAAATAAATCGATGCTTGACAATGCTTAAGGAATTTGAGAAGGTAAGAACAGAGTTTATAGTTCTAACAGTTGAGAATAAAAGCTTTAGTCCTGTAACTATGTGCAATACTTTACTTAGGTCATCACCTACCAAGATGCTTACACACACCTTTTATATCCAACCTACCAGTTCATACTCAATTCCCCTTAGGACGCTGGGCACTACAGCAGTTGGAAGACTTTGAGGAGTTTTAAAATACTTTGCGAGTAAGAGATAGTTTGCTTAATTAGTGCCCACAGTGGACAGTGGCTCTGCTCCGCAGCTCACCTGAGGAAGGGCATATCTAGGTGCACTGTGTCTCTCACTTCAAAGAGTGCACAGGCTCAGTCAGAAAGGTCCCTCTGATGAAATTCTGAGAGCTGCGTCCACAGATACTCCTAGAAGACATAGATAGAAGGGACAACTCTGAGTCTTTACCAGCACTTTTTACTTCCACTACTGAGGAAGATCCTGAAATGTCATTAGATCACAACTAAAACCTAATATCCACTATCGCAAGTCTCTTCCCTTTAGTAGAACTGAAGTTACCCAAGATGTTCCTGCGCTTGCCAATGTTTTGCAAGGAAGTCTTGATGGACTGGGAAAAAACTGTAAATACATTTTGTGAAGCTTGTTGGCAAAAAACTGGCCACTTAAAATATATGAAGCTTGATCCAGAATTTGCTCAAGTCCATAGGACCATCTCTTTTGCATATGGAGGCAGGTGAGGCTTTGGTTCAAACTGATGAGCTTGCAGGAATGTTCATCCAAACCCACAGAAAATGGTAAAGACATTTGTGAATGAGATCAGGGGAAAGAGAGAGAGAAATAGCAGTCTCTCCTCTTTCTGCTTTCTTGGAAGTCCCACAAGCCTTTATGTGCTTCTGTGAGTGAAGAGTGAGAGGTAAGTGACCTGCTTGATTTGAATCAAAAGAATCTTGTTAAAAATATTCACGCCTCTGAGAGAGCTGCTTACATTAGCATGATCATCTAGTCTGGAAAAAAGGACTTCATTGTAGTCATCTTTGGGAGGCCCAGAGTGCCAGCTGCAGCTCCTGAAATAGGAAATTCCATCCAACACAGAGAGTGCTCCTGTTCCCATTCCCCAGAAGTCACCTGCACATGACCAAGGCTCCTGGAGGCTTCGAGACTCTCTCACTTACTGAGTTTTTTACAGAATAAGAAGGCACTGTCATAAATAAGTGTCCTTTCTGAAAGCAAGGACCAGACCTGCCTTCTGAGGCACTACTGACAACTTCAATAACCTATCTGGCAGAAGACAACCAGGAGAGACCAGATCTGGAACTCGCAAAGAGAATTTAAGGTCAGCCCTATTGCAGCACATGACATTTAATAAAGCAACAGGAACAATAAAACACATTATATCTTTAATAGTTCAATACTTTGCATGCTAGGGGAGGAGAAAGTCTGTGGTGTAGTGCATCAAGTTTTTTGTCATTCTCTGACTTCTGAGCCTGTAAAAGCAGCTAACAGCACTTCATATATCAAGCTGCTCTTGGTAAACATGAAAAAATTCTTTAAACAGTGTTAACTCTGAGGAGGGAACTCTTAGTCCATGAAACCACAACCATCAAAGGGGGATCCTTTATAGCATCATTACCTGAAGAGTACGTTTTTGTCCTTTTTAACTGAAACTGTGACAGGTCAGTCCCTCAGGTACCTAGTAACAGTGGTGGCCATCCCACAGGTTGTGAAGGATTTTATTGACCACTAGGCTTTTCATGCTGCTGTTTGAATAAAGACAAACTTTATTCGAGCTGAAGTAGACAGGATAATGTGAGCAAACATGGGAGCTGGAACATGCTGCCTTGTGTAGAACTCCCTTTTGTGAATCCACTGCAGTAAGTTAACTGCTCCATGGACCATCTCTGATGTTCTGTGGCATCAGATGCTAAGCATGGGCAGCTGACATGCAGCTGTGTGCTCCACTGTTTGTTAATATATGAGTTTATGAGAAGCAGAAGATGAAGTAAGACCCAGACAGGTGGGTTGGCTAGAGAGAAGAATTTGAAACATCACTGTAGTTCACAAATTTCTGGCCAGAGCAGCGAGATGATTAAGAGGAGAGAAGGAGGAATCCGACTTTGTTTCCAGGTATGAGCTGATAGAAAATAGCTTCTTCTACATCCTCCTCCTCTGAACTTCCAAAAGTGTTCAGTTTTACTTCTACCCTATTGCAGCTGAATACTCATACTGAGGTCTTGGAGCAAAGCCTGTCTAACCTTTATTTCTAGCCTTGTAGTACAGATGCATAAAATAATGTAAACCTCCTTATTGCAGAGTAA
Source organism: Ara ararauna (assembly GCA_028858755.1). NCBI lineage: Eukaryota > Metazoa > Chordata > Aves > Psittaciformes > Psittacidae > Ara > Ara ararauna. The sequence goes on along the minus strand of CM054381.1, from coordinate 34,375,957 downwards.
TCTTAAAGAATGCCTCAGCTTGAATAAACTTTTATAGCAAAACTATAATCCTTTCCTTGCAAGTCAAATCAAGTTCATCTGATTTATATCTTTGTTATTATTATTATGGACCACACTGACAGTGACCAGGTTCCCATTTCCTGGCAGATAAAACACTATGTGTGCAAGAGACAATAAGAGGTAAGTCTATGGCAGTGGCAGTGCACTGGCCAAAGCCCTCTTGGCACGGCAAACTCCTTGATTGCCTGGTCAAGGCATGGTCATGACCGTTTGGCATTTCTCTGCCCCCTGCCAAAGCCCTTGGCAAAACAAAGGCAAAATCAAACAGAAAGTAACATTTAAGTTTCGTTTTAAAACTAAGATGCAAATCTGCTACATAAATACCCTACAGCAGGCAAGCCCAAAGGGAGCATGTTTCATTTTGGATCAGCTTAAATTTCTTAAGCTATCTTCCGTGACACTTTTCTTGTGCCAGTTAATTTACTTCTGTCTGCTTTACCATGATCACACTAAGCATAGATAAAGTTCTTCACACAAAGGTTTATGCTAGCGTAAGAAATCTGATGCTGTAACAAAAATGTTTTCATATCAGAATTGCCATTTGCATCAGCCACGGCCACCACTGTGCACAGTTATTTGTTCTTGGTGGAGCATTTGCTGTGTCATGGCCAGACTGTGGGGAAAATGGGAATAACCCTTTTGCCAAGGAAGATGCATGGAAGACTTGAACAGCTGAAGGGAGGAATGGAGGCAGCAACCACCTGGTGGGTCAATTTAGGTGACCCTAGCTATCTGCTTTCTATAATAAAGTATTAGTTTCTAATATTTTCATGAATATGGGTATTAAAAATATAGAAGGATTTCAATGCCCTTTGAAGCTCTTCGCAATTTTAAGAGCTGAAGGAGAAAATTATTGTAGAAAATTCAGCTAGAAAGGTAGGTTGGTTCCCTCCCCCCCAAATTATTCCTTTCTAATCAGTTCTAATCCTCTCTTTCTTCATAGAGCTGGAGGAAAGAATGAGTTTTATACAGTACTTCGAGGAAGGTATCAGTTCTCAGTCTTTGTTTACCAGTCCTCCCACCCCCTCCCCAAAACAATGCCTTTACTTGTAGAGTTATAGAGCTCACTTATTAAAAAAGTTGTTTTACAGTCTCTATATGATACACTTTTTCATCCATAGTATCACAGTTCCTATTACTTCTTATGACTGCTTCTGCCTTTCACAACAGATACATAGATAAAATCAGCACGTTCTAGTTTCCTTTTCCAAACCATTAAAAATACACATAAACAGAACAATAACCTCAAATAGCTCTGCGATTTTTTTTCCTTCCACTGCAATGATTGAGAGCCTGTTGCAAAGCAGCACCTACCAGCTCCCCACATCAGTGCCTGACCATGATCTCTAAGGAAGGACAAGGGTCAGGCTCCCACCTTTGGGGCTGGAGGAGAGAAAAGCTCCTGCTCACTTATGATGGGGAAGGAAAGCAATTTTATTCTGTTCCAAACTTAATAGTAACTTCAGGTTCTTTCTGAATACCTTTCAGGTAGGTCTGGTACAAAGCCTTTGGAGCCACTGTTAACAATGTCGGAAAGTGCAACCAATGCAGATAATAAGAGCTCTTTTCTAAGAAAAAAGCAAGAGGTTTGCACTCTTCCAGCACCTTATTAGGTTTAAAATTGCGGTGATTGCACTTGTAGGCAAGCAAATTGCCATTTCTCATGCTACTTTACCTGTAGCTAGTCATGGAGCTAGCAATGATTAATGGGTAGGTACATTTTCTATATTGCTTTGGGGCTATAGGACTCTTTTGAATGTCTGGATGTTTAACCATTTTCAGCTACCCAGCTGGTACTGGAGCTGCTTTTATATAAATAAATAACCTTTTTGTTTAGTCTTCCGCATATTACACTGTATGCAAAAACATCCTGATCTATACTGTCCCTAGGCACTATACCACATTCACTTTCCAACTTCACTTCAATCTTGACAGAATGAAGCAAAGGAAGTGCACACCGGAAAAAAACCTGCATTGTCTTGGTCTTCTGGATAATTTTCTTCTTTCTAGTTTTTGTCCCAGATGTTTACGCTGTCATTACTTTGCTTTTCAGCTGATGAGTGAATTGAGTTGCTGTAAGTGTTCAGAATGGCTTCTTCCTTTCTCAGTCTTCTTCCCACAGCTACAATGTTAAGTTTTCCAAAATTATTTAATATCAGAGTCCTTAACTTTTAGTATTTAAAAGTAGCTGGGCCAAACTCAGGAAGAAAACAAATAGGTATGGGTCTGACCTACTGATTACAATGTAACCTCAAATAACACACAACTAAGCTGCATACAGATGAATTATGTAATTAAAGAATTAACCTGCCATCTTCTGTATGAGTCCACTATACCCACGATTTATTTTAAATGTGTGTGGGTAGGGTCACCTTCTTTTAGTATGTCAGTATACAAGACCTTTAGTGCATGTAGAAGTTGAACATATTTGAAAGAGCTGTGGTACTGGGATGAACCTTTTAAATTCTTGTAAGGTACACCTTTAGATCATCTTCACACCAAGACTGGTACCTATGTAAAATGGAGGTTCATAAGAAAAACCTCTGGAATAAAAGCAGGAAAACTGACAAAACCTTCGTGTTCCTTGTGACCTCGCACTTTCCCAATACAACAAATAAACCTGTATCTCTCTCTCCCTGTTGCCCAGGATGGTCTACCATGCAAGATCCTTTATTTCACCTGCAACTTTTTTGTGACGGTTTACCAACTCGGTTCTGTCGTCGCAGAAGGATTAGTGGATTGCTAACTTCTAAAACATCCCTTCCTCAAGGAGGTGCAGTCTACTTTAAATAGCTAATCAACTCACTGGGAGTTAGACACCAAAACCGTGTTTCTTTGAATAATATGAAGCATCAAAGTTTGCCTTCCGCTACCTTTGTAATTTTGTCCTAGCTCTGCATTTGTCACTGAGAATACCCACAGTTGTGGAAACTGTCAGTGTTACAGCCATACAAATTTCAAACAGGCTGTGTGGTGGTGTCTGATAAGTTATTTTGTGATTTCAAGATGGTTTGTCTCTCTGGCAGCTTTCATATCAGTGTTAAGGAGCTCTTGCACAGCATTTGTCTGCATTTCTAGGAAGCAAATACAGTTTTAGAAGCAGCTTACTTGATGTTGTTCATTTTTCTTTTTAACCTAATAAACCCAACGGTACTGATTTTAAAATGATATTAGGACTCTCAAATAAATATTTAGTATCTGAATGTGTGCATTTTACTACTGCATTTCTGTTGGGTTTCAATTCATTTTGCTCATCAGAAGAAAACAAACAACATGATAGAGCTTTCACAGAAGCACTGTTTTATTTGTGGGTAACTGAAATGTTGAGAAATAGTAGTGGCAAGAATGCTTTGAAAATTTTTGGTTGCCTTCTTGGAGACCTGATGTGTCCATTCAGACAACAGTGGTGGTCTCTGCTCTGCACGGTTCTGCTTGTGAAAAATAAGTCTACCAAGGAGTGCAGCAATCATGTAAGGCTGCGAGGTGATGCTTGACCACGTTCAAATAAAATATGAATGAAACCAATTTGAAATCAATGTAAGTTTTACTTCTTGCATCAGTGCTCGATTTAAGCTGACGTCCAACACTTCTAGAATATTTCAATGTGCAAAGCTTTACTTGGTTGCACGGGAGAGAAATTTAATTGTCTCACACAAATTTGTTGCTGAGGTTCCTATGCTCTCACACAACAGCATCCACTTCCACAGGCTAGTTCTCATCCCGCTTTATGATCCTTTTATAGCAGTTTTCCTCCTACTACCTATACAACAGCAGTATAGCAGTTTGCTCTGCACCACATCCCTGCTAGCTTTCCACCATTCCAGAAACTGTGCAGATGCGTTAAAGGCCACATCTCTGCCTTATCCTGAGGGGCATAGAGCAAATTCTCCCCCAGCCACCCAGAGCTAACGCTGGCCCTAATGCAGCAGCACACACTCAGACCACACTGAATGCCAGAGCTAGGGTGTGAGCTTTCCTAACTGCTGAAGTCCTGGCTGTCAGGCAGCAATGGAGGTGTGCTATAACCTTTAGATCCTCCTGAAAATTAAAGGAGCTATGGTTAAAAATATTAAGAAATTTGCTATAAGTCATGTCTCTTGCCAAGTTTTCTCTGTTAAAGAGAAGGCAATATGTGCTTTTCTTTTTCTGAACAGGACACAGTGTTCTCTGTTTAGTGGTTTGCTTGGGAAACTAAGTTTACAAAATTTTGCTGGCAGTTTAGGCAAATTTAACAGCATATTTATATTTCCTGGGCACAGGTCCTAACTTGGCATTTGGGCAGGTGAGTTTTTGGAAATTGTGGACAAAAGTACTGAGGGCTGCTGGAATCCATTTTAATCGCTAATATGTTGAACTTCTAAGTAAGCAAGATTGTGTCTGTAAATCATTTCAAAAGAAAGATGAACCATTTTTTATTACATTGAAGATTTTTCTTTATCAGAATGAAGAACTGAAGAGGTTTAATAAATGCTCTTCTCCCTGGAGTCCTTTCCCTTTGAAAGTTTTACCTGTACTAACATCTAAGAGTCCAATTCACGGATGATGGACTTGGTGAAAATGTTCTTGTTGAACATAAGGCAAGGTCTGACCCAGGCCCAGGGGAGAAGACCAAAAACCATCATTACATGCAATGCTCATCATCCTTAGGTACCACACAGCAGACCATTTGAACAGGTTTTATATGTTGGGTTTTTGTCTTCGGTGTTTCTGTGGTGTGCGACTGAATTGAACTTTATAAATATCAAATAGACCCGTGGTCAGACTGCTGTGGCTGCAGCATGTACAAGGGGAAAAGAGAAAGGGGACTTTTGAAACTTATAATTTTCCTCACTTTTTTTTTTTCTGTGTCTTGAACTTTTAACATCCTAATATCCATGTCTATACTTAGAGGCAGCTGCCAGCCTCTGGCTGCAGCACTTCACAGAGCACAGCTGTACCATGCCAGCTCTGGTGCATCAGTTTCTGTCCTCTGCTTTTTTTTAACTGTGGTAACTTTTGTATGTGAATATATTTTCCTCCCTGTGCTGTAAAACTGAAGAACTACAGGCTAGTCAAAATGGGGGAAATAGCCTGCCAATAAGAAGTGTATTTTTCAGAAACATGATTTAAGAAGTCTTGACTGGAAATCAATTAAAGTCCATCATGGAGTATTTGAACTTCAAAACATTTTAGAATGATGCTGAGGCAGGAGAAAACACCATCAGGGTCCTTCACAATGGAAAGATCCAGTGTTTTTACAAAGAGAAAAGCAGACTTCCCAAGGATAGAACAGCATTCCATCAGACTTTTGCACTGGATTCAGACTAAACAACCTGAAGTTAATCAAGATTTTTCTTTCTCTTTTCATTTTCCTTTTCAATAAACCCAGCAGTCATGCCCTGCCAGATCTGTGTAGTTTGTGTAAACAGCAAAATCAAGGTGTTTTCTTACATTTCTAAGAATAGTTTTAACCTCTCTTCCGTGCATGTCCCAAGACTGGGGATATCAACAGTGCTGCAACTTGTTTGTCCGATCTATGTTATAATTCCATATACAACTGAGCTTGTGATGTTTGATAAAAATTCAGCATGTTAATTAGCTTAAAAGGCTTGTACCAAAGAACTAGTCTTGTAAATCACATGTTTGGCCTCTTGGCTCATCCTTATCCCACCACTTACAGTGTAAAACTACCCTGGCAGCATGGCCCGCTGTACATTTTAATACAATCGTTAACCGCAGTGCATGATTATAACTAAGAGACAAAGGAACAGGAGTTGTATTGCACATCACCACATGACTATACAATGGTTATCTGAAGTAATTTGTCATGTAATTTCTTGAAACTCATTTGGAGATTTTGAAGAATTTCAGAGGTGTTTTAAGGAGATTGCTTTAAAAGACTAGTGGCTAGAAATTACTAAATTCAATGATTTAGGGACCTTTCCCCATTGTATTAATAAAAATCTAGAGTAATTACTTTTAATGTTTAATGTTAAAAGCTATTTTTTTTCTTTTTTAAGAAATGCCATAATATATTTTATGGCAGGGGGGTTGGAACTAGATGATCTTAAGGTCCTTTCAAACACTAACTATTCTGTGATTCTATGTAGCTGCTGAAACACAGTGCCAAATCAGACTCTCTTGTGTTACTCACTCATGGACACCTATTGTGAAAAGCAATTCTTCTAGGGCTCTCTCTTCTACAATTTATGGCCACATATTTTCTCCCCATGGGTTAATATCCTAATCCACTTAATGTGGACTCATCTTCAAGGTCCAAATCTTCCAAGTGGTTTGTAGGATATTATTTAGTGATGAATACAGAATATAGGTGACGGTGCATCACATCCATTGACAAAGAGTACAAAGTATACACAAGAATAGCAGGGTTTGAAAGAGTATGATATCAGGCTGCAATATAAAGCAAGAAGCAACAAATGACACAGTTTTACAGAGAAGCTTGAAATAATCAGTGTTTACAGTAAAGATTTAAACAAAAAAGAAAAAAGAAATAAGGCCAGTTGGGGAAACAAATGCCTGGCGGAGGAAAAGTTCGAGAATGGGAAAGACAGTTCTTGATGAGTATCAGATTGCATGTGGAGAACGGGGAAGCTAAATTTAACCAGCAAGGAGAAGTTTGCAACAAAACAGCTTAGCTGCGTGGTTAGGCAACATAAAAACAGCGAGAGATTCAGACATGTAATGCGTCATGCCCAGGAGCTGACTCAGCAATAGTACACTAATATTTCAATGTACATTTTATAACACATTTCCCTTGCCAATGTGCTTAGGACAATCTATAATTAGATATAATAATTAGGAGCATGGGAATATATTATTTGAGTTGAGTGAGTGTCTTACAGTAAAAAGACACACTTCATGCTTGTTGAATTTTCCTTAGGCAAACTGGATCTTTCTTAGAGATTGCCAGATCACCTGCTTTGATTACTGCCTTTTCAGTTTTCTTGGATTGGAATGATTATTGTTTGGACTATTCCCCACTCTATCCAAATCTCAGTCGCCTACAGTTCCGCAGGAGCTAATCCTTATATAAACAAGACATACTGTTGAGGTTGAGAGTCTGAAAATTCAATTTGTGCATTAAATTATGGTTATTACAACTGGTTTTTTTGTTACTGTTTGGTTGATTTTTTTCTTTTTTTGAGGTTACAGCTCTAACAAGAGAGGTCAGATCTTTGTTCCAGAGGTATCATGTAGGAGTCAGCAAGAATTGTTCTCTTGAGAGGTTTAGTAGAGGCCACATCACCTCCAAGTTTATCTTCTGCTATCTACACTGTGGCCACTGATAGAGGAACTGCATGTGGATACAAACGGCTCTGCAGTTCACATCCTCTCTCAGATGTAACTGTGACGCCCTTTGGAGGGATCCCCATCCCTAGCAGTTTTCAAGGCCAGGTTAGATGGGGCTTTGAGCAACCTGGTTTACTGGAAGGTGTCACCACCTGTGGCAGGGGGGGTAGAACCAGGTGGTCTTTAAAGTCCCTTCCAACCCAAACCATCCTATGATTCTATGTCAGCATTTGCCTGTGTTTATCAAATGCTGGCCAGTATAATTAGCCATTTTAATCTAGAGTTCTGTCTACCATAGTTAGGACTTCCAGGTTTTCCAAGCTGCCACAGAAACACATATGAAGATTTAGTGGGGAGTGGAAGATAGAAATCTTGGAAAGGCAGTAATGTTCAGGGGGCAAAGTTTAATCCTCACTAGGTGGTGTAACACTGGACATGATTTGCTGTACTGCAGCTTTGTTAGTCAGCTAACAGCTTGATTTCTTGATTTTGCAATTGTGCTCACATACAGTTCACATTCTTATTTAAGAAATCCCAATAAAGGGATGATGTAGCTATGGCTTGAAAAATAACTGAGTTAAAGCTTAGTTTCTTTATATGGCACTCAAACTGGGTTGTTTGTTTGTTTGTTATTTTCTTTCCTATTTATTTATTTGATCTTTTGAACACTTCATTTGATACCAAAGCTAGAAGCAAGCTGAATCACCTGTTTCAAATCTGTAAGGCAGGACAGTCTGAAGTCTAAACTGAAATCCGAATATTGAAAGATCACCTTTCATCTGCAATGGGCTAAAGCAAAATCTCCATTTCCTCCCCTTCTTCCTGAACTTTAGAGCAGTCTGATCCTGTCAGCCTGTGTAGAGGCTGTGAAAGAGAACATCTGAACTGTGACGCCAAAGCTTGGCTACAAATTGCTGCCTCTTTTAGACAAGAGCATTTTCTTCCATATATCACAGTCCCTCCGCTTTTACTGTGAAACAATGAAAATGATGGAATAGAATTCAAAATAGCACAAACACCCTGTATCTCTTCACCTCCTGCACCAAGTGCGGTTCCGGTGATGGTGGCACTGTCCTGTCAGGGGAACAAAAATGGCTTTGCTGCAAGTGCAGCCGTTCAGCCAAAATAGGCTTCTCATTTCTCACCCTTGCTAAGCTACACAATGTGATTAAATTAGGTCCCTTACATTGTTCACCGACTTCTGGTAAATTGCACTTTTGATTTCTGGTCCAATGAAAAGGTGCTAATTACCTTTTTAAGTGATCATTTAATGTTCTGCAGTGACATAAAGCATGAGTGCAGCCTCCTGCATGCTGAACCTTCCAGAGTTTTCTCCCTGGCTGCTCACTCTCATCAGCCTTTTTCATTTTTCCTCTGCTCCTTCCCTCTGTCCCTCCAAGGCACCTGCTGTGTGCCAGTTCTACAGCTGAATTAATCCACAGCAGTTTTTGCTGCAACTGGCTCCATTTTAACCCATTAAAAAACCCCAAACAACCCGGCATCCTGTCTGGGTCTTATTGCCCAGCTCACATTATGGTTTTTCTCTTAGATGGAGCTTAGCAGCTCTCAGTTCGAAAACAGCTTCTCCTACTCTTCCCTTGAGAAAGAGGCTTAACTGGGGAAACATTCCATCCAGGCCCTATGCAGACCCACCTCACTGTTTCATAAATGCTCTCTGCTGTCACCTGTACTTATGTGGCTAGTGGCACTCGGAGGGCAAGGTGTCCAAACCCATCCAATAGGTCTTGCGCACACACATCACCAGGAAGCAGCTGGAGCCAGGGGCTGTTCTCACCTTGTAAGCAGCACACAGCCTGGGATCCACATCTCCAAAGCAGTGGGACCCTGGTGCAGCCCGTGCCTGTCCCTAGCTCTGGGATAACCAGGACACAGTTCTGCCCTCTCACTTCAGTCCAGGTGCCCTACACCTCGACACTGGTGACTCAGCATCTCCGCTAAGTCCTGCCAAAGCTGTGGCTGCTCTCCAGCCTTGTGCCAGCTGGGATGGACGCATTGGTGTGGTCCTGCAGAGGGATTTCCACAGTTGCTCTGTGGCAGCCCCCATCTCCCCTCTCCAGGGAGCAGCTCCCCATGGGCCAGCACAGCTCCTTCTGTACAGATTCTGAACCCAGTATTCAGGGCTGGCTTACTGCAACAAAAGCAGAGGTTTAAGATGCAGTTGTAGCTTAAGTGCATGTAACTACATTCTGTAAGAGGCCTGCAAGATTCTAACAGCTTGTACTTAATTAAGGTGAAAACCAAAAATCCACTGCTTTTCCTTTTGCTGATCGCCAGCCCTGCAGCTCACTGTGGGAGCTTTCCTGTGGTCAGGTGCAGCAGTGAGCAGCCAGAGCTGCAGCTCTCCAGGCAACTGCCCCAGACCATCACTGCCCCTGAGCCCAAAGCTGTGAGCAGGGCAGGGTCTGCTTGAAGCTCTGGGTATCCTGTCCCTGGCAGGTCCCAGGCTGGTGCAAAGCTGATAGCCAAAATGTCTCAGTTTTCTTTAATTCTGTAAGTGGGAAAATTCCATTGTGGAACAGCTCTCAGTGCCCCCCCTCTGAGGGACAGGCCTGCTGATGAACCCACACTTGTATCAGGGGTGGACCAGGCTGAGATTGTTTCAGAGGAAATTTTTCCCTTCCCAGATTAAACACTGTTAAGCCTTTTTCATGTTAGCTTTGTTTGCCACAGCCTGTCTGTTATGGCTCTGCTCACCAGTAACATGCACAGCCACGCTCCCGGCAGCTCTCCCAGGACAAAACGTGTTCACAGGGCAGAGCCATGGCTGGGGTTCAGCAGGGCTGGCTGGCATGTGCTCATTTACTTCTATTAGATTTCTCTTTAAAAGCGCACAGGCTTGTTTTTGTTGTTACTTCCAAGGAAAATTAAATATGCCCTAATTTGAACTTGAAAAATTATTTTGCTTTCACTCAAACATCCAGCTATGCTATATGAAACCTAGGCTTGTGAGGCCACTGCATGAGAACTGGATTGCCCCATCCTCTCCTCCTGCAGAATCTTACTGACAGTCTTTATTCCCAATTCTTCACCAGGACAAATATTCCTGGATGTGATGGCGAAGATCAGTTATTAAAAAAAGATTTAAAAAAAGGCAACAAAGACCCCAGCCACTAATCAGAGATTTCAAACAGCAGTTAGGTTGCATAACCATCACTTGCTTTTTAAGTGCCAGGGATCCTATAGACATTTATGAGAGGTGACCCACCGCAGTGAAGCTGCTCCATCTGAATTAGTGTGTACCTATGCCATGTGCTTGCTTGGCGCTCTGTGTCATTCCTAAACCCTGTTTCTCCAGTCACCCCCACTGTGACACTTGCTGTCTGCTACTGCAGTCCTGTGTGGAGATGGAGCCCATGCAGAGCGGACAGCACGCTTTGCTCCCAGGTGCCACACCAGAGACAAAAGAACTTGGATTATATCAAAGTTTGTTCCTCAACCTGCAGCAGGGCAAACTGTACCCCAGCAGGGTTTGTTCCTTCAGATACCTCCACATCTCCTCATGCTGCACAGCACACCCCCATGGAAACAAGCTGTATTTGTACCTTACTGGTGGTTGTCACTTCAGCTTCTCATCACTGTGGGCACTTTGAATCAAAAGGTGACTTTTATATGCATGCATGCCGAAGTCATTGGTGTTGTCACCAAACAGCCTGGTGAGACCCACAACTACGTATTTTGACGTGACCAAACCACTCCAACGGACTGAAGCTCAAAGCATTGTGGATACAATTCAGGGCAATCTAGTTGACCTGCGATCCATGCATCCCTCTCTAGTGTGGTCACTTGAGGTGGGGAGTGAAAGTATTTTTCTGCTTGTTGTGATTGATTCGTCCAACCTAGGCCTTCATAAAACGTTTTCCTGCCTCAGCCTCTGCACATTGAAGTAGTCTTTCTAGATACACTCTAATGAGGCCATGAGGATGTAAGGACATCCAAAGATAGAACCAAAACAAATTTTTTTTTGGAGCAGCACTTCTCATTTCCAGAATCTTAGGATATATCTGCATTGAACAGCAAAACAATGTTGACCTGACCATGGTAGTCTTCAGAATTTAGTCTTCACCAAAACTTTTACAGTCCTCTATAGCTTGCATATCTCTTGACAGCTCTGAAATATGCAGGATTGAGCAGAAGCAAGACTATTAAGAGTAGAGACATCTACCCAAAGGTTAAGAAAGATTATTCTATACACAGATCTACAGAAAATGATTCAGACTGATTGTTTTATTCTGATGTGATTGGGGAGCATTGGTAGGCAGCTGAGATGTTTATGAGCTATTTATGGCCAACTTGTGAGGTGCTTACTTCTTCAAAGAAAATGTATTAAATTAGGGGAGTGCAGTTGAAATTGTCTTAGGTGTAATTTTTCCTCACTAAAAATGTATTCTTACATTTCAACTGATGGAATTTGCTTTAAAGAAATACTGAAAAAGTACATCATTCTGTCAGAGTAATAATTATTTTTGTCCTGAGAAGCTGTGAGGGTTGTTAACACAAAGGTTTTTGGGCATATGCATGTGATATGTTAATAAACCAATCTGTTCCCCCAAAAGCCATTTGATTTTTATTTTTTAACTCTTTTTTTCTTTATATTGAGGAAACAATCAAACTCTCATCTAGGACTTTTTTTTTCATTGGCATTAATATGATTGCTTTGGGCTTTTACAAAGGAGAATTAATTAAGGGCTCTGATTCAGGGTTGAATTGGATTCAACTTTGGTGGCTAAAGAGTTTACTGCTGAGGTGATAACCTCGGCTCTTCAGAACCTGACAGGAGTCATGAACCAGAGACCCCTCCTGCTGAAGCTCACAGCCCAGCATGTTAACATGAATTGAAATCAATGGCTGTTGGAGTTAATACACCGTGCTGTGAACTGTGATGGCCCTGGAGCAGAGAAACTACCTCTTCTGCCACCCCTGCTCTAGTAACTTCTGCCAAACGGGGGGGATGGCCATCAGGACGCAATAGCTTTTCCAGTAGTCCAGGGCCTACAAGTCCCCTTCTTGTGTCCTACTATCTAGCTACAGCATGAAAAGCTGGATATTCAATGTCAGACTGAGCTGGATTTTTGTCAGACTTCTGCATCCACTAGGCTTGGCTAGCACAGATAGTCTGCTTGATTTCAGGAGGAGTTTTGCAGAGGTTTCTGGCTCTGAAAAATCAATAAGCTAAATTCTGTATAATTTTACTTTGAAATAAGCCAGGCAAAAGATTCTCTTCCCAGATCACATCACCATTTCCTGCACAATGAGTATTTTATGCATGATTTTAACTCAGAGGTGGAAGAAGAGCCAAGAATGAGTTCCCAAGGTATACAAAACCTTACTAAATTGGAGCGTAATGCTAGGAAAAAAGTGCACACGCAGATGTGAATTCAACCGATTTTCAAGGGGATATTTGCTTTTGCAATCCTATTCTGATTTCTACAGCTGCTGGTGATTAAAGCCTAGACCATTGTAGCTACTGACAGTAAAAGAAAAGCCTAAATTTAAGTCGTGTCTCTAACAGAGGCAAATTGAAAACAAGGTGTTAGTGTCTGGTTGTTAACACCTCAGACAAAGACCAGAAATACAGCTGGAGATTTTTTTCAAGTGAAGAAGAGACTTTCATCATAGAGGAGCATTAAAAAAAATGCACAGCGCAGTGTCAAAGTTAATTGTGAATTTGTGCTCAGTTCAGTGATGTAGGTTCTGCAGATTTGCTTGGAAGAAAACAAGTGATTACATTCTACAAATGTTTCTGTTTTATGTTTAAAGCACAAGTAAAATATCTTCATAATGAAGCAGGGAAAAGACATCCAAAAGAAACTAGGTGGTTTGGGCACTTCTGAAGGAGAACAGACAGAGATAGGGACCTTTTTTTCTACTGCTTTTGTTTTTAGGTCCAGACTTGTACACATATAAGGTACCAAATTGCTGCAAGTTGTCCCCCTTTGCCATTTATATCAATTTTTGAGTTTTATATGATACATACATAGCTATTTATTACCTTAGCTGAATTCGGCCCAGAAACTTCTGGGGGAGATTTCACCTGATATCTGCAGATCGCATATGATCTCATCTGCCATGTAGTCATTTTGGTAAGAACATGTGATGGCAAAAATGTACTACATTCTTATGATTAGGTATCATAAAACATTTGTAACCATTACCAAGTTGTAACCTAGGAACTGTACTGCAAAGCAGCAAAAGACTCACCCAGGAGGCGATCCTCTGTGGTCGTTCTTCTTAGCTCATGCTGATTTCTGTCAGGGATTCGGATCACGTGTCAGACTAATTTGTCACTACCTTATTACTAAGTGCAACCCTGCTTCTGCTCACTTTTACTGGGAAAACTGAGGTGGGCGCGAGCCTAGTTCCAACTAATGAATAACCGAACCACCACAAGTCTGTTTGGCTTTGACAGCCTTCTCAAGAGTGCAGTTAAGGACTGCTCCCTGGGTAGCCCGATATAACTCGGCAAACTTACTACCACTCAGGCCGTGGGACTCCCATTTTAGCTTAAGAAATCTTCGGTGTTTTCCTGTTTACAGAGGACTGCGCCCATAGCGATCATGTTTATATCTGCAGTGAACAATGATGCAATTCTCACTGCTCTCTTAGCAAAGGTGGAAAGGAACAAGGAGTGGCACTTCATTTCTTATTTTGGTTATGAGTCATCAGCTCTTACCTTAAATACTAAGGCAGGGTCTCCCCACTGGTGAAAAAAATTGCTCTAATTGGGAAAGAAGAGTAGTCAAGCCTGGAGAGAACGCTTAAATTGATGGTTATGAATGGCTTAAGTAATCGCCATGTTAATGAAGCCAAAACACCTAGAGCAGATGCTATTTTACTTCTCTACAGCAAGTACAAAGTTTGTTGAAAAAGCAGTGACTCTGCAGGTTTAGAAAAGCCATAGGTACCACGCACACACCTGTGACTCTGCAGCATCTCACGGGATCTGAAAACTTCTTGGCTTAAGCTGTATCCTTTCTGAAAAAAAATAAGACTTCTGTTTCTCTCCCCCATCACCTAAACTGCAGAGAATTGTAGCAGACACTCCTAGAGCTGCTCATTCTCAGGCTTCTGGAGATAAACTACCACTATCCTGAAGCAGAGTGCATACTTAGGTTTGTTAGATAAAAGCCCTGTAGAATCTGGTGCCTGGGCAGAGCTGCAGTCAAGAGCTTCTAAACCAGCCTCTTCACAGTGAAAACCTACACTGAGCTGCTGAAAAAGCAAGTAGGAACACTGATTTATACCATCTGAAGAGCTGACCCAGAAGCTGGAGTAAATGGGCTTGATCTAGCAATTCCCAATATCCTCACACTCCCGCAGTATTAACGATCAATTAGGAGGCACTTTGTTTCCATACTGCAGCAGTAATAGCTTTACCCCTCCCTTGACAGGGCATGAAAGGGCAGAGGGCAATATCAGAGCAGAGAGATGACAAAATAAAGTGGGGAGAAACCAGGGACTTTTAGGAACCTAACTGCAAATCTTGTAACAAAATGCAATTGGACAGAAGGGACTTGGTTTCAGATGTAAAGTAAGCTCAATAGGTGAAAGAGTTCTCTTTAAACTGTCATCATTAATTTAAGCCAAACTTAATTAAAAAAATAAACTGAAACAGCTGGGTGTAGGAAGTGGCTGGCTGACCTCAGTGCTGGAGCCGTTTTCCTTTTCTCCTTTTAAACCATTGTTCATCAGCTTCCACTTAAAGCAAACCAGAACTGTCAGACTAACCACAATCAAAACCATAGGGCTTGCTTGAGTCTAATATTTCTCTCTGTGTTATGACATCCATTAAAAGAAGAAAAGGAAAATCCCTCTTACACATTCAAATGGTGCCATGGTATGTTACCTGAATGAGAGGACCAGTGAAATATTTAAAGCCTCAAAAGCATCTATTCCAGAGGATCCTTGAATGTGCTCATGTTTATGACATTTGGAAAACACAATTTCTACATAAACTTCTGAATAAAAGCAAAAATACTGCCTCATCCCTGCCTCTTACCCTAGCCATCCTTTGTCAGGTTGAGATAAAAAGTAAGCTCTTTGCAGTTGGTGCCATCTTATGTTGTGTGTTTAGTCTAGTTAATTACTTTTTTTCTCAGTTACACTTGTCCTTGTAGCCCACTGCCATGAGCTACTGAAGTTGTCTAACGGCTTTGAAAAACCTGCTGTCATATCTGGATCATTTTGCACATTTAAAAGGACCATCTATCAATTCACTGTTAAAAAAATTGCTGCATTAAACTCAAACCCATGATAGCTCTGTCTGTAGAAAGGAAATGGTGATCTGCCCATCCACAGGATTGGATTAAAGTTACCCTGTTTCTTTCTGTTTTGGTTGACTCCTAAAAATAAGCTATAATCATTGTGGATGCACTCAGAAATGTGCAAGCCATGGCAGTGGGTCATGGTGATGAAAACAGGAGTTTGTGCTGTGAAGCAGAAAGCGTTCCTCACTGCAACCTGGGGATGCCCTGCTGTGAACTGAGGGAGCACTTACTTGGTGGAGGTGCTGGATCGAATCACTTCTGGACAAATCTCAGACCTTCGATCCCCTCAATAGTGGGGGACAGGAGCTGGGATTTAAGCCACCTGGAAGCATTGGTTTTCCTTGGCCCTTGCTGCAGGGGAGCCAGGAACCATGAAATTAGCAGCATGAGCTACCTTCCCAGGCTCTGCAGCACCTAGTGTAGTGGGAGCAGTGGCCGAAAAAACAACTATGGGATTTTTTTCTAAGAATCTTTGAAATCAATGTTCCAGTAAATCATCAGATTTGAAGAATAAACAGGTTGTCTCAGAAAAAAGCAATTCATTTTTTTACTCCTTGACCTGTTAAAATGCAAAAATTGCTGGGGAATATACTCTGTCATGACATGTTCTACCAATGGAGCAGCCTCCATTAGTGATAGTGTTTTCTAATTACAGCTATAAATAAAAGTCAACCTCCATTCTGATTCAAAATGGAATCCATGGACTATCAGGTGCATATGTGATGCAATGCAGAAAGATGAATTCATCAGCATTTGCATCATTGTATTGACTTAAAACTTGGGGATTAATTATTGCATTCTTTTGCCATGTATCACACCAGCCATTTTTTGTCATTTCCAAAATGCTAAAAAGAAGCTTGACAGCTTCTCATTAGATTAGAATAGACAAGCTGCTTGAATCAACAATGAAATTTTATTAGGAATGCTCAAGTATAAAACCAAGAGCTTTTCATTTGGATATTGTATACTTTACACTATATTGATTTGCTGTTATTGATTGTTAATAAAAAAGTGTAAGTGTTTTTCCAAGTCGTGTAAATTAATTGTTATTGCATCACAGAAAACAGAAGACTGCATCACAGTAATTAACATTCTCTGGCAAGGAATCTAAGCAAGCTTGTTGCTGAAAGGGGCTTTAAAGCATATTTTGACAGTACCACAAATGCTAGCATATGTCTGTGAGGTGGTGATGTGGCAGGCATGGCAATCACTTTAATGACTCAGACGATAGAAACAGATGCCCTCCTGGGTACGCAAGGCCCTATGTCTGTGAGCTCAGGTAGGGGATGAACAGGCAATAAGCCCTCCTCAGATGAGTTTTACACAGCTGTCTGAGGACTTGAGCGAGCTTTGGTAGAATGAGGTCAATACAACCAACTCCTGAAAGATTGAGTAAGAAGGGAAAAAAAGGCTCCTTTTTTCTACCAGTAATCAGTAAGGAAAGGGAGGCAAAGATAACTGAACAAATTAATTAGCAGCTGGGAGGTGAATACTATCGTGTAAGCTGCTGCAACTTAAACACAACACAATCCCTTCTTTTGAGACCACCTAAGTTACATGATAATTATAAGCTATGTGTTACAAGAAAGGAAACTCTCTTTAAATAATTAAAAACACATCAAGCGACGGTGAAAAACCAATTAATAAAAAAGAAGGCTCTATATTCCTTTTTTTTTTATTTTCCGCCCGTGGAACCAAGTTTTCTTTGTTTGTACTAAGTAACTTAAAAGAAAATTTTAATCAGGTAAATAACATTTTATCTTAGCAAAAAAGCTCCAAATCAGTACATTGGTAAAAACATAAAAAGGATCTGCTCTGCAAATGCCCTCAGACAGAATGGAAAAACTGCTGGTGAAGACTAATGCTGCAGCTGGAAGTAGCAGGGAGCATCTTCATTCGAAGGAAACTCAATATGAATAGAGAATTTTTGCACGAAGGGAGAGCCCAAAACAGCCCTAACTTCTGTAGACATCCATGTCTTCAGACTCACAGCTGAAAGTACAACTAAGAGCCACCCTCTAACCCAGGAGTCAGCAGCCTTTTGCATCTCAGGCACCTGGTTTATATCTCTTGTCCTAATCTCTTGTGCCGGGGAAGCTCGAAGTGTTACTAACTCCTTGTTTGCTTGCTGTCAGTTGGAGACCCTGTTCCTAGGCAGAAGCAGAAAGACATTTTGTAACCATGCAGAAGATTGCCATAACTGTTTTTTCTTTTCAGTGGAAGTGATATAAAAATGCAAATTGATAGTGCTTTATGTTTTGTTCAGAGAGGAAGGAATAACACAAATAGGTAAATCTGATCTCTCATCTAGTTTTCCCAAAATTGTAAAGATCAGGCTATTTCTATATACTCTACCTCACTGCTATCTTTCCTTCTTGTGCAGATCTCTACATGAGGGTCTTGCTGTGGCATGCAAATCAGACACAGAAAGATTATCTGTATGTTATTTAAGCTTTGGTATGTTTCATCCAAGAAGTAACAATATTTTTGTAAGAGTTCCTGTGTGGTTCAACTATCTGAGGTAGAATTCAGTTCTGGGGTGTTCTATAGGCCCCTTTCTGAAGTTTCTATTAAAGGTACATCAATAATTTTTGACCATTGAACTAGATATTTGTATCACAATAAAATTATCTTGCCAGGTAGTATCTTGCTATACAATCTTCCTATCATGAAGTTTTAATTTTTGTCTATAAAGGGCATTTACTGGTGTGCACTTATTTCCAAGTAGTTCAGACATCCTGCTTGCCAACTGTTTGGAGATGATCCCAAATCAAAGACCGAGATTCCCAAACTGTGAAATTTCAGATAGATTTAGAAATATAGGAAAAGAAAACTTAATTCTATAAAATTAGCCTTTATATTAGTGAGATTAATTATAATTAAAAAAATATTCTTTATAAGTACCATTTTCTGCTCTCATTAATTTTCCAAAAGCCCTGCTACTGGGTGAATAACTCAGAAAGCTCTAGACCTGAAAAGCACGGCACATATGAGCAGCTGGCACAAATTAAAGGAGCTGTGTTATATAATTTGAGTAGAAAATCTGACATTCAGATTTTTGTCTGTTATTATATACCTACATTTGATATCAGGAACCTAAAGCTGAGAAGTTACCAGCCAAACTCTTACTGATACCAGTGAAAGACTGAGATGGGCAGGACTGCCTTCAAACAGGCTTGGTAGAAGTCATCTGCCACAAAAGTGACAAAAAGTATTAACAAGTATGTGAGCAAGACGAGACCTATATGGCAAGAGCAAAGCAAGGGGTGGTTCTAGCTCTGCTTGGCAGAATGCTGCATGATCATAACTCATTTTAAAGTTCAGGAGATTGTATCCCAATGGACTGGTATGAAGAAGTTCCATACCATTAAGTGGATTAAGACATTACAGTGTTAGTTATGCAGATAAGATTTTGTTACCCTTATGGTGATCTTTAGGAGAAAGAATGTTTGCCTGCAGAGGAGATAAGACAGTAAAAGTGCTCTGCTCTTGTACTGCTGTGCTTCAGTGGTCAGGAGCTATTTCCACTCCTGAAAAGTTCAGGTCCAACAGAAATCCTCTGGCGGTCTTAAGCTAGTGACTTCATGAAGGCTTCAGCCAAAGACTTTTGCTTGATATAGGATATGAATTGAAACAATCTGGTAAAGAAAAACATTGAGTCAGAATTCAATAGAAGTGCAAATTTGAGTCACTCCCCACCAGACATGTTTTAATGAATGAATAGTTATGGGGTGACTATGTTATCTCACTTTTCTTTGTCATTAACTGAGAAGAGAGTTTAAAAAAAGTGTCCCCACAGAAATCTTATTCATATGTTTTATTATATGCTCCAGCATGGGCACCACTTTAGTTTAATGGTATGTTGGATGATGGTACAAATTTATAGCCAAAGGTTTACATCACAGACAGCTGGAATGAATAACAATAAATTAATTTAAAGTGCTACAAAAGTGCTCCCCGCAGTATGCAGTGCTTATGTGCGCAAGGCTAATAATTTATAAATGCACTTCTTCTATAATCCTGATCTAAAGTCCTGAAAGCAGCTAGTTAAAAAGCAGTCACATGACATAAATTATTTTTATTAATATTTCAAATGCATGATTAGGGTGGGCACCATGGTCATTAGCATTAGATAGCTTTCATTTATGACCAAGTGCAATGAAGCAATAGCCAGAGACAGAGAAACTAGCTCAGCAATGGCACAACAACCATTGGGTGGTCATATGCTGCTGCTGCTTCTTCTGCGTGGTTTTTATATGCTAGTAATCATCACAGCTATGTCTGTTTCCTTTTGCCAGTCTGTTGTGTTTGTTGCATTAGATACTCATAAGGCCTGAAGAATAAAAATATGTGCTACTGAGCGCAGTGAGAAGCAGCTGTGCTCCTTTGTGTGGTTTTTCTTCCATCCCCAGACACAGCAGTAAAGTGCAATGCAGTGAGGTGACTGGTCACAAGATGCCGTAATGACTTCTCTCATTACACCAGCAGTGCTAATTTGAACACTGAGCCAGTACTAAACTTTCATACAAATTCTTACTTGGGTAGGGTAGGTTATTTTAAAGCATTTTTCTGGCTTTGAGAGGACATCACCATTTTTGGCTGTGTCAGGAGATGAGAGACGTCATGCCTCCAGATAAACAAGTATTTGCAGAAAAGCATTATGGAGACTAAGGATAAGGCCAGGCCATAAACTCCTTTTGGGGGTGAGGGAATACTTTTTCTTGCTAGTGTAACCCAACATCTAGCTGCAGTTTTCTCCAGTGAAAGAGCATATTCACTGTTACCACTGAGGCTAAAAGAGCAACCCGCTCAAATAACTTGGGTAACATTGCATCTTTTTTCTCATTGCAGTTCTGAGGCATACCTCACTGCAGGGATGTCACTTGTCTTAATACCACCCTTATTTTCTCCAGGTAAATTTGGCTGCCTCTCACTTCTCTTGGTGAGAATCATTTACTACTTAAATGCAGAGACATTAAGCTGAGGTTATAGAAGGAGTCTTTCACGCTGAAAGAAGGATCATGAATAATTTCTGTGTCTCATTCTGGGCCACTGCCATGTATTAGGCACATATTTGAATCTTGGCAGATTGAAAAAATATGTACCACAAGCAACCCCATTCACTTCAGTGGTTCTAGCAGTGTAAGCAGAGTGAGACACAAAGTGGGCAAGAGCATCATCATCTGGTCCCTCCATTCCCCCTTTAAAGAAGGAAAAACAAGAAAGAAAGGCTTTCTGCTTAACACAGAATGCAAAATTCTAAGTAACCATTTGCAATTATTTTTTTTACCATCACAAACCTCTGCAAAACCCATATTTGTTCTCCTCTTCCTCTCCGGTTTCCTTTGAAAGTGCTCTGCAAATGGAACACATTTTTTTCCAGAGGTCAATGGGGGCATATTTGCATTTTGATACATTTTAAATTTTTGCCTCCAGCACACCACACAAATACACTGTGCTAATCAGAAGCAAGTAATGATCTCCTAGACACTTGAAGCGGGTGACTAGGCATATAAAAGCACCTCAAAATGCAAAACTAGGGAGAGAACAATACACGGTAAAAAAAAAATAAATAACAAAGGGACGATGATACTCAGGAAAGTAGTTTGGATTTGTAATGGATTTGTAAACTGAGAGTTCTGTCTGGAATAAGCAGCTCATGTGTTTTTGTGCACCACTGAAGTGATAAGGGAATTCAGGGGACTCCTGCATCAGCTGGCTATACTGATGGGCTATGGGTTTCTCTCAGTGCATCTCTAGCACATCAATATACCCAGATGATGCATAAGCATTTCTGAGGGCTTTTCATGCCGTCAGTGATACCTCATGTTCTGAACAACCCAAATCCAAGATTAGGCAGGATGTAGAAAAACGGGGCAGTCCCCAAAGCATGGCTTTATCTGTGTGTGGGTCTTTTATTTCCAGCACTAATTGTAGGTTTGCACTCAAATATGCTTCCCCCAAGGGGAAAGAGGTGTACAGAAAAACAAACAAACAAACAAACAAAAAAAAAAAACCAAACCCAGAGCTCAAGAGATTATTTTTTATATTTATTTTTTTTTAAGCATGAATATCTTTGACAGAGTTGCAAGTAAACCTGATTGCGTCCGCACTAACCACCTCATCAGAAGAAAAACTCCTGATAAGCAGATGTTGCTTAGGCAGCGACCAGCTAGGCAGTGTGTGTGCGTACGAGGGAAAGGGATGGAGGTACAGCCAAGCAGCGTATGCATTAAGGCACTGTGTGCGTGTGGCTGCAAGTGATGGCAAATGTGTGTGTGTGAGAAAATGACACATGAGCAAACCCAAGCTGCTGCAGTGAGTATTTTGTATGTGTTTGTAAGAGAAGGCAGCAAGAAGCAGCCAGGGGAGAAAGACTGAGAAAATGAAGTAGGAATGACCAGGCAATTGCATGGCTGGGCTAAAAGCAGCACAAGGGAAGAAATACAGGCATCAGGGAAATCATTTAAAGCCGTATTGATTTGCTTTGGAGGTGAGAAAAAGCAGATACACTTGGCTACTGTGAAATGGCTCTGACAGCAGCTACAGCCACTTGATTTTACTTATTAATTTTTATTTTAAGGATTTTCATTCACAGAAAGCCTGTGCTATAAACCCAAACCAGCCAGAAGCCCTCGCTGTGCCCACCTCTCCCCCCCCAGCAGCAGGGGCTGCGATCAAAGCCTGCCCACAGCAATGCAGAGCCTTCAGCCAGCCAAGAGAACCCTCAGGGAATGCAGGGAAGAAAGAGGTAGAAAGAGAGGAAAAGAGGGAGGGGATCAATGGCTGAAATTCAGTGGTTCTGGATATTTCCCATGAGCCAGGAGCATTCAGAGGCAGCTGGGCAGAGCGGGAGCAGAGCCCATCCATCTCCTCGATAGACAGCGGCTCTTCGCTGGGAACACTGCCCGGACTCTGTCCTCAGCAACGCACAAAGCAAAGCTACAAAGCAGAGTATGATTCAACGCTGTGTGGTCTCAGTCCTCGCATCTAGCAAATAGGAAGGGGATTAGACATGACACGGGAAAATAAGGGATTTTAATCTTCTGTAAGAAATCCTATGTTTCGGGGGAAAGAAAGAGAGGGGGTTTCTTTACATGGAAATACTGCCAGGTGTCACCTGCACTGCTTCCAGAGAAGAAATCACTGCATCAGGCTGGGGCCTTGCTCCTTAGATTTGTGCAGGTACCTTAATTCAGCCAATGGTATAATTATAGAATTACCACAGAGACACTGGCTGAGATCTTCAAAATACTGCTTTTCCGGGAGCCAGCTACCTGTGAAGATCTGATCTAGGTGATGTACAGTCACAGAGCAAAGCTGATCCTCAGCTGAGGTTTCTGAGTCTTCTTCAGATTCAGATTCTTCTTATGCAATCAGCTTACTAACTGTGAAAGGCAGTTTCATATCCACAAAATTCAGTTCAAACTTTATGAATAGTTATAGCTATGCAGTTCAACATTGGCTAACATCAGAATTTTTAATTTTCCATTTGAAAAGGAGATAGGCTTCACAACAACCAGGGTAAGGGATGCTTGGAAAGGTTTCCTTTAGAGTCAAAATAGCACTGTTTAATTCGAAATGGAATTTGATAAGATTTTATTTTCCTGGAAATAAAACGCAGGTGCCCTACTGAATTAAACCCCAATTACCCGCACAGCTCTCATACCACTTTAGTCACTGTCCTATCCTTCCTGTTTTCTACACCAAGAACCTCAAGTGTAACCACATGGGGATGCATGTATGCTTGCTCACTGGCTTGCTCTTTCCTGAACATCTGCTGAGCAGCGTCTTATTTGTATGAATTATGACTTCAGCTTAAAGCAGGTCAGAAAATTTCCATCAGAACAGTTTTCCTAAAGAAAATAGCTTTCAGGTAGATGAAATTCTTTGTAAAATTTTGAAATTCCATTCTTCTATAGAAAATGGGAATTCTGTTCAAAATTTAATATACACTTCACTGAAGATGCATGAAAAAGAACAGAATTATTTTTACTGCAAATGAAAAAACTTCTGTCATGTTTTCAGCAAAAAAAATAATCACACAGTAACCTAAGTGGCACGAATTCATGTTTTATATTTGTTACAACTGATGAGTGTAAATCCAGAGTAACTCCTTCAGCCTCAGTGAAGTTACTTTGATTTATACTGTTGTAAATTAGATAGAAATCTCAGTCTGTGTGGTTGGTTCCTGTGATGAATATCTTTGCCTTCTGGGTACACACATAACAGGGGAAAAAACCCCAACCAAACCCCCAAAACATGAGACTTGACTGATTCTGGGTCAGGACTGTTGTGAAGAGTTCAAACTCCCTGTAGATTTGGTTTCAGTATCACTGGTCAGAACATGTCAAAATGTGGGAGTTTATAATTAAAAGTAAGAACATACAGCCAAGCATTTAAGAAATAATTTACAACTATATTTTTAACAGCTATAATTTGAAAATGAGCAGTGTTATGCAGAACGCTGGCTTAATTTTAAAAGGTAGGTCTATATCTTCCAGTAAATTAAATATATCCTAAAGTATCTTTAGATGCAGTGACAGATGAGCTTAGCAGCATCTTAGCAGTACTGAAAGGTATTTATAAATCTTTAGATTTATTTGTAGACCAATGTATTTTCTCTTTTACTTGTGAAAAAAAACTCTTTGTTTTAGGTAAAGAAACCAAAATTGCCACAAGATAGGGCAAGCGTCTTGCCTTCAGAAAGCTGCAAGCCAAGTCCCACAGAAGCCAAACACAGGGTACAATGTCTTTGTATTACCAGAAGTACATTAGGATCTGAATTATGAGTCAATGGCTGTTCCGTGGCATGGATTCAAGTGGAGAAATTAGGTATTACTATGCAAATATTACTTTCTATTTTTAAATCAGCTGGTTTGCAGGCCAGATCATTTCATGCAGAAATATCAATTGAAATGATCATGACTGCTCTAGGTTTAGGTATCAGCTTGAGCAGGAACTCTTGCATTCAGCTTTTAATGCTGTTTCAAACTGGTGCCAAATTTTTAGACTCAATAAATAAGTAATTGTGGGTCATTCTGGTTTCCAAGGCAAATAAATAAAGTGAAGAAAACAGGATGAGAGCAAATGCATCCTTGGTGTAAACTCACTGACTTTGGTGTTATGACACTAGAAATAGTTGTGGAGTAGGATTTCTTACGCAAACAGTAACACAAATTGCGTTAAGTAAGTACCTTAAATCATGCCTTGGGCAAAATAGCTCAGTTAATCCTAAAATGTTGCTGCAAGAAAATTCCTTCCTTTCCACAGTGTTCTAGGGGAGTTATAAGGCATATTACATAGTCAAGCTTTTTGAAATAATTTAAATAATTTCTTTTCTTGTTTCAGAGCAACACGCTATTTTTGTGACACATTGTATTGGTTACTTTTCATATCTCCCCTGCCCTCCTACAACCCCCCAACCACAATCCAAACACTTACAAGGTTACTTAATGCCAGACTTCATGGTTTGTCAGTTAGTTCTTGCATACATTACAGAAAATGTCAACTCTGTTTCCCTGTCTGTAAACACCTGAAATAATCTGGCCCACATTTTAGATGTGCTTATGAAGTCAGAGGATGTTTTCCTAAAGTTACCTGAGCACTAAGTAACACAGTTGTCCAGGAATATATCTATTTCAGTATATAATAAAACCAAAAGAAAATGAAGTGAAAATGCCTCATGTAATGAAACATTGGCACTGTTTCTTTGACTCAGTCAGAAGTTAGGGGCTGATTTTTACTTTAACTTTTCTGCTTCTTTACTTCCTAAAATCATTAGAGAAAATAAACACTGAGACGACAATATTGAAATAACCCCCAAAATATTTCCATATATATCTCTAAATCTCTCTACTGTGATTTTTTCCCCCTGTAATTGACATACACAGTGGGTTTTTTTGACAAAATAGCATTTGCAGGCCAAAATGATTTCATCAAACCGTTTTCAGCCAGCTTCCAAAAGCGACACTGCTATGCGAAAAAAAATTATCAAGATTTTAATTTTATCCTGGTTTAAGAGCCCAGTGTGTCTGTGTGTTGTGACCATGTCCATTTCTAACTAATCCTATGTCTTGGGTTTGGCGGGCATAGAGTTAATTTTTTTGCTAGTAGCTGGTGTGGTGCTGTGCTGTAGTCCGAGAACAATGCTGCTAACACACCGGTGTTTTAGTTGTTGCTAAGTAGTGCTTACTCGAAATCAAGGAATCTTCAGTTTCCCATGCTCTGCTAGTGAGGAGGGGCACAAGAAGCCAGGAGGGAGGCACAGCCAGGACAGCCAAAGGGATAGTCCATACCACAGAATGTCATGCTCAGTATATAAACTGGGGGGAATTGGCCAGGAGCCACTGACTGCTGCTCAGGGATGAGCTGGGCAACAGCGGGTGATGAGCAATTGTACAGCGGGCCACTTGGTTTTCTTGGGGTTTATGCCTCTCTCCCTTTTCCTATTATTATTGTTAACATTTTAAATTTATTTCAATTAGTAAACTGCTTTTATATCAACTCGAGGGTATTGCCTTCTTTTGATTCTCTTCCCCATCCCACCAGGGTTGGCAGTGGAAGTGAGTGAGCTGCTGTGTGGTACTTAGTTGCCAGATGGGATTAAACCACAACACCCTAGAGACTGATAGTTTCAGGTTTGCCCTAGTGCAGTGTGATCACTTTCTTTCCTAGTTATTGCTCCTATTTCTGAAGATAGCAGCTCTTATGTGAGTAGAGCAGCCTGCTCCCTATTCCCTTTACAGCACTTCCATGTGAAAAGAGACATCACAGAAGTCCACTTGGCTTTGCTAGTGATGCACCATGCACGAGACCTGCTTGCAATGCCAGCAGTCTGAAATATTGCTGAGTAGGAGCAGGAGGAGTTGGATCCTAATGAGTTACCCCCTCCCAATCATTTGGGTTCATTGATTTCTCTAATTAGATATGCATTCCACTTCACCATTATTCCCAATGATCCTATTTAATCTGAATGACAGGGCCAGAGATATGAAGGCCTTCGCTCACAAACTGCTTTTGGCAAGCTCTTCTATTCTGTAGGGGCTTTTAGATATCTCCAAGTATTATTCCAGTACTATATGGCTCCATCGTCCCTTCCTCATTGGTCTGTTTACATCTACCTATTCAAGCCTTGCTTACTTCTCTCTTTCAGTTGAGCCTTCCAGCTTAGCTTCGGAGGCCTGGAGCTGGTGTTCTGATTGACTGTCATGCATGGGAAGCTGATTTATTTGGCCGGTGTGGCACTGTGCCAGGGAAGGGGCCATCTGAATGGTGAAGCTGTTAAGAAACTAATTGCATGATGAACTGCAGTTGCAGGAGAGTCTTTACTGCTTGCTTCATCTAATCAGATCCAAGGATTTTTCTTGTTTGCTCCACTTCCATTGTTTGAATTGGAAGAATACTGGGTTTACACCAGGGATGGGTTTAACAGATTGGCTCCCAAAGCCTTTATCATTAGCTTGTAGGTCCCTTCATTCTTTAAAAGACTCAGATTCTGTTACTGCGGTGAGTGTTTTCTTGCTTTCTCATCTCAGACTGGGAGGCTTTGAACTTGCCAAGATCTAAGTTCAGCACTCCGTGTTTGTTCTGCTTGTATGGATGAAGTCACTAATCCCTAAATGAGGGCAGGGAGTTGTTTGGGTTAGCAATTTCATCATCTTTAACAGAGAAAACAGAATCCCTCACAACACAGGTGAGTTAAAGAGAAGATTATTTCCCTCTGCCTTGCTTTCAAATGTCTTTCTGAACAGTGGGTCTGAACTGAAAGCTTGGCTTGCAAATACCACCTTTGAGAAGAGCAAAATCAGGGAAGAACTCTGTGCCACCAGATCACCTTTAATTAGGTCATGCTTGGCTCCTTTGCAAACAAATACACCCCATCAGTCATTTACCTAACAGAAAAGCAGCCATACTGCTGCTTGTCTTCGCTGTTTCTACCCAGGAAAGAAGTGCTGTAAAGGGTGGACTTAATGAAAAGCTGAACAATCCCTATCC
The DNA here is from genome assembly GCA_028858755.1 of Ara ararauna. Classification (NCBI taxonomy): domain Eukaryota; kingdom Metazoa; phylum Chordata; class Aves; order Psittaciformes; family Psittacidae; genus Ara; species Ara ararauna. The sequence continues at coordinate 34,348,325 of CM054381.1, read as the reverse complement.
TCAAGCACAAACATGGGGCCAGTACCAACTACTTTTCCCTTGGCATGGGTGTCCTGCAATAGCACCAGAAACATCACCTCATTTTGTCCCTCTGTGCGTAATGCAGCTTTGATGCTGTTTGCATGCAGTTGCTGATTGTATTTTTCATTTGAGAGGATTATGTTCACTTTTCTTCTAGTGCCAGGTTCAAGTCCACATTGGCTTATTCTAAGCTCGACAGTCTTGAGGAGAAAACATCGAGTTTCTCCTGGTACCAGTGCAAAACATTCTCCACAGTCACTGGCTGTCTCCTGGGAAATGTATACTGAAGCATGAGACCAGGCCACACTGTCATGGGGAATGGCTGCAAATGGCATTGTGGATGTTTTGCAGAGCCCCTATAAGAAACAGTTTTAGAAGCCTATCTTATGTAAGCCACTTTCAGGTAACCTTTACCTGTTATAAGTACGTTTCATATTTGACATGTATCATTCTGAATCTAATTCTTAGCTGGTGTTACTCTATCTTTTCCTTTGCAAACACCAGAATTACACTGTTTGTGCTGGTCCTTATACCCTGTCCCTTTTGTTTTGAGGCCAATGGACAGTCTCCCATTGACTTTGTGAGCAGTGAACCGGACCTGTTAAATTTCAGTTGTTAGGGCAAATTCTTCCCTCCTTTGTGGTCTCACTCAGCAAAGGCATACTGAAAGCAGGGTACTTGCAGCAGTCTACCTGTGCCAAGAGCTTCAAATGGGAGCCTGTACCCAGCAGTAAGAAACAACAGGCAAAGGAAAATGATGGCTGGAGCTCAGTACAGAAAGTCAGTCTGGCAGCTTTTCTACATCCTCCAAAAGCACTTGGAACAAAATTTTTGTCAGCTGAAATCTTATTGACAACCCCTGTTATTTTCCAGCAAGGGCACAATAATTCTTGAAACAAGATAGACTGAAGCTTTCTCTATCTCCTAAGGTGGCTACTAGTAAAAGCTCTGCAAACCAGGCAATCTCAGATTGTCGCAAAATGCTGTCTAGTCTCTTAGTTCATGAATTTTAGCAGAAGCTAGAGGAAGTTCAGCAAATACAACCTCCTAGATCTTCCCCATACACTTCCTCAGGTAGGAAATGGGCAAACCTTCCCAAATCCCAGGCAATTACCCTTCCTCTTCAGGGCTGCACTCAGCAATAAAGTGCAGGATGACTTGGTCAACAAATATTCACAAAACAGGACACCATTTCAGACAGCGTTCAGAACTTGAGTTTCTGAGTAGGAAAGGTTTAGGAAGCAAGGATTTATGGGGAAAGTGGAAAACAAGAAAATAATTAAAACAGGACCATGAGTTGAGGCTTACTCTGATATATCAAATCAGAAATTACAGTGGAGGTGCAGAGTTTGGTTGTCCTTGTGACATTGCACATCAATGAGCCAGGACTGCTCTGTGATATTCTGCACAAACTAGACCTTCTGTGGCTCTCCTTGCCCTATGCATTTTTCAACTCAAAGAGAGATTATACATTCGATAAACAGGAGAATTATAAGAAAAGACCAGATCAGGAAGGAAACCTATATGCTACATGTTGGGAATCATGCTAACAATAGATGTAGGCTTTGTGGAGCCCGAGAACAGTCTGAGCATTGTAGAAACCCCACAGAAATGAGCCAGTGGCCATGCCACTGCAGTGGTGGCAGCTTTGAAGAAATTGGTTTAATATAGCATGTTTCTTCTACGCAGTCTGTACCAATAGTACAAAATGAATGGACATAGAGAAACCCGTTTCCATCGCTGGCTGCTCGTGTATCCCCTTTCAAACCCTCATATAGTTTGACCTGCACATCCTCCTCACATACCACACGCCCCACAAGATTAGCAGTGCTTATCTCACGGGTACGCAGGTGCACATGCACCCTATACACTTGGGCAGGGAGTTATTGTCCAGCCCCTAATCATTTTTTCCAGCCCCTAATCATTTTTCTGGGTCCTCCTTAAAAGCAGTTAGCAGCTGCCCCCTCTAACATCAGAGAGAAAACGTAGTCATGGAATAACTCTCCTGCAATTGGTACAATTAGCAGGAATGTGTTTGACCCCAGCTTCACCTTCTCTGAAATGCAGTTCCTGGTACAAAGTGTTGCAGTCTTTGAGAGTGACATGTTATGAATAACCAGATGTCAGGATCATTGTGTGAAAACAGACAAATCCTCAAATAACTGGGAAATCTTGAACCAGAAATTGGCATAATAAAAGTAGAAATAATTTCTATTTTCACATTACTTCACCTTTCTTATGATAAAAATCCAATGCAATACACCTGAACATGTACTATTTCCTATAACATCTTACAAAAGTACAGCTGAAGTTGGGGTTTGGTGGCTGCTGTGGTGTGAAAATGTGCCACAAGAAATATGAACGTGAAACCCTTCTGTTTCATTCATATTTTTCTTATACAGCAGGATAGATTTTTATATATATATATATATTTTAAGGAAACAACAACAAAAGATCTTCTGCCTAGGCTTGCACTGCTTCTCTATTCATATGCAGATAAGAACCATCTATCTTACTGCTTGGTGACTGGGATTCCTAACTAGAGAAGAAAAATGCTGAATGCCCAGCAGACCTGTAGTGCTTGCATCCAGTCTCACCTGTGGTTTACTCTGGAAACAAGCTTCTTATTTCTTGAGAAGGTGATTTGTGAGGCACTTACTTTTCATTAGAGGAGTAAGGAAAAAAAAGTGAGAGGGAGCCAACTCCTCGTCTGTATGAGGGTTGAGGTTAAGATGACAAAGTATCTCTCTGAGATACCATTATTCAATTATAACTCAAAGTGTTTGCAAAAATGGTTTATTCCTTTAAACTAACGAGTGTCACAGTGCTCTGTTTTTTCTGCAAAATTGAGGTGCTTGGCTGTAGAACAAACTGTACTTCTTAGGAATTTCAGCCTTGCTTTCCTTCTGTACTTATTTTTGCCCACAAGAAACCTTATCTTCCAGCCACACTCACACAATTGTAGTCCCTCTTCTCTCTTTCATTTTATTCCTGACTTTCAAAGAATCCTTCCAACCCCATGTCACCCTACCTTGCTCCTTCTATGATGTACATACAATGACCTCTCTTGTCCATGTCATATGTGGTCTAATCCTTTTCATTGAGCATCATTTGCACAGTAATCCTTTTCCTTCTGGGACACAAGCACAAAACTCCCTTGCCACCACTGTCACTTGCAGAAGAATCCCGCACTTCTAGTGACATGCAGGCAGTAACCCTTTATCTTCTGTGCCAAAACCAAAATGATTACCTTCTAGCTTTCCTTCAACTCACAACTGGCAATGCAGCCTTTATGTTAGTACTACAAAAAACACACTGCTGTTCTTTTATCCCAAAATTAACCTTCACTTGGCCAGCAAGCAGTATGCAGTACCACGGTGAAAAAAAACAAGGTATAGAGCCCAAATTTTTCTCTATGTTTTGAGAAATTTAAAGAAATAACCCCAACTTTTTTAAGGGCTTATATAAAGAGACAAAAACAACTTTTACGGACATTCTAGCATTTTTCCTGTTAATATTTTTTTTCCTTCTGCTCCCTTCTTTTTCAATGACATGACAAAGAAAAAGGCAGGCGTTGTAAACAGGAAGAAGGAATAGAGAACTAGAGGTGGCTTAGAACTCGAACCCAAACTTGGTCTTTTAAATAGGTCTGGCCTCTGTATTTTTCAGGTGAAAATTTCTTTCTAATAGTTAAAAAAAACGAAGTAAAAAAATGTTTTGGCTTAATCCCCCTCATTTACTGCAGCACAGCAGTTATCACAGCAAATCGGAAAGAAAAGGCAAGAGACTAGTGACCAGGACTGCTAAGTATAATCAAATGAACAAGTCATTGTTTTAAGCCTTATCCAGACTCATACACATACCTGTTTAACCAGGCTTTTACAGTCTCCTCCAGCCAGGAGAGCCCTGTCTTTAGCTCATTCCCTAGACAGCTGCAGCAAGACAGGAAGCTGGTAGGGCTTGGGAATGATTGCCTTAATTTGATATTCCCTTGCACACAGCAGTGTTGCATTTGTGGATGATTTGGGCTTAAAATGATCCTGTTTATTCTTTGGCCTGCTTATTTTCACCCTGCTGCCACAGCATGCTTTCAAAACAGAGCTCAATTAATTAAATGTTAAGCCTGACCCTTTGCAGAAACCCTACATTTAAATCCATTGACTCTAAATTGGTTTTGTCTGCTAACCGAGTGGCGTATGTTTGCCAGGATTGGTTTGACACTGTACCTTTGGTTAGCTACACACAAATTCCTTGTAACAGGAACAGTGACTAATACCTCTAGGTGCTCCAGTGTTTGTAATGTGCTTTGACATCCTGTGTGGCTGGTGCATCTGAAGGGGGAGATTTACTGTGTTTGCTCCTAGAGTAGCTGCAGTATGTGCTGTTAGCTCCTGATTGGTACTAGCCACAATGGCTGCTTGAACAAAATTCAGGGTGGAAAACCACAACTGCGTTTTTTGAACAAAGACAGTAATTATGGTAATCGTATCACTTCAGCATTTTTCTTGCCTGTGTTTATGAACAAGTGATGTGAGCCAACAAGAACAGCAGCTTCTTCCCTTCAAATTAATTCCTGCTTTGGAGTAGCAGGATAGATATGATAAGACTTTTGGTATGTTTTCTCCTGCATTTTTTCAGTGGTGCATTACACATTCACCACAATTCTTCACCTCTACTGTCACTTTTATGGCAGTGTTTTCCTTTTCCTCCTCTTCAGTCATGGGTATGCTAATCTTTTGTGTCACAAGCAGCACAACCCCTCCTTTATATTGGCCCCCTCCTCCTGTGCACAGTCCTGGATTATGCAGCTAAAAGAAAAAAATCATTTCGCCTGCGAAAAGTAAACCAATGTAATTGTTGCTGTTGCTATTTTTATTTCCATTAACCATTAAAATCAGTCTGGACTGAATAATTAAGCAGCTATTTTGTGTCACATTTTGCAGTGCTGAATGTAACCCATTAACCCCATAGGAACAAGGTCCTTGAATTCTGAATAATTCTAGCGTAAACTGAATCAGGGCTGAGATAGGAGTCAGGCACCTTTAAACAAATCTGGAGCATATTCTTGGCACTCGAGGTTTGTTCCGTGTTGCAAGCAGTTTCTGCTCTCCCTTTTTTTTTTAAACTTTCCTCATTCAGCTGAATCCCATGGGAAATGCAGAATGACTCTTCTTAGCAAAAGTGTTTCATTTAGTTCATTCTTTAATTTTCTGAGGGTTTTTTTCTTCCTTTCTCTCTTTTTTCTACTTTTTTTTTTTCCTTTTTCTTTGCGACACTGAAGATGCTTGTATGTAAAGAGCACCTTGCCATCCTCTGGAGCTTGTCTGTTCATACTGTTTATTCTACGCTTGAAATTGTCACAAGTCTCATTTTTTCTCTCAAATAGATCCTTGTTAGCTGTAGCTACTCTTGAACATGCTCCTCTGACATGGTGCAGCTGATATAACATGGTTCAGTGAGCACAATCAGTAGCAGTATTCCTGGCACCAGGATAAGTGCGCTGGCCTGTCCTTACGTATGAAGCTGTGCAGCCAAACTGGTCTGTAAATGGAGAGTGGGCAGTTCTTTCCTACTACATCAGCTGCTGCTGGAAGCAAAGCACTGAATGTTTTTTAGCATGAAACTATGGGTTTTAAGCTGTCTTCCTGAACAGGTACTTGGGAGGCAGAATGACAGCTCTACCCATAGATGCACAGCTCTTCAAAATTGAAACAAAAGTTAGTACCCAGTTAGAGTATACCACGTGTGCCTATGGCAGTACATACCACCCTCCTCAGGTAAAAAAATCCATGAGATTAAGAGACTAGCATTTAATCTGGTCTACTGCATCAAAACAGCCATAGAATTGTTTTGCTCCATAATTTCTCCACCATACCCAACCACTTTGAGCTGAATTAGACTGTCCCTTTCTGAGAGATGACCAGCTCTGATTTAAGGACTCTGAGAACTTTTCCACGTCCCTCTGTGACCAGTTATGAAGTTTAGTGAATTGACTGCTCACTCGTCTCATGGCTACAAAACACATATCAGCCACTTTGTGTATTGACTTAAACCACGTGTAGTCAGTGATGTGAACAGGGCTTCTTATATGAGTAATGTTGGAGAGAGCAAGCCCTGCACTGGGCCTGTTGATTCAGGAAATGCAGACTTTCAGGTTTAGGGGAGGATCTCATCCTGGAATTGCTGGCTGGTCAGGATGACACCACTGCTTCATCCAGTGCTCTTCAGTGCTGGAAGATTTTGTACTTACTGACTCATCTTCCCTTTCTCTGTCTGAGAGCACAAACTGTGTCTCAAATTGGAGACATGATTAGAGAGCAGGTGAAAATAAATGAATAAAAAAGAAAAGTATATTAGGTGCAACATCTCTTTTTATTCAACACTAGCTGTGTCGCAAGACCAACTGTCAGACAAAGGGCCAAATCCTGAACTTTGGGGAAGCAGAACTTGAAGAGTGTAAATACTCTTTCTATACTTTAAGAAAACATGTGCAAACTGGGAAAATTATAGCATTAAAAGATAATGTTATGAGAAAAATCATGAGCATATTCAGATGTCTGAAAATATAACCTTGGTCTGCAAACCAGAGTGAGCAAAAATAACTAGATATATTCAATTTACACTAGTAATTCTGTGTAAGCTGTGAGTAAGCACAATACCTAACATGAAACCAATGGGCATGTTGGTAAAATCCCCTGATGAAGTTCAGAGATCGTTGCACTATCAAGAAACATATTTTTCACTTTTTCTCTCTGTTCTTCAATATCTCATTTTTCTCTCTCTGAGGAAGAAACAATAACTTAATTCTGACTAATATACAGAGTCTCCTAGACTGGGATGGTTAACTTATAATGAGACGCTTTATGAGCCACTGCCTTGGCTTACTAAATGCCTTCTGTGCAGCTTCAGCTTTGGTTTAAGAACCTGTAAGAACACAGTTAAGGCCTTACCATTTAAGTGGGAGCTGTAGTTGGTGCTGGAGTGTGAGGGGGCCTCCTGAAGCAACCCACTGGCAGCAAAAGACCATCTTCTTGGGGGCACTGCACTGGTGTGAAACCTAGAAGGAAACGCAACCACAACAGAAACCAGCATGCACATCTGTGAGCTGCCTCCTATTCCTCGTAAACAAGAGCTATACACTTATTGCCAAAACCTGAAAAAGCCCTCAAATAATCCTCTAAAAAAGACCACTGTAAACTGCCGAGAGAGCTGTTGACTTGTATGGGAAACCCTGTTTCCATTTTCTCCACAGAAATAGCAGGAATGAAGAAGGTCTGATGCTAACAGGTCCTGTCTCCAGAGGTCCAAGCCCACCCACTTCCTAGGGAGGCTTTTGGTTGACTTCAGCCACCCTTAGTGTGGAAACAGAATAACTGAATCAAATGCTACAGAACTAAACTGCTGATGTACTCGACCAGAGTTGCTGATGGCCAGTGGCTGGCTGGCCAAACTGCGTGAACCTTTACGCAACAGGAGCAGCTCTGAGCCTGGAAGGGTGGGTGCTGCAGTGCTGTGCCAGCTGAGCACTTGCAGGTCAGGTTGCTGTCAGAGGCTTGTGTGCTCAGGTTGCAATCCTGCTGTGTGCCCTACTTTAGGAGCCAGCTTGTTCTCTGAAGTGGTAGAGGCACGTGCTGCTGGCTGAGATGGACACTGGCTCAGCCTTGGGCCAGGGCAGCAGGTGCCACACTTCCATCACCGGTGTTGCCACACATGCCCAAGGACGTGGTGCCAGTGAGTGTCTCACTTACCAGGGACGTCATGGGTGTTTCTTGGGACACAGGGTCAATAAGGTGTGCCTTCACGTACGGAAATGCAACATACGTTTCTGATGGGCTGAGACTACTAATGAGATTCCCTGGTGTTGTACATTACCTGCTGCACTGACAGGTTCATATGTAGACAGATAGATGTGTGTTTCTCAAGGAGTAAGTTACAGCCTGGGGAAACATTCTGTGGGCTTGGTGTTTACAGAAAACAGCAACAGAAGGAGGCTGTGGTGTTGGAGAGGAATCACGGCACAGTTGCATGTGAGTCAGTTTGATATCAAAGTATAAGAGGATAAATTGCATTACCCCCAACCTTAAGGACTACGAATAATGCACAGCAATGAAGCTTTATGTGTGCTGAAGTACATATCTTTTATGCGGCTAAAGTTATGTCGCAGATGTTCACTAGAATAGATTTTGCCTTCAGTAATCCTGTACTAATCTTCCGGTAGAGCTAGAAGTGCATTATTACCAGTGGGATCCTTGTGGAAAAGACAGTGCCCGTGGGGGCACGGTTTCCCTGCACCTCCCTCTGCAGAGCTGCAGCTCGGAGTTCAAGCTTGCTTGTGCCGGGGGGAGCACCCCGCACAGCCCCCGTTTCTGTTACCACTACAGTGCTCTGCCAGGAGAGGGAGCTACGACTCTGAGATTCAGGGGCCTTTGATGTTTTCTGTTCGCAAATCATGAGGGTGTTACAGCTGTCCAACCCTAACTTAGGCTTTTCTGTTCGGCTCATATTCAGGGGGCTCATGGTTTCCCAGGAAGGCTACATACTGCAGAAAGGGTTTGGACTCTGATGCTCTGAAATGTGTTTTGAGGCTCAAGGTCCACTTTCTCTAACTGCCTCCCCGGGTGAACTCCAGCGGGAGTTTGGATTTGGTGAAAATGAAGCCTACAGATTCTGGCATCATGCTATAGGTGCAAAACCACTGAAATGCAGCTACTGCTGGAGTGGAGGTCACAACCAATGGGTGCATAACAAGGCAAGCAGCAGCTGAGAGGAGGGAGAAATTTTGGTTAAGGCTACCAGGTGGCACACAGATGTTTGACATTTCTTTTAACTTAGAAACCCATCAGCCCTCTTCCTCCTGAAGTATATGTGTTTCATTTTGAACAAGTAACTGGCAGCTGGAGAAAGTTATTAGAAAATGCTAAGTCTATGTTCCAGCACTTGCAATAGCAGCAGAATTACCTGTTTCCTATTCGGCCCAAGCCTTCTGTCTCCTTTTTAAGATATTGTTGGCCTCAAGTCAAGTTTTGCTTAAGTTATGTATCAGAAGGGGAATAAGTGGAGCTCCAAGCTTGCCTAAAGAGTAGAAAAGGGAATTTAAACAAAGCTGGCAGAGATACCAATGCAACTATTATCTAGCTTTTGGATGTGGTTGGGCCTGCTGGTAAGAAAAGAGGAAATAAGTGAGAAAACAATGCTTAAAAATGGGAAAACCAGCCAATTCTACAGGGCTCCACTCTGTGCTCAAACGTCTGTAAGTGCTGATAAAAGAGTGCACACGATGAGAAAGTGCAGTGTCATTATCAAAGGCCCTTTTAGTCTTTCATTCATTTCAAATGCTGGAGTCTAGCAAGGGAAGGAGGATAACCTCATTTCTTCTTTGACTAATGAAATGTGGTCAGTGACCAATCTGCCCTCTTTTTCTTTGAGGTGGTGGATAGGGAGTTGTGCTCCCCTCCTATTTTCTACCTGATTTGAAAGTGAGAATAGAGGAATTTGGTGACAGTTTTGAATGTTAGTAGAATAGCTCCTCAAATGATGCTGAGCTCTGTTAGCCAGGAGGTTCCTAGAAGACAAGCTAGACAAAGGATTGTTGAAATATAACACAGTGTGAGCAGCCACTGGAAGCTGTGAATACTGAGGGAGGCTCCTTCACAAGAAGTGCATTTTATTGGATCTGTTATGAGTCAGATAAATACTGTGATCTTCGGATGCCCTCAGCCTGCGTTACCTCATGGTCCAAGGGGTCAGCTTTGCTTGCTGGTTGCTGGGAAGCACTGGAACAGAAGATACTCCCAGAAGCATGGCAAGTGGCCATCAGGGTGCAGGAAGGGTTTGGTAACCAGGGCCCCAGGTTTATGGCTTTTATAATTTCTGTCCTTGCAAACGGTTCTAACTGATGTGGATGAATGGTGTGGAGCTTTGTATGCAGGAGCTGTGGTTGCAACTTCCCATCTCTGCACCAGCCAAAAAGTTATTATAAAAATAAATACCTCAGCAACAGCAGAAGTATCCCCAAGAGCCTATTTACTTCCACTGGCATGAACTAATTCCTGCAGAGGAGCTCAAGCCAAATCCTGCAGAGACCAGCAGGAATCTCTCCAGGCTCCTGCAAAGGCAGTTTGCACACTGGAGTAAATGCTGGTACTTGGTCATATTTATTGCCATGTCAGTTAAAAGATGTTGTCAGTTAACACCTTTTCTAACACAACATATATTTTCTAAAGCTGAAGGAAAGTGAGCTTTTTTACCTCCTTTTATTTTTAAACTAGTTACTCTGATTTACCTCTGCAATAGTACAACACACTAAATGGTGGTTCATGGAGTGGCCAGGGATCAATTATTACCTTTTCATGTGCAAACTGATTCTAAGGTATCTATCAGTTTCTTACAGTCCTATCTCCAGAAGACATGCCCAATTTCAGAAAACTGGAAGGATACAAAGAAAGCTAAGGCAGGGCGACATTCACGTTCCTTGGCTTGCTCTCCAGGAGATAGTTGACGGGTCAGTTTATTATCTGTAGGAAGAATGAACAAGCCAATACACCCTTTTCAAGGTTTGCAGGTGCCTTAACTTGCTCATTTAATTTGGATCTATATACCTCATGAGAAGGGCAGAAGATTTTCATTTTCAAGGCCTTATTTAGCCATAAAACATGTATCACGTTAGCTAAGAGCAGGTCTATGAATTTCATTTTATTTGGTGACAGGAGAAATAGGGATGTATATATCTCCCTTTCAGTAACTGCTATTAAAAGGTGTATGTTTCACGAAGAAACAGTATATTCTATGTCATAACATCTTTCTTGAAATAAAAACCAGGGTATTTCTAGGATATGTATATGAAACGTATTAGTTCACTCATGTGTTAAGAGTATGAGGAAAATATAAGCCCCTTTTGTGACTGGAGCTGGACACACCTGGAAAATTAGGATGGATTTTGTTGTCTCCAATGAAGTCACTATGAGATTTTCTATGGCCTCAATGGGGCTAAAAATTCTCCTAGATTTCATACTATTATAGATAGTGTACAATTTAGACACCAAGGTCGTTAAAATGCTATAATCCCCAGTGTGATACATGATGGGGTAAAAGCACTTACAAAGGTATTGCTTTCTAAACTGGTGTAATTATGGTAGTAATTCCCAAAGAAGGAATATTGCAAATGCAGTTCCAGTTCCAGTTTCTCAATATTTTTTGTCCGTGTTCATTACAGTAGTGATATGCTTGTGCCTAAATCTTGTTGATGTCCTTCCAGAGGGCACTAAAAACCCTCAAGTAAGTAAAGAAAAATTTAGTTAGTGATTCTGACTGGCTGCTGAATTGCTGCCTTTTGAGCCCTGTCCCTCAGCTCATAATCCACAATGTTTGTTCTTATACTACACAGACTACTCACTCTTTCTTCATGCTAAACCACTTCCAGTTTGTAACTGACAAGAAATTAGGGGAAACAAAAAAAAAAAAAAAAAAGAAAAGAAAGAAAAATAAAGCCCTCCCCTCACTAAACTTGGAGGATTTGGGGTTAACAAGACTAAGAGAGCTGTCAGCAGCTGTATTTTCAGTCTTTGAGAAGTTTGCAGCCAGGGCGAAGCCAGCCTGTGGGATACTGTGATGTGGGGCAGTGGGGGACTCGTTTTAGTGGGGTAGGGTTCAGGCACCCAGTCTCAGGGCAGAGGGTGTATCCCTCCTGGCAGTGAATAGGACAGGGTCCTGAAAACCTCATAGAGTTGTGAACCCTTCTTTTCCAGTTTTAAGACTGGGGTGGACATACCAGTTTCCTAATTATGGCAGCAAAAGTTTCAAGCTGAGATAAACACCAAAGTCTCACACAGACTGAGAAGAGGGTTTGACTGCTTCCTGACAGTGATCCTCTCAGCAGTGATGAAAATCAGCTAGAGGTAAGTAAAACTGAATGTTCTCTTCATGATAAATGAAATCCTGATCTTAGGGCCTGCATATTTTTAACCTTGCAGTTGCACTGTATTCCTCAATAACCAGAAGGAGGCAGAGGTGTTAGAGGCTCTGGTATTTTATTTTACCCAGGGATTGAAATTTGCCTTGTGTGCTCGCACATTGGCAATAAATGTGTCTCCTTCTTCTCTGAGGATGTCTAACATCTGCGTTTCTCTTTGCTCTGTAAAGCCATCTCCTTTCCACTGCTTAGCTTAGCTCTCAGGTGTTATTTGAAGAAAGAAGTGCTGTTCTTTAGGCAAGAAAACCAGAAAAAACCCCAGCATGTTTATTCTCTTCCTTTGAGTGTGTCATTCCTTTGACTAATGATGACAAGATTTTTGCTCCTGTCGAGTTGCCGGCTTCTTCACAGGTGCTACCAAATAAATACATCACCTTGGAAGATGATTTCTTACAACTGTCTGGCAAATTGCAGTGACACAGTCAACTCATTTCTCATATGCTTTTATCAGATAGCTACCAGATTAAAGACTACATGAAAAACACCTACTTTGATTAGACACCAGATTAAAGATCCAGTGAAAAATACTTGGATTAGATTTGAAATGGTCACTGGGTTCACTGTGATTTTATATCTCCTCATTAGCCTCTGGAACTACCCCCTAACACATTGCAAAAAGGAGCTTGGTGTCTTCTAAGGTAGAAGAAAACCTGCAAATAATTAACATTTCCTTTGAATACATCCTCTGAAACCCCTGGTGGTGTCTCAGACAGATTACCAGCTTGGAATTTCACAAACCATGCAAATTGGTGTTTCTTACTGATGTTCCCAAAGAATTAAAAGCATACAACATTTACATCTCATCATTTGATAGACCCTTTCTTTGTAAATAAACCCATGATTTTCTGTTTTTCTAATAGAAAATTTTGTTGGTGTTTAGTAAATTAAATGTCTATAGTACACAAACAGTAGTTCATGTTTACAGCTTTCTTGAAAATCCACAGTTAAGACATGGAGTGAATGGATGCAATACCGAGCTGGGATTCAAAGTATTAACACCTTCTATAGAACAGATAACAGTAACCTGTCTGTGACAGACACATTTTTCCCACAGGTTTTAGGTTATTTTCAGAAGTCACCACGTTCTAGGCCAGGATTGCCAGTATTTACCCAGCAGATGTTGCAGCCACTTGGTGAATGTGGCAAGCAGTACCAAACCATCTGGAGCAGGTGACAGGACTGGGGGTGAATAGTTTTGTGGCTTGATCCTCCAAATAATAAGTTGAAAAAATGTAGTAACATAATTTGTCAGCATTGTTCTCTAACCTACATCCCTTCTACACTGAAAGAAGTTGTGGTGAAGTTACTTGTGGCCTATGGCTGTCTACAATGCCTCTTTCTTTGGCCTGAAAAAGCAATGTGTAATCATCATTATTAACAATTCCAGCATGTGGTTAACCCAAATGCTTGGGTAAAGATTAATTACCCAAACCTTTACTTTATGAAAATGAGAACGTTGACATACCTCAGTGTCTTCTCTCTTCAAAAGAAAAGCTCATACCATCAAGAATTTGCAATAAATCCTCCATTTTACAAAGACTTACAGAAGAGCTGAAGTTGTGGCCGCACCAAAGCGTAGGAGACAACCCTGAGGGCCTGGCTACACAAGGGTTTAGCAGCTAGTGATGGCCATGCAGGTGGACAGTTCATAAACCAAGCACTTTAAGTACGACTTTATGGAACAGAGGGCTACAGTATGTTTTACTGGTAAAAAAGGGCTGAAATTTCACAACTGTTGGCTTTGGCTGCTATAATAACAATTATACTAATATTAGTTCCTGATACATTAAATATTTTCTTTAAGATAAATAATCGAAACAGTTCTATGAGGACAGAAAATTTGGTAGGATGTATAATCTACTTGGACAGCAGGAACTGTCAGTACTCATGTATCTACATGGGAAACAAGAGAGCAAGAATATGTAGTGCTTCAAGCATATTCTAAAAGGATTTTTGTGGAGAAAAATTCTCTCAACACAAAAATCAAAAGGCTTATAACAGGGAAAGGCCGTGCTTGCTCTGCAATGACAGCTTTATGTTTATTTATTCCAGAAAAAATAAGAAGGAGATACTGAAGTAAAGGCAAGATAATTTTATTCCCAGATCAAATAAAGAAACACAGAGTGTGTTCTCATCAAAGTGATTACTTTAGGGGGAACTAATACAATGAATGTTATTAAATTAAACAATTTCTTTATAGGGCATCTCACATTAAGGATTTTAGTGTAAGTAATATTTCTGTCAGCAAAGTGATGCAAGACAAAACATCTTGTAGAAGATATAAAAAAGGCCTTTAAGAAGGTCCTAAGTAACAAGATCTGAATATGAACCATTGTGAGAACCCATATAAGAGGGCATTTTCTCAGAGAGTGCATGCATTTATGCATCTTTATAGAGGTATTCCTTAATAAACACATTCTTGTAAAAATGTGTTCTATTTACTATGCCTCCTCTGCAGCAAATTATCCCTTTGCTTAACAGCTCTGAGAAAGAACGATGTCAGGAGCGAAAATGACTATTGTCCATTCACTAGCTGCTCAAAATGTTTTATTTTAAATTAACTTTCAGGTGCTGGTATATGTGGAGCTGAAGTAAATGGCTGCTCAGCACAGACAGCTTGGACAAATCCTCAGCACTATAGGAGCTGTCTTCAGTGCAAATCTGAACAACCTTCATGCTGAAAGCCTTAGGAGGAAATTCTAGCAGCGCTGGGCACAAGGTGCAACCAAGAAGGTAAGTTTGCACAGATACTATGCTTTCTCAGTGCAATTACACACATTTGCACTGGCAATCAGAGCTAAGAAATGTGGACCTATTTTATCTTTTTGTATTCTGAAATGAACATCCATATATCAGCACACTTGAAGACCTACAGTTATGTTTTATTATCCTAGAATCTGAGAGGTCTCCAGGGGTAATTATTTATAAAATGACTAAAACATCTTGCCTCAGATGCAGAGTTCTGGAAAGCCATGTCTTCTCCAAGGGTCACGAGAGTTAGAGATGAAAAAGCCTGACTCCATCATCTTGTATTGTTCCCTCCAGTGCCTTCGCTAGTAATTTGTCAAATCTGTATTTATCTTAGTATTCATATATGGCTCCCATTGCACCACTTTGCAATATTCAATTCCTTTATTCTCACAAGGGCCCTATCTAGTATATTCTGCATCACATCTGATGCAATCCTGAAGAGAAGGATCACAGCAACAGAAAATGACAGGAATGTAGCCCCTTTTGCTTATTTGCTGTCTCACTCACTTAAATTGTGGTTTGATTCTCATCTGATGGGGCGTACATCTCTTACATGAGAAAGATGAAATGAGTAGGAGAGCAGGTGGGAAATGAGTCAGTTTTGAGGTGTAAAGGACTCAGAGTTGTCCTCTATTTTCTGTTCCTTCCTGCCACGATATTCAGGACTTTGCAGGAACTAGAGAATTTACAGAGTATTTCACTGCAATTATTAGGTCAAATTCTTTGGCTTTTATTATTCATAAGGTTTGACTGCAAAATAAACATGTGCTTTTTGTGCTGGGATATTGTTTTATGTCCTTCAGGCACTTGATGAAGAAAGACCTGCATGTTTTAACACTAATTTTTTTAGTCCCTTTAATTTCTCAATAAAAATCAACTAAAAAAGGAAATCAGAAACCCCAAAATAAATAAATAATTTATCCCCCCAGCCTTTTGTCTCTCTTTGCATTGGCTATTTTTCTAAATCTTTTAATACTCACTGTGACCAAATATTACAAACTACAAGTGCTGAAATGCCATTTTCAGTGGCCAGATGTAGACAAACTGGAGATCTCTTCTCCAAGCCAACTCTTCTCTGGAACAAGAGATTTTGAATCTGGGGGGTTCTCAAAGTATTGGATAACCCCAGTACTTCAAGACAACAACTACAAGAAAGGCTGACTGGGTTTGGTACAGAATCAAGAGCAAATTGACTAGTTTGACAAGTCAGTGTCTGCCTTTGCTCTTTATTCTCCCAAGGAGGGAAGCATAGCACATGCTAATAGCTTTTTTTGCTGATTCTGACTTGCAGATATCAAGGATGGACATAGCCAAGTGACACATGTGAAAAAAGGACTCAAGAGCTTTGCTGCCCAAGGAAGGTTTGAATGATAAAACATTATCCAAGAGTAACAGAGGGTATATCTGTATGGAAATAAACATATATTTCTTGTAGACCTTGACCATTTCCTTATTAAACTTGGAATTCTCCAGGTTTTTATAAGCAAAGTGTGCTGCCTTCAATTGCAGCACTTACAGGTAATGTCAGAACCTGCTGGCACAGACCACCAGTTCTGGATTGAATGTCTCACTGGTCATTTGTACAAGCCGTCAGTGAAAGTATGCTGAAATAATAAAACAGAATATGAGAAAGTCTGTTAGGACTCTTTAAAAAATCTTGCAAGTTACCTACAAATATGGAAAAGGAGGTGCAAGCACTGGCGCTTTCACATCTAACCCTCAAACAGCCATTCTTTCCCTGTCACTTTTATAGTAACAGAAGTTTTGAATAATACATTGAAAAGACTGGGATCTTAAGCAGTTGTTATAGACATTTCCTCAACAGTCTTATTCCAACTGGAGGCTTTGGCTATAGGCTAATTGTTGATTCTTGTTTACCCTCTGGGCACTTTTCACAGTTCTGGCAGTAGAAAACAGCCTTGAAGTGTTTGTAAAATATGATATGCATTTGCACTGTTGCAAATGAGAAATGAGTCCCGAAGTCTTTAATGCTAATGTTGGTATGAATGTAAATTTAATAGACCCTCAGCTTTTTTGTAACAGCTCCCATACTTTCTTTTTGTGAGTCACAAGAGAAAGCAATCATTTGATAAAAAACATTTTTACCTTAGAACCATATAAAGAGGTATTATTGTTCTTTGGGAAGAAGAAAACATAAATTCAGTGTTATTTTCCATTTATTTTTTTATTTTACTTTTTACACATAACAATGCAAGTCTTACTATTACTCTTATTATTAACATACGAAAATATTCAGCAAAGAAATTGGCTCCAGTGGTGAATCTCTTTGACTTGGTCTAAAGAACGGATGCTAATTCTAGCACTGGTCTGTTAGCTATATTGTTCTTTCATTCATGAATGTACAGTGAGAATTTGTGGGGATACTGAACCCTTTCTGACCTCATACTTTGAGATGAGATGAGGACAGATGCTGATCTGACTTAAATGGTCACCTTTGCAGACTTTGTATTAAGGGTTTTGCAATGCACAGAAATACTGTTGTTATAAATAAATGCACCAAAGCTGTATTTAAAATAAATTCTAATATGACATATCAATTTCATATCTTGTATCTTATTTGAACTTAAATTTAATCTTAGCAATTGAAACTGGATAGAACACTTCTCACTAGCTTTGTAGTTTCACACAAACTCCTTAATTTACTTTGCTGGAATTTTCTCATGGACAAACCTGAACAAGTAGGCTAAAAATTCTAGGCTATCAAACAATCAGTGAAAGTTTCTTCTTATGCCACATAAAAGATGACCTAAAGACTTTATCATTGCCTTAAGGGCAGCTCTTTTCCAGCCTCATTTTAAAAGTTTATTCCTCAATCTTGGCCAAGTAATCATAAAAATACATTAAAAAAAAAGATACTTCAAGTTTGTAAAGTTTTTGTCTTTAAATCATGCAAGTAGTTTAGCTTTGTCTATATGTTGAGATGCTGGAAAATTAAGCTGTAAAGGAAACTAGACACTTAGTCTGCAATGGAAATACATAATATCATGAACTGGATGCAATGGACTCTAGTAAATCGTAACGTTAATGCTATCGCATGATGGTTTACCTTAGCACCAGATTGAAGGAAACCTATCTAAAGTTGAAAACTGTATGCTCTAAACACTCCAAGTGTGAGAATAGAGCTGCACAAGCTATTTACTATGAAACCTGCATGCATACTAATCGCACCTGAATTTTGGTTTCACCACAGATGTTAAACTTGGATGAAATATCCCTAAAAAATTTAAATTCCTTTAGAATTTAATATAGGAATTACCAGGACTAACAGACCTTTCTAGATCAGCATGTTTGTAGC
The DNA here is from genome assembly GCA_028858755.1 of Ara ararauna. Lineage (NCBI taxonomy): Eukaryota > Metazoa > Chordata > Aves > Psittaciformes > Psittacidae > Ara > Ara ararauna. Next base: position 34,330,269 of record CM054381.1, on the reverse strand, counting down.
AGTTTTAGAAAGAATTGAAGAAAATGTTCATTTTTTCAGATTAAGAAATATAACCAAGTTTACAAATCCCTTTTACCAAAACATCAATCCAGAAGAAAACACAAATATCACACAGAGAAATTCTTTTAAAACTTATGAGTTGTGAATCTTGGATTATTAACAGTTGAAAAAAATAGCAAAGACTCAGTTAACTTTATTAGATACATCTATTTTGCCTGGATTTTGTACCTGGAACTCCTATCCCTTCTTTGAAATCACCTATCATCAAAGCAAAATGAAGTTATCTATCATTTGTGTATTTAGCATTTCATTTATATTTTTTTATTGTTTAAAACCCAGTGGAGAGTCTCTACTTTTTCTTCTGTTCTGCTGTTTCTTTTTAGCATGACTACAAGTTAACTATCTAAAATTACAGTTGCATTAGAAGCTTCTGTCATGTGGAATGGAAAGGAAAAAATATTTTGGCAAATGACTGAGTACCTTTAAATCAGAGTGTCTCGGCTACTTAATGTTTGGTCAGCCTATTATTCCTAAAGTTCATTGACATGAAAATGAAACCATCTCTTTGGAAGCTTCCGAGTGTGAGCAAGGAAGGAGTTTCATGAAATTTTCCAATTGCATTTTGAAGAAGAAAATTTTAGCATTCAATTATTTCTGGCATTGAATCTTACTTCAAAACTACAGAAGACATTTTTTCAATCAAGTGTTGCACATATCATCTAAACAGAACTCTGAAAAGGACAATTAACTTGTCAACCTGGGATCTAGCAAAGAAAGAGAGATTAGGAAAAAAAAGAAAATGTAACAAGCCATAGAAAGGTCACAGAAGTGCAGGAACAATTACATAATATGCATGGTTAGGAGAAAGATAACCTAGAAATTCTTGGTTGTACTAAATATAGAGACTCAAATGAGAGAATGAAGCAGAAAGCAAAGCCTTCGGGACCAGATTGGAGTGAAACAGAAAATTTCATCAGTCCCTGTGTTCAGAAGAGGCAGACACATGCCCTGGCACCTCTGAGCTCCTTTGGAGCGTATGCAAAAAGCAGTTATGTTTGAGCACAGGGAAGGAAACTCCTGCCTTTACCCATGTGCCTCTGGCTACGCTTCATGTCCACAGATTCTCTCAGGAGCTGCAGATCTATTCTTTTCCTCACTGAAAACCTTAGTCACTTATGAACAGTCATGCAAAGATCTGCTCTTTTCCCCTTGTAAGCAGTCCAGTATGTTCTTGGACACTACCTAACACTCAGAAAGATAAACAAATAACATACAAACTTCATTGAGGAAATTTTCAGATAAAATAGAAAAACCTAAGCCCTTGAAGAGTCTTAAGACATAGGGCTGTATGTGGACAGGCTGCTTATGAGCAAACACTCAACTGAAAGCCTTGTTCTTGGATGAACCACACATCTTTGGGGACTGTAATTCCTCTGAGGGATGCTGAATACATGGCTTCCTTTGCAGCAGGGCAGATTTCCTGAAACAGCCTCTTCCCAAAGTTTTCAGTGGCAAACACAGCACTGCTATTTAGTAGACTTTGACTAAAGGATATTGTTAAATAGGCATAACAGAGAGTGCAAGAATTCACTGTTTCTTACTTCTAGCAGAAATAGAGGAGTTTCTTCACACTGCATCAGAAAAGGGGAATCTTCTCCGGCAGAGATGAAGTGGGGAAATGGGCAGTGAGGACAGAATCAGAACATCTGTCTGTGCAATTTATGGCATGATTTTCCAGAGAGAAATTCCCCATCTGCGCAGGCTAAGGAAACTGCCTGCAGTAGAAACAGGCAGAGGTTTTTTTTTATACTTGGAGATGCTGGTGACATTTCCCACTTGAAGTTAGAGACAGAAATGTGGGGTGGAAAAGGAGTGGTAGAAGTATTCCCTGACATGTTTAAACACAGTTTTAACAATGCTAGGGCTAGCATTAAGTCACCTAGGCCATCTACATTTTTGCTACAACTAAGCATTTAGTTTTAGCATGTTCTGAGAGTTCATACAGAGAATTTCCATACTTGCTTCACCCTATGCAAATGTCAGCCTTTCAACTGTCAATACATATGAGAATTTGCACTCTGACTCATGTGTAAGAGGCATACCAGAAAGTGGATGAGTTTTGTCTTTGGCAGGGCAGCAAAGCTTTTAACATGTGTTTCACTTACTATCCTGACACTAGACTTCAAAAGCTGCTGTGATTACTCTTTATCCTAAAAATGTGATGTCATTTCCTACTGTCTTTCAGAGTGTGACAGAAAAGGACATTACTCAGGTAAAATCTCAAGCAAACCCCATAATTATTTTCTCTCACCCAGATAACCCTGCTGGTATTTGGAATTCCCTCCTACCATCAGGATAACACCTGTATTTCCTTTCCTGTTGTACAATTTTTGTGCACTGAGAGCAGAATTATCTGCCACTATTTCCTTGCAAATAATCCATAGTAATTAGAAATGAACTGAAAATACAGTAGGATATTGGCAGTTTCCCAGTGAAATCAAAGATAGGAATTTCTGGGAGAGTTTGTGGTGAGGACCCAGCTGGTAAAATCTGTGACCACACTGGGCTGACAGCACCCATGGAGCATTGATTGTGGGGTGAGGCAGAGAGCAAGACGTGAGGAAAGGTGGCTTTCACCCAATTCAGAGGCCGGAGCTTGGGCCCTGCTCTATGTGTATGACAGACATTGTGCTCAGCCATGGTCACCATGCTGGAAATGAGGTGGATGTTAACCATTACTTTTTTTTCATGTGCCACCTGCCACAGAGTCATAATAAGCAAATCCAGGAAGCTGGCTAAGCTTTGGGCAAGTCATTAGTTATCATACCAATGGATCATATTGTACTATTGATCACGATTTAGGAAGATACTTTTTCTGTCCAAGTCACTCAAACACTGGAATATATGCTTGACCTTCGGCCTGGGACTAAATCCCACTAAAATACTGTTTAGGACACAAAATAGTTACCATGAGCAGCCCTACTTAAAGCCAGAGTAAATTTAGAGCAATAATACACATGGGTTTTACTAAATGCAGGTAAGGAGACCTATCAGCACAGCAGGAATTGTGCCCAGTCAGATGTGTTTGGGTAGCTAGGTTGTAAGAAAGATCTAAGTTTAGGCAAGAGCAAGCATAAACATAGACAATATGTAGCAAGTTTTGATGGCCCACTTGTTTCTATATGCCATGCTTTTGTCTCAGCACCTTGCTGCCATAAAATCATAGAACTGTTTAGGTAATATCCCAAAATGTCAATCTAGGTGCTGCTGTTTTTTGATTCTCCACTGGAAGCATTTCATTTCCAGGAGGTGCTGAAAGTGATCTATTGTAAATTATCTTCTGCCAGGCATCCATACAATGGGGACTATGGAAAGTATGGAAATGATGACTATATTCTCATAATTTTATTACACAGACCAGTTCAAACACAAACCATGAGGAGTTCTGTGATTGGGAAGTGTATATGCAAAGCAGCATCATGCATTCAGCAATGCAGATTTAGTCTTCCAAAATGATAAACCTGGCTTATAATGTTCTTTAAGAAACAGATGTCTTAACTTTCACAACCCATACAGAAATTCAGTTCTTAGTAACAGAGGGAAGGCTTGATAGGTTTAAAGAGAGAAAAAAATCAAGGCCCAGTTAAGACTATCTTGTCATCTGGAAAATGAAAGAAAGAACTGGGAAAATCAGCGCTATCTATACTGTGGATTCTTTCCTGGAAGGGAAAAAGGGGGAAAAAAAGCTCTTCTCTAGATAAATGTAAGAAGTTGAAGGTTTTGATATGATCAGTTAAGGGCAAGATGCCATAAACGACAAGATTCTTTAATAAGTTAGATTATCCAACACTAAAATCCTGATGTATAGGTGTTGTGGTTTAAGCTGTAAATCACGCAGTCGCTCTCTCACTCACTCCCCTCTCTTTCTTCCCCCTGCTCCCGGGTGGATGGGGAGGAGAATCAAAGGAATGCAACTCCCACAGGTTGAGATAAGAACAGTTTAGTAACTAAAGTATAACACAAGACCACTACTGCTACCACCAATAACAATAATGACAAGGCAAATACAAGGAAAGAATACAATAGCTCACCCCTTCTAATACAAAGCCCGACCACTCACTTCCCCCTCCTTCTTCCCCCCCACTCTGAGGGGGGGGGGGAATTGGGAGAAGAATTAAAAGAATGCAACTCCCACTGGTTGAGATAAGAACAGTCCAGTAACTAAGGCATAACACAAACCACCGCTGCCACCACCACCACCACCACCGACCAGGGAAATACAAGGAAAAAGAATACAATTGCTCACCACTCGATGGCCGAGCTGTGAACTGAACTCTTCTGGGTTCCTGCCCCCAGTTTTACATCCTGGGCATGATGTGCTGTGGCATGGAATAGCTCTTTGGTCAGTTTGGGTCAGGTGTCCTGTCTCTGCCTCCTCCCGGCTTCCCCTCCCTCCCTGGCGGAGCATGAGACTCAGAAAGTCCTTGGTCAGGCCAAAACATTCTAAGCCATAACTATAAACATCGGTGTTATCAGCGCTGTTCCCAGACCGAAAATTGAAAACACAGCACTGCACCAGCTACTACGAAGAAGAAAAATGGCTGCTGCTGCTGAACCCATGACAATAGGGTTGTTTTGATCCAAAGTCTTGATGAAACCAAAAGAATTTAGAATCCAGTTCTTAATTCGGTTTAGATTTACAAGGTAGGACTCTCTGTAGAGCTGAGAATTAATCCTGCAGACAGGTAGTTCTGGCACTGTTCCAGCTCTTGTAAAAGCTGTGATGTCTTCTTAGAGGTCCAGAAACCCACACAGTGTCTGAAAATTTGTCCTTTTGAAGATACCCACTGCAGTCACAAATTTACCTGCTTCTTAGACCACATTGAAAGAGTAGCACCTCTTTAAAACAGTCTGTTGATAATAAAGCCTCTCTCTTGTACGGGGAGTTAGCTATTAAGTACAGAAATGGCTTGAACTTTCAAAGCTTTTACAATCTCCTACATTTCCAGTACACACAGTTCCATGATAAACTTCTTCTTACACGTACAACAAACAGTGCACTCTGATTCTTAAAATTCACTGTCTGTGCACTTGCATACATTAAGAAATTTTATTGTATTTGGACTTGACATAATGATGACCATAACTGACCTGTCAGTGTAGATCAGAGCAAATCATACCCAGCAAGGCAGGCAATTGTGATTAAACCTTGGTCCTCTTTCGTAATCTGAACAAAACTTGACTTGGAAGGGTCCTAATAATCAGACCTCCATTTCCAAAGGTACAGGAATGTTGTTGATGTAAGACAATAATAGGGGGATAAGAATTTTAAAACCCAAGGAAACTAATGTGATGCATATGTTGCAGACTGTAGTTTAACTTTTGAGAAACATGGCTATCTGCAACATTTTGACAGAGGCATATGGGAGATATTTAAGGGAACCAGTGGGAAGGAAAGGTATAACTTCCTTCAGAACGTCATCCTGAAGCATTAAAATCACTGTTAGAACACACCACTGTTCTCAAGCTGCTCTTAACCAAAATGTCTAATGTGTCCTATTATTTGCAACAGTGTGTGCTATCCTTTCACAAAACAATACAAGTATTCAAAACTGGACACATATAAACAAAAAGTAGAATTGTCACATGCAGTATTTTTCTGCATGTGAATGGAGCAGGACCTGAATACAGCCCAGGAAAGATCTTCAGTATTTTAAGATCAGTGCATTTTATTCTTTTGGAAGCTACTTGTTGGTGCTGGGTTTTGTGCAACATAATATTCTCAGGTATGGCTCAGGAGATAACATCGTAACATATAGAAGTGAACGGATCTATGTCTGTGGGTTCACTAGATACTGATCAAGTCTCCTGGGAACATGCAAGAAAAGAAAAGAAAAGAAAAGAGGGACTTTTTTCCCATTTTAAATCTGTGTTAGGAATTACACAGTCCTTGAGTGCAGGCCCTAGCAGGCTCTATGCGCTTCTTTGTTTCCTGTTGGGAGAGGGATATAAAAAGTGCAGATAACGAAACCTGACTAGAAGGGTAGGCCCCTTAAAAGTATTCATTGTCTGGGGAAAGAGGGAGGAAGGAACTCACCTGACCTTGACCACCCAAGCTTTTAACACTCAAAAAGACTTTCAAAGCTTTCTTAGGGAGGTTTACGGCTGTGAAAGGACGCTGGAATTACATCGCAGCAGAAGGAATATAATTCACCTTTACTACCTCCCCTCCCTCCAAAGCACCCAAGTCACTCTGCATTTCTAGAAATTTAAATACTTTGTTTTGGGAACTGATTGACAGAATCAAAGGATTTCCTGGCTTAACACCCTCACACAGTCTTTCCCTCCAAATTTCTAGCATTTCTCTTACACTGTCTGACCTTTCTGTGAGAACCAGTCTCCATGTTGCATCTTTCTGCGCCCTCTTTAACAAATTAAGCTGTTGCCCAGGGTCTGTGGTTGGGGCATTTAACATGTTACAGCCATGATAAGTTCCTAAGAGCCCTTTTCTTGCTGATAAAGGTAGCTGTTGTGGGCAGGCCACAGTTCTTAGCCTTCTGGACTCTTGTTACCAGTAACAGTCCAATCTGGATGCTTCCTTAGTAAACTATGACAATATTATTGCTGGCTCTAACCCCAGAACATCCAGATTAGGGTTAGAGATCCACTGTGATGCACACTCAAAAGTCACAATGTCTAAAGTTTGTACAATGTTATTACTGCGCTAAAATGTCCAGATAGCAATCTGCTTCCAGAAACAGTGAGAGAATTGCTCCAGTCATAGTAGATTTCCCTTGGGGCAAGTTCAACCGTCTCTTCAGACCTCCAAGAGAAGATGGTTTTGTCAAAGACTTTTTGAATAATGCGGAACACACAAAAAAAGCTCCTTGAATTCTCAGTTTTAATATACACAAACACTGAATTGTTCTGGCGGAAAAAGCAGGTGCTTTCTAATTTGTTTTGTATTTGAACAATTTCAGGGTCTTTGAGGGTTTAGTGTCTCAGGTTACAAAACAACAATTCAGTGCCTCAGAGAATGTATCTCTAACAGTTTCTTACAGCCAGAGATGCCACAAAATCAGACGAATTTTTCTTTTTTACACTGCTTTTCAGACGTCAAGGAAATTATTCAGGTAACAATTTGGCAAACACAACTCTCAAAGGGGCCCTGTGCTACTTATTCCCATGGTGGGGATGTGTCAGATACCATGTTTAACTTCTTCACGGTGTCTCAGCCTGTCTTACCGTGCTCCACCCAAAGAAATATTTTGGAGTGCTGGGATCCCTGAATCCGCTTTGAAGTTCTTTACTGAAGGTATGATGACATCATGGCAAGCTACAGGAATATGATGTCTTCCCTTACCTCCTCTCTCTCTCTGCTATAATGTATTTTAATGGACATTCTGAGGTAAATCTGTGGGAAAAAAAACCCTGAATACAAGCCTGTGTGAGATGCCGGAATCAGGGATCTGAACTTTGCATCTGACTCCTACACTTACAATATAAAAATCACAGGTAGGACTGCGTTTCCTGATCTTTGGGAAAAAAAAAAAAAAATTCAAATCTCCTGGCAACCTTCACAGCTAGCATCTTCCTGAATCATTTTATCCATTATGTTTCCTCTTTACAATCAGTATTCATCTCGTACGTCAATAACATATGGGATGTATCAATATACTCAAGTGAAGATGACATGTTCATAACTCACACAGCTGTTTTTTTCACACCTGAGACAGAATATAATGCTCCATATCAGTGCTTATCCACAGATGTCCCACATCAATAAAAAAATATTGTGAGGAAAAAAGAAACCATGACTTAAAAAGAAAATTCAGCTTCTTAACGGCAGGTTGCTGCCTCTTAGGAAAGCTAACAATCCGTTATGCGTAGGTGTGAGAAGATTAAGTCTTGCTCAGCAAACACTGCATTGCTGTCTATCATCTGTGTGGTGCAACATGAAATGTGTAAGATGGCACATGAGGAGAAAGGAAAGGGAAAAGAAAGGGAAAGGGAAAAGGAAAGGGAAAGTAGGAAGGAAGGAACCTTGAGGAGAAACGGCCCACGGCAGGAAGTGATCCCAGAAGCCACACTGCATATCCCAGCCTCAGTACTTTTTAGACCAGGAGGAAGGGGTTGTAGATTGAAGGGGTTGTATATTTTGCACTTTACAGAGGCTCGTTTGTGTTTTCAAGACCTAGCTGCAGTTCTCTAGGGGAACTCAACTCCCTCACAGCCTCCCTTCCCTTCCCAGAGCAAACGTACCCTTTCCCCATCAGCCACTTTTGCCTGATGCTAAACCTTCACTTTTTTCTCTCTTCTGCCCTCCCACCAGCATGTCTTGCTCCTCAGGCAATGCTCAGGGGCAGGAGTCTTTGCTTGTATGACAACACCCAACCTTTCCCCTGTCCTTGGTGTGTCTCAAGCAGCCCTGGAGTTGCAGCAGCTCTGCTGTCAACAGGTGGGCAGAGAGGGAAATGGGTCCTGATTTCCAACAAGGCTCAGACAGTCTGCTTTTAATATTGTCACTTGGTTATTCTACTTAAGCTTCCTCATGCTGTGCATTCGTGGGGGTGATAACTACAGATAATATTCTGTTTATTTTGTTCAAAGTACATGAACGCCTCAAGATTTTTATATCTGGGTTTTTTTTTTTATTTCTTTTTTTTAACATCTCTTTTTTTTATTTAAAAAGATCATCTGTAGAAACAACAAATCTGTCAAAGTACCGACATTTGCCAAACAGACTGGGAGACAGCTGAAATGGACCTCTTCCCAAACTTTTTTGGGGGCATTCCAAAATAATGGAGGGAAAAATAACTATTACTAAAATTCACCTACTTAAGCGAAAAGGTTTCTGAAACTCCTTCCTATTCCTTGCTCCCTGCTGCCTGTTAAAATCTATTGCATGACTGTGACAGCATTTAGAAGTTTAATGCCCATGGAATAGAAAGTTGTCACAGGTTGATGGGCTCCTGCTGCTGGATAGTGTCCACATCATTAATCATGGACACTTATCTCTTTTGCCTGAGAGGAGAGCCAGTACTGACACTTGCTCGCTGTACAGTGGAGCAAACCAAAAACTGTAATCTACCAGTGGTAAATTTACCATGAGATTGTGACAAGGATCATAGAAAAATACAGGCTGCCTTGCAGCTCAGGAGCACATCTATCACCCAGCCATGATGACTTTCCTGACCTTTGGCCTTCCCTACACATCCCTGCTAACACCTGCAGACTCAACAAGGTTACTTGGCCCCTGTGCTGGGAAAAGCACGGCGTGCGGCCAAGCGCAGTCCCTGACTGCCACTGCAAGCATCTTGGTTTACAGTTTGATCTGATGGACTAGCAAAAACAACAACTAAGTTTACTTATGAACATAAAGGAACTTTCTTCTTTGCACTAAAAAACCTCTCTGCTTTCATTTGACAAAGAAAAATTGGGAGGGGAGAGGGCGGAAAAAGGCTTTATTTTCTTAAAGACATTCCTGATGTAATTAATACAAATGAAAATGAAAGGCTAATTTTATGCTGTAATCACAAGACAGAGATGGAATGAGGGGTTCTAATTCTTCTTATATTCAGTACCCTAAGTGTGTGGAGAAGTAGAAAATGAGTCCAAGATGCTAGAAACTCAGATTAGCTGAAGTTCTAAATAGGACTTGAGTTTAAAAGTAAATTTTCAAGAGACTGTTGTAACTTATATATTATAAAATATTCATACTGCTGTTAGCATTTTCTCTTCAGGCTAAAGAAGAGATTTCTCAAATATTCATTTAAAGAAAAAAAGAAGTAAAAGACAGGTACTCCCCTTATAGTCTGGTAGTCGAGTCACTTTGAGATTTGCGAGATGTACGTAAAACCTCAGCATCTGCATAAACCAGAACAACCATCTGAATCACATTCTACCAAGCTACCAGGCAAAATGCAAACACACATATTATAAAATAATCTGGGTACTTCTTTAGCACTAGCTAGAGCAGGGACAGCAATGTATTGCATAACTTGTTCGTCAGAAAGGAGAGAATAACACCGTCATTCCTTCCATATCTGTTTTTGGTGCTCATCCACAGAATGTTTCAAAAGCCAAATTCTTTTGGGAAGTGCAATGTAAATTCTCCAAATGGGGTGACTTGTCCTGAAATCATAGATTCAGCAGATACAATATAGTTAAGAAGAAAAAAATAATAATTTCCCACTTCTATGTCTTATTTGAGGGAAGGTAGACAGCATTTTTTTTTTCTTGAGATATCTAAATCAAACTACTTTCAAAAAAAACCTATGGAGAAATTTAAACCAACTTAGATTTCAGTATCTGGGGAGGACTTGCCCATAAGAAGGTGGGATAAATCACACGCCTCAAAGGTTCTTGAACAACTTTTTTTCTGTATTCAAAAGTTTTAATGTTCTATTGTACTACTCACTGCTTAATGAAAAGAAATCCTACACGTTGAAACATTATAAGCCTAATATATTAAGTCATGTTGTGTTTTGTTTGTTTGATTTGTTGGTTTGTTTTTTTTGTTGCTGTTGTTGTTTTGGTTTGGTGTTTTTCCCTAGGACAGACTTTTTTCCAGGACGTACTTTTCTGTAGATAGCTAATAACTCACCTTGGACGCTTCCCAATACATGAAACAGGATTTCCTTAAGATCTGGAGAGGTACTAATGAAATACAATATGTTTATAATCAAACAGCTCTCTTGATACTTGCAGCTTATATCAAAGGACTAGTCAGTGTTTTCCTTAGTTTCTTTGGAGCAGTTGTTGCATTCAACAAGAAGAAATGGGACATTCTGAATACGAAAGAACGCCACAACTAATTATGTAATCTCAAAGAGAGTGATATTTCCTTCTATTTTTTTTTCTCTATTTCTCTTACACACTTCTATTCTCTATAATGTGGCCCATAAAGAGAAAAAATAAGCCAATTCTTATTGCTCCTTAAAACTGAAAAAAGATTATGTTAGATGACTGTTCAAACAAATGAAAAGAAGAATACATTGATGAGGATGAAATACTTTGAAATTATTTTGCTTAAAATTTACTGTTACAAACACCGAAGGTGGGATTTGATCCTACTGTGGCTTAAAATTGCTGCAATTTTGCTGAGTTAATTTTGCTATATTGAGACATAACTGAGGTCAGAACTGCATCTTGATGCTGTTGTGAGTGAATAAAGGATGAATCAATATTAAGTTTGTTCTTTCTATGTCTGTGGTTTTTTGATGGCCTGTAACAATGAGACGTCAGTGTGCTACTATTATCCTTCATAATGAAAAGTTATCTTGGCTTGGACTTTACATTTCAGATCTTCCTTTAGATATTTTCAGATAGTTTCTCTGCAAAGATATGCATACCAAAGTTATGTTGAAGGAGAGCAATAATATATTGTTCTAGTTGAGATGCTGACAAAGCTAACACATGCAATTTATTTTTTTCTGAGTTTTGCCTTCATGAAATTTACATTGCTTGATCTTATTGATGAAGTAAACTCAGTGATACCAGATCACAGAAATACAAGAATCTCTTTCTTTTTCTCTGTAAAATACTTAATTATTTGCTGTATAACATGAAAGAAAAACACGCGAACCACACACAACAGAAAAAAAGATAAAAAGAAAGGACAGGTTTGGTAATTCTCACCTGATCAACTATGATCACTTACGTACATGTCTTAATCCTTTGTGCCACTGGGTATCCTTACTAATCTATTAAAAAACCAGTAACAAAATGAGTGACCAGAGAAGTCTTCTTTATAGTAAAAATGTGAATATTTAAGCAGAAGATGACTGTCAACCTTTTAAAAATTTCTGAAGGTTTATGAACTCATTTTGGGGTTACTAGAAAAATTCCAGTCACTGATATTTTCCTGATTTTTTCACTAGTTGTAAGTTTTCAGATGCATTAGCCTGCTGCAGGTATGTTTTTAACTTCCTTCCATGCAAACACAGCCTAAGGGAGACACTTCTTTCTTGGCACAGAATTAATTTGAAAGATATGCTTTGCACATGTTAGCTTATTTTAATGCAAGACATATTGTAAACCTTTATTAGTGATTATGGGTCAAAGTGGTAATGAAACAGTCAAGGTAGAAAGCAGGAATATATGTTCACCTTGAATTTATTTCAGGTTTAGTAATTTTTCCCATGTATGAGTCTGACTTTTCATCTTGCAAACCAATGAATGAAACCTACAATTAGTGCACATGAATAATTTGATGTAACCACAGACAGTATGCGAAAGCAAAGCCCAGGAAGACAGAATAAGATGACATGAATACACCTGTCTTTCTGACTTCAAATGTCAGCTATTCTACTGGTTTGACAAAACTTTACATTTGTAGTGCAGTGCTCTGTGCTCCTACATAATTGTAATGCAAAGCTATGTACTCCTATATAATTCCATCCAGTTTCCTAATCGCAAAGAATAAACTGGATTAAGGAACTGGTCATGCTTCTTTTTTCTCATATTTCACTTGAGATACTTCATTTGCTTTTAGTTATTTTCAGTGCTTGTAAAGAGTAAAATGTGGGATATCAATATACTGTTACCATAATCTGGTATAATTTTTATTCTTTACTGTCTTTTGTGATGCTCTGCTCTCAGGTTTAAGAGATCTGGTGAAAGGCAGCAAAGCTACATCCCTGGAGGAGGAACAAATAACTCTTCACCTGCCCTGGTCACCTGCAGCATTTCAAGCTCTGTATACAATTAGGAATACCTTCCCTGCACCGAGTGCCCTGGCTTGGGACCAGAGGGGTAGGAAGTTAGTTCAGTTTCTGTCTGTTCAATTTTAAAACTCATAATTGTACCTGTTTAATAGTGGCTTCTGCTTAGATAGGATCTTACGATTTTCTCATAGCCTGACACTAATTGTATAAATCAGTTGAAAAATAAAAAAAATTGCTTCCTAAGGTCTCTGGATTAAAAAACTCCCTAAACAGGCAGAAGTCTAGAAGTGATCAGGATAAACCCTCCTCTACTACTCAGACAAGAACTGGGTAAACACCTACTTCCATTTACCTTCTACCGAAATGTTGGTATACTCTGTATGGCAACATGCTGGACATGTTGGCCAAGCATCTGCAATTCAAAAAGGATTCTGAGAACCATTAGAAACCATTTGGAAAAGAGATACTAGAATGATTGAAGTATATAGGTATGCAGTACAGGTGTACAGACAGGTAGCATTTAGAAACTAAAATCTGGCTAATTCTGGCTAACAAAAAGGAGAGCTTTAAATTTACAAGATAATTAACAATTCAATTGATTTACCTGGGAATGTGGTAGATGTTCAAGGATCCAAAGCCCATAAATCAGTATTTGGTGTCTTGCTAAGAGATCTCTAATATGTTAAATGGAACTTGATGCACTAATGAGTGACATTTAATAAAAGGGTCTCAAAATGTAGCAGCAATGTCCCTCGGGGTATGAATTTATGTAATTCTTTAAGCTGTCTGAAAGCTGTGTCCATCTAATGTCTATTCCAATATTCATACAAGAAGCCACAAACTCTGTGTATCATTGTGCAGATGCCTAGCAGAACTAGTCCCTAGCCTGCAAGCATGACTGCAATACAAAACACGCAACAGATACTGATGACCACTCCAGGAATCTATTTTCACCAGAAAATCAAGCAATCCTAGAGGAGAACCACTAAGCAATACTACGGAAAGCACAATATTCAGTGGAGAGAGGTAGAAATTTCATTTAATAGGGTATAACTGGAAAAAAGTGCTGTATCTGCTCTGAATTGTCAGGTGAGGTAGCGCAGCAGGATGTAGCTTTTTTGTTTGTTTGTTTTCTTTTGGCTAGAGAGAAAGGAGATTATTCTACTGGCACTATCTTAAGCCACTCATGCTGTTTGTTTTGACAGTACTCTGATCTATGTGAACTGCAGTACTTACCAGTCCATCATTAGAATGTCAGTGAGTAATTGAGAAACTTGGCACTCTCTGTCTTCAGTTTCTGTAAAGGCAGAAAGTAAGGCCTATGTGTCCTCCAAAATGGAACAGAGCAAATGTAAACCTTTGGAACAAGTCAGCCATGTCTCTTCTCTCATTTTGTCTAGACCATTGGTTTGTGCCTCCTTTAAAGTAGAAGCTGTACTAATCCTTCACAATATATCAGGAGCTGCGAGGGGATGGTTCAGATGACACCTCTACTGTATGTCCTATTTGTGGTTTATTATTGCATGGATGTAAGAACTTAATCTGTGCTTTGGGCCCCTGCATTTGTCTTGGAGTCATCTTTGGAGTGTACCATGGGCCATCTGCCACTGAGAAAATAATTGCATCTTCGAGGAAAGACAGATCTGTCTGGACGAAGAGAAATCGTGTTTAATGGGAAGATATTTTCTTCCCATTCTTCACTGTGAGGGTGGTCAAGCATTGGAACAGGTTGCCTAGAGAAGCTGTGCATGCCCCATCCCTGTCAGTGCTCAAGACCAGGTTGGAGGGGGCTTTGAACAACCTGGTCTAGTGGAAGGTGTCCCTGCCCATAGGAGGGGGCTGGAACAAGGTGATCTTCAAGGTCCCTTCCAACCTAAACCATTCTGTGATTCTATAATCAGCAACTTCAACTTAAAAACATCAGCAACAGCATTTCCCGTATTTTCCACAAGCCTCTCAGGCAATCAGAATCCCAGAGCATTTAGTCCATCTCTCTATACTTGCTTGACTTCAAAGTTTTAAAATTCATCATTCAAGAAATCACCCTGTATCTAAGCTGCAGTAACATATCACATGAGTGTTTCAGGTCCATCTCAGCACAAAGTGAGATTGCTTAAATTACCTTTCCAAAATGAGTGAAAAGAGAATAACTTTTTAAACAGCAACAGCTATTTTAGGGGTAAATACGTGAATAAAGCCATGTTTTAGGCTAGGGCTCTTGAAGACACATGGGAGACCTTAGCATCTCGCTTTTATGTCATTTCTACAGGCTTGCTCCTTTGAAAACCCCAGTAGCGTATGCTGAAAAACTCATCCCATATCCTTCTAAATACTCAGAGTCATAAGAACAATTTGTATTTTACACATTTCCTTTATGATCCCACTAGTGCTAGGTATGAGGTAGTCTGTCTTACAGAGAACCTATATCATGCTGGATGCATGCAGCCCGCCATAACAGCAGTGTTACATGTTCGAATACTAAATTTTTTTGACATCTTATCTGTAGCTTTCCTGTGAGACCAAGCTCACTTAAAATACTTGGATAAATATTTAGGTTATCTCCATGAAGACTGGGCCTTAAGTAATGAGAATTATTATGAAGAACCAAAAAGGTTGTTTGTGAAACCCAGTCAGATTTGCATTTTTTCCTCTGTCAACTGACACAGGGATGTTATACAGCATTTTAAGTTTGCAGAAAATTGAAGGGAAATAACCACAATTATGAAATCACTGCTGGATTATATTCTGATAGATGACAAACCAATTCATTTATGATACTTCCTTTTTCATACTGAGCCATTTTATTCTGCAGAGGAAGCATCTCAAATTAATAAAACTGCTAAATCCATAAAGTCCCATGTACCAAATAGCACATCATAGGAAAACCTATCAATCATTAAAAGAATAAAACTGATAAATGCTAGCAGGAGATCATCTGGGAAAAGAATCTTGCTTTTAAGAAGATTATGCTGTAACAGTTATATACCACAATACATATATGTACTTATGACATCAGTGTGTATACGTCTATAGGTACGCACACCTATACATATGGACAAACACTGATATGAGCATCGTGTTTTGTGTTGTAGTAGTTCTGCAAGCAGGTACTAATTGCATAGTACAGAGAAAGAGCATGGTGAATTCCAAACAGTTGCATCAGAATGTTATTTAATAATATTTTTGTTGTGCTTTTGCTTTTTAAATGAAATATTATTTAATATCAAGAAATAAAGCTGTTACTAGGCTCCTTCTAACATGATTTAGCTCAAATGGGGTTTTGCAAAACTGCTAAACTTGCATGAAAAGGAAAGAGATTAGTACGACTTAAAAATTACATAATATTGTATTAATTCACCCCCCCACAACTGTGTACATTTGCAAAAGACTCATTCATATTGCATGATACACTTTCAGAGGTCACAGTGAAGCCGTGACACCAACCACCTCGTCAAAGATACTGCACAGACAACCCTGGCAAACGTAGAATACAAAGAGCTCAAAAGCAATGACCTTAGTGGTCATGATCCCTCTTTAGCAGTCCCACAACTAACATGCAGTTATTTAGTAACAGTGAAAAGCAATATTTTCTTTCCTCTTTTTTTTTAAGACAATGTACAGCAGCATGGCACAAACCAGGCCTGGATGACAAGCTAAGAGAAATTAGATATCCTGAGGAAAGAAGATTGTCAATTACTGAAGACTGAAACTGCATCACCAATGGATTAACCCTTCATTAACTCTTCAATGCATTGTAAATATGTATGCAGTTTGAAGGCTTTCAAACTGCATGAGACAATAGTGTTTGCTAGTTTGGCAAAGAACAGGTGTTGTGATTAAATAAATAAAAAAAAAGAAAGAAAGAAGAAAGCTTTTAATTCTTTAAGTACTTTTTCTGATTTTCCATTTTTCCTATTTTGCATGGTGGGTTTTCAGTTTACCACTTCTTTTTTAACAAAGGAATGGGCAGGTAGACAAAGTGTTTTGCATGGTGGGTTTTCAGTTTACCACTTCTTTTTTAACAAAGGAATGGGCAGGTAGACAAAGTGAAATAAGAAATCCCAAAGCTTCCCCTCAATCCTAACTGCACTTCACAGTTGAATAAATGATAAAACTAAGATAGAAATGTCTTGGGAAATCTTCATAGCTATTTTCTCCATTGTTCAAGCACCTCTATGCAGATAATTTGCTTAATAAGTCACCTGAACACCAGGCTCACCAGCAATGCAGATCCTGCTTGCCTGGCCCAGCCCGCATGTTGACTCAAAGGAAGAAGAAGGGTGTGAGCTGCCCAGCTCCAGCCAGCTCTCCTGCCCACTTTCTCTTTGAAACCTCAGTAAAGAGGACCTAGAATATTCAGAAAAGGAGGAAAGCCTCTGCTAGCAGTATATCAGTCTCATCTGAGAGTGAAGGAGTTCCTCACTGAAGCAATAACACTGCTTTTTGTTGGACCTGCACCCAGAAAGCTGTCAACAGAGGTCAGATTTATCCTGTTAGTTGCCTTCCAGCTTGTGTGCAAACCCTTATTATGCAGAGACAGAAATCTGGATGGATGGGATTCGTACACTTGTTAGAGACTTTTTGTGATCTCTTTTGGATCAGGCATTCTTACGTTACTTGTCATGTCACAGGTTTACCTTTTAAGTACTTTTGAAACCGTCATGTCCTATTTGACACTGATATATCCCCAAGTCAACATATGTAAGATGAGCAGATTGCAAGAGAGTATTTTTTGCCGTATGCATAAAAATTCCCAGCAAGTAAACAATGAGTAGTTTCACAGTGATCAAATGATTACGGTGTCTATCCAGCAGCCTTAAAACCGAAGCCTTATAGCACATCCTGGGCCACCAAGATGAAATCTTAATCAAATAGAATATGCATTTACAATATAAAGGAACAGCTGAAAGGTAAGAAATTTCTATGATAATTTTCTATTAAATTGATGCTCTGTGAATATGTTTAACATGATGCCAAAAGAATCTCAGCCTAACTTAAAAAAAGTTGAGGAAAATGTAAACTGCATTGTGGCACATCTGCTACTGCTGCTGGTATGGCAGGCTTCATTCACTGGACTTCACTAGGACTCCAGGTACCAATGCCAGCCTCAATTTGTACGGATATAACTTTGTCTGTTGAGTTTTAAAACAGCAGAAGCATAAATAATTCACAATTAAATATATTTCTTTTTCCAAAATGGTGCCATAACAAAGTAAATGTCTTTATTTATGACTTTTTAAAAAATTATGTTTATTTCAAATGAAAGCACAATTTTATTCTCCCCCTATGTGCTTAATTCTAATGACGCAGTAGTGGGATTTGATCTGATTTAAAGGAATCTATAGGCACATCTTTTATTAATTCTTCTTGCAAAACCAGTGAGCTAAATAAATGAAGAGGAGGGGAGGCTTTACCTAGATCACTGATGGCAGTGATCTGAAGGGAGGTGACAAATAGGCATATAATGAGACACATGGCTTTATACCTGACAATCTTGCACATAAAAAGAGCATCAAGTGTGTTTGACAGGATGAAACGAAACTAAAATGTTAGCATTAATTGCTACTCAGTGCTGTATTACCAGCCCCACAATTCAAATCAATTACCAGTTGTGAGACCAAAAAGATTTTGGAAGCCTGTCAGCTCTAGGGTGTCATTACCTAATGCTGATATGACTACTCTGGGCTCTGCTCAGAACAAGAGTCACAACCACCCACTTTCAGGACTGCAACCAAACTGGCACAACTGGGGTGTTTTAAAGAAAGTTGACAGATGTATGGTTAAACATCACAGATTCAAACAAAAAGATTTCCTTCCCACTTGGAAACCTCAGATTGCTTACTACAGGCCTTCCCCATCCCCACCACTTCTAAATTAGATGAGAATTACTTCTGCGTAACTTCAGCAGCCATCACAATTATTTGATTGCTAAAGTTAAAACTGAAAAATTATATTCTTATTTTTTCTTAACATTAGGTATATTTTGGTACTTTAAAGAAATAGTTGTGTGAGAACTTAGCCAAATTTGCTGCCCTGATGAATTAGTCAAGGAAGTAACTCATCAGTAGTGACAGTTGAGACTGATAAAACCTTAAAGCACGTTCCTTTTAGGTGAACTTCAGGCTGCCTTTGCCACTGGGTCCCATGACATGGGACTTTTGTTACTTCGTTCCATCAAAGAGATCAAACAGATGGTGATTAAGGTAACAAGAGGAATGTTTATGTTAACGAACAGTGGATGTGGCTGTTTCCATGGGTCATCCCCCTGTGCCCCCAGAAAGATACATAGGACTATACTCAAAGGACTGCTTTTATTCAGAACAAAAAGCTTCCTCCATTTCAAGGGAATAAATTACTTTCACTTTACAAAAGTAAAATGCACAAGACTCTAGGAAGTGATGACTCTACCTGGGTGGAGCAGTACCTAATCTCTGCATAGTGCATTGAACTCCCACTGTCATGTCTCCTTTGAGAGAAGTTTTTCTTGTATATTGAGGAGAAAATACTAAGTAGAGCAAAATACATACTGCAAAGCAAATCTGCAGAATGGAAGAAAGATAAGAGCAGAAGTACCCAGAAGCCCAGCAGGCAGTACTTTGTGCTATTCTGGACTTAGAGTTTACCCAGATTTCCAATTAAGGGTGTTATTTGGATAGTGCTGGAAACAAAAGCATTAATGTCAAAGCTGAATGAAGCGCTGTTTTACTGTATTTGATTCTTGCTATAGGGAACAGGCTCTTGATTTGCAGCTTGGGACTGGTTCATCAGCACTTGTCCCACCCATCATTTATTGGCTTGCAATATTTTACAGATGTTGGCACTATATTCTGGAAGAGAGCAACAGTCCAGGAAAGATCACTGAGTGAAGCAACAGTATCCTTCATGTTCCTTAGCACTGAAGCCCACTGTCCTCTTCATCTCCCTTCACCAGTCTATATAACTGAGGTCAATAACAGAATTTTAGAGTATTTTAGTCAGCCAAAGAGATATTAGAAAAATTAGAGAGAAAAGTAAATCAAGAGCCATATAACTTATGCTTGCACCATGTTCAGTGATAAAAAGGACATGAGCCCAACACATGGTAAAGCTAGAGTAATGTTTATGCATTTTCAGTGGTTTTCCATCCATATAAAAGCAGTACAAAGATTTGTCACATAAGACTTGATTTTTGCCCTTCAGTGAAGCTAAACAGACTAGCAGTACAAAGTATTGATTGTGAAGCCCCTGTGATGGCTGGTCTATGAGCCTTCTACAAACCTTAAGCTCTACTGAAAATTAGTTTTTATTGAGCCACATCAAAACCTGCTTCAGCAAAGTTCTCTAATTCTCCTAACTCCTTTGTTTCTGACCTGCAAATTCATCATTAGGAAAACACAGGCAGTTTAAATAGGATACATATAAATAATAATAAAACTGATAAAAAAGGATAGAAAAGTAATAACCTTTTCAATAGCATTAAAATAAGATAAAAAGGTGCAAAAGTGGAGGGCTTACGTTTATGTCTTCCAAACTGTACGCTACAAAGTATATTAGCAACCATGCCTGAAACCCTGAACTTAACTCCAGTAGTCAAGGATGTAAAATTATGCACCAACTAAAAAGCCTTTCAAATTCACTAAATCTTCATAATGCCTGCTTACACTTATATTTCAGAATACTATTACCAAAATGTTCAGTGCTAACTGGCACTGGTTACCTTTGGAATTTGCCTGATGATCCAGACATTAACATGTTCATATTTTCATGCTAAACAGAACAACTCAGCTGGTTTTCTAGTAAAATTACTTTCTTACTCCCTGCTCCCCCACTCCTCTATCCCCAAATTATAGTGATCTTTCTAGAATCAATATAAAATTTAGCAGTGTTCCTGAGAAAGATTTTTACTGGTTACCATGTTGGGTTTTTTTTTATTTATTTATTATTTCTTATCTTTCATGCTTTCAGAGAATAATATTAGGTTCTTAAACTATGTGTCCCACTAGCTTTCCTGTGATTATGGGGTACTCTGCTCATCAAGAACGCATTCATTCAGAAGAAATACCTTGTTACAGACTTCCTAAAAAACCTTGCTATACAGGGTTAATTCTTCAGTTAATAAGTACCTGCTTTGGTTTCTTCTGTGATTCCTGAAGTCCTTGGAGCTTATTTTTCAGTTACATTTTTGAGTTAAAACCAAGCAAAGTAAGTAAACAGGTGCTTACCAGAAGCAGAGTCATTCAAATCTAGTTACTACTGCCTGCACTGCAAGAATAGACTCCGAGGCAGGCTGAATGCTGCAAGCTACCTCAAAGATTATGACCTCTCAAGGCTGAATGGCGCATTTTAAAGAGCAAGATGCACAAATGCACCCAGTTCTGAGGAATCGAACTACCTAAAACTATGTAAAAGAGCAGACTCTCAGAACAACAAATAAGAATCTCTGCCCTGGCTTTTATTAAGTCACAAAGGCTTAGTAAAATGTTGCCAGGAGAGCAAAAGCAGTTATCTTTTTCGTTATAGAGTTTGAGCCCATGCATCCAAGCATTCCAATTCTTCCCCAACCTCTTCTTGAAAACAACACTACTTATTGGTGTTAGTATCAATACCATTGACAGACAGTGTTCATATGTGTAAAAACCTAGGAATTTTTAGCTGCTTTCACACAGTGTGTTACCAAATCCTTTACTGCAATTTTTGTTTTGGAATTTGAGATTGTGACTTGTGGTTGATTCACAGGATCACAATCTGCTACTAAGGGTTTTCCACTGCACTTCTGGGCATCATTCACACACAGACAGTGACCAAACTTGGTGCAAGCCTGTTCCAGGGAGACACCAGCCACTCTGTGTCAATTCCTGAGCTGGGATCTCACTGCCATTTCACCCAGCCAAAACCTGGGCAGGGCTGGGAAGTGGCTCTTGGCAGGCACATGCCAAGGGGTGGCAGCATCAGTACCCACTGCTCTCTTCTGAAGCACAGCTCTGCCTTGCTGCCTCAGATCATCAGCGAGCACTTTATTACTTCAAGCACCCAGCTGCTTAAGATATATTCCCTCTGAATTTCATGTCTTGTTTGAAAAGATTACTCAAAATCAATGTGGAAGACAGGCCAGGAAAACAAGTGTAGCCAAGTAATTTCTTGAGCACGGTTATCTTTACACTGAAGAGAACACCAGGGAGTTACTAATCTTTACAAAACAAAAAGGATCCCTGAGACGTGCTGCTTCTCTCTGCAGCCCTTTAGCTGATATATGAGCACAAAGCCTGGTCAACACTTAAATCCAGACAGACTCCCTCCTGAATTCTCTGCTCTAGCTGTCTGTTTTTTGGCAAGTTGCAGTGGGTCTGAATTCAGCCAGACAGCATCTTGCCTTAAATGCATTTTTGAATCCTGTTTTGCCACACATTCAGCCTGCATAATTTGAATCCTCAGCCTGGGGAAGCAACCCAGTAGAATAATTACCGAGTCTTTCACAAGCAATGCATCAAGCCATGCTGTCTGAGTAAAATCGATGCCTACTATCAGCTCCCAGTCTCTGTCCCTCCTTCCTGCAGCCTACAAATCTAACTAGTTTTTCAAAAAAAAGATGCCCAAATGGTTTTTCACAGACAAACAGACAGAGGATTAAACCCCGGAATTTACAAACCAAACTTGGGATTCAGTTTAATACAGTAAAAACTGACTAGGAAGTATGAGCTTTGCTCAGTGTATTCACTGACTGCTTCCGGTCGTTAAAAGCATCAGTTCCCAAGAGTGTCAGTGCTTTTCCTAATCTGCCATATTTCAGCGCAGCTTATGAAATGTTCTCATTTCAGCTGCATACAGTATTTACTCACTTTTGGAAGCAAGATTGCTGCTCAAATCAACTGTTGCACTGTGTATCAACAGCATCTCCATTTGATTCCAAGGGCACATGAAGAAATTCTGCTTGCTTCAGAAAAAGTCTTTAGACTTTTTAGTAAGAGAAATACTGAAATAAATGGCCATTGCAAAGACTCTGATCACAATACAGGCATATACAAGAGAAGGTTTACCTTTAGGTCAATTAGGTACCAAAATGTATTGCAAAGACTTTAGTAATGACACCTATATTGGGTTGAAGAATGGCTAATATTGATGTACAATTTATTCAGCAATCTTTTCCTATCAATTCTGAAATAATGGTGTTTTTAATAAATGTTAATGCTTCATACATTATTTCTCCACGGATTAAAGTGCCTACTTCATGGCCTATAATCAGAGATACGGTTCAGATGCATGCAACAACCCAGTCGCTGTCTCAAAGAGCCTGCAAATAAACTTTTTTCCCTCCAAATGAATGTACATATTTTTCATCAGTTCTATTCTCAGTGTTCAGGCAGCCTTTTGGGCTAATTCAATTCTGCAGTTCTCACAATCAAGAATAAAAAAAAGGTGAAATTCAAGACTGCTGATGTAACTTTACAGCTGGTTTTAAAGATTATCTATGTTTCAGGACAGTGATGGTCAGCATAAGCACAGAATGCAGCATTCTTTTAACGCACCCACTAATTACATGCTTTAAAGAAATAAATTGCATTTTCCTGCAACAACTGCAATGTCTAGTGTAAACTGTTGTAATAAAAAATAGCTTCCAGAAAATTTAACATCCATTGGAAAATGCAAGTAATTTAAGACCCTTTTGAAAAACAAGAGCTACTGTGGACAGATCAGCATTGTATTTATTATTGTAACCATGGAAACAATAAAAATTCCCATCTGTTAAGGTATTCATTTGCTGCCTGCAAATGATGAATATACTGTACTCAATAGGTGAATGAAATAGTTACAATTTCAATAAGTAGCCAGATTTGTGATTTCTGTTCTCTGTAAAACACAAAGAGAGCTCCTGGATATGATTTAAGGCTCCACGAAATGTTTGGAATGAAATCACAAACCCTGGGAAATTTGCTGGGTTCCGAAGCTTTGTGACAAACCAGAAACTCAGACTGTCTTTATGAAAGCTGCATGTTAAGATTTGAGAACCTGGGGGAGAGAAGGGTGGGGAAAAAAAAAGAAAGAATGAAAGGGAAAACAAAAAAGACCTGCGTGCTTAAATAACTTCTGTGCCATCACAAGGAACGTTCAGTCAATCTGGTCTGCTCGACTGAGTCTTGCTTTAAGGTTCGAACTCATGCAGTGTGTGACTAGACCAGAAGCATCTGCTCCATACTCCTCTCTGAACTTTCCAGGTGCTCAGAGCCAGATCAGAATTTAGGATTTGAACTCCACAGCTCGATCTTTCTGTGATGGACTAAAATGAAACAGTTAAAGTCAGTACTCCAGAAGCACATTCAGATTGTGGAATTAAGGCCTATTTCTGGTTCAAAATTGAAGTCAGAAATTCAGCTATGCAGCTATTAATTGCTCTTTTCTGGGTATACTTTGAAATATGAGGCACCTTCCAGACATTCAAAAAGGTGTAGACTTTGTCTGTTTGGCAAAGATAGGTTGTGCTCATCTGACTCTTTTGTCCTAAGGGAGCCAGAAGTTAAGAGATAAGGAAGCTGACAGAACCAAAGAGGAGAGGAAAGAAAAAAGAAAAGAAAAAAAGAAAAGAGAGAATGTTTGTAGAAGTTACTAAAGTCTATATAGACATAAATGTTTTTTTGAAAGAGATTCCTGGCAACCTTAGGGATTTTTCAAATAAACTTCATATTATAATAAAGATGCAATATTGAAAAAGGAAGGCATTCAGAAAGAAGCCCAGAATGGTTGCGTGATAATCCTTCTCACTCTGTGTACATCCATATTTTTTTTAGTATGGAATAGCAACATGTGATGAAAATTTCTACTAGGCAGGGTTATTTTTTTTAATGTTTGAAAAGGTTACTATCAAAGTTATCAACAGCCTCAACTTTGAAATACAGCGCTTGTTACTTCAGGGGGAAATCAATGCTGCCAGAAATTACTCTGGAATAGTCAGAAGGCGAAAATGTTGAGAATGTCTGAAGAACATGTTGAGCAACAGCTTATTTCCCTTCTGTAACATCACCAATTATATTTAGTATTATTAGCCTACTTTAAAGGTACTGTGAGATATCCTAGAATCTCATCTTACAAATTATTTTCGGTTAAGAAAAATATGTTGAATGTCAAAGACCATAAAATTGAAAGAGAGTTGAAAAGCGACAATGAAAAATTTATACATTTGTTATGCTAAATCTCTTCCTTGGTGTTTTGTAATCAAACAGGCTAAGGCTGAAGCCTTAGGATGATAGCAGATAGTCGCATATAAAGATCACAGGTACAGACTTTCAAAAGGGAATCTGTTCTGATTCTCACATCCAAGGAGTTATCAATGGAGATCAGAAGTGATAAATATTTTTGCTATTAATTTTCAATACAGAAGGTAAGCAGACTGGTTTTCAGATACTTCAGATACATGCCTCAGATATTTTTAGAGTCTGCAGAGCCACAATCTATGGAAAAACACCATAATCCTTGGAATTTGAGACAGAGTGTGGGAATTGACAATCCACTTGAATAAAAGCATGCACTAAAAAGATCCTTTATAACTATTGACACAGGGGTTGTTTGAGAAGTCTTTCTGCTTGTTCTTACTGTGCTTTTATTCAAGATCTATTTATATACAAGGAAATCTAAAAACAGTTGGAGGGGAAAAAAAAGAGCACTACTGGAGTGATGAAATCCATACCCAGATTAAAGTTAGAGGAAGATTTACATTTATAGGGTCCTCTCTGAGCATGTAACTTTGAGAGTCATCTGCATCACAACAATCCAGAAAGTACACCAAGATCCTGTTGGCTTTGGTCACACATACGCTATTAGAGCTGAAAACATTTGCCTTAAATAACTGTCAAACTTTTCATGGAACATCTTTGCAAAATTTGTTGAGCATCTATTTGTACATTCTCTGTGAATACAAATTGGTATTTACATGTGTTAATGTGCAGTTTAATGCAGAAAGATGCATTTGGGGAGCAGCAACAGATTTTGTGGGCATATTTAAGAATGTTAATTTGAAAATGTGTGCTATAAACTTTGATAATTTCAGAACAGACCCTAGAGAACTCTTAAGTGGCAAACACAAAACATCTACTCGAAAAGGAAAGGAAAACAAAGAACACATCAACTCTATTATAGGAAAGTAAGCTGAGCAGAACAGGGAAATTACTGGCGACAATTTTACAGGACTGAGTGCAAGAATGCCTTGAAAGCCATCACCTACTTATCAATCACTATTGATTTATTGTCTGTGGAAGGACATTCTTAACTAATATATAGAGGGAGGTTTTCTTTCCAGTGATAACTGCTATAGTAAACATGGAACAGACAGTGGTTACTTTACAGTTTGATTTTCAAGAAAGCTCTGATATTCAGTTCCAGATCAGAGATTACTGGCTTTGGTACTGAGACATTAGGTAAGGTACAAAACTGTCTGTTGGGTGGGGAGCTGTGTTTCTTGACAGAAATGTGAAGAGACTAAAACAGGATTTAAGAAAGGCTCCCGTCTCCTAGGAATAAATACTAATGATTGAGTCAAAGAATGACACCGCCAACTATGAACTATGAGATAATGACAATTTTAATATTATAAACAAAGTAAACTGTGTCCCAGAATATCCTCCCCATGGTGCCAGTTGTACTGGGCAGGGAAATGTAGGACTCTAAATATTTTATGTGCGCCTTTCATTGAAAAATCCTCACGCATTTTAAAAAATACCTGAGTACAAACCTCATCCAGATGTAGAGATTGAAACACTGTCCAAGTAAATTGCAAAGGTAGAATTGAAATACACAGGGGCACTTCTGAGTAGTCCTATTATTTTTTGTAGTCAGTAGAGCATTACCATTTCCCTCTTACTGCAAACTGGAGACAAGACCCAGGTTCATTTGTCACATCAGCCATGTAGCCTTGGTAGGACTTTCAGATTGAATGCAAGACTTCCAAATCCTTTCTGCATCTCCTATCTCTTTAGAAATGTATATGAATGCTAGCTGCAAGTAATACATTCTTTCTTCAAAGTAACTAGAGAAAAAAAAATCACTTCTCTGAGATTGTGGAAGAGGGGATGATAGTAAGTTGAAGGCTTGTATCTTGAGAGCTCTGATCATGTGTTCTAATTTTTAATTTGATAAGCACAGCACTTGTCTTAAATATTTGTTAGTAGTAAAATAAATAAATTTAAAAAAATGTACAGCTAAAAATAATGCCTGCCTTAAACCCACTATCCATTTATAAGTCACTGATACAAAGCATGTCTCTTAGGCTATTGGCTGTTTTGTAACTTGTAGGAAATCTCCCAGGTGTTCTTGCTCTCAGAGTAATTTTCTTCTGTGCATAGCCAGATTATTTTCTTAGTAAGCAGTTACCTCCTATTTGCTTCCTTCAGGTGTTACAGGCTTGTTCTGTCTTTCAGGGGATTCTGAATAAAGAGTCTTTGAACTCAATGATTTTTTTTTCCTCTTATTAACACTGCAATCAGTTAATTTGTCTTCTGCTTCTTTCTGTCAGAGAATCAGATATGAGTTTCTCCAGGTCTTTCCGAAACCTGGAGAAGAAGGGAAAGGACAGGGTCCTACACTGCAACACAGAGGAGCTTGTTAGAGATGAAGCATGCTCTCTAAAGTCTCTAGAAGTCTCACATTTATACATTCTAATGTAAAAACTCTTCTCCCAAATCTAAAGCTCAGGGACAGGGTCTCTAAGTAGATTACAGGCAATGAGAAATTAAAATTTACTCGGGTTTGCCATGACCTGGGGTCAGGAGAAGGGATGGAGGCTCTGTTGACTGTTGGTATTTTTCTACTCAGCATGGCTTTGCGATAATGGTGGTAGGTAGGTAGTCACCTCTCCTCTCAGCTTTCCCAATATTTTACTGCATGTGCTCTTTACCTCATCAATTGGCAGAGAAAGTAGAAGTTTCAGATGATCCTGACCTAGGGTGTGTGTGCAACATGGACTCAACTTGCACAGCAGTAAAGACATGTGCAGACTAACATGTCTTTGCAGCACAACAATGCATCGTAAAAACCAAAACAACCCTCTTCTCCCCTCCCAAATCCTCCCCTCCAAAATCTACATTAGCTTACTCTCGAAATCAACAGCTAAACTGCTTCTGATTTCACAGCTAGCATAGCTTCTGCTTTGAGCCTTTGTATTTCTCACCGTTGCAAGATGTGTATGCATCCTCCTAATAGGTTTGTGTCTGTGAAATGCTTGCACAATCGTTTGCTATTGGTCACAACTGCTGAAAGAGCTTTTGCTAAAAGTACACCTACCAGTTACCTGAGACCCCCAAGACCTGGGGAAATAGTCTGTACTCTGATAAGATGCTGGAGCTGAATTACAGTCTTCCAAAAGACAACTATATACATCCAAGGAGACATTCCAATGTGTACATCAAATTGCATGGGCTCACAATATCTGCCATGGCTTCTTCCCCTTCCCCTTACCATAGCAAAATATCAATCTGACTCTTCACTGAAGCCAGAGAACCAAATGTTTATTTGGATCCTGAAGGGCAGAATCAATAGGATCTATTTAGCAGCTGAAGAACAGCTCTTGACTTTTCTAGTTTATGTAGGATAGCTCCTAACAATACCAAGTAGCTCGATTTAACATGGTGGTAATTCAAGTTGGAGGCTACAATGAAAGATGTCAGAGAGGTATTTCTGGATAAGCATGAATGTCTCAACAGCCAATGTGCTCCTTTGAATTGCTAAAGAAGAAATAGAACAAGTCTGGGCAAAGCTGAGATAGAGTCAGCTGTATTAATGTTTTTAAAAGCCCAGTAAGAATAAATTGTTTTAATGAGATCACTGGAATTTTTGTGGCATGGTGCTCAAAAGCAAAATGCAGTAAGAATGGGAGGAACTGTTGTGATACTCCCATTCTAAGAAGAAGGGATCTGTCAAAGGTGCTCTGTAGCAGCCCCTGAACTCTACCAAGTTCCCAGCTGAGGAACAAGAGTCAGGAAAAGTGGGGATCCACTGCTGGTTTTACTTATCCTATCTGGATAGTGAATCTTTGCAGAAACACACAGTTAACTATGGAGGCCAGAAAAGATGAGAAATATAGCCTCTGGGGGGAGAGAAACTCCAATATACAAATGTCAAAAGCAGACCTCCTGCAAGGAGTCTAATAGGCCCAAACCAAGAGATTTATCTGCCACAAACTCATGCTTAAGCACTGAAGTCAACAGTGAATAATAACCATCCACAACTTTATTAGAGTCTGACATACCAAATCAGCTTTAAATTCATACGTATAGAAAAAGAACCACCGCAGGAAGAAAACTGAAGAAATCTAACCTTCGAGGTTTAGATTCTAACATAATGCTCAGAACTGATGAGGTAATACCTCCCCTTCCTGACACAAAAGATAGAAGGAATGAATTAATACTTACTTGGTGTCAGAAATAACTAAAAGTAGACCTTAGCAACAATTTCCTCTTGCTACGTTACAAGGTATTAGACTTCATGTGTCTGTTGCCACAATTTACCAACCCTACCATCAATAATTATAATGGGCTTCCTTCTGAGAGAAAAACAAATGGTTATGACCTCATTGTTATTTCTGAAATAAGATGGCTTTTTTTTACCTGTGTTTCGTAGTGTAAATCTCACACTATAAACAATACATATATTCTTGCATCACCCAAGAGTTTTATGTAACAATAGTTTCATATAAAAATAGTTATAAATGTTATAATGTACATTATAAATACAGAGGAATGTAGCTCAGGCTCTTGCACTCTTAGAAAACACTTTTTTCTTTAGAAGATCAAATTTTAAATGGAAGTAGGTTAAATAGAGGTGCTTAATATTTAAAGGCTACAGGATCAAACCCCTTGTAGTTCCTTGGTAGTTCTGCAATTAGATGCTGGAGAAGTATCTACTGAAGATTGTTCATGCTGTTTTGTTCTGTTAATATAAACAAGAATTACCATACTAGATGAGAAATATGGTCTATTCTAATGTACTGCTTCAGGCCAAGGATATTCAGGGGACAGTGTAATTACTTTGTGTAAAGTACTTAGAAACTCTGTTCTAATCAATCACTAATTGTTGGAAATTCTGTGGATTTTAAAGACTGTAACTGCCCACCCATTTCGTTTAGGTGCTTCTCATAGCTTACTTGATTTGTTGTGAAATGTTCCATATGGAAAACAGATTAATTTCTTGAATGTGGATGGAATATTTAAAATAAAAGATAATTATCCGGATTATTCTTCTACTCTGTCTGGTGATACAATTTCATAACTAAAAACTGGAGCTATTGCTTTTTTCTCTTTAGGAATATTAAATTCATTATGAAGAAAGAGTTAAGATTGCAATAGTGATGCTTATTAGAACCAAGAAATCCAAAATTCTTTGATCTATCAGAGTTGGACAGACACTATGTATTGCCCACAAGAAACCTTCTGGTACAATGAAAGACAATAATGATTTTCAGCAAGAAAAAATAATAAATGCTGTCAGGGTATTCATGTAACTTCATAGTCTGCCAGGGAAAGATTTGTACATAGCAGAATTCCCAGAAATATTCCCCCTCCCCCAGTTTACACAGTATCCTGGAATTCGAACATGAAACTTTTGTTATTAGGAAAATATTATTAATGGTAATATTGTCTTTTTATTTCTCTTTTTTAACAGGACAGGACACACTCAAGCATCATTATTTATACTGATAACTTTTCTAGAGGCATTTGTGCCTTTTTCTTACTTTAAATGATTTTTTTTAATGTTTCCATGCCTTATTTAACATCTTTCTACTGTGTTTTTTCCATAAACACTCATTCGTTTTCAACAAGTGCATCCACTGAATAGCATTTAATTTTTTTAAAACTATAGGTGATGAAAATATAGAAACATTTATAATTTTCTTTTTGATGATACTATTCTTTTTTTGAAACTTCCCACATCAGATTTGAGAGGGGCAAGTTATCAGTGCTTATCACCTTTTTAAACACATGCTCATGAGTGTAAGTATGCCAAAGAGAGAAAAGATGACATAAGTAAGGCTTATTAATTCCTAAAATCTTTCCTTAAACTTCAGTGGCCTTTAGCTCAGGCTCTAGACCCACTGTATTCCATTTACATTCAAAAGGTTTATCTTTGAGCATACTCTATTTCTATGTTTTATGGTTTGTGATGACTACAATGTCAATTGAACAAATGGTGAGGTACAATTAATTCCTGTTTCAGTCTTTCGATTTTCCTCAAATTAAAATTTATTGTCAATAACTTCAAGCTATTGCCGTATTTGGTGAGGCACTGGAATGGGTTGCCAAATGAAGTTGTGAATGCTCTATCCCTGGCAGTGCTCAAGACCAGGTTGGACAGAGCCTTGGGTGACATGGTTTTATGTGAGGTGTCCCTGACTATGGCAGGGGGGTTGGAACTAGATGATCTTAAGGTCCTTTCCAACCCTAACTATTCTATGATTCTGTGATTCTATTAACAACACTTCATTAATCCAACATCAATCCAATTTAACATTATGCATACTCCTTATTGGCCCAAAGAAGGCATCTAGCAAGATTTGGGAGCATCAGGAAAAGGAGTAGTTTGTCACCAGCTTTTCTCCAGAACAATTTCTTAGACTGTTTATCTTGTCTCCAAAGTTATTTTTGAGGGTAATTAAATCTGTGGAATTTAAAATATATTTCTTAGACTGAAACAACAAGTCTGTTGATTCTCTCAAGTGGATCTTTCCATTTTGTTCAGTTATCCATATCTTCAAAACCAGTTCATAAAGAAAGCTGTCACATGCTAAATCTCACAGTACAATATTACTTACTTTCATCACTCTAATCCAGTTCTGAAAGATGTTCAAGAGGCCCATGGACTAAATTTTATTAACAAAACAGATATGATTTGATCACATTTCAGGAAGGTCCTCAGATATGCTTTTTTCTTTCTTTACATAAAATGACCTAGGATTCTATCACAATTTTCTAAAATCAAAGAGAAAGTAGACCGAAGTCTGAATTTCTAGTACAGCAACAAAAATCTTTAAATCGTGATGACTATTTCTTCTTCCAAAATACGAATTCAATGCATAAACCAGGAATTCCATTTTAACTCCAGAGTTAACTGAGATGGAGAATTAAGAGTTTAAACACAGTACTCAGACACAGTAAATCTGTTCCTCTTCAGCAGAGGTCTTAGTGGATGTCTTGTACTTTGTTTACTAGACCTTAATGAGGAATGTGATAAGTTTTTTTACTATTCCAAGGTACATTTTTTCTGTATCTTTTTTCTTGTCTTCTCTTGTCCTTGGAATTCCCCAGCATAAAGGGTAAGAAACATCTTGCTCCCCCCAGTCTTGGTCTTTGAAAACTAGGTTAACTAGAGAAGAATTTATCTTTGAGAGAGATATATGATATTTACAACTTTGGGATGCACATTCCTTAAGAATGAAGTTCACGGCAGTGGCCTGCATCAGTGATCAAATTCTTGGACTCTTTTAACTACCTTTACTCAGTCTTTACTTTTGATTTTGTCAGGGCTAACAGAATACTCCCCAAACAGTTGCTAAAAGCCTCTTTTCAAGCAGTAACCCAATTCCTTCCTCCTGCCCCCATAGGACCACTTCCATTTCAGCTGCTACATCCCTGTTCTGCACTGCTATACCCACTCTGATTTCACGACCAGGAAGCAATAACAAAACGGCTACAGCTGATGGAATACTTCTCTTTCACTTCTCCTGTCCCTGGCTTTTCATGAATAACATGCACTGCCAAAGACATAAAGCCACTAACCCTTGTACTGTGAAATGAACAAGTGCTGCTGCAGATGGTCTGAGTGGTTAGCTCCTTATCAATTGCTGGTGCACATGCTGACAAGTGTTATGATTCATTTCTGACTGCCTGGTTAAGGCAGGTCACTTATTGACAGGGGACAGAAAAAACAATCTCTTAACATCCTACCAAGTGGAAACAGTAAAGAAGTAAATCAGACAGATAATAACATTTCTCTACCAAAAAATTTTTGAGCAACAAATGCAGATGATCCTTTGCAAAGGGTCAGGGAAGGCTACTGAAGTGATATATTCAAAAACTGGATGGCTCATTAAAAAAATTCAGCCTAATTTCTGTTAGCAAATCCTCTTACACAAGCAGTATATATTTTAAAAAGTGCTCGAGGACTTAGGTATTCCTCAGGTTTGGGGTTCCCATTTTAGAAAGCTTTTAAGGAAACTAATTCTTCAGAATAACCATTTCTTCAGCACTGTCTCTAAAGCAAAATAGGTCACTGCTTTGGCTTTCTGTCAGTGAGCAGTGAAACAGAATGTAAAACTCTCAAAACCAGGCAGTTCTGCAAATGATGGCATTTGGGGCATTAGCTCCCAATGAGTGAGATGTGATCACTTTACAGGAGAGGTGTGGTGCTCCCAGACCTCCCATCCAGAACCTGGGAGATGACGGACTTGGAGCCTAAGGATGGGAGCTGTGGATGGGGTAAAAGCCATGGTGCAGTGGCTGAGGGAGAACTGAACCTGACTAGGTGCTTATATAGAACACTTATTCTCTCCAGAAACCTAGGAATCACTGAGGGGCTCATGGCTTTTTTCCTTGCAGTTGATGAAAATTTTACCATTCATAAGAAAAGTTAGAACTGTAGTTCAGTTATTTAACTTTTAGTGTGTAGTATCATTTCCTTTCCCCTGCAGCAAAAAGAATTAGCTACACTATCACATTTTACCATTTGACCGAATTCTGGTAGACAGGGCTCGAAAGTAAAAATAGGAACACTTTTAACCAAAACACTGTTTTGCAACTCCAGAGTGACAGAAAGTAGCCTTAGTGTAAATAAAAAATCAAGTCCTACATATTGGCTTTTTTTTAAATTAACAATTTAATAGCTGTAAGCAAGAGAAATTAATTACGTCTGGCCTTACATCATTCTCAATGTGTATTGATGCTAATGCACCCTTATTTTAATTCCTCTGAATTTTGATAATACAGTAAATGAGTATTAGATTATGTTATACAAAAGCAATGGGAGTAATTAAACTTCATTTAATAAAATCATCAGGGATAGAGAAGCATTAATGACTTATACTCTTCCTCTTCAGGGAGCGGAAGACACGTTGGTACAGAGGAGCCTGAGTACCACTGAGACGAGAGCAATGTAAATATATAAGCAGGAATGCTAAGGTAAGTAGTGTAGCATATATGAAAAATCTTAAAGTAAAAGCCCCAAGCTACAATAAATAATTTACTTTAAAGCACCAGGAAATAGTACCATCTCAGGCAAACGACAGCAGAAATATTTTCCATCTCTGAGAAGCAAAGTGTCAGCACTGAATTACTTTTTAAGTGCAAAGCCGGTTAAATGTTGTTTGAGAGAAAAAAATATTTGAACTGTGAATGGTTTTTTGCTTTGTACAGCCTTCTGTACCTCTCTAAATTTATATTCACAAATAGCATTGTATTTGTATGACTCTTGTCTGGAATTGCTGTTATCTCTGTGAATGGTCTCACTTGGCCACAAAATGATATATTCATTTTTTATGACCATGGACACTGGCCAATCACCATTTATTCCTCATTTTCACCCATCCCAAGTCATCATTTTTGTGCTTAAAAAAAAAACAAAAAACAACAACAAAAAAAAATCTGTCTCCTAGTCTGGAAGATGGAAAAGTGCCATTTAACTTAGCTGATCAATGGTGTACCACAGTTGGTAAGCTGTAAAATCTTCTTATCAGCAAGATAATTTAAAATCAAAATGAGCTAGATTTGAAAAGAATAAAAAAAATTATTAATTAAAAAAAACCAACCCCACATTACGAAGAAGTACTGTTTTGTCTTCTTTGCAGTAATGGAACCCACTTCTCTGCCATAAAAGCATTCCTACAACGCTTTCTATGAATATTAAGCCTCCAATGACTGCAAGAATATGCAGAAAAGTAGACTAAGTAATAACAAATATCTATTTTTCTTTGGATTGTGTGGTTTTACTATAAGTGTCTCGACTGTCTTCAAATGTTTAATGATAATTGATGGTAGTAATAATCAATTTCTGTTGTTCTTCCATAGAGGAAAATCTTCCTATACATATGAACCATTCATGGTAAAAAAAAGCCAGGACAGTAGACATCAGAGTAATGTTTCAGATTTTTAGATGGTCTATGTAAACTCTGGTTACAATTTTTGCAATTGTTTTTAAGCCTTTTTCAGAAAGCATACTCAGTTTAATTCAGTGGCACTTAGCTGGGGTGGTGTTTTATTAAGAAAGAGCTGCACTTTCTAATTCTTTGCAAACAGGGCAACAGTTAGTGACTGCTACAAGAACTTGCATTTTTTTATTCGAATCCTAGAGAAAATAGCTTCTAATATTCTGCATAACATCACCTGTCTGTAGATCATCATACTAATTGATAAGATTTTCTTAAGTCTCCCTTCTATCTCCCCATTTTTTTCTTTTATTAAATGCACAAACTTTTTGATGTTTAACCCAAATAAAGGTCTACAGGCAGGACTGAAGGGTTTTGTTCTGTGTTTAGCTACGCACATATCTGTCACTTTCTAAAAAGAGTTGAAGTGACACAAACTGAGCGCAAAACATCTGTTGTACAGTAAGTGGTAGCTGCATTAGGGGATGAGGCTTAAAAAAAAAGCTTTCATGAAAATTAAATGTTGGTATTAGTGCTCATAATGTGTTGCAGAAATATCAATACATTTGACATAGATAAGACCATTAAGAAAATGTATTGAGACTGTGACATACAATGTTTTGCATTATAAGCATCAATAATAAAGAATAATAAATTTTCTGCCAAATGGCACAGCACTCCTTGCAGCACTGGTGCATGACACATAATACTTCTCATTAGGCAAGAAATAAAGCTTGGAGGCCAGCAACTGAAGTCTGACCCCAGATGAACAGCCAATGTTTGGAGCAATTCCTTCAGCTCCCAAGGAGTTACTTTTGGTTTGCTGTGCTGCGTCTGAGGTCAATATCTGTCCCTGCAAGTACAGCAAAGGGTGATTTTCCTTCACTTGACGTGCAAAGTAAAAGGGGTCATGCTAGGAACACTCTTCTCTTGAGGAAAGACAACAGAAAAAAAAAATAACAGCAGGGAAATATTCAATCAATCCTGTAGCATTAAGGTGGCACATCAATTTGTGAAGCA
This sequence comes from Ara ararauna, assembly GCA_028858755.1. NCBI lineage: Eukaryota > Metazoa > Chordata > Aves > Psittaciformes > Psittacidae > Ara > Ara ararauna. Next base: position 34,294,491 of record CM054381.1, on the reverse strand, counting down.
CTAGTTGTCACTGTACGGAAGTTGGCATTGCTTGTCCAAACGGATTTGACTTATTCTGTGAGCAATAAAAACTCTCACAGCAACTAGGACCCCCTTCTCCACTATGAGAAAGCTGTATCATTATTTTTATGACAAGAGAGATCTATTTCAAGCTTAAGGTATGCTGAACAAAAGCATTGAGTTCAATCAATAACAGGAATAACAGGATTCCTTTCCCACTTAAAACACGATTGAGGAGGAGGAGTTAGACAAGTTGATAAAGACAATTTCAGCAGCATCGCTAAACTGCTGAGACACAAAAACTAGCTCTTTTTGCTCCCTCTGACCAGAAATTATATGTCTTCTCTTTTGTCAAATTTGTAGTGCAGAAAACAAGACTCCTCACATCTACATCAGCATGATTGTGATCTGTGTTGTCATCAGGATAGTGTTTTGTACTGCTGTGCTTCAGTAATTCCCATTGAAGGCCATCTATTTGAGTAGGTACAGTTAAATAATAACTATTTTGAAAAGCTCTTTACATTTCTCTACTTGAAATACTGATGACTGTTTTAAACTATTACAATGGCATATCATATTTCATGAAAGTATTGCAAAACTCCTCACACAGATAACTACCTAAAATGAGCTTCAAGGCAAAAATTACAGAGGCTTTTCAGAATAACAAGAAATTGAGAGAGCTAGTGCCATTGGTATGACTCATTCCATAGTCTCCTAGCTGAAGTTTTCCTCCAACACATATTGTCCTTGCCTGTACCCTGATGGTGCAGAACATCTGGTGCAGCTGGTGCTTGAGGCATGTGCTGCCTGGAGAGGCAGGCAGTGTGCAATGTCAGAACAAAACAATGGATATCTAGCTCGAATTCTATAGTTTTGCATTTCTGTAGACTTAATGCTAGCATCCATTCTTCTAGCTCATTTGTAACTTGTGACGCTACATGTACTAATATATATTTCAGATGCTGAAATAGTGTGTGATTTTACAGATCATATGTGCTGTAATCTCTAGACACACCACAGCATATTAAGGATGGAGAATCAGATGCAGCCCTCAGACTGAGTTTTTAGTTCCTTTGTTTTTGTGCGTTTATAACAGATTTGCCATAAAGTTAACTGAATTTTGCTTTCATGGGGCTTTACACAGATGGGTAAGTAAGAATTTTTTATGGCATTTGTTAAGAATAACTTGAAGAAAAAGGTGAGGTAGCAAGCAAAGAAATTTTCAAAGTTTCGAAGTCATCATCCTCTTCCACATTGCTATAAGAGCGTATGATACTTATCAGAAGCTTAATTTCTATTTTTGGGTACTCTGGCATGCATGATTGGCTCATGAAGTGACGGCTGTTTTAGACTACAATGTAGAAAGTAATTAGTATTACTGTGAAGTCTTAGCCAATTTTAGAAGCTATCCGCAGCCAAATCTTTCTTGAATTTTTGTGGAGAATCTCAGCTTGATTTTAAAGCATTAGCAATGTTAAGAACTTCAGATGTATTTCAGAAAACTAGCTGAATTGTACAGGATTCTCTGCATGGATCCCAGCTCACTTATTTTCATATTTGGCTGCAAGTAATTGTAGAGGATGACCTTTTCAATATTTTGTTTTTTGCAGTGCTTATTAAAAAAGACAAAAAGATTCAACGATTGGTCAACAGCTGTAGAGATAACAGCTTTGGTTATCTCCACAGATTTAAAGATTATATGTATCTGTAAATTAAAGAGGCATTTCTTAGAAGACCTATGCACAAACTCTGTAGTGGAAATAGAAGTTCATCAGATAAAAATTTTGCAAGACTCTTCCCCATCATCATTTTATTACAGAAAGCATGCTAATGCCATGCAGACACAGCTCCAGTCTCTGCCCCAGACTGACCTATTTTTTGCCTTGTCTTACTGGTCCATTTTGATGGCATTTACCCAATCTAAAATAGTTTTTTTCTTCCTTTCAAAACAACTGTTTCCAGAAGAACACTTTCAGTGTGGTTAAACAGATTTTAGAAGAACGCATTTAACATTTAATATAACTAAGTAAAATAAATATTGGAAAGAACTGAATTCCAGATGAAGGAATATAGAAAGCTTCAAGGATATTCTCATAAAATTATAACTTGTGCAGATTAAAGACACCAGATGATTTGGATCTAAATGAGTATATAGAAGTGGGGTCACTACCTATTTGTACTAGATCATACCCACTGAAAGTCTGAAACAAAAGCTAAATAATTTCAATTCATATAAACTCAGCAAGGAAAGCTGCAGCACAGATTTAAAAGCTGCATGTTGAATATTGTTCATTTATTGTTTTATGTCCAATGGTACAATGTCAGTGTTAAAACTTTAATGACTTGGCAGGGCTGGGGTCCTTTCCCCCAAGCCCTTACTTGTAGCTGTCTCTTGTTGTTGAAATCACAAACTGAAAAACTTTGTTAGGCTACCAGCCTGTCAAATTATTGAGACTGTTTATATTGTCTTTAGATTATTACCAGTGCAGTGGGTTAGATAAGGAAACTGCGCAACGGTGATATAAGAAACCCAGGGCCAGTAAGAACAGTTACAAGATCTTTCACACACCACATCTCAAAATACCTATATTGTAAGGCAGAAGATATTATTGCTATATGGTGAGACATGACATGCTGTCATGTCACACATCAAATGTAGTTTATTAAACATGCCCTCAGCTAAGAACTTCTGACCCGAGTTTTTGTGTTAAAAAAACAAGCCAACTCATGCAACCAAAACCCCAAACTACCCACACCTTCGTGATCGTTACCATTTATTCATTTGTTACCCTGAACAGATATAAACACAGTAAAAAATTAAACAGGGTACAGAACACCTAGTCAAAGTTCCATGGCCATCACTGTAACACTATCAATGGCATTTCAACAAGTGTCCAAGGAGTAGGACCTGATCTTGGCTCCTTTAATTAAGACCTAACAGTGCTGTCAGCTGAGCTGCTGTTGTATACCTATTTCCTGCTAGATAATAACTAAACACAGGTATTCATAGGCAGAAATTTGATGCTGCTGTTCTAGTCTCCTGAAAGTGCTACTAAATAAAGCCCGTAAGCAGTATTTTACCAACAAAGACTATGTGTGTGGATGCTCCAACTCACCAACACATACCTACATGTAGACAGCATCCATCTAGCTATTACTGAGCACTGTGGACAGGGGTGCTACAAAAATAATCAAATCTGCATATGGGAGGCAGTGATCTAGCCAGTGCCATTTCTGTCCAGCCTAAGTACTTGTAGGGAGTCCATCACCTTGGTACACAATCAGTGCTTTGGCATTTGTGAACCTGTGAGACATTTGTGGACTAGTGTTATTTACAGAAGCTATAGAAGCATTTTTTTCCTGCATGCATGCATTTGGGCAGGACACTTCATAGATATTGTACATATTGAGAATTTTTCTGACAACGCAGACACACTTACAGGAAAATGCACATTTAAGTCCAGCAAAATGAACTGGTGCAGTTCCCCTCTCCCTGTTGCATCCCAGGAGATACAGGAAGCTTTAAACTAGCCAAAATTAGCTAGGCTTAATCTGTCAATGCTATTATCACATATATCAGAATAATCTCTCCCCCCTCCCCCTGCCATATGAGGTTCCCCTCATATTGTAATGTTTGTGAATACAAACTAGAAGGTACAGTTGGTTAAGATGATCTTGGCTTTTACTGTTATTTAATTTTGATATATGACAATTTCAGAGTAGAACTATTCCTTCTTTTCTCTGTCCCTTCCCCATTAGAGACACTCTTAAACTAGATGCTAGGTCTTAAATTAGTACAACTTGTTTCTCTAGAGATAAAAGTAAAACTACAGTTTGAAACCAGAAGAGTTAAATCAGCAAAACCCCATATGGGTACTTATATTTTAAGCCAAATACCTTAGGAATTGTTTTTGGCAAGGGTAAAATATGCTACTCTTACAGTACAATCTAGGGGATTTACATCTGTTGAACCACTTCCACAGAAAAATGTAAAATGCAGCTGATGAAGTATTAGACAAGAGTCTTTACTGAAGTTATTTTCATGACGTCCTGTGTTGGTTCAGGTGGTTTCTCACAGTGTAAGTCTTGCCTCAGAGCACATAAGAATGTAGAAACTTTTATTCTGTGCTGAGAAACAAAAGCAAAGAAGCCAGCTAAAGAAGATTCACAAGGACAGAAAAGAATTTCAGGAAAAAACTTAGGCTATGGATTAAGTTGTATGGCTGCCCCCAGCACATTTCAGCATATGTTTGTTTGTCATCTGGGAACTTGTAGAAACACAGAACTTTTATTTACATCATAAAAAGATAGAAAAATTGTAATTGTAAACTGTGCCCATTGTAAAATAGGCCCATCATTACACTTGTAATTATTAACTTTGCAAGTGTTCCAGCGGCACATTCAGAAAATTAGTAGGGAAAAAGTCCATTCCCTACAGACTTGTATCTCATGGTTCAACTGCATGGTTCTGAGCACTACAGATCTGAGGGTTTGACAGAAACGGCTGTGGGTGGGTTTGAGAACTTTCCCTTGCCAACTGGTGCTGTAACTCAGAAATAATGTCAAAAATCTAGGTTGTAAAACTGGAGAAATGAACAATACCCTCTGCTTCTTGGGAGCTGGGTCTGTTCAACATAGAGAAGAGAAGGATGAGGGAGGATCTGATCGATGTATGTAAGTATTTGGCAGGAGGGTGTCAAGAGAATGAGTCGAGACTCTTCTCAGTGGAGCCAGACTCCAAGATGATAGAACGAGAGGCAACAGACAAACTAAACCACAGGAAGTTCCACCTAAACATGAGGAAGAACCTCTTTACTGTGTGGGTGACTGACTATTCTGTGATTCTTGCTCATACATGCATCCTTGTAATTCTATGAAATGCCATTAATTAAAAACCATGTATATAAATATGTACATGGAGAAAGATATGTTTAGGTCAAGGTGAAGATGCATCATTTTAGGTGGGCTTGGAAGCCCACAGTCAGGAAAGCACTGTAGCTTTTAAGTTTAAATATGCATTTATAATAATCAATATTTAGCAAAGCTTACTGTAACATATAGGAAGTCCCACTGATATTAATACAGACTTTGTCAATCACTTCTGATCTAAGCATGTGTTTCTCTGATCTGGATGTGCAGAAAGACGAAGCTTCAAACAGGCATAGGGAACATATCTATTAATGGTTTAACACATAAGAACACAGAGATGGTTTTAATATTCTTTGTTATAAATCCAAAGACAAGCTCTGTCCGTATTAAAAAAAAAAACAAAAACAAAACCACACAATCCAAAAAAATGCATCATGAATTTGAAGTAGAACATTTTCTCCAGACTTCCCACCTTAGGGGCAGGCTCTTTGCTGGTGCAAATTTCCATAGTTCAAACAAGTTACAACTGCTTACACTGGCTAGACTTGGTACCATCTACTACCTCTATTATCTAGATAATGTGGAAAACAATCTGTTCAGAGTTTTCATTTCCAAAACAGTGTCATGTTGCAATTCTCAGCAGAGTCAAAAGGCTCCCCAAAGCCATGCATGAAGAATAAACTGTAACCTTTCAAGATTTCCAAGCTGTGTAATAAATAATACTGAACTAATAATAACTCAGAGAGAAAGAGAAACACTGTTTATCTTATTTTTCTGCTTTAGGGGAAAGAATCTAGGTAACAGATTTTGTCATGATTTTATTGCTCATTTTCAGTTCTGCAGGTTTCTTTCTTTGTGCTCATAGATTGTAATGACTTTTGCAAGAGAAATAAATTGTATTTCCATGGGAGCACAGAGCTAGGGTGTTAGGCAAATTGCAAAAGATGATGATGAAATTTGGACTAAGCTCACAATATGCTCTGTGTCTTGATGATTTAAAGACATTCCTTTAGTAATAAAAATCAAGTCCTTAAGAACAATCCTAGTAGCCTGCATGAAAACAAAAGCACACACAGGATTATTCTGTTTTGATTTATAGTGCTTTTGCCTACTGGAAAACTTAGAGTGAGAAACTTGCCAAGGCCAGTGCTTCTGCTTTCAGATTTCTTTATGAAAAAGGAGAAAGCAGCTGCATTTTCAATTTTTTTTAAAGGCTCTGGCACAGCACAAGCCACTAGGCATTCAAGAGGTGTTCTGTAATCCATTCAACTGTAACATAAAGTTTTGTTAAAGGTACGCTAGCGTATTCTGTGCCGGCTATGATAATCAGTAATGTTCCATTAAATCGGCCACTGTCATATTAAAGAAAGATGTATGCAGTCTGTGCCCCCTTGTAACAATAATATTTGACAATAATTATAGAGATACCAAGGTGTAGGTGGTCCAGTTGGCAAGAATAGCACAATATTTCTCTTTAACGGTGACTTGATCAAACATGCATGGGTGTTTTGTTTGGGCTTGAAGGGGATTATGATAGCCGAAATAAGATGAGATAATTTGCTGACAAAGTTTTTTCTTCTTTAGGAGAACACATCCTTCTGTACAAGTGTGTGTGTGTTCATACCCACACTCAACCACCTCGCAGAAAAATAACACTTATGTAGCCATGCACTGAAAAAATTGGTGAGGTGGAGCACTATGCCAGAGGGAAAACAGAAAGCATGCCAGGCTTTGTCTGTTTGGGAAGAGGCTTTAACAAAGTTTCTGCCCTCAACTGAAGGAAGGGTGACTGTGACAAGCCAGATGTTCAAGGATATATTTTTTAATATCACAGTGCCATCTCTTCCACCTCTGGAAAGTCACATCTGCTGTACAGTACAATTTGCCATATATTACTTATACCAGTGCAATAATCAATACAAGCCAGAGCACTGAAACAGCTACAATTTAAGAGCACCACCAGCATCTCTACCGCCACTGCCTCAAGAAAACAGGAGTGAGCCACCAGAGCTCACCAGCCAGGCTCTTCCCCCAAGCACATAGGTTGTCCCCTCCTGCACTGGACACCCAGGTGCAGGACCATATCTGTTATTGGGCCAGGCTGCTCTACAGTGCACACAGCCCCACAACCTCGGTTCAGTTCTTACCGACATTTTAGCTCACAGTTTCTAATAGTGTTCTTGACATACCACTGTGGGACAAGGCCTTTGGCATCCTTTGGTCTGCCTTGGCATAGATGGTGACACCAGTAAAAAAAGACAAAAATGTTTCATTGGTGCAGCATGGCAAGGATGCTACCTGGGGCATCTATGGAGGTGTCAGTGTTTCTTCTGCTGTACATGAAAGGTGAATCAAACCAATGATTCAGACTAACTTGCCTAGCCAGTTCACAACCTAGAAATGAATTTAAACGATTTAAATCAGTCAGTAATTTCTTTTTTTTTTTTTCCATTGGAGGAATAAAAATTAGTATTCTGTCCATTTCCAGATGTTTTATCCTCTTCTTAAAACAATACCATAACTGAAACTGGCTGCCCTATTTCAGTGAAGCGCTGTAGTCAATTGCTGGTAGTGTGTACCCGCTGCCTCTAGCATTTTGCAATGAAAAACAGTTGTTATTAATCTGAAAAGAAGCTGTAGCCTAGACTCAGTAACTAATATTTCCCATTATACTTACTGGCACTCGGAGTACCTTATGAGATTATTGAGATAATGCACACGTTCTCTGTGATTTATCCTCTTTTTCCTCAGTGTCTCATGCGTGTGTTCTCTGTGGTATTCAGAGGACAACATGCTACCCAAGTGCATACAAACCCACAAACTTTCACCAAACATGAAAGCTGCATCGCACACAAAGACACAGTAATACATTATGACATTGATTCAACACAGATGCAGAGAAAGGCAACTTCTGCATGCTCCAGCATGCCCACCAGCTTTTGGGTGGCCACTGAAGCTCTCCAGTCCAGCTAATGATCTCCCGACCTTACACAGTACACATTATTACATCATCACAGCCTGAGGTAAAATGGCCAGAGGCATTTTTCCTGCAATTGTTCTGTTTCTCACCTCCACCTGCACTTACTGCTGTGAATAATTTCCTTTGAGACACTGACACAAACCGACTGACCCCAGAAATCAACTGTTACAGCTCCTGTTCTAATGCCTCTTCTGCCTGATCCCAGGCAGGACAGAACATCCCTTGCGGGGTACACGGGAAAGAGCTTCTTGCTTCCCCCTCCCACACCTCAAATCTGGAAGACTTCCATGGGTAACTTCCAGCAACTATCTCATACATCAGAACAAGAATAAGCTTTTATTTTTTTTGTCCTAGATTATGTCAAAACAAAGTGACCATACCAAATAACCACATTAAAGAAACAGAAAGACAGCAGTCACCAGAGAAAGATAATGCAAATTGGTCATTGGTTAGAACAAACAGGCCAACATTCAGTTAGTCTTCAAAGATTTAAAAGAACTTCACAATACTAACATTACATGTTCAGTAAGATGACTTCTAGAAATTTCTAGGGCAGATAAATTAGAGATACAAATTCTTATCTCTTCCTTGATCCATTAATCCTCAATAACCTTGAGGTGTGAACAGGACTATTATTAAAGCCATATGAAAGCATATAATTGAATTTTAATTAGATGATGTTATGACTGTGCAGTAATTTTGACAAATGCTTTGGCAACTTGTTTTTTGAAACAACAAAGAATATTTTGTTTCTTTTAAGCTTCAGTGTTTTGATATGGTTTGTCAGCTCTATAACTCCAGCCCATGTTCCTGTTTTGCATATCATCTAAAGAAAATCATAAAAAAGAAGTGAACATTCATTTTCCATAGTTATAAAAATGTGTGAGAGATATTTTAGTAACATCAAATAAAGTAATTTGCCCTTTTGCAAGATAAAACACATCAACAACAGTCCAATAGTTAGAATTTGAAAGAAGTATTTGGAGAGGAACCTGATTCAGAATAAAAAGCAGTTCTAAATCTAGTTTGCTCTTTCTTTGTTAAAGGTCATACCTGCATTAGCAGGCTAATTTTACACACATCTGAGGCACTATTCAAAGTAATGAGATCACTTTTTAAAGGGTTCATCACCCATCATGAAAACTTCATTTTTTTTCCCTGTTCTTAATGGGTGCTTGAAAATAAAAGAATCTGGATTTTTGTCCTCCAAAGAGGAACTAACAGTGAACACAAAAGAATATCCAATTTTCACAGAGGAGAAGGTAGCTCGATTTGGCCTATCTTTCTGCTCAAGACATAAGACATCCTGCCCATCTAAAGGATGCTCTAACCTCCACTCTTCACTGAGAATCTTGTTTGCATAGGTGATTAAGCTTCATGTGAGGGTTTAAACAGTCAGCAACTGAGGCACCCCTCAGGTGGGAAGCCTCAGCACAAGCAGGGGGGTACCCTGCATATGACGGCAGAACTCGCTTTTTGCTGGAAAGCAGGAGCCTCTCAGTGAGCACAAGGCAACACTTCTTGTGAAGTTAGCTCAAAAAAAAGCTGCCTGGCCACTGTCACTGAAAACTGAAGCCAACATCCAATTTAAATCAGACCGGAAGCAGAGATTTCCCTATGCTCCATCAGTAATATGGGGATGACACTGAACTGTGCAACATCATATTTGTGATGTACCTTGAGACTGGGTGAAACACCAAAAGGGAGTGCCAAAAATTCTGTTATTATGAAAAAACATTCAAAGATAAGCAAATGTTGATGTTAGAAAAAACATCAATTTCAAAGCTTTTATTTTTCTTCCTTGAAGAAGTAAATTAATTTACATATGAAATATAGCAAATGTATTTTCTTTTGATAACAGCATATTATCTTACTACTGAGTAAGCACAGATCGCAGAAACCTAATTGGAGATCTAACAACTTGTGAAAAAATCCAAAATATTACATTTTATACATGTCAATGTTTGATTTTGTTTAAAAAACCTCAGCCCCCCTATCAAAGAAAAAAAAATAATTATGTAAAGGAAGCTAAACATAAATGTCTCTATTGTGCCCTCAATTTATGTATGTAACTTCGCTTGGAGAAATGAATACTGTGTACATATCCAACTAAGTATCGTGTTAGCAAGAATCTCACAATTATAGACAGACAATTACATTGGTTTTGTTGCACCTGGTGCTTATAAGGATTCTTTGTAAGTTAGATCCTTGAGGAAGGGAAGATTTTCTGTATGTAATATCTAATCTCTCCTGAAGTTAAAAAACCCTAAACCAACAACAATAAAATCAGCAGAACTACAAGCAACCACTATCAACTTTTAAATCACTACCATGACAAAACAGACCCTGAGCTAACTTAAATTGCATGAAAGTAGAGAAGCTCTAGGTGTAGACAGCTTCTCTGTTCAGAAAGGTGGGGGGGTGGGAAATCAGTATTCTGAGACTCAAGTTTGTACAAACGTAGTGCAGGGAACTGGTTCAAAAAAATCCTTCTCCACCCACTTTTCTGCACAAGTACCCCTTGCAGCAGCTTCTAACAAGTCAAATTTCAGTGCTCAGGTTATACAAGAGTTACCCTCTTTTTCCAAAGCATGACAGAGGAAGGTCTGTCAAGAGATAATGACCCTCATTCCCTAGATACTGTTACACAGGAAAAGGTGGTATCCCTGACATCCAGGCTGAATAATAATTTCTGTTGCTAAGAATGTTATGGTCTTTCTGAAAGGCTGCAACATTTCCACCACTTCAGGCAAAATGCTAAAAGCTGACAGTGACAAAATACCTAAGACTAGTGATGTGCTCTTTGCTCAGCCTATATATTCCTCTTTCAGTTTGGATACGTTATTAACTCTTGAACTTTGCCACTTCCTTTAAAGCATTTGCAGTACTCTAGAAATCTTGGGTATTCAGCCAAAGCCCTAACAAATATTTTAATGTTAGGCTCGTGCCACTGCCAAAGTAGCAGCAGTTCCAAATGATAAACTGGAACACCTGTACACTGATGCAGCAAAGAGAGAGATACAGAGAAATAAAAAATGTCTCCCCACACCCAAAAGCTTCTGCTAACCTCTGTCCACTGTGACACATCTGATGCCATGGGCTATACTCCTGCCATGACATAAGTGCTCTCTCCCCCCCACAAATGAGAAGCTTCCTTTGGATTTTCTTGAGGAGCGTCCAATGCTAGACTCCAAATCCAAGAAATTAATGGGTCTCTTCAGGATCACAGATTCTTTTTCTGCAAACTAATTTCAGTTTAATTGAACTAGCTGCAATTCAATAGAATATTCTTTCCTTGAAAGAGTATAAAATTACATACGCAAAAGTATATTTAAAATAACCTTTTTAAAGTAAGTTTAGGTACTTGAAACCTACAAAGTGGCAGATCAATCTGGCACTTGACCTCAGCTCAGCCCCCTTGCACATACAGGGTATGATGCAGCCTTTAGTTATATGGTTACATAATTATATTTTCACAGAAACCCAGATTTCTTCAGTGGGGTAGGATATAGAATGAAAGCATATGGCTTTAAAAATGTATTTATGGTAATTTAAAGAGATTAAAAAACAACCAGCACTGACAAGATCATTTACCTCAGCAGTAGCAGATGGGGCTCCTGCTGAGATCAGGACTTCATTGTGCTCTGCTCCATACATGCACATTAGATCAGATAGCAGTTGTTCCAAAGACTTTACAGTTAAGTAGGGCAGTCAGGCAAAACTATGGAAAAAGGAATTATTTCCTTCATGTTACTAACAGGGAAGTGGATGTACTGAAGCACAGATAAGTTAAAGCAAGGTCAAGTAACTGAATTCAGTTTGGATAAGGTGTGAATCATCATTGCTGGCCTCCTTGTCTTTGTACGAGCTGTATTTACTGGTCTGTAGGAAGAATGCAGTTCTAGACATTCACAGATTTTGAGGTAGGGAAGTATTATTGCCAGGAGCTAGGTTAGTCTCAGTAGTTTCCCAGTATCCCAGACACGTTGCTGTACTTGTTTATGAATGTTACAACAGCAATAGTTTTTCTTTTCCCTTCATGGCCAAGTCAAGCCAAGCTGCTCAATTAACATTGCCCTTGTAGATATTTTAATTCCATTACATAAAATTTAAAATTATCAACAAACATTTCCTCCTAAAAGAAAAAAGTTCACAAATGGCTTCACAAAACAGAATACGTTTATCAGCCTTAATATTAATACTTTGCTGGATAAACAAGTTACATGAGTATGACATGTTTTAATGAAATTAACAAGTTTTTTGCATAGGGGAGGTAAAGCGCTGCCAGGCAAATTTTGCCTCTCCTAGAATCAATAGTGCCTTATAAAAATATGTGGTTGTCTAGACCTAATACAACAGATTCAAGAATTTAAGATCTGAAGGAAATTTGATAAGAAAGGACCACCAAAGTTTTGCTTATCCAGGAAAAGGTTTGTCAAAGAACAGAGATTTCCTTTAAGCCACTAAACCCTTTCATTTCTCAGCTTCTAGACAATATGCCATAAGATTTCTTAGTTCTCTTTTGTCTGCTTTCTCCTACCTGAATAATCTGAGGAACAGTTAGTTACAGGGAGTTCTTTGGCAATGTATATGCAGGTGAGAGTCAATTCTGAACAGAAAATGAATTAGTAATGTAATGTTACTGCAAACGAATTAGTCATTATGTTTGGTTGTTTACATGGTCATTTGACCTGAAAACCCCAGTGTATTTCTTCTGCTTTGGGAAAGTTGGAGATACAGTATTTCTATTCAGTTTTTGTGTGTGTTCCAGGCAAAGTAATGAGATGAAACCCATAATTCAATTAGTAGAGTTAAAAAAAAATAAATAATTAAATCCAATTCTCACATTTCCTTTATATGAACTCCCAACTAAAATTTTCAATTATAAATCAATATTATCAACTACAGTGCTTTTCAGACCTTGTGACATTAGCAATACGGAATATATACCTTAAATGTTTTGGTCAAGCAGAAAAAATCAGTGCCTCATATTCTGCATGCTTCTAACCATCTGTGTGACATACCTGAAGAAATCTTGCCATTGTAATAGTCTACAGTTTGTAAACATTACTATAACTTTGGAAACAGAGAACCTGATTCAGTGCTTAAGGAAAGCCCTTAGTAAAAACACACTTATTCAGACCTTTTACAATAATTTCTATCAGACCTTGACTCAGAAATAGCAGTCGTAATACAAATATCTTAATGAAATTGTTAGAAGATTCAGGGTCAAGACTTTGAATCTACAAAAGAAGCTTGAAGCCCAACTCTGTTTTTTCTCACAGCCCTTATAATTAATACAAGTGGCAATCTTCCCTTACACTTACTCTACATAGTTCTGAAAATGAGACTAGCTGGTTTAAGTAGAGTAGGAAAGGGTGTGGTGAGTGTATAAATTCAGAGTGTTCACAAGATCCTGGATTTATAGGATGGACATGTTAAGTTGATATTTTTGGTCAAAGCACTGCAGCAAAAACCAAGAGATATGAAAGTAACAAAACCATGTCTGAGGTTTTGCAGTTGATAAAACAAAAAATATATAAAAATATCAATATTAATATAGAAGAACCAGAAAAGGCAAAGGAACTTACGAATACCCAGTATTTCAAAGGATTTTCAAAACCGAGTCCTATTCAAGCAACATTAAAACAGACAGAGTAATTTGGAGACAATTTTTTTTACATATAGAGTAATTACCTATCACAGTGAAGGCAATATCATCATGGTCACTAGTTTAGTTTTCACTCTGAAATTCCTGCTGGTTAAGTGACTTCAAAGACTATACTTGCTTTCTCAGTAGCTTCTGTCTTTCAGATTAAAAAAAAATCTCCCTATCATTCACGTGCATTTTATTCAGAACTATGCAACTCCGTAGCAGGTAATTAGATGCAAACCAGTAAAGGCTGTTCATCTGGCTGAAGTGAGGAAAATATTATATTGAACAGTAAGGGATGATTAGCTCCTTGAATAGCAATAAAGGATACAAACAGATAAAGTCAGCTTTAAAAAAAGAAGCAGAAACACAGCATCATCATGATGTATAGTTAAATCTTTAACATAAAGGAAATAGATGAGGTATTACATAGTGGTTATTAGACAGAAGATTATTTAAAAACAATTGTTCTCTTTTATCTTCAGTATAACTTTTGTTTACTAGATAACCCTCAGCACAGACTTTCTCTTTTACAGTGTGAATACTTATTTCATAACTATACTATAAGCCCACATTGCTTTGATCAGCCTCCATACTAGCTTAATGCTTCAGCTGATTTCCAAAGGAACACATCTGTTCACAGGAGACAGTCATATCTCATGGTCTGACGAGGATAGCGCTGTTGTCAGAGCCTGTTAAACAAGTGCAGCCAGCAACTGCTACTAGCAACTCTCCTTTGGGGTGGTCACCCCAACTCTCTGAATTAGAAATCAACTGATTTTTTTTGGTTTTGGGGCAGCAAAACAAAAAATCAGCAGAACTCTTGGTCTGATGCAGTAAACTGGAGAAAAGATGATACCTCAATCCATATAAGCTATGCCAAGAGCATAAAGATAAACTCAGTTAACTTTGCTTTTACTGTATGTTCTTTGGTCAGTTTTCTACCAGACTCCACTGTGGGCATTTTATTTAGTCAGTAGCATTTTGATAGTTGTGCTGGTTTATATAATTGCTGGCTTTAGCTGTTCATTTCTGCCCCTGTGTTATCCCTCTTTCATGCCAGTACAATCATTTGTGAAGCTGATTTTCTCAGTTCATTTTACTGTGCAATCTGGCTGAAAGTTAACAGGACATTTTTCTTTTTTTTGATGAACCAGTTTCCTGAACTTGTTCACTCTGCATATGCAAAGGAAAAAATTGTAGTGCTGTCGAATGTCTAAATTCTGCCTGACTACAAGTGGAAAGAAGAGGCTTTCTAATATTCTCCCACAGCAAATGTTCCAAATTAAAAGTAATAGGCAGCTTGCAGTTACTGGCTCCTGAAGCACTAGTCTCTTCAAAAGGCACCTAAGGCTTTCTCCGGAGCAGGCCCATCTGAAGGGGTAATGGTTATTACACCTAACAAGCTGCCTGGCGACAGTCCTCAGCAGTGGAGAAGACCGCAGCCCCCTGGAGTTGGTGGTGCCGTGACACGCAGAATGTGATGACATATCTCAGTTTGTACCAGTTCTGGATCTGGCTCTATAAGGGAAAGATTTATCCTATATTGCTTTTTAACTTCATCAGTCTGCATGGTATTTCTCAAGTCTAGGAAGGGCCATGAGCAATGAACGATGATAAAATGCCCAATTCAAATGCTAGCATTGCTAACCTACTAGGAGAGCATTAGCTAAAGTAATCTGCTACAGTTAGCTACATATTCATCCTCATCTTTGTGAAGCAGGGGGACTTCAATAGTGGAATAAGCCTTTTCTGCTCTTTGCCTGTTTTCAAGGCTAGGTTGGAAAGAGCCTTGGGCAACCTGGTGTGAGGTGCCCCTGCCCATGGCAGGGGGGTTGGAATCAGATGATCTTAAAGTCCTCTCCAACCCTAACCATTCTATGATTCATCCCTTGCTCTATTCCAAAGATCTAATTTCTCCTGCTAATATGGCTTAAAAACATGACTGTAATAAGGCAGTGTTTTCCTTCAACTAAAATTAATTTTAAAAACAATTGTCTGAATGTAAAGTCTAGCTAGACTTATTTTTCTATTGAAAATTAAAGTTTACTCTTGGCAGATGATGAGGGAGAAATGGATTAGTGGAAAGCAGACATATTCTTCCCTTGGCTTATTTTGTTCGGTTGTCTTTCCTCCATTTGCCAGAAATTACAAAGCAACTGAGTTTGAAGGCACCACACACTGTAAGTCAGGGACTGAATTTCCAGTGTATTTACCTTGGGTGTATTTGTGTACTGGTTGTAGTGAGTGCTGTAGTCCCACACCAGAGACTGACATGTCTGCACTTCTGCTAGTAACCTTCCAACACCTGATGAAACAGGAATTTCCTGCTGGGTGGGACTCCCTTAAACCCTGCATATTAGGACAACAACACTTTCTTATTGGCATAAAAGTTATTATTATTATGTACTGTTGAAACACGGCAGCAACACTCCAGGCTGTTGTGCATATGAATCATGATCAGCCTCAGACAGCTTGTCAGCTGTGGTGGGTGCAAGCAGGTGCCTGAGCTGTGGTCTCCCAGTAGCCATTCCTGCCTTGGCCAGGCTCTAAGAGGCTGATGCTGCACAGCCTTGGCTCCAGGGATCCCTGCAACTGCTGCCATGGCCTGGGGTAGCGGTGGGGCTGCGTAGTGTGCCAGCATGTAATTAAGCCAAACTAATGGTGTGCCTCACCCTGCTCCCCACCCCTGGCACATACTTCTGTCATTTCAGCTTGAGCCAAACCTCTCACTTCTCTAACCCCACAGTGAACCTGCTCAAAGCACTACACTGGCAGAAAACTCACCCGACTGAATGAACAAGCAAAAACTTGGTTCGGTTTCTGCCAGATTTCTTCCCTCTACCACTTCAGCAGAGTGCTGGTGCTGTGGCAGCCAGCCAAGGGACTAGGAAAGCAATGTACTACCCATTAGTTTAGTCACATTTTGATAGCACTCGTCATTGGATCAGCTTGGTTAAAGTGTCAAACCGCATCCTGATGAAACTGACATTCTTCATAGCCTGCCATAGCCCTAATGAGGGGACAGACTAACATAGCCTTGACCAACTTTGAGTGGGGCTCTTGAGCAAAGCTTCCAACAGAAAAATCTGCCCTAACAAGACTTTCTTTTGCAGAAGAGGTTACAGCTGGCAGATGACATCTGCACTCCCTTTCTAAGCAAGGGGGGAAAACCAAGACCCTTTAATAAGGTCAGAAGGTTAGAAATAAAGTAGATGGTTATATAAAACAACAGATCCTATGGGAAAGCCATTTTGGAAAGCTTTCAAATTTGGAATTTTTACAATTGTATTGGTACCCCCATGGGTGTTTGAGGAAACCAAGAGAAAAAACAGATGTGGAAAAAGCAATAGATGTAAGTATGACTCTAGGAAAGGGCAGGGAAGGAGAGTTCTGCAGCATGAAACTGGTTGAGAAAGTGAACGTGGAAGCTAAGTGCATGAGAGCACATATTTGGGGGGCAAGACACTGTCTATTTTTTTGGTCAATAAATAGAGCCACATGAGAGAGACACACCCAGTGTGCACACAGAATCCTCCCCTTCTCTATTTAGCAGGCATGCTTAGGCCAGAAGCTGTCTCTTGGCTGACTACTTGAGCCTGAAATGGCAACACTTTGTTGGGGAGGCTGTTGCCATTTCTTATAACCCTGCATATTCCCCAGGCTGTAACCAGTAGAGTCTCCATAGGCAGAATCTGACCTTCCAAGGCTGTGGCAGAAAGGGCAACTGAAGTCACTGCTTCCTCTGCTTAGTTAAGGTTCTCATTTAAGTTTTATTTTGGATGAAAGCAGCTTGTGCTTACCAGCTATCATAATGTCAAATTGAAAGTGTGTTCAGTGGGACTGGTTAGTAACTTGTGTTGTCCTGTTTTTGACTGGTTCATGTGGTTTACATTACAATCTCAGCCTCTGGTCCCTTTGGTCCTGATTTATAAGGTTTAACATTGCAGTGAACTCCTCCCCTTGCCCCCTGCTCCAGTTTGGACTTACTCAGACTGTGGTCCCTTAGGGATGTACCTGTTTCAAGTGGAGCCTTGTTCCAATCAAATCTGTCACTATCTTCAACCCTTTGACCCCCACATTGGGTGGCAAAAAGGACTATCATGGTTTAAACCCAGCCAAAAACTGCGTGCCACCTAGCCACTTGCTAAGTCCCTTCTCAGTGGGATGGGGGAGAGAATTGCAAGCATGAAAGTGAGAAAATTCATGGACTGAAATAAATACAGTTTAACAGGTAAAGCAAAAGATGGATGCACATGCAAAGCAAAACAAGGAATTTATTCACCACCTCTCACCGGCAGGCAGGGGTTCAGCCATCCCCAGGAAAGCAGGGCTCCATCACGCATAATGGTTACTTGGGAAGACAAACGTCACCACTCTGAACGTCACCCTCCTTCCTTCTTCCCCCTGCTTTATATGCTCAGCACGACACCATATGGTCTGGGGTATCCCTTGGGTCAGTTGGGGTCAGCTGTCCTGGCTGCATTCCCTCCCAACTCCTTGTGCTTCCCCAGCCTACTCTCTGGTGGTGTGGGGTGAGAGGCAGAAAAGGCCTTGACTCTGTGTTAGCACTGCTCAGCAATAACAAAAGCATCCCTATGTTATTAACACTGTTTCTAGCACAAATCCAAAACATAGCCCCATACTAGCTACTCTGCAGAAAATTAACTCTGCCCCAGTGCACTGGTACATGTGCTAGTGCCTGCAAACAACATGGACACAAATACAGCTTTTGCCAAAACATTGTATTAATCTTTGAATTCTCACATGGTAGCCATACTAAAAAACAGAGCTTTTCTTTCTCACCAAGAAAGAATGAAGGAAAAGACCCCAACACACTGGGGAGGTGTGTGTGTGTGGGGGGAAACCTCCCCCCTCCCAGCCCATAAGAGCTCTCTTTTTCTCTCTTTTCCACCCTGATGGTTTTTGTGTGTGTGACCTACAGTAGCTTTTTGTATTCTTAAAAACTGGCCACTCCTAACTGGTGAGGTCACTGCTGTTTGCATCCTGAAGAGACATTAGGGCAGAGCTCAGCAACACCAAATCAGCATAGCTTCCCCAAAGTAAGAGAGCAGTGGTGATTTATGCCAGCTGTGAGTCTAGTTTCATCCTGTTTAAAGAAACATTTTATTCCAGTAAGGAACCTCACTCAGCTTACAGGCAAGGGATGAAGCAGCATATAATGGAGGCGGGGGAGGAGTAGAAACCACAGACATTTCCAAATGTACAGCAGGAAAAACCCAAACCGCTGAACTTGAAAGATATGTTGTAAAGAAGTCAGTGTTGCACCAA
This sequence comes from Ara ararauna, assembly GCA_028858755.1. Taxonomy (NCBI): domain Eukaryota; kingdom Metazoa; phylum Chordata; class Aves; order Psittaciformes; family Psittacidae; genus Ara; species Ara ararauna. The sequence goes on along the minus strand of CM054381.1, from coordinate 34,275,697 downwards.
CACACCCCTCCTAAAAATCTTTCAGGAGAAGAGCTGCACAGGCCAAGGTAGCATTTGATTGGTTAATGAAGGGAGAATAAAAATGCACATCCAGGAACAGCAGCAAAGGTGTAGCTCCTCAGACAGCAAAATGCCTTCTGGTACTGGTAGAGTGAGCAGTACAGGGTGGAGTGACCACAGATTTCTGCACCTACTGAGGAGGTGCAGTGCATTTTACCCCATAAGAGGAAAGTTGTACATGGAAAGAGACACGCCTCTCATTAGTTGTCTCCTGCCCCTTCCCTTTGGAAGGCACACCTCATTACCAGCTCCATCTCTCACCTGCCCAAAATGCATATGCTGCAGACTGCCATGTGGCATATGGCACAACATCTTGGGGAAACAATATACTTACTTCTGTTCAACTGATATTAGCTGTGTGTGCTCATTGCACTCTAAGAGTCTATTCTTGGATCAACTATGCCATTGCTGCAAATATCACTAGGATCATAATGTACTTTATAATTCTTGCCAGGTTTGAATTTCATTTTGCATTTATTTGGTTGGTGCAGCTTTTTCCACAGAATACAGAAGGCCAGAGTTCATTCTTGTCATTTTACTCAATACAGTTATACTGGGATTTCTAACTGTTTTAGGACAGGAAAACCTCATTTGTTTTTATTTCCTTCCCCTTCCTCCTTTGTTTAAATATGCTACAGCTCACAGTTGTCAGTTGTGTACATTTCTTTTCCAGTATTCTAGGAATTAGTCTGCCTGTCAGAACTCCTACTATATGCTGATCCTACTGATGAGATGTTAGGCACGAAAGCACATAAAAAATAGAGAAAGAAAGGGTGTCAAACCAGAAAAAAAGAAAAGTTCAGAAGAACGTTAGCTGCAAAACCACGTCACTTAATTCTGGTTCAGAAAAGGTCATATTCATACCTGGTCAACAGTGCGTTTAATACTGCTACGCTGCGCAAGGACTTTGTTCACATATACCGCACGGCAATGTGCCACTGCCATGCTGTTTTGGGGAGATGCGGTGACACACTCTTAGGCAGCCGTGGTAAACGTAACACTTTGAAAAGTTAGCTTCTTCAGCAAATAGCTTCCCACTAAGTACTATCCCATTTACATGGGCTTTAAAAATCCATTTTGGCATTTGTCTAGTTAGTGGGACTGGTTGAAATACTCTGTAGCAGAAAGAGTTACTATATTCTTCCCATATCACCCCCGGGACAATAAATATTTACTCAAGGAGATGGCAATAAAAAACCCACAATGAAACAACAAATAATTTTTCATTTTTCCCTACGTTCTAGAAGTGTTTTGTCTTGATTCATTTTATTTGACAGTGATTTAGAAATTGTTCAAGTCTGACATTATAAAACCTAAAGCTATTCCACAGTACAAACTATATTGGGAGGGCAGGTGGGAAAAGAGGATATTACTATGTCTTTGAGAGACACAGTTTATAATTTCAAATTAGAATGAAAACACAGCAACAACAAAAAAAGAATTCTCAATGATTTTGTCTCCTGACTAATAATTAGCTCTTAAGGCCTCTGCATTTTTTGCTCCATGACTGATCTGCTGAATGGCCTTGTACAAGTCACTTATCCTCTTTATGCCTCAGAGCACATACAGATGAGAGAGATATATGCTAGCTATAACCATATGTCATTATACCAGCGCAATGCAGTGTGTCAACCCTAGCATTATCTTATTCTACCTACATGGAGCATATCCATGCAGGTTTTGCTTACCTAGACAAGTCTCCCATTTGCAATTTGTAATAAATGGGGTAAGGAACATTTACTGTAACTGATCAAAGTTTAGAGAAATAACCCCTCACTCCCTCCACCAAAGAGCAGTCATCATCTTTCCCTCCATGCCTACATCTCTTGTGACCCTGACTCTTGGAGCCAGAGCTGTACACAGGCTGGTAAAGGTAACAGGCATTTGTTTTCAAGTATCTGAGTTACTGCTTTCAACTGCATATAATGTTGTGATCTCCTGTTCAGAGACAGCAGGAAAATTCAATACCTGTTTTCATGAAATAGCAGAGAGACGCGATTGAAATGGCAAATATGCTTTAAAAGGAACAGCCACTTCCTAGGAGGGCAGGGTGCACGAGTGTGTGGGCAGCAGCCCCAGAGGATAGGGGTCTGAGTGGCAAGACCATGTAAATAACATTTTAAGGTTTATTATTACCAGCTGCCTCTGAGATTGTGAAATTGATACAGCTCTAGTTGCTGCAGCTAAAATGCACCCTCTAGTTACAACGCTTCCCTTCTGGGAAAGCTGCAGGCTTAGATGAGATTTCCCACTTGACTGAAGACCTTTCCTTCTAACTAAGGATCTACAGATGGGTTATCAATTGCACCGCCCTGGAAGCACTCCATCTATTAACAGCAGAGTGTTAGAGGATATTAATGTACGCAAATGCAAAGTCAGAAAGATTATATTAAGCACATATTAGGACACCTGACATCACCTACAGCATGTTCACACAGTATTACACAGTATATCTTCCCTCAGCTTGTCTGCTTTAAATGCCTTTGCTGAAGTGACGGGTTTCCATTCCACAGCTACCTGATAGAGATATGAGCAGGAAGAGACTCTTGAAGCTGCAGCTCTGCGCTAGCCATATGCTACTTGCAGATGCAGAAGACTTACCTATTAAAATTCAGAGCAGCTGTGTTCAATGATAAAATGATAACTAGTATCAGCTTTTTTTCCCAGGAGCTGAACCACCACCATCATTTGCATGAGTGAAAAACAGTGAACTGAACAGAAAGTCATAGGCAGCCAGAGGAAGGACACAGAATCCCAGGAAATGGTTTTGTTTGCAACGTTTATTCAGGTCAGCTCATGAAGTGAGGAATCCTTAAAGGACTTGCACGCTCCACAAAAATCAGACTTATTCTAGTACATCTTCAGCATTTTTTCTTCATGCTGTGTGCATAGCAAGCTCCCTTTTAAAGTTGCCATTCCTACTGTAAATACTTTTATAATCTTATCCCTTCCAGTTTCAGTCTTAGCTCAGTACCCGCTATTTAACTGGCAGCTGATCTTCTGTAGCTGTATGAGCAGCCCTCATACCTTTCTGCTTTTCTTATGCTACTCTTTATTACAACTGGAGCTGAAAAAAAATGAGATGGCACATCAAAAGGTCCTGGCCTGGATTTCAAATCTCTTAGTATATAGGGTGTTGTTTCTCTGGCTTTGAATTCAGTCCACTTAAAATACAGTCAGCTGCCAACAGCTCATTTCACATCTGGATCTCAAGTTCCCTCACCCAAACTCCCAGTATGTTTAGATACATGGTTCTTTATTCACTTTACCCTGAGTAAGCTCTTAGCTGTTGCCCCTCACCATGATGACAGGTTGCTGGTCGCATTTGATAGTGACTTCCAGTATGCGCCCTTGCTTTGCTCTCACAATTGCTGTTGGCCTTTCCACTGTGGCAACAAAAGGGTGTTTGTGTGGGCCAGCTGAACCCTTGATGCTGGCTGCACCTGCTCCACTCCTGATCCATAATCTTTTGAGTGATACTGTTTTATTGAGGATTCAAATCCATTAGTAGAAAGAGGCTAGGGACATAATGCATCTTCAACATGTTTTTTTTTTTTTTTGTGAGCACTTATTTTCCTCACCTTTTTTAATTCTTCAATTGGCTTTAAACCTTGAAGCAAAACTGCTCAGCCTTACTCAGCAAATGCAACTGGTGTTCCCAAGCTGAACCCTCCCATCAGTAAAGCTACTAGTGTCTATCCTGGTGGGCATGTATGTCAGCTTTCTGTCATTGAGGGATTCAACTATGGCAGTCCCTGCCAGATTGTATGGATAAGCATGAAACTCCTTTTTCATGCCACTATGCAAAGGCACCTGAAGGCTGTGCTCACCCTTCTGAGAATTGTAATGATTTATTTCTGCCCCTTTTGGGAGTGGGGTGGCAAGAAGGCAGAATGAGTTCTCATTCTTTGTTCACGCTTTGAGCACACCAGTCTACACCATCCCAATGCATAGACCACCTCCAGCTAGTTTCCTTCAAGAGCTATTCTTTCCAGCTGTGGGAGGTCTCTGGTGCTTTCAGCTCACTGTGAGCTCCAGATCCAAAGAAAGATGCTCTCAGTCTGTGCCTGGAGAACATTAAGTCATGACCAACAGGCTTTTGATCAGTGCTTAATCAACTGCCAATCTAGTCTTGGAAATGAAAGATTTTCCCCACATGCTGTGTTTTTGCAGTCCCTAACATAAATGTGAAAGGCTTCAAGAAGCACAGTTAAAGATGAATGGTTGCAGTGGTCACAAGACCATTCCCACAGATATATATGCAGGGCTACTGCTTTTTAAAAATCAGTGCTTATGCCAGGATATGAGACTTACAAGTCTTTCTTCATTAAAATGTGTTGTTGCCACGGGACTAGTAACCGGTAACATAGGCCTTTCCCTACTGGTATTACCACTCTGACCAAAACTTAGGTTTTCGGCTTTCATAGCAAGCTTTCTCACCTCACTCTGCTCTTACAAAACTAACAAGCAAAGCAAGAAAACCTTCATTTGTGTCTTCTGAGTGAGGTTTCAGTATTATTGTGCATACAATGAATCACTATCTGTTTAGAAAAGCTGTGGAAGAAAAAAAAATAGAGCAAGAAAGAAAAGTTGAAGGGACCAAGATGTGCATTTAAAACCAGGGGAGCAATGAAAAGGCCAACTGAGTAAATAGGTAAAACTAGCCAAGACAGGCCCTGACTCAAATATTCAACACATATTTCATGTATTCTTCAGGTAAAAGAAAGTACTGATTTCTAATGGTCTAAGAAAACTTCACTGTTAAATTTTATGTTCACGAGGGCTTTTGCTTTGAAGACTTAATGTTCCTTCCTCTTTGCAACATTGAAGTCTAAACCCTGAGAAATATCAGATTATTACTTACAACCGAATTACTTCATAGGCAAAAGCACAATGCATCTCACAGCTGAACAAAGTTGTAATAACTAGAACAATCTCACAGTGGTAGAACAATCACAAAAACTGAGAAAAATATAAATCTAAGATGAATGGTTACACAATCAGTGAAGACAGAAAAGCTTAAAACTGTAAATGGGACGAAGAGTGACAGAACATAGATTACTAAAGCATTAATGTGCAGTAAGCCTACACTGTGAATATGTTTTCACTTCAGTTGAAACAAAAGTTGAATTTCTACTATTGTCGCTCTGGATTTGTGTGTAAATGATTAACAGCTTAAACAAAGAAACAAACAAAAATACAAAACAAAACAAAATCAAACAACCCCCGAAAACAATCAAAACCAACACCCCCAGCCCCCCCAATGACATCAATATACAGAAGATCCCAACCCCCCGAGACCCCAAAACAAATAAACAACCCCACCAATAAACTATCTGATCATGATCCTGTAAAAAAAGTCAAGCTCTATAATTAGAAATACAGTCCTTACTTTTGATTACAGTTTCTTTTCTGTTTTTAAAGTGCATAGAAGACACTCAAAGTTTTTGGGGAGGAGAAGAAAAAGAAAGAATCAAGTGTTTTCATGACGAGAGAGTTCTGGACTTAGAGTATCTGGCAGTTCAGATACAGAATAGTTTGGAGGCAAATGTTTTATTTGCTCCTGGAGATAGTCCAGATTTTTCAGAAGCAGAAATTTAGTATTGGCACAGAAAGGATACAGCTGATTTTCCATTATCCACTATTACTGGGCAGTGGAGCCACCAGGAAATAAAAGCATTCAGAGCTGCCAGATATCAAGCAAGTTAACCTCAACCTGAATGCCCAGAATTGCAAGCTCCTGAAAAATATCAACAGCCTTACGACCTCATGTAGCCCTGCACCTCTGTTTCCTCACTCGAGTGGCAAGGGCAATAGTTAAAGAACTCTTTATTATCATACAGGGTGAGTGGAGCATGAGGCTAAGCTCCAGAATAGGAAGGGAGACCAGTATTATGAAATTGTGAAGCCACACACAGTGAGCACTGAATGCAGCATGACTGACTTTCTTTCCCTTTTAAGAAGGAACCAAACAGTTTCATAAAGAACATTTGCATCAGCCAGCAGTAATAAACTCACAGAAGACCTTGGTGATTGTCAACCCTGCCTTCATTCTCTTAAAAACTCAGACCCTCAGATGAAAGCAGAACAGATTTGGGGAAAAGCACATGGGTCAGTGTCAGGTTCTGAAGTTGTGATCAGACTCTTAAAGCCTGGCCAAATCACATGTGTCTGTCTTTTCAGGTCTCATTCAGCCAGAAGACTTTCTCCTTCTAGACATCTAGCACCAGTAAAAATAAATCTCCTCAGGACTTATAGGGAAAGGCTGGAAGAATTGTATGCCATCAAACTTTGGCACAGAAAGGGAAAAAAGAAAGAAAAGCAAAAGAATGAAAGCCCCCACCACAGGTGAGTCTTAGCAACTCATATTTTACCTCAGAAACATTTTAGGTCCCAGTCCTGGCTAATCACCCCATGATGAGAGCAGAGGTGTTAGCAGCTGACCCAACCACCCTCCCAGTTCAGTAAGCACATGGCAGTTAGTTCATGTGTTGTTCACAGAGAGAGACCATGTAAACTCTTTCTTTGTCATCTTATGGTATTAAACATTATTTCTTACATGGACTTTTCAGTGTGTAATTCAATTATTTTTGGAGAGCTTCAGAGATACTACACTTGATAAAATATTGTGGGGGGAGTACCCTGAATTCCAGGTTTTTTACTATTTGTACTTGATCTTAGCCCAGTGCACTGACTGAACTGTAGCCTACATTTGCATTAAATGTGACTGGCAGTTGTGTTTGGGTGGTTTTGTGGCTCTTTGCACGAATTACAGAGCACATAGGCAACTGCTCATCTACCTGACTATGAGGTCAGTCATTGAGGAAGATTTTATTGATTCAGAAATTGATATATCAACCCATATGACAAAGCCCAGGTGCAACAGCAAAAGGTACTAAGGCAACTGACTAGTGTTCATGCAGCACAGAAAGCATAGAGGACTTTGCTTCCTAAATAGACAGCTCTAAGTTACAAGTCTGATGTCCCACAGTTCTCAGCCCATAAGAACATCAACTGCTAGACATATTACCTGTATGAGTTTAGAAAAGAGCATTTTAACTATGAGGAAATAAATGGATACTAATATTATTGAAATCCTAAAGACACATAAGATTAAAATTTTGTCTGCAACACCAGTGTCTGTAAATTGCAGTTTGCACAAGTGAAATCCATCTAGCATCATGGCAGAACTGTTAGAACTGGTGGCCACAGACTCTAGGTTGACACACTCACTGACGTGCACAGATGCAGCAGAACTGCTCCAGGAGGACTACAGGTTGATATCTGCAAAAGGTAAGGCTAACACTGAGTTCTGAAAGCTCTAGGAAAGAGCTGTATGTCTGAATGACAGCAACAATAAGGCTGAAGATCAGCAGAAGATGTAGTAGCAGTTATGCATCTATTTTGTGTGTGTTCTGGATGTTCTTCTGCACCCTCAGCCCTTATGGCTCAAAGTCTATGCAGCTGTACTATCCTGGTGCTATGTGAGATATGTAAGTAAGATATGTACTAAGATAGATATGTACTATCTTAGAGACATATCCCAGAGAAGTGATCCAGAACTAACTTGCCATCAGGATTAGTACTGTAAGACTGAGTTATACACCAGCAAAAATTTTTCATATCTATGTTTTAACTTCTAACATTATTAAAAGGTATGAGATCCTTGATAAAAGAAGAGAGAGGTCTAATTTATGACTTAAAGTTCAGCCAGTTTCAGCTAAATCTACGGTAAACATGTTTTTTTCACCCACTTGTGGTATTATTTGCTTTTTACATCCTGATAGAACACATGGTGCTTCTGCTGATGTCAGTAAAAATCTCAAGGGAAGACAAAAATGCAACAACAGTCTGTACATCAGACCTCTGCCACTAGCAGAAAGAGCTTACAACTATTCCCAGTGAAACACATCCATCTCACAGGGGACAAACAGCAACTGTTCGACAAGCAACTGTTCAAGGCTAAGCAACAGTTAAATGAGAATTGAAGAGACTTCGACTTTCTACCACCTTCCAGTTTACTCAGCTTGATTTCCCTCATGTTTTTTTAAAAATCCCAAATAAAACAAGCATATAACAACATAAAGTATTCCACAATAATTATCACAGCCAAATATATCAGTTGTTCTACTGGATGGGCATTAAACAAAAAGAACAGATACAAAGAGTTTCAATGAGGCAGTTATAAATCAGATAACTTACAGCCTTACCAGTCTTCCATCTTCTAGAGTATAGTGGTTTCCAATTAATGTCACATGTTTTAGTAAAGTTTGTTGTTTGTGTTAAAAAAGACACCAATAAAACTACAACAACAACAAAAAAAAAGGGCAAGCACATAAAGTCTGTTTAGGATTAACCCCTACCTTCAAAGTTGGGGTGACTAAACTATTCCAGCTTACTGCCTCACACCACAGGGTTCTGAAGAGCAAATGAGCTGTATCATCTCTCTCACATGCAGGGCAAACTCACAACATCTGGCTAAGCAATAAGATATTCTCCCACCAGAACCTCATAATGAAAAGCTCTTGCAATTAATCCAATCTGGTTTACCCCAATACTGCTGCAGCTCAGCTCTATAGTTATAAACCTTTCTTGTTTGTATTATTTGTGTGTCTCTTATTTATGCACTGTAAATATATATTTTACAGTCGATGGGTACAGCTATTTTTTGAGAAGGAATTGAGTCATTTTCAGATAGCAGTAGAAACATGTAAAATGATCACAGGGGCTGAAAGATTGAAATTACATATAAAGTATACATTGCACAGGTGTCTTCAAGTTTGCAAAGCCATGTATTTTAAAAGTTACAAAATACTAAAATTAAAATTGCTTATGCAACTTTTTTATAGTCCTGTTGTTGTGAACACGTATGGTATGAACAAGTCTTTAATTACTCGATCACATACAATTGTTTCTTCTGGACCTTTGTTCCCTTCACTGCATAAAATAGACAATGTTCATTTAACAAGAAGCTATTCAGTGATTTGGGCTTTCTATAGTCTTCAATATTTGGCTCATGCCTTACACACAACATAATAGTATAGTCCTGCTGGAAGGACAGAATTATTAATTTTCTCCTGGTCTACTCTATCTTGCTTATTACACTGGCACCCAGGTGTCCCACTTGCAAAGAAGATTTTAATTTTACAGCACTTCCCTGGTATGAGAATGAACGAGCCACCTTGCAGATCACAGAGGATGTAGAAATGGGACAAAAAATTGGTAAGGTACACAATCGTTCTCTTAGTGATTGTCTACACACATTAAAGCAGAAGCTGCTAAGCACAGAAGTTCATTTAACCACTTGAATATTGAAAGTGAAGTTTCAAATGAGCCAAATGTTACTGTTGCATCACTCTTATTTTGTAAACAGAGAAAGCAAGTTTAAATGCCAATTTAGGTAAAATAGTGCAAACTTCTATGTGGACATCACCACAGTGTTAAAGTCCCCTTCAGTATCGCAGTTATTATTTCTGCAGCAGCTAATATAATGTTCTTTGGTATTCACACCTCAGCTTTTATTTCAGAAAATTCTAATGACTGTAAGGATTTCCACAACCAAAATACATTTTTAAAAATATTGCATAATTGAGCTAGGCTTATGTGAATCTGTGTATGCCCTACAAGACTGTTTACTTTCAGAATTGTCCACTTAGATCATTTACTAAGTTCTGACAAAGTGCTCAAAGCACACTGTTCCACTTCTAGTTTTGACCATTACTGCCTTACTCAAATCTACTTTAGACTGTAGATTTTCCTTATTCTCTAAGACAGCTTCTGATATGAGACTGTTGCCAATATATCAATCACAGTGTTCCTGTTACAAGTGCTTTTGGAGTAGATGCCATTGGAAGCACCAATCTCAAAAAATTTGAAGTTCAGGTTGTCATAGCATTATACACCTGCAGAATAGTACACATCAGTTCAGTCAAACTGTTTAAGACTTGCATTTGTCACAGCCCTTTATAAATGGGTGGCTGCAAGAAACAGCACAGTGAAACACTGTCTGAACACAAAAATTACTAGTAAGGTGGGAGATTGCAGAGGTTCCTGAGGATATTTTCCAAATGAAATATTTGCCTGTCCTCTATGAACTTGGCTCACCTTCCTGTCACTGAAGATGAAGACTGGCTTTAGCCATCAGTGACTTATGTGATTTTATATTGATCCAAAATCAGTGGCTTGGAGCTTTTCCTTAAAGATCATTTAAGTACCACAACAATGCTTTCAACTCTGCTTTCAGTCTTGGTTCATCTCAGACAGGAAAGCTGTCCTTTGGGTAATGGGGAATAGGGGAAACATCCTCTGTTATTAGGAGCAGAATGACAGATTCATAGTATCATTTAGGTGGGAAAACACCTGTAAGATACCGAGTCTAACTGTAAACCTAACACTGTCAAGTTCACTACTAAGACATGTCCCTAAGTGCCACATGTACACAACTTTTAAATGCCTCCAGGAATTGTGACTCCCCTACTTCCCTGCACAGCCTATTCCAGTGCTTGACCACCCTTTCAGGGAAGAATTTTTTCCTAATATCCAATCTAAACCTCCCCTGGTGCAACTTGAGGCCATTTCCTCTTGTCCAACACCCACCTTGCTCCATCATCCTTTCAGGTAGTTGTACAGAATGATAAGGTCTCCTCGAGACTCCTTTTCTCCAGACTAAACAACCCTTTTTCCCTTATCTGCTCCTTGTAAGACACCTCATCAGCTTTGCTGCCCTTCTTAGGACACACACCAGCAAATTAATGTCTTCTAGTGAGGGCCCTGAAACCAAACACAGTATTTGAGGTGTGGCCTCACAACATTTTTAACAAAATGATTTTAACATGGGAAGCAGAAGAGAGTACAAGCACTTTAAAGGATATTTAGATAAGATTCAAGTAGACAGAGAATGCTTATTCTAGGGTACTTAAGGAAATGAACCAAAATAATTTCCGAGTACAAGGGGATGATCACTTTCTCAATCCTGTGGGCCACAGTCTTTCTGATAGAATCCAGGAAGACATTGGCCTTCCTGGCCATCTGGGCACAAGCTGGCTCATATTAAGGTGGCTGTCAATCAGTATCCCCAGGTCCTTTTTTGCTGAGTAGCTTTCCAGCTGCTCTTCCCCAAGCCTGTAACGTTGCATGGAATTGTTGTGACCCAGCACTCAGATTTGTTGAACCTCATACAATTGGTATAGTTTCAGAGTTAATGATAAATAAAGTACTTTATTCAGTAGTTTATAACCAAAGGATGCTTCATCTATTGAAGTTGCATGCTTATCCAGGCACCATCTTTCTTACAATACATTTATTTATTTTCAAATTTAACTACTGAGACATAGAAGGATAACGCTCAAGCGTATTATTGAAGCAGAGGAATGATGGGAAGACAAAACACAGGAGAAGGGCTCAGGAAACAAAACGTGTCTGGTCACTCACTTTCCAACTATGGGTGCATCACTTCCCCTTCCCTGCTGCTTCTTTTCACATCTGGTTTGTCCCAGTCTCTGAGTCTGAATGTTCATTTCAAAGTTGACTGATGCTAGACTTGGATGCAGTTGAAAATGTTTTGGATCCAGCTCTTGGAGCGTAACCTGCATTTAGGCAAGTTATAATCGGGGATAACACCATGTAAGCCCACAGTAATTACAGGTGAGCTTCTCTTGGCCATTTATCTTTAATTTAATGAAATATGGGCATAAAATGTGAAGCCATGCAATATCCAGTGCACTGGTTTATTAATAAAGACAAGTAAGTCAAAGTCCACTAAATGTCATAACAGCTTATTGTTTTAAATATCAAGTGGCAACAACCGCATCCACCATGGATTCCATGTCTGACAAGCTCTCATATGGGAGTATGATAAAGCTTATGAGTAGGTTTTTAAGAAAACCATTTAAAGCTGCCAAACTCTGAGAGCTAAAATAGCAAAATTCACTGCCTCTCAGCAAAACTTGTTATACAATTAATTTGATCTAGAAACAGAGTATTTACAGGGTAATTCGCAATACATAAACTGTTAAGCACAAAATGGCACTCTTTAAGTCATTAAGCACAATTCACCTTCATTACAGGCACAGTTGGGATCCAGGGATTTCTTTTTTTTGTGAGTGCAAGCAGAAAAGGAGGTTGTTGCCAGGAAGATGACTTCTGTAGCATTTAATCAAGTCTAATACAAGTATAAGTGATCAAAATAATGTTTGATCAACACAACTCACAAAATACTTCTTCTCAAAAAGACTCTGATATAAACTAAGCTTGTTGATACACCCAGGAATTCACCTTTTAAGCATAGCTCTAGCAGCACAAAGCAGTTACTGTGATCACAGTCCAATAGTAATTAGGTTTCATCAAGACTGATATAATGGTATTTTCCTTCATGCAAGATAAACTATTAGTTAAGGGACTATATCATTGTTTCACATGCTGTCTGGTTTTAATAAGCATACAGACTTGAAAAAGCCCAGTAGCGGCTGCTTTTTAGCATGTTTTAATCAGCCCAGGTAGTAATTTCTAAACTGAAGTCAGGCGACATACAGATTTAACTGTTTCACTACATAGTTTTAAAGAATCAAATTCAGGTTTTGTTCCTGTGATTTATGTACTTATAAAAGCAAACAACATTTTCCTAAAGATCCTGGACCCAATTAAATATAAATTGTCTTTCTTTTTGTGAAATCCGTGTTGATTTCACCCAGCAGAAAGTCTGGATGCAAGTATCAAACAGTACAGCCTTGCCTATAACTTTGAAAAGGTACACAGGCCAGTGGGCAAGTTCATTCATGTGTGTAGTTTCAGAGAATCATAGAATAATTAGGACTGGAAAGGACCTTAAGATCATCTAGTTCCAACCATTGCAACTTATACACTTGATTTTCCATCTGTGTTCACTATCTAAAGGCTAAATTCAATGTCCTTATGACACAGTTGTTTTGTACAAGCAACAGAAACAGCTCTAGCATCAGTATTTACGTAGAAGACACTAGGCCTGTTTTCTACTCACATGGATGACAAGAAACAAGAAACCCTCAAAAACCAGGTCAAGTCAGCCTCCTGGAAGGACTCAAGAGACTTTCACTCTGAAGTGTAAAAGACATAATGAGAAAGTAAAATTTTATTCTCCTGATGGATGTGAAGATGGAGTCACCATTGTCTTACCTTCTTATTTCAAGCAAATATGATCTAGTGAACCTAGAGCAAACAACTCAGATTCAAAAATTACTGTTAGACAAAACACTATTTAACAAAAAAGAAACCCAAAACCTGACAACTGCAGCAACTTTAAGTAAAGAGGAAGAAATAACTTGTTATTTACCACCATCCAAGTGAAAAATAATTCTTAGATCCTGGACTTTCAGAAATAACAGTAAATGTTGTGCTACCTTCCTTGTTTCTTTTCAACTTTAATTGAAGTACATAGTGTATATTGAAAACATTTTACTTCATTTTACTATTTATTTTACTTCATGATTATGGCAAGACTGTTTTTAAAAAGTTTTTGTATTCTAGTTTACAGAATTATTCATGTCTCTAAGATTTTCACTTGATGTATAAAAAATAATAGAATGACCCAGATTTTCTTAGAGTTCCATGTAAATTAACATCAGAGAAATACACGAGTAGAAGGGATCTCAGGAGAGCACTTAGTCAAACTCCCTGCAGGAAGGAAGAAGCAAGAATAGTTAAATCAACTTTAACATACGTAAACTGTTCTTAAAATTGCTGGTTAAGGAGTTTACCAGAATGCTGCTATGTAAACCATTGCAGTTTCTGAACACTCAGAATTTAGAAGTTAAGCAAATTTTTTTTTTGCCATCATTGTGGCCCATTGAGCACAATTATTCTTAACTTAAAGATGTTTGAATAATATTTGAAAGACCTGTATTTCTTGTAAGTCTACTTTCTGTGATAATTGAGCAGCATTTGTTCAAACTTCCCTCACATGCTCTGCTTGCTAAACCTCTTATCATTGTTGCTGCTTCCCTCACAAATTTTTCTAAATGCATACATCTTTTGTAAAGTGTGGCATCCAGAAGCTCCAGCCATGCTTATCAGAGCAGTACAGATACCTCTTATTTCTAATATAGTACTTCTGCTAGTATACCCCAAAACAAGAATTGTCTTCTGCAGCAGCAGCATCACATTCCTTGCTTATAACTTAGCTGTAATCATTATAACTCCTATCATGCATTCTGAACTTTGTAACTGCTATATTTTTGGCTGAACCTATTGATTTTACTCTTGTTGATGCCAAATCGTTTCTCCAATTTGTCAAGATGGGTTTGAATTACATTTCTGTCTCTCAAAGTGCTTGCAGCCAAACCCATGTGTTTTAGTGTCACCCACAAGTGATACAACTATATTCAATATTTCATTGTCCAAGATACGAGCGAAAGTAATGAAAGCTGAGCGTAGATCAGGTCCCTGTAGATATTCACTTGAAATTCCCTAGTATTTGAGAGAATCTTTTAACAAGCTATGGGATCACATTATGGTCACCATATCAGAACTACACTTTTTCAATACCTTTTGACAAAACAATGCTAGAAAATACTGAATTCTTTATGAAACATATATCCCATCTACCACTTTCCTCTGAATAACCACAGACTCACAAAGAAGGGAACTGGATTGGTTTGATGTAATTTCTTTCCTATGAACATATCCACCTATGTTTCAATTGTATTGTCTTCCATGAAGAAAATAATTCCTTAGAAATAAATAATTTTAGGCTATTTGTAGAGATTGAAGAGTCCATAATTATTCATATCTTCATTTTTCCACTTTTTAGTTTTTAAAGGGAGGTTTTGAGTTTATTCTTTACCAGTCTTCCATAAGTTTGCAAAATTACTCAAAGATTATGTTGGTTCTTCTCCTTAAGTATTCTAGAATAAGCATCCTCTGTTGGCTGGAATCTTGCCTAAATAGTCTTTGAACTGCTTGCTCTCTTTTCTGCTTCTCATGTTAAAATGATTTTACTAAAAACATGGCCAGAATAGACCTCAGAGAAGATTCAAAAGGTGTCATTGAAGGTTTTTATCTGCCTATGACATTAGCTATTTGCTTTTCTGATTTGTTAAAGATGTATCTTTCCTTTCTTTTGTAGTTCTCTTTTTTCCCCTAATGCTTTTTAGGCAATTTTCTTTTTATGTTCTAGATCTTTAAAATTTACATTCATGCTAAGAAGTTAATGTATAACAAAGGCCGTTCTTCATAAATAGCATTTCCTATCTTCTGGATGCATTGGAGAACTTCTAATGCTAATCTTTCCCCTGGTCTGGTTTTGAACAATTTGTCCTTCTACAGTTTATACCAATGCATTTTATAAGTTCTCAATATCTGCTGACATGCTTTAAGTGATTAAACCAGAGAAGTCTGGCTAACATTCACAGAGTTTCATAGCTCATGATTCATTGCTCTCAGCTCCGCATCATGCAGCTACAGTACTATATGCGCTGATGTTTTTACATGCACTGTTGTAATACATAGCATTTGGCTTGAAGCCCTATACTCTGCAAGCTAGTGAATATGAAAGCATCTTTTTGTTTCAGTTTTAACATGTGTCTTGCCCTATCTGGTTCTATAGAAAATCACAATGTAAGTAAAATATGAAAGGGCATATTGTTCAACACTTATGTAATTATAGATATACACACTAATGACTTATGTGAAGTGGTGCAGGAACTTGGGAAAAAATTACTCCTCAATTACTACAGTAGTGGTAGAACACCACTTGTCTGGGAGGTGTGAGAGAGTTAAAAGAAAGGTAAACTAGAAGTCAGGGTGACAAACTGTAGAAAGAAGAAATGTAGATAGACTGTTCTTGCTTTTGCACTGCAGTAAGAGTGCAATTGAAATTTTAAAACATTACTAGTTTTAAGTCCTTTTCACTATTTACTGGTAATAAAAATAGTTTCAGCTGAAACATTTGCCCTAGAATATCTGCGTATATTTTTGGCCTGCAACCATATTTTCTGTTCTCTGTTTAGAAACTACTTTGTCCTCCATGCCTCCCCTCTCACCACCTTGGATCACAGGGAATATACTAATTGAACAAGAAGGAAACAAAGGTGTGTGTGGGAATTCATCATGCAGCAAATGTAAGGAATCTCTTTGTTAACAGCAAATTAGAAACTTCATTAAAAGCTGGGAGAACAGGATTACTGGTACCATTCCCACTTGCAAAATTTCCCGTGGAAATTTATTTTCATTTCTGACACTTTTTCTCCTGGAAATATACCCTTCATAACAGAAAGCTTTGTCTGAAGGTTCAAGTATTTCTAAGTGTTACAATAGCCTTTTATTTAAGGACAGCTGAAGTCCCAGAATTTCTCTGCCTGATAAGTAGCATACAAGTGTGCATAACTAATAAGTGAACTGCTCTGTACAAATAGACTTCTAGAAAGTGGAGGGGAAGGAAGACGAAAGGTAGGGATGATAAGAGGATAAACTGACATTCTGTGCGTTGTGCAGAATGAAAAGGAAACTGCCCTCTTCCTCTCAAAATCACCCCAAACTAAAAATGAAATCAGAGACAAAGAAACACTGCCAGAAGTGTTTACTGGCAGTTTTTAGTACTTTGTCCAAAAAATTTTATCTGTTCATCTTTTACATATCTGGTGCATCAGTCTCTTCTTATACAGTAAACAACATATGGCTAAATTTAGGTCCATATGTCAGGCCTAGTGATATCAGTGAGCTTAGGCTTTTGGTGAAATTGTAGTCAACTACATATACAATATTTTTTCTAGAGGTGTTTAATTAGAGACAATTTTACTTTTTTTCAAAGTAATCAGAAACTGTAAGCATTTGGCATTAACAATAGCTGTAACAGCTATAAATACATAGAGTTTAAAGGTCTAATTCCTCATCTATTCAGATGGCAATTCCAGTCATGTAATACCTTGTTGTCTTAGCTCAAATCAAGTCTGTGGAAGCACGCTGTGCCTGGCCACGTATTCCCCGAAGTCATGAATGGCATGCCCTGGCTTCTAGCAATGAACTTTTGCATGATTTGCCATAAAATGGCAAGTTTCACAAACCTAGAAGTGGCTATATTTCAGAGTAGAAAGTATGAATGTAATTATGTAAGGAAAGTTGGGATCTTGGGAGTACAGAAAGGGATGTCAGCATTAGGAATTTTTCAAGGGCTATATCACAGACACTGTAGACACTGTAGACTTTATAAATGATTACAGCTTCAAAACCTCTAAATATTTCATGAACTAAATTGTATAATCTGGCCAACATTTACTGTAAACCAAATAGTAACTAAACTGCCCATTAATTCAGAGAGCAGAGTGTGATAATAAAACTGCTCTTAAAAATGGGAGTTGTTGTGAATGACTGCTTTTAATGTTTTAATAAGCATCATTAACTTCATATGAAAGGTTTATAAACATTTACTTTGCAAAACTTCTCTACTAGCAATAGGATAGATTTCATAGCTTGTTCTTACAGAGGCTTCTTTCTTAAATAGTGAACTGAAGGTAGGCAATGTGTAGCCCAAAATTCAGGGCACTTTCAGACTGTATGAAATACTATAAACCGTCCCTCATTCCTAGGATCTAGTTCTAACACATGCCAGGAGATGGTCACTTATATTCAATGGAGCTCATTTTGCTTTGAATATTATCCTTTGTCTGCTGTACATCAGGCAAAACCTTCTTTCTCCCCCTATTTAATGGAATAAACCTATTAGCAGTCAATCATTAACTCCTAGGGGCTCAATTCAGTAAAGAAAAAATTACCTCTACAGTTGCCTGCTGTGAGAACTCCTGATGGCTCTGCAGCTGAAGAGTCTGATGAAAATAGCTTATGTGGAAATAATAAAAGGAATACATTGCAGTTGCGTGGCACTTTCTTACTTCAGAATCTTCAGGTATTAATTAATGAAACTTCGCAACACCCATGTGAAGTAAGTAAAAACTATGAATGCTTCATGAAAGGATAACCAAGGTATACTGAGTTGAAAAGTGCTTCCAAGAGAAAAATGTAAATTGTTGCCAGACCTGGGATTAAAGTTACTCAGGAAGTCATTTGGTCTGTCTACACAGTTTCTCAGGCGGCCCTGCATTTCTGCAGTTAAAGGTTTTAACCACTCACAACTCTCCTTTTTTTCCCCGCATGATGAATCTCAGTTCTTCACTATTCTTTCCTATGCTCCTCTTCTGAGCATGTTCATCTCGGGGCAGGTGCTCCATCCATGAGGAGCAGAGAAATGTCACGGTGTATGCTCGACATAGAAGTCCATGTACCATATACCCAGTATTTCCTGATGTGTGTTATGGAAACAGGAAATTTCAAGTAACATTGAGTGCTTTGTGTGATGGATTGGACTGGAAATAATGCAACTAAACTTACTGTCACAGATTTTTTAATTAAATCATTGCCTTTATTTGTTCACTACAGCATGGTCTGTTGCTGCTGGGGATCCATTTTATCTGCTAATCAAAATTAGACCAAGACTGCATTCTTGATTGTACTGAGGACACAAACCTTTAAGAGATTAAAGAAACACCAGCAAAAGCCTTACTGCTGATAAACCAATCTCAAATTAAAGGTACTTTTGTCAGTATTGCTTATTTTGTTCACAACCCCCTGTATCAATTACACTGTCAAATCCACTTTTTTTAGCCTGGTTTCTAAGGAAAAAAATAATGCAATCATGCTACTAGCCTGTCTGTCACTCCTGACCTTAATGATCTTGAAGCTGCCATCCAATTTCAACCACATCTGACAATGCCTTCAGGATAGAGGTCTCAAAAATCTTCCTCTCCTAGGAGTTTAATGAAAATTGGGAGTTGGTAGAGGATAGAAAATGTCCGTATTAATCCTTTCTCTGAGGAAAAGACATGAAGAAAGGAGGCTTTCTTCGTTAGTTGGCAGCGGCTAGCTGGGTAGTTGCATGTGTGTGTGGACTGCCTGATCAGCACAGCTCACCAGTCAGCACAAATATATGTACTCTGGACTTGTCACAGCAGAAAGCCAAAATAGATACAGAGGGAGAACAGAGAGAGGGTGGGAGGAGTCACAGAACTGCAGGGACCAAAGGATGTATGGCTTTGCAGTAGGGGGTGATTCTAGGAACATGAAGTGGGAGGGTACAGATGGGGATTCAGGAAATGTGGGGGAATTGTTAAACATCTTGGGGAGAGTGGGAGGAAATGGAGGACTAGGTTTATTGGGGAGACCTGTAGATATTGTAGGCAGAGCTGTCATAGACTGGCTTACTGAGTGGAGAAAATGTAGGTTAATTAATCCTACTGCTTCTGGCATAATTTATCAAATTACATGCAGCTTCTGTACTAGAAAGGTTGGCTGGCATATGCCTGGATAGCATATTGTGTAGGACAGACCTTACACAGGAGTGGCTTTGAAATACAAGAGGGGCATTAAAGGACCTTGCTTCTTTCTTTTTTTTCATGGTGGGCAAAGAGGCAATGAGTCAGTTCAGCTAAGTGGAATGATTTAGTGATTGATCTAGATGTCAGGTTTGAAATCACTGCTGTAGATGCCTTGAAACTACAAGGTCATCTCAGCCCTTTGTCGTTCCAAGGAAGAAAAATTAAATGCCATGCAGTTATCACATCTGGTCCTTGACAGAGGCCTTTAAAAATGAAGGCCTATTTGTTCTACATGGATTTGATGGAATCTGAGGTAACTGCTCACGTTTTCACACCCTCTAGTGTTATGTAGCAACCTGAACAACACAGATTTGTATATTTACCTACATCCAGCTGACAAAATGTTACAGATTACAGATAGATAATAAATGTAGGTACATATTACAGGTGGATCTACAATATCTATGTTACAATATGAATAAACACATGCTTTGCACTGAAAAATTAGACATCGTTAAGTATTGTTGCTAAATATTAATTCTCTATACTGTGTGTGAATAGATTTTCAGACCACTGACAACTCACCCCTGCCCTAACACACGAGATACTCTCTTTTATCTTGCTTCTTTACTAGTACTCAGAGTAATAGCATAACATTCAAGTCAAATACAAGAATTAATTAATTTACAACAAGCTCTGTGTCACAGTGGCCGTTATAGAGATACAGCTGACACTAACATGATAATATACAAGTTGTATCTCAAGTTCATTTAGGTTTTCACAAACAGCCATGTCCAGAGAGAATACCTTGACTGAAAACACCCCTACGGCATTTGTTCATCAGCTCTGTGCTGACTCTGTGTGTTCAGATGAGCTGCATACAGGCTAAACATGGAGTCTAAAAAAATTTCTTATTATGGACGGTTACCTTGCCATTGTCTATTTTTGCTTGCTGTCTGTACAGTACACAGGGTACAATGGGGTCCTCCTCCATGGATGAAGCTACAATGTTCTGAAGAAACTGTACCTACACTACAGTACCAATAATAATAATCAGCCTCCAGAAATATCAGTGCATCAACTTGTAATCCCAGTGAGCAGTATGTTCACTATTGTCAGATTCTCATTTTTAGAGAAAAAAGTCAGATTCAAACATTTCACACTGAAAACTAATAAAGAAGAAATAACCCAATGTGGAAAAATTAATTTCAAGCCACTTTTAAAAGAAACTTAACAGAAGAGAGAGTAAAACAAATAGTAGCTACTTGTGTTTTCTGTAAGCTACTTTGACAAGAATTCAAAGCAAGTCAGGGAAGCATGTTTCTCCAATATTGAGAATGTAGCTATAATAACTGTTACATTAGCCAACACAAATTGAGAAAGCCTCCAAAACTGTGACTTGTCTCCACATGTCAAAAGGAGCATCTGGTCCTGTTATTTGCCGAGAATGAAAAATACAGCTTAGTGTAGGGGGAGGCCTGTGAATGAATTGTGAAAAAAGGACACAGCTATCTGGGCGCGGGAGGTAACTGGTTTAAGTTCAGTTTAATCTCTGCTCTTGTGCCTTATTTACTTGAATGTATCCCTGCAGACAGGATAGGGAAAAAAAAAAAACCTCTAAAAAAAGGAACACCAGATACTGTTGAAACTAATTTAAATTGCAACCTGCAGTGGGTATGGACTTAAATCGCTGACACGGCATCCAAGGGGCACATAGAGAGAAGCCTTTGGAAAAACGTGTGTGCCTTAGATTCCAGATAAGGCTTGACTTTTTTTGTTACACGGTAACAATGAGTTGAGCAAGGCACAGGGCAGGTGTGGAATGTGGAAAGTCCCCACATAGCCCTGAAGGAAACCTGCCCTACTCTTGCTCTTCTAATGCAAAAGTTTATTGAGCTGGCCTGAGCTTCCTACTTCTCCCTCTAAGGGGATGGATAATAAATACTCTATGAGAACATTCACCTGGAGATTTACTCTTGAATAAATAAAGTACTTCAATGTATTGCCAGTTTATCCACAGTTTGCTTATGTCCTAAACCACATTAGAACTGTTTCTGGTTTTCAAACCTTATCTTAAACTATCTCTGCATCTCATTGCTTTGTATCACTTCAAGACTACATGCTAAAGTTGACCTATAATTTCTACCATGGTTATTGAGTTTTGGTTGCTTTCATCCTGTTTTTTTTCACTTATCTGCAAAACACCTTCTCACCTACCGACTCCAGACCACTGAGGCAGTTCTCATGTAAAACTTTCTTATTTGCTTCAACCAACTGTATTTGATTTTCTTTTCCCTTTCCTTCAGAACTGGCTTGTAAAAATCTTGCTTGCTTGCAATTTTTGCTCTTTGAAAAGTTAGTTTTCTTTCCTTGTCCTTGTCTCAAGGATTCTTTTGAGATGTTTCTCTACTTGTACAAAGTTGAGCTTTGGAGAAGTGATTTTATTCATTCACTTATTCTGTGAAGGAATAAGAGATCTCTGTCTCTTACAAAGTTGGTGGGATAAAAGGCAAAAAGCAAGGGAAATGTAGTAACATTCTATGTGGAATAAGAAGGAGAAACAAACCTTGCAAAGGAAAGAAGTCTAGAGAGTGTCTGCTAAGAAACCAGAACGTGTGCAAATGGCTAAAAAAGTAGATGCAGTCGAATTCTTTAATAAAGAACACCTTCAGTTTTACAAACATGGACTCTTCTCATTATTTTCTGGGAGGGGAAAAAGGAAAAATGTGGAAAAATATGTGCTGATATATTTTCGAAACCTTTTAACATACAGCTAACTTAAAGCACACAAATCCCTTTCCCTGCATTTTCCAGCATATCCAGTCTCTTCTACTTTCATGTCTTTTTGACTCAAAACTAATCTATGAATAAAATAAATATATGTATTTCTTGTTTGCTGCCCTCATCTGGCTAGTTGTACCTTTTCACAAGCTCTTAGAGGTCATACATCAAGACTTCAAAGTTCAGCTGCAGCCTAGCTTATGATATGTATGTATTCCCTGCAGCATGTGTAAGGGCTAATACTGAAATGATTTTAGATTGAAAGAGACTTGAAAGAGGTTAGAAACCCTTCAGTGATTTACACTTATTTTTTCACTCAACTTTGCTCCCAATATCCATGATCTTAAACATGCAACCTTTATTATAAAGTGCTTTTGTGTTGTTTATCCATGTTGTATTTCATACTGATTTCAAGCGAGAGACTACCCAAAAAAGGGGAAGAAAAGGAATACACATCAGATCTTCACCTGGTGTAAAAAGCTATTGCTTTACTGAAGCTGACAAAGCCATGCTAATTTACTCCACATGAGGATCTAGACCAAAACCATGCTCAGCATTCTCAAGCTGAAAGGCACTGAAACCCAGGTGTTTCTGGATGTGCCTTGATACGGATAGGAAACTATTCTGTGTGCAGTGAAGATACAATGACTTGAGCAAAAACGTACATAATCCTTTTAAGTATGAAACCCCTTTGTGTCCTTATTTAGTTAGATTCACTTAATTGCTGCCTCCCTTCCTGTACATACAATCTAATACTATAAAAATCAAACCCATCTTATTGAAAGAGCTGATGTCCTCTAAAAATACATGAAAAGAAATACAGTTAAAAGGATCTCTTCTCCTCCTAAAGCAAAACAGTAAATGAAACTTATTTTTAAAGCTTATTTTCCAGTCAGCTCTACTGATTGTTTTTATAGCATCCTGTGTGAATTTCAGAACAACAGATGGTCGTTAGCCCATGTCTGTTTTAAGGAGAAAAGATAGCACAATCTAACTACCAGTAAGTTAGTAAACATTTCTATGCAGAGAAATAAGACATTGAAAAGTAGAAAAATTCAATGGAGTGATGCTTTCTTTGCTTTTTAGATGCATATTACTTTGTCTATATATTGATTGCCTTGAAAAACAGCATGAACAATTGCCCTGCATATAAACTCTATGAATAGTTAGTCTTACATGAGAATTTTACTAAGATGTTGATATAAATAAGACCATTTCTTCAGATCTAGTCCCTTCTTTCTGATACCAACTGGACAAGGAGCTTCTCACCCAAAGTAGTGACTGCTGGGGAAGCAAGGGTCACCTCTCCATTAAAGAACTGCAAAAGAGTCAGGTTTTTCCAAAATGCATTAGGATATTGTATCTGCTCCACAAAGTGCTCTTCTGGCTGGGGACAACTGTTCAGAGGCATGGAGTCCAGATATCCAAAATCATCCAAATGAGACCTAAAATAAAGGATCATCCCCCACCCCAATTACTTCAGCCCTATGTTCATTGCATCAGTTAAGCACAGAATTACACACCCTGGTGAAATATCTCTCTTGTCTTGAAGTCTGTATAAGTTCTGCCATTCCTTGAGTAAGGACAATGTTTCACCTTGAAGTATACTTAAAGTTTAGTAGATACTGAAATCTTTTGCAGAGTTCTTACGTTTTTAGACAAATATAAATAATGCTTTTGGGATTTTTTTTTTTTTCCCCAGTAGATCTATGTCTGCAGTCATGATATCGCTTCTCTCATTTTCAGGAGACAGTTCACATTTATTTGGAAAGTAGCTAGCACTGTAGCGCTAGAAACAAAATAAACTAGCTCCTTTTTTGGGTATGGAGAATTCTCCTTTATAGGAAGTGTTCCACATCTTATGTGTTGAATGGAGCTAGTAAAAATAAAAATAATCAAACCAGATAATTGTCTGCTTTCCCAGATATCTCATTATTCATCTTTTGTAAGAGAGTTAACTGTGGGTTTATGTGAGATGATCTTGATAAATATAATTATATAATAATAATATAATAACAGAATATAATTAAATTTATTCTAAGCAATAATTCAAAAACTGGCCCCAAATATAACATGAGCCCTGTCATCTTTCTTTAATCAGTTATACAATATTTAAAATGTTTGAGTGATCAAATCACAAGCTAGAAACACAAAACTGCTTGAATTAACAGACCAACCAAAAAGAGAAATTTATAAATAGCCCAGAGCTAAAAACAAGTTTATGACCTGCTTAATAAATATGTATAATAAATATATAGAACCTAAGATATTTGTTAAATATAGAGAGAGCTAGATTAATATAATAATTTATGTAAGCTATAATTCAAACAAAATGTAAAGAATGCTGACAATAAACATTTTCTTCATTAACTGGTTTGATAAATTGAGAATAAGCTAGTACTGACTGTTTCAATAAGCAAGTAAAGAGCAAACAGACTTCATACAGGTAGTACTGTAGCCACCACATTGCCAGAGCAACAAAATCAATTAAATGTCTAAAATTATAGAATGTTAAACAAAATAAGAAAAATGCTATTTTTCTTAGCTATTTTAGCATGAGACCCACTAAAGTGAATATTCAATTGAGAAATTAGCATATTTTACAATGGAAAACAGGTTATTTTAAAAGAACAAGGAAAAATATAGGGAAGGTACTAAACACTTTCTGATCACAGCAGGATCACACTTTGCTATTTACTCATCATTTTCAAATAGATTTTTAGACATTTACTTTTGTTATTCCAATTAAAAATTTGCATTTTTATATCACAGTCTTTTATTTACACCTCAAACCCACTTCTGTTCTCAAAGTTGTTGATGCTGAAACCAGATGAATTACGAAAAGCTCAGTGAGTTGTGCTTTGCAGTTTTCAGTGCAAAACCAATGAAGCTCTTATTGAGTTCTGTGGGGATTTTTCTTACCAGCCAACACATATCCCCCAACAGTCACCTGTCTTTACAATATAGCTAAGAACAAAGATTGCTCATTGAAAATGTCTTAATTTTAGAAAATTTCCAGGTTTGGAAATAATTTAGTGTTGCTATAATTATTAAATTTTCATATTTGTAAAATCCAGCCTTTCCCCCCCACACCACATCATGTATATATGAGCCCAAATGCTTCCTCCTGAGCACAGCCTGAGGCTGCTGCTGTCTATACAGTTGACTGAAGTCAATCAGAGATTGTGTGATTCCCATTTTTTGAGTAACTGTATTTAATTAATCTGGAAAACAACAAAGGTTTTTATTTTATATCTTCTAGTCTCTGCTGCCATTGATTTGTCAGTAGAATGGAATGGAAAATGCTATTAAGCTCTGGCAGCTGAACTGCAGTGGTGATGAAAGGTTGCCCTGCTTTTACTCTTTATTGCACCACTCACTACCTTTCCAATGACGATTTGTCTGCACTATCAGTTTTACTAGCTGTGGTGCAAAACACAAGAATGCTGTCTTCAGGTCATAGCTAGAGTGGAGAAAAAAGTACTTCCTTCATTTCCATCAGGAAGTTTCCATATTAAAACTAGCCGAGAAGGAAAATGCTCCCAATTTAATTTCTATGGAATCTTTTTCTGACTGGCTAAACAACACTTAAAATATAAATGATGACCAAGGCTATGGTTAAATTAAACAAGCTGAAAATAGGAGACAGAGAAAAATGTTAGTGAGAGAGAGAAAAAAATAAAAATCTATTCACTGTGCTCTTGTCAAGAGGTTTTGTGCAAAAGCATTGGGCCTATCCCTTCAACCTTTATAAAATTTCAATGAAAAAGGCTAACATATCCTGAAGTGCTCAATGGTAGAACATATGTTTATGTATATTTTACATACAACAGTAGCAAGAGAAAGAGTTGGGAAATCATTCATAGTTGTTGCGAGTAGTCCACATCCATAGGGATCAACAATAGTCTCACAGCACAAAGTCTGAGCCAAAGTTGTTCTTTATTTCACTCTGCATCTCCTCCAAATTGGAGCCTCTTATTGAGCAACGGAGGAATGTAACAAAGACATAGATTTTGGATTGAATTTGTAGTCTAAAGTTGCTTCCAACTCTGAAAAGGTCTTTATTATTTACTATATTTCTAGACTTTTCGGGAGCAGGCAGGAACACTGTGCTCAGTATGAGGAGGAAAGGTGGAAAAAGCATGACACGTACAGGTGTTAATAATGCTTTCTGATCTGTTTCATATGCTTGAAACTATGGTTCTGTCACCTGGTATGTATTTATTGATGTTGAAAGATGCAGACATTTAAGCTACAGACCTTAAACACAGAGTTTAAGATCTAGGTGGCTAACACAGATAAAGGACTGAATCTTGTCAAGATGAACTCATGGGAATTTTTACTCAGGAGGGCAATACCAGTGAATGCAATGGACCTGCTCAGAGGAGTAAGCTCCCACAACACCATTGCTGCAATCAGACTCATGCAACGAGAAGACTCCCATGTAAAACAGCTGATAGGACAGAAGCACATGTGCCAAGCAACAGCTGATAGTGCTTAACAGAGACCATGTGTATTATTAGGCCTGAGCACAGGAAATGAAAGATTTCCCCCTGCTCTTCTAACGATGCCTAAGAGCAAGCTGTGTGTAAAGAAATATTTCTTTAGGAAATAGCTGACTGACTGGAATCCTTAAGAAAAAAAAGGACAGATTTCCATTACCTTTTCTTGGATTAGAGGCAGTCTTGGTTTCTGCTGCCTCCCCAGTTTTCTTAAAATTGTTTTCCAGACATTCCCACGCTGCTAGTGTCAGGCTAGTATCCATTAACTTTTTCCTGTACTGCTTATATTAGAACACAATATCTTTCAGTTCAAAGGGCATAAACCAATTATGTTATTCTTCTAGTTGACACTCAGGACATACAGAAAAGCCTTCCTGCTTCTGACTAGTAGAAGGTGCAGTTCTTACAATGGATTGAGACAAAAGTTTCCAAATGTTAACAGGTTTTTGTGATATGTTACTGATGTATATATTGAAGTTACAGACCTAATCCATACAAATAGTTTATAATGTAAATTCATGAGCAGTCCAGACTTAGTAGTACAGAAAATTATGTTTGTCTCAATTTGGAGTTAATTATCAAATAGAAGAGGGAATATTTATTCTTTTTTATTTTGTCTTTATCACAAGCAAAACTTCAAGTGTTGTCATAAATTTACTGTTATTGTTTTATTGCTTTATCAACCTAACTCAATTTTCTTGAGATGTGTCATTCCAGTACCAGCCATTAGATATAATTATCTGAGGAAAAAAGCACAAGTTATTCCCAACAGCTTGTTTATTAGACAACACATCAACTTTCACTAGTAAATAAGACAACTTATTTTGTTTGAGCAAGGCTGTGTACAATATTTATAACCCTACTACATATGCAATTTTAGCACACCTGCTAATAAAGAGATCTTGAAGGAATCCAAAAGCTTGTGTAGCACATTTTCATATGTAAGTTCCATCTATTTAGGAATACCATTATCTATATTAAGATAAAGCCTGATATTTGTTGCTTTCTTTCATACCAGATTAACCAAGGTTTGCCTCTATTTATTTCTAAGAGATCCAAGAATTTCATATATGATCAAAGCCTAACTCAGGAGTAATGTGACTTTGCTCTTAAAACTGTTTATATGGCTCTTTACCCTTTACCTGTTTAATACTTTGAGAATAGCATGAGACAGTTTCTGTGAAAATACTATCTTATCACAAGATTTCTCATAGAACTTAAATTATAAACTCAACTGCTCATTAAAGAAAATATGTTATTTTCAGGAGTTAGAATATACACAAAATATGTACAGCAAAAGTGACAGATTGCAGTTTATTTCAATCTATTAAAAAGTTAATAACAGTCATGGAGAAAAGCTAAATCAAATATGGTTATCTTCAATTTTCTGTTTCCAGGGTTTAGATAAATATAAATACACATATATATATAAAATCTAAATATCCCAGTAGAACACAGTGATAGTCAAACAAAAGCACATAGATCAGCACTCACGTAACTGAATCCCAAAGCAGTTTTGAGACTACTCTATTCAAGTATCAGGCCATGCCATCTTTAGTCTACGTTGCTATGAAAAGTTCCTAATAGCACTTGGCTTGTGTGACCTTGATGTGAGCCCAAATAAATGGTTGCTCAAATGTACTGCACTTATTAATCTGATTTTTCTTCCCTTCTTTAAAAGGAGTTTCTGGCCCTTTCTTGATATTTTGTCTTTTTCAGTACCTCCAGATATGGGCAGGGAAGAAATCCAGCTTTCTTAGTAAAAGTGAACCTTCAAAAGCATGCAGATTTGCTCTTTCTGGACAAATCACTATTTAGTTATTTATTAGTTTCAGAAGAAAATATTTAACATGGAATGGCTTATTGTAATACCTTTCCAGAAACAGCGTTTTCTTAAAAAATATTTTTGTCCAAACTTCTGAACAGTGGTAGTTAGTGGTGGTTAGTTCCACTAACAGAAAACCTCCTCAGTTTTAGGAGGTTGCTGCCTGACAGACCAGCTGTTGTTGACTGTTCACCAACATGATTCCCAAGTGGATCCTAGAGGAATTTCTTCACAGAGATTTATGGTGTATGTTCCAACACTTTCGAATCAATTCCTGAAAGTGGGCAAGACTGAAATAAGTAAAGTCCCAGTTTTCCTGGGTATGATCTTGTAGCCTATCCTCATATTTCTGCAAGATCTTAAAAGCATAAAGATATTCCAATAGGTAACATGATCAAAAAAGAACACGTTTAATTCAAAATGTAGACACTTTGAACTGAAGGGTCAAAAATAATGTCTTTTTTAATTTCTTTTTTTTAAAGTTTTTGCAATTCAGTTGCAAAAACTGTTTTAATGTTTTGATGATACCATGGAAATGACAATACTTTGCTGTAGCCAAAAATCTGCGTTCTCAGTACAATAAGGACTTCTATGATAATTTTCCTAACACTTACCTATGATTTCAACTAAGATTACAAAGAATGCCTACAGAAATCTTTTTTGTTGATGCTTTTTAAAAGAGATATTCCATTTTGAATGTGAAAAATAATTTAACAGAAAATGTTCTATTTCCAGTACTACAATTAATTTTCATGGACTACTATTTATAAATGAGTAAGTCCAAAGCTACCATAATCCAAAACCTTTGTCTGTCCTTTAATTTCAATAGGAAATGGTTTGGGCTTTTCATATAACTCAGAAAAGTCTCCAAATTGTTTAAAGAAAATCTTACCAAGCAAGGCAGGCAATAGGCAGCATCACTGTACCCCTACTATGGGGAAAACCCTGTGTGTTTTGGCACATATTTTTGTGGTAAATTAAACCCGGGTTGCTGAAGTATCAAAACGTTGCCTGCTGTTACTCACATTGCCTTTCTGGATCCTGCTGAGTCAAAAACTATGGTGGGGGGCCCCTCACATCCTGCCTGGTGCTGTGCTGCTTCCTAGGGAGGCTGTGGGCCTCAGCAGGATCCATCATTATATACTTTTGCCAGGGTCACACAGGGCCAGGGAAATTGAAATAATTTTCATTTCAGGAGGTTGGCAGTTCTGTATTTTATAATGCCCACATTGGGCTCCAAACAAATACTTGCATGTGTTCTTAAACCAGATGTAGTGTTGAGTCAAGCAGCAGGCATAAGTTTGTAGCCCAGATTTCAGGAGTAGTTTTAAGAAGCTAAATCAATTTGTGTATTCATGTTGTGGAGAATAAAACACCCCAAGAATTGCGATTACTGATATATGCGCTTGGAATTTCTGACATCATCAGAAATTTTCTACCCAAACTGGGAACACTAATTTTTAAGTTAAAAAGAAAAATCCTTATCTGCAATTAAATTATGAATGATTTTTTTGTTTATGAGAGCTAGAATCAAAGAGCCACAGCAGATTTCCAGGTGATTTTGACAAGCGTGATCCTATGGCACAGAATAGGTAAGATGGTTTAAACACAAGGATTTGCAGCATGTGGAGAAATGGGTAAAATGCATCAGTTATGTGTCCGCATTCCTTCCAGTGGTCACAGTGCTTCCTCATTCCATATAAACTATTTCATCATGTTTGAAAAGGGCACTGAAGGTCTTAAATGGATATTGCAAGGGAGGAGAAAAGTTGATTTTCTAATGGGTATTTCCTGGTCTTCTGCTCTACTCAGACCCCTTCTTAAACTGTAATTTCTTTTTGTAGTGAATGTTCTTAGCTGCAACCTAGGCAGAGAAAATTGCTTCAAAGTATATTTGTTACCTAGAATATAATCTGCCGAAGTGTCTTGGAATTTTCAGCTGTGTTTAAAGTATCCAAGTTTAAACCTCCTTGAACATCCTCTCAGATTCAGTTTTCTAACTAGTTTTTTATACCTCTTGCATTTGCACTCCTGATCTTTTTTAAAAGTTTAATGAGGTTCAGAAAGTTTTATTTGGAATTTCCCCTGCAGAGGACCATCTCTGAGTTTATCTTTTGCAGTGTCTGGTCTATAACTGAGCAAGCAACTGTGGATCTGAGTCTGATCACACAGCCATGATGTTAGACTGCAGTAGATGGTGCAGACAGCATGCACCAATTGCCCCAAGGTGATGCAAAAAGAACCACCAAAGTTCCCCCAGTGTAGAAGTGAACAATTTTTTTTCCATATATCTTAGGTGTCACAGACATATATATACGTACATACACATACACTAGGGGCACACTAGACATACTAGCAGCAACCCCAAAGCTGTGTGTTGCTATGTCATTGAATTTGCTCTTACTCCAGCTCTGGAGACGTGGACTATTCCTCAAACCCATCACTAACCAGAAGTTAGTCTGGGCAGGCAGATCCCCTTTGGATGCAATACCTGGAGGCAGCAGAAGGAAGAGGTGTGCCTCCTTAAACACACAGACCCAACTCTCCCCTGTGAGTCAGTGCACTCAAAGCTCTGCAGAGAGTCAGAGGCTGACCCCTTCCAAAACCCTTCATCTCTTCATCATTTAACTATAGAAAACCAAAAAAAATTAAACATGATGGCAGTTTAAGAATAAGTTCACAGCATCATCTAAAATATGGATCTGCACCTAGTGAAAGCATTGGTTTCTAAATGAGAAACTACAAGGTATGACAAAATATTCATAAGGTTGATATCCATTTGTACTTTTGCAATGTAAGTGATAAAAAGCCATCCTTAGATCACCTCCTACACAGGCAAAAGAGCTCATGAAAGCCTGGGGCAGACAAATCCTGAAGCAGCACACAAGTGGCAAGGAAAGACATCAATCAGGATACGATGTGCCAGGGAGAATGATTTTCAAGTATAGATTTCAAGAATCATCCACTCTTTTTAGGGTAGATGATACCGTCCAGCCTAAACAATTGAAAACCAGAGCACTCACTGGAAAAGTAATTGCATATAAACCCAGAGAAACTTATGAGAAATAATGAGTATAAACTATACCATGACAAGCAAACACTAATATAAAATCACAACTAGGCAGCAGCTTAGTTTCATACTACCAAGTGTTTTGCTGTAGCAAAAAGACAGAGTAAAGGGCTAACAGATAAGACAGGAATCTAAGTCCTAAGAAGGCCCTGTTATAGGGCAATTTTGGTGCTGATCTTCGGGTTCTGCGTCCCACAGTCTACACCCACTTCCAATAGAGTGGCTAACAGAGGAAAGAGACATTTTTTTTTTTGCTGTTATACACTTCTGAAACAACCCGGCACCCCTGCACCTCACTGCAGCAGTGCTGTGCATTTTTGTATCATTTTCCAAGTATGGTTGCAACAGGAGAAAAGGAAGCAAAACACGTCCCTGCACATGCGCCACTGCATGCACTGCATGCACATGCGCCACTGCATGCGCCCCAGCAGCTCAACGTTAGCCCTCCTTAGCCAGCAATTTCAGCTGAGACCCTGGATTTCCAACTGAAGAGTTAAAACATGGGCACTAAACTCCTTCTGTGGAAAGTAAAGGGAATTATAAGGTGGAGAGGCAGGCTATGGAGCAGAGGTTGATATTCTTTAAACTTCACTGGCAAGATCTCCGCAAGCTTATTTCCAGAGCTAAAGCTAGTCAGACAGCAGCAAGTTACACAGCTACCTAAAATTCACTTCTAGTGTGCTGTTTGTACACTGACTTCATTAGTTAAAAAGACAGCCCTACCTCTAAGTGGGATGCAATGCTTGGAACTGAAACAGGAATGTCCCTGATGACACCTATTTACAACAAGGAAAATAAGTATCATTACAAGGAGTTCGAGAAAGGAATATTAAATAAAATTGAAAATGGTTTTCTGTCAGAAAAATTACATCCTGATTTCATCTAGCATTCTCACAACAAACTGACATCCTTCCCCAACCCTAAACTTCTTGTATTCTTTCATATGAACTATAAAATAAACGTCAATAATTTTTAAGAAAGACAAACACAATAATTCTTAGGATTATACTAAGAAAATGCAATCAGCATCCTGCAAATTTATATTTCCTTATTGCTTAATAATATACCCTGTATAGCAAGTATTGTTTCTTCTTCAAAGTCCATTATCTCCTATCAGGAGCAAGATAACTTTATGAGTAATTTTAAATGCAGTTTTGTTCTTTGTGGGATGAACTACTCTGAATTTGTGGGCTTTACATGTTTTAAAGCAATCAGACCTTGCTTAAATATGAAAACTTTCACTTTGTTGTGGTTCTAAGTTAATTAAATCAGTCAGGCTTCTTAGCCAAAACTATATTTTCAATGATGTTTTGGACTAAGGTGGCTGGTTTTTTGAAAGTGAGCATTGAAAGAGAGCTTGATTTTTCTGGAAGTAACTATTAAATGTAACAACCGGCATCCTAGATGCTTGCCTGCAAGTGACTTTGCCTCTACAGCTGAATGGAAAGTATTTTTTCCAACTGCTGCTCGCAGATGCTTTCTTTGTGGTTTCACAGCTTGGTCATAAGCAAACCTTTTTGGTTTTTATTTTGACAGCTGTTTAATCGGGACAGTCCCCACTCTGGTATATATTTGTGATGTTTGTTTACACGGAAAGCTTTTAGGTTTGCAAAGGCAGGGCTGTGCAGGGCAGAGGGGCCAGGTAGGGTGTTTGTGCAGCTGGTCGCCAGGTAACCCTCCCAAACACTGCTGGAGAGCACTGGAATCAAGTGTGAGGATCAGAAATGGTGCTCTCCCTGGGACTACTTGCATCACAGCACAAGCTCTGATGTCAGTTCATTTTTTTGATGTGAGGTAGAATAATAATTCTACTTTGAAAGGATAAAAACTGAAGCTGCAACTAACTCTCTTCAATAACTACATTTTAAGCAGAAGAAAATTAACTGCTTTATCGCTGAGTGTGGCTGCAGAAACCCATGA
The DNA here is from genome assembly GCA_028858755.1 of Ara ararauna. Lineage (NCBI taxonomy): Eukaryota > Metazoa > Chordata > Aves > Psittaciformes > Psittacidae > Ara > Ara ararauna. Next base: position 34,242,202 of record CM054381.1, on the reverse strand, counting down.
TGGCTTATTGATAAAATCTCAGTATATGGGTGGTCCCATGCAGCCAGAAATCCCAAGTCAGATACCAAATATCAAGAGGCTTAAAAAAGAAAAAAAAAATCACATTCATTCTCGAATAATGAGTTTGAAACTCTTCTTTTGCTATTATTTTAGATTGTTGAGATTTTCAGGTACTTACATGCTTTTAGGAGCTACAAACTAAAAAGAATCTCACCCTGGTCCCCTCTAAGTAGGTTGGAAAGTAGTCAAGCAACAGGTTTATTTGGAGCCACAGAGAATAAATGGAAATAATATTTCCTTTTGTACCTTAGAACAGCCAAGATATATCAAGACAGTACAATGCACATTATTGGGCCCGTATTTTAACTTTTATGTGATTCTGCATTTCATTGTGCTTGACATGTTTACATTTTGTACTGCATCTGTAGTATTTCTAGTAATTTCTCTCTGAAATCTGAATTGTCATAATCACACTGCAATTGTGCATTAAGTGCAAGACATCCATCTGCACATGGAAAACTGAATTAGAACAGTCTTAGTCTTATAGGAAATATACTCTACAGAATATAGTTGTGGGCACTCCCCCAAGGCAATGAAACAGCAGAAAGACCCTGTCCTTAAAGAATATGTCAGTCACACCCCTCACACTGAATAACCTGGATGGTGAATGCTATTGGGTCTAAATTTCTATTTTCTTTTACCTGAGACAATCATTGTGAGCACTGATCTCTTTTATAGTCACCTTCTGTGCTTTCATCCAGATATAACTTCAAATAATGGTTTCCACCAGGGATTATATCCTTTCTCCTTTTCAATGCAGATAAAGAAGTTAAACAAGAAAAAAAGGGTTCTGGGCAAATCAATGAAGCTGAGGTTAGTGGATTTTGAAAACAAACCCCCCTGTAGTACTGATACTAGTGGGCAGTGGTAACTTACCAATTTGTTTCCATTCCCATAGTAACTATTCTAGGTACCATGGTAACAAACCTAAACAAACATAAATATTATCTTTCCTTTTGGTCCCAAAATTTTCACATTTAATGTGGTTCTAATAAATAGCTACAGTAACAGTTCCCCTGCTATTGTTCACAAACACATGCTACAATAAATAGATTCTCAGCATGCCTACCAGAATATGCAAGCAGTCGCAATGCTTAATAAATAATATGTGATTATACTACATAACTGATTTTATTTAGCAATATAGGTACATGTAACAGTAAGAAGACATATGTCAATGAAACAGCATTTTAAGTAAGACAGGTTTGGTGAACTTACTGGCATGGCTTATCAGCGTATGACAGTCTGGAGAACTAAAGCTATTTTCCACATTCATAATATCTGTCATAAACATATTATGTGATTAACTTTTGATTGTAAGGGAAATAGCTGCCTTTAAAAATTATTATTCTAGTGGAAATTCATCGCAGAACTTGCGTAGGCACTTGGCTCTTTCCTTCTTGATCTGTTCCATAGTGTTATATACTTAACTATTTACCCACAGTTTAATTTTTTTGGTAGTTTGATCATGTCAAATCTTCATTTTCAAATACAAATGTACCTTGCTTCTATTGGTCAATTGAGCTTTCCAGTATATGCATCCTAAAAACTTTGCCAGCAGCCAGTGCTCCTGCCTCAGAAGCCTGCCTTTACCATACAGTGACCAGCTGAAGACTGTCCACCCTGCTGTAACCAAGCCTTAGGCTGCTCTTAGCAGCCAAACTGTCTCCAAGCAATGCCACACCCTGGGGGTGCTGTATTGCCCTTCTTGAAGGACTACCACCTTTAGCTAGTTGTCAGCACATTCTGGATGCAGCACATCTCACACACACGTTTTGCATAGGATTCTGACCAGGTGACTTCTTAAATAAAGTGGAAGACACCCTCAAACAGAGATTCTTTAGAAAAGCAGTTGGAATGCAATAGTTCTCTTTATCCATCCCTTAGAAATCCAGTAAGTCTAACTGTTCAAAAAGACAGGCATACACCCTGTTTTATGATGCTCCTGGAACATCTCCACCACAAAATACTAAAATTGGTCTCCAGAGCTGGGAGGCTTTTGCTCTTTTGTCATGTTCCAGCCTGCCATTACACAGGCTTGCTCAGTATCAAAAGGCAAGCACAGACTTTAGGGCACCACCTTGTTGATAGGTGACATCTTCCCATACAAATCTGTTTTCCAAGGTAAGAGGATGTCTATTCTTTGATTTGATATCAGAGGCAGCCATCAACTTAACACCTGGAGTTTTTTACCTCTAGCCCTTAGTATTCCATTACAGAGGTAAAACCAGAGAATGAAGAACTGAATATTCATAGTGGAGTGTTGGATCTGATTAAAACACATGCAAAGGCCTCATAGGCTCAGATAGATTTACACCCACTGAGGAAAATAGTTCCTAACCTGCACAAAGGGAAAGGGAGGAAAGGGCTAGCTAAAGTATGTAAGTGCAGGCTCAGTCTGCAATGTTTCCAACAGGATAGCTAAAGCTACACAAACACACTGGGCCTTAACCCTAGGCTTGTTTGGGTTGGAGGTCTAATGCAAAAGCTGTTTTCAGCAATAGTCAGCTGCTCCTTGGCTTTGGACATGACCACAGGTTTGCATTACCTCATTTCATCTGGAAAACACTTTCTGTTCTGGAGAAAAACAGTTCATCTAGAAATGACAGATATTCTGCTTTAGATTTATATACTTTGTGCAATGTCTGGCTTACCATATATCAAGAAGGCTACCCAGGATTGCTGAACTTGTTGCCTGTCTTGCTTGAATCAGCTAAAAGCTATAAATAATAAATTTACAGTGAAGCAAACTATTATTTTTGCATAATGTTAGCAAAAAGTATGATAGTCAATAGTTGGTGTACACAGACACAACAAGAGGCAATGAGCACAAACTGAAACCCATGGATTTCCATGTGAATAAAAAACCCCACAACCTGAGAACAGAACAAGATGTTTAGAGAGGTTGCAGAGTCTTCATCCTTGGAGATACTCAAAACCTGACTGGACACAGTCATTGGCAACCTGCTATATCTAACTGACATTAAGGGCAACAAGAAAAACTTCTATAGATACACTGGGGATAAAAAGAAGACAAGGGAAAATGTGGGCCCCTTTCGGGAAGAAATGTGAGACCTGGCTACCTGGGACATGGAGAAGGCTGAGATGTCCAATGACTTTTTTACCTTTTTTGTATTAACCAGCAAGAGCTCCAGCCAGACCGCCCAAGTCACAGAAGGCAAAGGAACTGAGAGAATGAAGAACTGCCTGCTAAAGGAGAAAATCAGGTTTGAGATCATCTAAGAAAACTGAAGGTGCACAAGTCTGGGGGACCCAACAAGATACATCCATGGGTCCTGAGGGAATTGGTGGGTGACATTGCCAAGCCATTATCCCTCATAGTTGAGAAGTTGTGGCAGTCCAGTGAAGTTCCTGCTGACTGGAAAAGGGGAAATGTAGCCCACCATGTTTAAAAAGGGAAACAAGGAAGACACAGGGAACTATAGGTTGGTCAATCTCACCTTGGTGCCTGGCAAGGTCATGGAACAGACCCTCCAGGAAATTAAGCTAAAGGAAATGGACAATAAAGGGTTGATTCATGACAGCCAACATGGCTTCACTGAGGGGAAATTGCACTTGAAAAATCTGGAGGCCTTCTATAATGGAGCCACAGAGTTGGTGGATAAGGGAAAAGCAACAGACACCATCTACCTAGACTTGTGCAAGGTATTTGACACTGTCTTACATGACATCCTTGTCTCTCAACTGGAAAGGCATGGAATTGATGGATGGACAACCCACTGGATAAGGAATTGGCCAGATGGTTGCACTCAGAGAGCTGTGATCAACAGTTCGATGGCCAGCTGGAGTCCAATAACGAGTGGTGTCCCCCAGGGGTCAGTGTTAGGACCTATCCTCTTCAACATCTTTGTCGGCAACAAGGACAGTGGGATTGAGTGAGCCCTTGGCAAGTTTGCCAATGACACCAAGCTGTGCAGTGTGACTGACACTCTGGAGGGAAGGGATGCCATAGAGAGGGACCTGGACAGGCTCGAGAACTGGGCCATAAGCACCTCATGAAGTTCAACAAGGACAACTGCAAGGTCCTGCACATAGGTTGGAACAATACCAAACTACAGGCTGGGCAGAGGAGGGATTGAGAGAAGCCCTGAGGAGAAAGGCTTTAGTGCTGATTGACAAGAAGCTTAACATGAGCCAGCAGTGTGCTCTCGCAGCCCAGAAAGTCAACCAGATCCTGGGCTGCATCAAAAGGAGCGTGACCAGCAGGTCGAAGGAGGTGATTCTGCTGCTCTACTATGCTCTTGCGAGATGCCATCTGGAGTACTGCATTCAGCTCTGGGGCCCCCAACACAAAGATGTGGAGCTGCTAGAGGAGGGCCATGAAGATGGTCAGAGGGCTGGAGCACCTCTTCTGTGAAGACAAGCTGTGGTAGTTGGGCTTATTCAGCCTAGAGAAGAAAAGGCTCAGGGGAGGCTTGAGAGCAGCTTCCAGTGCTTAAAGGGGCCCTACAAGAAATCTGGAGAGGGACTTCTTATAAGGGCCTGTAGTGACAGCACAAGGAGAGGTGGCTTTAAACTGAAAGAGGGTAGATTTAGATTAGATATTAGGAAGAAATTCTTCACTATGAGGGCGATGAGGCTCTGGCAGAGGATGCCCAGAGAAGCTGTAGCTGCCCCATCCCTGGCAGTATTCAAGGCCAGGTTCGATGGTGCTTTGAGGAAACTGGTCTAGTGGAAGGTGTCCCTGCCCATGGCAGGGGGGTTGGAACTGAATGATCTTTAAGGTCCTTCCAACCCAAACCATTCTGTGATTCTATGACCCTACTTGGACAGGGGGAGTAGGACTAATGACCCCAAATGTCTCTGCTGACCTCAATTCTGTGAGTCCTGTTCGTATGCTAGATACTGTGCACAGGTAAACCAGGGAAGGAGTGATCAACCCTCAGAGAGACCAAATTCAAAGCCAGCCAAAATTCCTGTTATTTGTTGAGTCACAATGTAGCTCTTCTCAATCATATTCTTAATTTATTGGTAGAAAACCCAAAATCCACTTGAACTTCCAAGGCAGATATTTACACAGAAGAGCATAAAAGTGTCTCAAGACAATTATTTTTCTTTCAAAAGGTTCTTAACTCCCCTCCCACCCCCCAAGACAGGTATTGTCACCTAAAGATATCTGGTCTTTGCAAATATTTCCAGACTTAGAACCAGAAATTATATCTGGAATGGTGAAATTTCTCAGCAGTGGATTTCATCCCACAAGTATACAACTGGAGGCTTTATCTGTTTTTCTTTGAAGCCTGAAGCTCAGTTACTGCAGCAACATAGCTTCCCAAATTGTGTATTTGGGAAACTTTCCCTTAGTTTGCCAGTCATGTTTGCTACCATTTGTCTTTGTTGCCCTTCGTCAGCTAACACCTCAAGAAAATTTTGACACCCAAAAAGAACATAAAGTTTAGCCTTTTCTCAAATCCCAGTTAATAGGGGAGGAGAAAAAATCATAGGCAGACCAACAGACAGTTGATGTTGAATCATTCATAACCCTTGTTTCCTTCAATATCTGTCTCCAGATATTTGGTATAAAAGCACATGGGTTTGGTTTGTCTTAACTGAAAACAAGTCCTGTTTTTCTAGATTCTAGACTACACAAGCATGCCCAAGAGAGTGCTTTAGGGGGCACAAAGACAGGAACTGAAGTATTTGTTTAAAAGAACACTTTAAAGTAAACCAGAAAATCTGACATACACATGCAGAAGTTTGTTTCTGAGTTTATCTTCCAAGATCTTAAAGAACAGAACTATTGTTATGAATGTGTTTAAGCATCATTATCTACAGTTCGAAGGAAAGTCGAATGTCTTTAATGTAGTGGAACACTAAAGAGAATTAAAAGTATTTGATTTTTTTTCCTTTAAATTAGAAGCAATCCAAATTTTACACAATTTAGCCATTAAGAATTCATTTTTATTAGACTTTAATGTACTTTCACATCAGTTAAGTGCAGTTTATTCTGGCAATTTTACTGGGACTAAGTTGCTACTAAAAACTACAAAACTAAAAATTTGATCTGAAAATCTTCCTGTCAACTGTTGCTAGCAGACAGCAGTAACTACAATAGCTACTGTTTAATTTAGCAAATCCCTGACCAAATTGAAATTGTTTTCAGGCAGCTAGATGTGGAAGGTCCAGTTCTGCTCAGGCTGAAAGCATACGATGGATAGAAAACAGCCACACAGTTCTAAAGCATTATAGCTGGAAAATTTTACTATCAATAATCCTGTAACTTCCGGACAATGCCTCAGATCCTCTTATTTTTTGTAATAGCTGGTGAATATACTAGAGCCAGCTTTGGAGCAATGTACTCCACCATTTACTACCTTTGTACTATCTTTTGATCTTTTGCAGATTAGCCATTCATATTCTTACCTAAACTGTGTGATATCTGAAGATAAATGTGAAACTGAGGTGAAGTTCACAAACTGCACTTCATAAAATGCCCAGGCATTAGAGAATTAAGGTATTTTGAACAAAAAGTATATGAGAGTAACTAAACTGAGAAATTCTAGGAATAGAAAATTTGAGACCAGTATTGTAGTCTTCTACATTTCTCTCAGGCACCATAACAAGAATTCCTAGGCCAGAAAATTGCTCCAAACAGGAAATTTTTAAGATGGTGTTTCAAGATATACACTTTTGCTCTTGAAATTTGTAGCTTTAATATTTTTCTTTTCAGTCTCATTGCTACTAAAGTTCCACTAAGGATAGTAGCTTTTCCTGTGTACCATTACTGTCATTGGGCATGGATTTTTATCCATTATCAGGAAATTTTAACCCTGGAAGAACCCAACCTGGACCAAGGAGGAAGAGAGAAAGACCTGAGCTCCAGTGGAAGGAACTGTCTACTGTCTTGTGGCTTGGGGGTTCTGCTTTCAATCTCATACATTCTGCAGTCTCTCCTATTACCTAGCTTCTTTCCATTGCTAGAGCAGGAATGAATAACATTGATAAAAAATAGTCATTAGTGATTCATCTATTTACTTGTCCCTTATAGCATCGTTGTAATATGATCTTTGTTTGAAAGGTTTTGGTGAGGATTTGCTAAAAAACAAGATGCAATGCATTGTTTTGTTTGTTGGTTTGTATTTAATGTACAAATATTACCATGAGAAGCTTTCTCTTTATACCCACAATACTGCTGAGAACTGAAAGAACTGTACTCTCTCTTATCCAGAACTAGATGTAAAAAAGAGAACTCTGTTAGCAAGAACAGGATGCACTGAAGCACGTTTTTGCTGACAAGGTACAAGGTATTACAGTCTGACCCCTCATAGAAACACATTTCCACAGCAAATACACAAACTGTTTACAATGGCAGTGATAAAGTATTTTATGCTCTTGTTTCCTGCCTTCTGGCTTAAACCAGCAGCCAAAAGAAAAGATGAGGCACCTGGATATTGTGATAGTCTGGAAAAGGTTGACCATAAGAGGCAGAGGTCCACTTTAATAAACTGAGTCAAAGGCTGGGTTGGAAATTTTTGTTCTTGTCAAGTTTGTACTTCTTAATAGTTAGGGATTCGGGTTATACTGGCAAGTATTTATTCCTGGTGATTACTGCTTTTGTTCTAATTGGTGCTGCTGGAGAGGAGAAGGGCAAAAAGCGCCCGCTATGTGAGGGCTAGTTCATTGCAGGAGGCATGCTGGCAGGCACAGAGTGAGAGTAAGCTCTGCCTTAAATATTTAGCCAGACAGGTCTGGGAGTGAGAATACTGAAGCACAGAGAAAGACAGCAATCTGCCTAAGGTGAGCCAAACATACAGCCTTACAAACAGTGAATAAGAAAATAGATAATGTAAGTCCTGATAGCAGCTCTCTGCTGCTCATCCAGCAGTCACAGGTCTACATTTACATGTCTGTTACTTGAATGAAGGCAGAGGAAAAAGTAATTTTCATAATTATGAGGCAAACTCTCCCACTCAGATAGCTGCCTCCTCTCATCCTGGCACAGTACCCCACTTATCACATCAATAAATACAGAAAACTGGAACAGTAGATGTAGCTGAACATATTCATATATATTGGAAAATTTCAGCTTTGCTTTTTTTTTTTTTTTTACATTGCTGCTGCAACCCACATCCCTGCTGGGCTTTGATTGCAGCTTTAGCTAATTATATTAGTCGAAACATTTTGTTATACAGTGAATCAGATCCTCAACTGATTTACATGAATGCAGCTGCACTGTTATTAGTAGAGATTTGCTGTTCTTACCAGTTGTTCTCTGTCTTCCCCAAAATGAAAACGCAAACTGCCATACCCTAAAATATATCTTTTAAAGCAAAGAGATATGCCATTAGTAGATCTTTCCAATTTATTTCCTAGAACATATTGAGAACTCCATTTGCACTCTAAAAAGCACAAAGAAAGAGTGCTGGCTGACAAAGAAAAAACTAACTGTGCCTTCCATACGTTCTCTAGATGTATCTTCCGGTAGAAATAAAACTTCAAGACTATTGCCACATCCAAATCTATTAAATATATCCAAGAAATCAACTAGCATAGAAGACTACTAGAAGACTACTAGATGACTGTTCCGTACAGGATAAGAGAAACCCGAATAAGGAAGATTGCCTCAGCTATCCTCCAGACCAATTGTGGATTGCCACCTAGGAACAACAGTAAAAATATTATTTTTCTTCCTCATTTCAGTTCTGTTTGGTCTGGACATGGTCATATGCTTTGTCATGGCAAAAGACTTATAAAGCTGATGAATAAATCCAGCTAGAAGCAAACTAGCTTTGAAAGACTCCAGTGTTCTGCAGCAATTGGTGTTTAGGGCACTGGATTTGCTTTTTCAAATACCATGGCATGAGGTAAAAGCAGATTACTTTCCTCAAGCAGCTATATATTTTCTCAGTCTTTTTTTTCATAGATTACTATACAAATTCATTAGCTACAAGCACCTAAATAGTCAAGCTCTTTCTGGCAACATTAACACAGGTTAAATTTCAGCTGTCACTGCCTTGCTCCTGATGCCTGGAGATGCATCTTTATAGAACCACTGATTTTCCGTAGCCTTAAACCTTCTGGGAGGGGAGGAGGCAGCCTAACAGATGTTTATTTCTGCTTTGGCATACAGCTTAAACTTCATGTATCAGATATTTAATGCCTTGTTTTCCAAGCATTGCTGGCACTGGCCTTGCTGCTCCCACCTATGTGTTTGGGCAGAGGTTCTTTAGAAACGAGTGGCTGCTTTGTAGCAGGCAAAGTTGCAGGAGGTGGCACATGAACCTTGCAGAGGGAACACAACTCCCACCCACTCACAGCCCAAGCCATGCTCGGGATCACCTTTGGCATGAGCACAGGCTCAACATATGTGTTCTCTCACCGGGAGCACAGAAACAGCTCAGAGAGGTGCTGCAGCTTTTCCAGCCTTGGCACAGATGCTACAGTTTGCTCATGCATGCTGCTGCTGCCCACGGTTCACAGAGGAAGCTCTTGGCCCTCACCTTCAGCAGGTGAAGGAGCAGCCTCCACGGCAGCCTGGGCTCCTCACCCCATGGGGGCTGTGAGAGCCAAGGAATAGATGCCTTTTCCTAGTCATGGGGGCATTATAACTTGGGAGGCAGAGGCAGCTGCACCTGCTGCTCTAGTTACTACTTCATTAGTATAAACCATTGTCAGATGTTTGGGATGAATCCTTCCACCTGTGTTGGCTCTGGCACTTTCTAGATACAAATAGAAATTTGCAAATTACTTGGGTGACTAGTCTATTTTTTTCCCTTTCCTTTCAATTTTGTCAATCCCAGTGTTCACAGCTCTTCTCAGCCACAACAAATAAATTACAAACAGCCCATGACAGTCATCTATACCTTCTCCCTGTCATTTCCCTTTCTCAAAGGAAACCATTAAAATGAATCCTTTCTACTATATCTAAGCTGAGAAAATGTTTTCCTCTATTCTTTCCTCTGACATTCTTCCACTCTTATCCTCCACCGAGACAGAATATATTTAATGAGATCATTGTTTAATTAATGGTGATTTCTCTGATTTTTCCACCATTAAATACAGATGATTTTGAACAGTGCAGTGTTCAATTGCCTGATTGTGAAACTCTAATGTTAATAGGATTATTCATGTGAGCACTTTCCATATTATGCAACAATTGCATAACCCCTGCCTGAATATTGCCTTAGGTTCCAGCTCCAGATTCTCCAAATCTCATCCTCCTACCCTGTTACAAGTTTTCATGCTGTATGCTGCTATGGTAAAAATTCTCTCCAATAAGTACTGAAAATAAAGCATTTAAATTTGGATTCTCCCAGCTTTCTAATGTACTTCTTAGTATTGGAGCTCTAGAGACTGCTTGTTGGGATTTTGGGGGTTTTCTCATTTGGTTGTGTGGTTGGTTTTGTTTGGCTTTTTTGGTGTTTGATGAAAGGAACAGAAACGGCAAAGACAAAACAGTTTCCCCTAGTTTTGTTTTATAGCAAACACAAATGTAAGTGCAGCTGTTCACAATGGATTCCTAGACTTTGCCATTCTGAAATGGAGAAAGGAAAACAAGGTTATCATTGCTGCCTTTTCTTTCCTTCTCATATTCAGACTTTCCACTGCTCTAATCATTTTACTGCTCTTCTAATAATTATATTGTTTCTATGCGGCCAAAAGATGAACACAAATATTCAGTTTTTTGAAGGTGTATTGCTCTACAGGGACCAAGACTCACCATCCATACTAGAAACAGTAGTAAAATAGGAGACCATCTGGCCTATTTACCTGCTCATGGAGAAGCAACAGCCCCCAGGCCAGCTGGAGCTGTGTTTGCCAACATTTTGGAAGTCCCCAGTGCTGAAATTAATGACCAGATGTTAGTGGAAGCTCAGCATCACCACCTCCACTTCACGTACCTTATACCTTTTTGTCACAGCTTCAGTTGCCTTTGGGTGCTTGGAGCATGGAAAGAAATGGCCTTAGATATGCTTTGAGCACCATTTCAAGGCTTCTTAAAACAAGCTGATTTAGCACAGTGGTAGGGAAGGAATGGAATGTGTTCATGAAACAATGCCTGTGACAGTAAATCCAATCTAAACCTCATAAATACACTTGTTACTTTGAGAGCTGCAGAGATGATCAGAATTCAAATGCTGTATATTCTCAGCATCATATGCTCTATCTATACTAACACTTTTTCTGTAGAGTACCAGTAGCATCAGGAGTCTAGGCTCTTCTGTTTCTTTATACTTCTATGTCTGGCTTTTTCTTTTTTTTTTCTCTCGTTATCTATACTCAGAGCTAGGAAAATATAGAGCATTTCAGTGTATGCAGTTACTATATGCTGGCTCAGTGACACAGATTCCTCCAAGAGACAATATTATCAAATACATCACAGCACTTCGTGAATGCACTTGGCATGCAATACAAACTCTTGAGAACTTAAAATGGGGCTTTGATGTACCTGATTCTGGAGCCAAAAGTCAGCTGATCTTTGGGAAACAGGATGGTAATTGATGTCTGATCTATAAGAAAGCTGCAACTACCTGTTGTACCTGCTGTACAATTATGGGAAATCATGGCATGGACAGAACTGGAAGTTGCTTCCAGTTGGTATTGCTTCCTCCCCAGTCAGCCTCTTCTGCCACCTGACATACAGCTAAAGGCTGAGGAAAACTACGCTATTAATATGTACTGCAGACATCAATAGGGAATACAGATTTATATTACAGATATTTCCCATAGTATTTTCTACAGACCGTAGACTTCAAATATCCAGTAATTTTAATTTGGCCTCTTTGCAGATTTTTTTTCCTTATATCCTTGCTAGAATTAAGTTAAAATGCATCCACTTCTCTCCCCTCCATGGAACCAGTTACTTCATCCTAGCAGGTAGGCTACTAGACTGGTCAGGCAGTTTGCCCTTGGCAAATCTATTCTGGCTGTTCCAAGTCATCATCTTGCCCTAGATGGAATCCAATATAGAAAATACAAAATGGTATACTGGTGGCAGATTACAGCCCACACAGATTCTTAAGGACTATACATAATTATTACAATGACAAGAGTAAAGACGATAAACACAAACTATGAAATTAAAAGTATGAGACTCCCAGAGTCCATTAACTTCCCCCAACACACTCAAATCCCAGGAAATTGTCAGTTTGCATGCCTTTTTTGTACATTTAGAATAATACAGATGACCATATATTTCCTATAGCAACCATTGTTTGTTAGAGTAATAAATTCCCAATCTCAGAAATTCCATCCTAATACAAACCAGACTGTATCAGTAAATGCCAACAGAAACCCCGCCTTCCCTCCATTTCGATTACTTCCAAATGTGCACAGTTTATCTGAAGGTACATGGGGCATCTCTGCAACTCCACATTTGGTAGTGCTTATGCAAGAAAAGCACAGAATGCTGACAGCTACATCATTTTAATAGGGAAAACGCATTTGTAACTCCAAAGCGGCTTGTCTGTGTTTAAGTCTTGACTTTCCTCTTTTCCTCAATGCTTACAGCTTCCTTTGCTCAGGCATACTTCTTGTTCAATTAAGAGTGAGATATTTCAGAAGCTGGCAAGTAACTCAGCAAATTAGAAAGCATTCCATGTATCAAGTCATATTCCCCTTTTTTAATTCATAACTGACCTGGTACATTCTTAAAAATATTAAAATTGTCGGTTGTGCTTACCTAAGGACTGATCTAAAGCTCTTTACTATAAGCTGGAAGGATTCCATAAACACGCATTTTACTAAGCCCTTCCTGTCCAAGTGGTGATTTCTGTGTATCACAGGCTTTAGACGTACTCTTTTCTGATAAAGTTATAGATCTTCTAACACAGGACTGTGTGCAAAACCTTCAGCTGCCTAAACCAGAGAGGATCCATGTGGAAGGCAAGTCTATAACAGAATAGGTGAATGGCTTTTTCCCCCATCTTCTGACCCCCTACTCCAGAAGAAAAAAAAAATGCAGATCACTACAAAGAGGTTTAGGTTTTATTCTCTGCATGTTGAGTCTCTGAAAGGTATTTTCCTCTCTTGCTGGTTTTATGTCTCCTGGAACTATTCCTCTCTATATTTGGTCAAAGGGGCTCTGTTCTAACAAAAGTTCAGTTTTGGAAAAAAAAATAACATGCTGAGCTGGAAAAGTGGAGGAGGACAGCAGGAAAAAAAAAATCATGGTAACAGCTATAATGGGAACTAGTCAAAAAGTAGTTTCCAATTCCCAGGAAATATGCCTGTTCTAGAGTGGTTTGGACAAATTTCCAGTTGACACAAAGACATTCTCAAAAACACTGTTTCCATAGAAAATAAATTTTCAAGACCCTGCAGCTGCACTGACTGACTCATTATCTCTAAGCTTTGCAATTCTCAAAACTGATGGATTTTAAACAGACCTGCTGGGACATCAACCCTGCAGTGAGAGGTACTGAACAACTATTCCCATGTTTTCAAGTCTTCATCCATGCTTTGAAGTGAGAAGCTTTACAGCGGTGGAGACAGTGAAGCTGCATCGGCTGCTAGACACTGTACCACAGGGCTGAATCTGCTGGGGCTGGTTCCCACTGAGGACAAAACTTGCAGTTCCTACCATGGCAACCTGAGAGACAAACATTGCAGGCCTTTACCTGGCTTTGGAGCAATCTGCCTAGGCCCCAAAAACTTAACTTTTGGGGCATTATCGTCACATAGCCAGTTTTCAAAAAACCTTTCTTTCAAGACTGCTGGTTCTGGAGTAACCTGTATGGAATGCCCCTGCCTTCTGTGGTCCTAGCTTCAACATTTTTATGTATAGGAAAACTCCTTTTGCCTGAAACAGCTCTAGCTTTATTTCTTACTTTCCTCCAGGAACCAGGTATAAATAAGTTAAAGCTGTACCTATCATTCCTGTCAGCTGATGGATCACAAACAAAACACACATGCATCTAATTTAAGATCTATTCCATCAGTTCTAGTACAATTGTTTTGTCTATTATGCATGTACTGTACTGCATTTATATGTAATTTATTTCAGTTCATGGAACGAATTCATGAGACATACAGTGCTCCCAAGATTTAATTAAGACTGGATCAGATATCAGATTGCACCTTCCACCCAAATATAACTACTGATCAGCAAACTAATTTATAAATATAAATGCCTCTTTCTACCAAAATGCATAGAAATCCTTCTATCTAACAGGACTCTGAAACCCAGTTAATAGATATGCCCCTAGATCCTATCTCCACTTCACACGTACAAGTGTATGACACTACTCTTGTGTATTGGTAGTAAAGCCATTAAGGCAGGGCATAGGAAAGTTTATACATGAATGAACTGCTTTACCAGGAACAGATGAGAAAATAGAACCAGAAGGAAAGTTTTTAGCAATAAGAAAATACTTAGAGGAAAAAGATTTCATGTGGAATGTTTAACTATTTCTTCTGGGAAAAGTTCTAGTCCTGTGCAAAACATGTGGTATGCACTGTAAATAACAATAAATTGTTAATTGTACTCAGAATTGTAGAATATTTTTCAGTTTTTCAAAAACTAATCTCTGGTGCTTGTTCCTAATTTTCAGTTCACACCAAAAAAACATGACCTTTACAATGGATGTGTCATGGTTTAAGCCTCTCTAACCACGCAGCCCATTCTCTCCCTCACTTCCCCCTTTCTTGCCCCCCACTCCCGGAGGGATGGGAAGGAGAATCGAAAAGAATGCAACTCCCACAGGTTGAGATAAGAACAGTTTAGTAACTAAAGTATAACACAAATCACTACTGCTACCACCAATAATAATAATGACAAGGCAAATACAAGGAAAGAATACAATTCTCACCACCTAAAACCAAGCCCGACCATGCAGTGCACCCCCACCCTTCTGGGTCTCTGCTCTCTGCTTTTCATCCTGGACATGACGTGCTGTGGTATGGAATAACCTCTTTGGTCAGTTTGGGTCAGGTGTCCTGTCTCTGCTTCCTCCCGGCTCCCCCTCCTCCCTGGCAGAGCATGAGACTCAGAAAGTCCTTGGCCAGACCAAAACATCACTAAGCAATAACCAAAACACTGGTGTTATCAGTGCTGTTCCCAGGCCCAAAATCAAAAACACAGCGCTACACCAGCTACCAAGAAGGAGAAAAAATGACTGCTGCTGCTGAATCCATGACAGGGTGAAACTCTTCAGTCTTGTCTTATGATATTCCATTCCTAGAATTCAAATATAAAATTTCTATAGGCTATAAAAGCTTTAATGAAGCTACTGTAGCATTAGTATGTTTGTTTGAAATACATACACACCGAGATCATTCCCTAGAAAATATGGATGAAAAATACTGATAAACACTATGCAGCTACCAGCTCCATTTGTCACTCAAAAAGCCTGAGTTTTTCCCCCAAGATTCTTAGTTTATTTTTAAAGGAAATGTTTTTATTCTTTTAAAAGTTAAAAGAACACATAAGTAAAATACACCTTACCATCTCTTGATTTATTTTCAAATACCTTCTGTTCATTACTATTTCTTTTTTTCAGAATTGCATAAAACAAAATCCATATTATACACGCAGATACTTCTCTTAGTCTCTGCAACTGGGAGGAAAGCACGGAGAAGGTATGTGAAATACCCCATCACAGACTGCATTCCCCACCTATGAGTAGTTTACAAGCTGCTTGAGCACCACTGATTGAAAAACTTCAAACTACTACCTGCCCCCCAACAGTATACAGCTCAGGATTTGTTTATAGCAATGTATATCTCAGATAAAATTCAATCCTTTTTTATTTTATTTTTTAAGAACACAGACCTAGAGAAACTGATCCACCATCTTAGCAAAGATGAGTTTAATTGACAGCTATGCTGCCAAAGATAAACACTCATAGTTTTACACTTGAATTAATAATTTTGACTAGATAAGTTAGTATTCCCTTGTTATCACTGATCTGAAACTTCTAGGAGGAATATAATAGTTCCAGCTCTGCCTTTCTTCCAACTATCAAACTAGCCAAACTATCAACCAGTGGTGAAAGTTAATGACCTGACAAAAATTTCCATACTGTACACAGTTGTCCACAGAAAAATGGATTAAAACTCAGCATTGTCACATAGACCATCACGCACTCCTCAGTTTCTATCTATTCTGAATATTAAAAGTTCTAATATGCTTCAATTTGAGGCACACTGTGGACTTATATCCACTATACAACACTTGTCCTGGCACCTGAAATCTTTGGCTCATCCTGATATGTGTACTATATTAGAAGATGGCCAGTTTGGACAACAAAGATCAGTTCATTTCTTTAAGTAAATAAATAGAAAAATATTAAAAACAGTAGATTGACTTCGGAGCAATGGAGCCATGATATATAGTTATCTACAGAAAGTTAGCGATCCTGGTAAATTCTTGGTCACTAAGAGGATGGACATTAAAAATTGAACCAAAAAGGCAAAAGGAAATAAAAATGCTTTTACTTTTAATGGAATACCCTTTTGCCAATTATATAACAAAGGTCAGCATGTAATGGGATAAAACTAGAGATACATAGGAAAGAATAAAATTTTTACCACCAGAATAACAGTTACATACTTCAATTTAACAAAATTGAATGAATGCTTAAAGTCTAATTCTGACCTTCTTCGGATGTAGCCACTATCGACTTCAGCCCACAGCTCGTAAAACATTTTTTGCCTTTATACGCACCTCGTTTTGTTCTGTGTGTATATACATAGCTAGAGTTTGCTGTGACATACTGCAGGTGCTACTATAGTGTTAGGCATTGATTATGGAACTGCACTGGGATTCCTATTTTCTCTGCTGCAGGTTACTCAGAACAGATTTTTTTGTTGTGAATGCCAGGCATTTTTTTCTATTCCTGAGGTGATTGATATTCAGCTCAATTATCTGTTTTGATGGCAAAACTTGGGAAGTCTCTTTCCAAAATGAGAAAAAAACCTGGATATCCTCCAGGGAATACATTACCCTCTTTTCTGTTCATTAGGATCTCATTCCTCACCAGCATTGTTACAATTCATTCCTGTATTGTTACTTTTATCTGAAAGAAGTGTCTAAATCCTTTGTTTATATATCACAGGAAAGATCTGGTTGAGGTTTGGGGTTTTCATTTTCTATTTTTTTTTTTTCAGTTTTTGAAGTTAGAATGAATTGGACTGAGGTTGCAATGTTTTATATACATTGTCATCTACATTTTCTTGACCCTAAACAAAATAACCCTGTGTTTCTAGTTTAGATCCCTCCAAAGAGTGAAAGAGGAAACTCATTAAGTTTACAAAGCTTAACCTCTCTTTAAAGAACTGTGGAGTAGTTTCTTGGGATCTGTTACAAGTAATTTACAAAGATGTGTTAATTATCTGATCTAAGTTTACATTTGTTTTATCTTCCTTTTGTGCAGACTGTAGCATACTCATTTCCTGCTACCTCCTTAGAAATAGTTATTAGAACAGCAATTGATGTTCAAACAAATTCAAGTCAACTTTACGCTGGACATGTGCCTTAATAGCATAGCACTGTCCAATACACTCAATATGAAGGAAAAACAAGCCCAGTGACAAAGAAGGAGAAAGAATATAACTCATCCAGTGCTGGAATTATTGCTAATATATCTCTGCAATAATTGTATAAGGAGAGAATTTTCTGCCGAGTACAAATCTTGTTGATTTTTGTTTTATGAGTTTGTTTAAAGGGGTACCAGGCTTAAAGGAAATTTACAGAGATCACAGTTGTACTCCCAGTGTCCAGACATTACAGTACCACAGAAAGCAAGTGGCCATGTCAGCAGGTTTTCTGGTATTAATCGACCTCTGAGAAAAATTATTGCATTGCAGGACACTGGAGACAGCTGCAAATGTTTTCCTTCATATGAGGTAAGGACAACTGAGGAAAATGGATGAGATTTTTCTTCATTCCTGTCAAAGTCCCTACATAAAGAAAACATTTCATTTCTGAACAGGGTATGAAGCAACCTGTCTAAAATAAACAAGTCTGGCTTAAAAAAAACATCAGGTATGAGATAGCAAGGACTGATGCTAACATCTATAAGAAATGATTCTATAGAGTGGGGTAAGGAAAATTTGAAATGACAGGACACGATAAATATAGCTGTCTGTTACCAACTTCCACTGACTCACAGAATATCAAATCTAAATGTAATGTTTTCTTCTGCTGCAGTTGGTCTAAAACAAGCCCTTCTATGACCAAATATTTAGAGGAAAGGACTGGGAAAAGGTATAATTCTTCTCATTAATAACTTTGTTTTTTAGTGTTGGAGATCTCAATTAGAATTCCTGCCTTATGAATGAAATAATTATTTTAACTTTCATGACCAACAAACCCAACCTCTGCCTTAAGATTCCGAGGGCAAGGCACCCTTATTTCAGGGTTAATGGAAAATATACACAGAAATAAGTTCCCCTCGCACATGAGGAGGACAGCAGATTCCCACATGGGCCTTCTGGGGATACTTGGTGCACTGTTGCATGTATGTGCCCTGCCATGAAACCAGTGCTTTTGTTACAGCTGGACTTCCTATTCTGACAAAGAAGTACATTTTGACATTTTCAGCAAGGTGCACATCCAAATGCTAACAGCTATGACCTGGGGCTTTGCAGCTCGAAAACAGCCCTCAGGTACAAACCCTACTTTTGGGGTAGTGAATCACTTAGCCTAAGAGCTCACTAGTAGTGCAGTGAAATTCATGTTCTGTCTACACCACATCCACACGTGGAGAACTTATGAAATGAGCCTTATAATTATCTGTAGAAGCACTATAAATATTGTCTTGTAACAATTGTGTTGTCTATTTTATGGACCATACCAGAATCTCTGTGAAGATGAACTAAAGCTTCAGCTCAAAATGAGCTTCTAGGTGGATGATCCAAAAACCTTGAAATTCCAGGTTTAGGCATGGAGCTCAGAAAACTGAAAAGGTGACTAAATTGTGGTTTGCAAGTACTTACACAGGTAAAAGGCTCTCTGATGCAACAAAAAAAGCAGAATAAAATCCACTGCAAAATATCCCAGGGGCAGAGTATTTGGGGTCAAATACTACACATTTCCAACAAAGGTGACAAAAATTAAGGCAGTACTGAAAGAGGTGTAATGAGAAGACTCTTCTAACAAACACCACCAGCTTCAGACTAACAACTCCTCAATGGAAAGGAATGCTACAATTTAAGGCTTTTTTTCTAAATAGTAATCTAAGAAATAGCTCAATCCTAACTTATTCCAAACTTGAGGGTGACTGGCGTTGAATAAGAGTTGCTCTGAATCTGTGGAGCCTGTGAAAAAGTGTTTTGAAACAGCACAATAATCGGAGGGGACAGCTCACATCTGGGGAAGAAATGACAAGGAATCTGCAGAGAACAAGTTGTTCCATGAGCACTGGAGCCAACTACATCTGGTTTCCACTGGACTTACATCTTCTTGTTGGTTGACTTTTAACTGAATATGTGTGAGCTCACCCTAATTAAACATCCAGTAGGTGTTGGAAAAATAACTTCTTCTTGTTCGAAAACAGATAATTCACATACAAAAAAAGAATCCTTAGTTGAGGAGGAGACTCTCTAATGATTGAAACAGCAAAAACTCCAAAAGATGCCTTTTTTTTTTTTTTCCTAAGCAGTTAGGCATTTGTAATGTGCTATCCCATGTAGATTTATCACTTTAGTAACAATTTAAGTGATACTTATTTTTCCACTCCTTCCAGTGGAAATGGGGTATTTGCTTTCCAGGAGAGCTTTTTCATTGCTTATTAAGAATTTAATATGATTAAGAACTTTATTTACAAACATGTCTGGTTCAAAAAGGAAAGACTGGTAAAGGTGCTTACATAAACCTACTTTCCTTAGGAAATCAGGATTCAAATAATTCAGATATGGAGAGAGATGGAAATAACCTGAAGAAATTGGTACATTTGGAATTCACAGTGGTTTCCCTGTTGATTAGTGAATCTTATTTCAACATTCCTCACAGTGGAAGAGCCAGCGTCCTGGGAAAACCCAAATATTACTTCTGTGGTTACTACACCACCATCTACTACTCAAGGAGCCTGTAAGCCCTGCAAACAATGGAAAGAGGAAATAAACCAGGCAATGCTGACAGTATTGCAGTTATGATATAGATTTCTCTGCATGGTCAGGGCATGCAGCTTAATCTCTGAGCTCAGATTTCCAGACCTCCAAGCTAATGCTTTAAGCACATAACCATTTCTTTTTTTTCTCCTGGACATGCTCGGAGATACGTGAACTCTTCCATGTGAGTAATCTCAGCAGGGAAAGGTGATACATCTGTGCAGTGGAACATGGTATCTGGCAGACTGCCAGCAAACTCAACACTGGGGATTCTGGATGTCATTTATAAAAAGGAATTTAGGCTGCTTGACAAAGTTCCAGATTTTTCTTACTGTGGACTGCAACAAGATAGAGACTAAGCAAAGACACTGCTATGTAGAAATCAGGAATAGTGGGTGAAAGATAAAGACAGAGTCACCCTTTGAATGCTCAAAACAGTGCACAGTCCACTACATTGATAACATTGACAAAGAATTGGTAAGAAAATATTGTTATATTCACTTTTTAATTTAAGGAACTATTAACAGAATAAACTTAAAGTTTTATTATGGGAATTTTCAGAAAGTATCAATGCCCTTTTGTTTGTTTGTTTGGTTTTTAATATGCATGACAACTCCTGTGATCTATTTTAGAGAATGACTCAACTTTGTGATCAACTGAGAGTGTGCCTTCTAAATGTTGCCATTCTCTTCAAGTAAAAACTTTCTTGAGTATAGATTCCAGGCCACATAGCATTTCCACTAAGCTTCGGTTCTTTCTTTTTCCCTGGCTCACTAGTGGTTTTGTTTCTTTTAAAATGAGTACAAGTAATAAATCTACTATGAAACTATAATGTCTACTAGAAAGACTTCCATCACTTTCAAATGGGTCCCTATCAGGCCCTGTTTGACTACAAGGCAAAATGTACTTTGCTATTTACACAAAAGAATATAAAATTTAAAGTTACAAACCAGCAGAAAAGAACAGAAAAAAGTTTCCCCTCCTGCCTTTTATACACTCAGAGATGCTTAAAAAGGAGAGAAATAAGGAAGGTGTTATTTCATTCTTAATGGAAAAAAGCAGAATTAACTCAGGGTGGTTTCACTAATTATCTGCTGCAAAAGGAGTGGGAATTATATAGCCCTAGGAGCTTTCCAAGGCACAAGGCCTAGGAAAAAAACACAGTCGTTCATTAGCCAGCCCCATAAGCCGGAACTAACAATCAGTTAGCAGGGACCCTAAATTTAATGTTAACTGCTTATTTTGTTGCTTTTGTATTTTATCACTTAAATGGCATACGCTTAACCTGTTTTAAAGTAAACATCTCCAATCTCCTAAAAATACTATCTTGCAGCTTAAATGGCTTCTAAATGGTCTGTCCCAGCACAGTATACCCCAAATCGGTCAGGCAGCTGGAGGGGGAGTAAAATCCACCCTTCCAATCCTCTGCAACCTGGTAGATACAAGGTATAACAAAGAGGAAAAGGCAACTCAGTATCTCTGTTCAAAGCTTCAGGGGCAGTTTTGGAGATTAGGAGCAGCACCGGATATCAGCTTAGAACTGCACCTTGGGTGATGGTGAGGAAACTTCCCAATAATTACAAGCACAATGTAAATGGCACGAAAACACCAGTGCAGTGCCCTCATCTTTACCCATGGTAGGAGAACCTGCTCCCCAGGGTATCAAGCAAGTGCAAAGGCAGTCTTCTTTTCTGGTATTGCTGTTGTGATTACAAGCAAGAAAGTTATTACTACAAAATAGTATCAATTAGATAGACCACATGCAGGAATTTAAAAATTATAGCTTTCATAGCATAAGGAACAAGGAATATTCAAGGAAGTCACACTTCCTCCTAGGCCTGTTTCAGGATACTTCTTCTCCCACGAGAAATGTCTTCGTTATTTACTATTGTTTTATGCAGAATGGGCCAAATGAAAATAAATAAGTAAATAAATAAATATGCATATATGAAGGATCATAGATATTCAAATGCTATCTTCTGGCCCTTAAATCTGTTACTTTGTAATAGGGAAGACTGAAATCAGACAATTGGCCCTATTAGGACCACCAGTGGAGACTGCAGAGCAGAAATGAAGAAAATCCTTTATCTGCTTTTTCCATTTCTGAAGCTGCATTGGCCATCTTCCATCACATTAGTAACAGTAAAATGTGATGTCATGTTGCACTTGCTCCACCCTTCTATTCCCAGTCTTCAGGAAGGGTGCTCTGCTACTGAGAATTCACATATCGGTTTTAAAAACCTGCCATCCCAAAGAGCTCAACCCCACAATTTTCTATTTTTATCTCATTTGTTTCTGGAAAAGGAGGAAGATTCAGATACCCTCTATATCTATAGATGTCTCCCATGCAGTGTGTCAAAAATTCTCTAGGGTCTCAATCCTCCTTGATACAAATAACTTCCATAGGTACAGAAGGAAGCTGATGCACATTTTCTGTCTGTTCTACACAATCCTTGCAACAGCTGCTGTTTTTCAGTGGAAACAAAAAGCTATTAGGTGTCTCTAAGTAAAATAGACAGGGAAATCCCAGAGCCAATCTTTAACAAGATACATTAGACAGCTAATTACGCTCTCTGAAAGCTATATAAATAAATAGATGCAGAACAGGCTGAGCATTTGATCCTCACTCTGTGCATCTGTTTTTACACATTTTAGGGAAAACTCCAGAAAAAAACCCAACTACGTGAGTCAGTCTTGAATCCTTCCTACCTTCCCAGGGCAGTACCCTAATTTGGAATCTGTTTTTACTCAACTTTCGAGGGATCCTAAACAAATTACAATATTATAGTGCCACTGCACAATATGGAATCAACATTGTGGCACCTTGTCCAGGCACGAGCATAACTACTGGCAATTCATTTGTGAACTTGGCAAACTGAGTTAAATGCTTTAATACAAGCTCTTTCTTTGCAGTCACACTCAGGACATGTTATTTCTAGTACTGATGTGTTCTGAGACAGAGTTTTACATGAAGACCTCAGTTTTTGGGCCCCATTTGAAAAAGCTGGCTGCACTTTTTAATAAGGTCTTCCTACTCCTGATTCAGGACAAGTGCCACCTACTGACAGCAAGAACTGGTTTTATTTGCTCTGTTTCATCAAGAATTCTAACTGATGCTGATGCTGTTTCAGGCAGCTTTGCTTCAAGTCCAGATGGTGAAAATAGACCTCAAAAAAAGGAGCTGCATTTTAAAAATATCTGGAATGGTACATGCCAGATTCCATTAAAACCCACCTTCCCATGATGTTACTGACTCATGGAGGATTCCCTAGCATCATCAATAAGCAGTCACTTTCCCAACCTTTTCTGCAAAAAAATAAGGAAATTAGACAAAAATATTCACCCTTTATGAACAGTCAAGTATGAAACTCAAAAGGTGAATTAGAAACAAGAAATCAAACAAAAGAGACAAAAATCAGTGGAAATAAGTCTAAACCTGGACAAAGATAATGAACCTATATATATATATAGGAAACTGAGTATTGCAGGATGAATAAAAATACCACTGCATTGTAGAAAGTCAGCTGCATGGCCTCATCAAAAAGTCTTCTGGAAAAGATTTGCTATGAATTGCACCTCTTCTCCATATACAAGCTTCATAAATGAAGTATAGGATTTCAAGAGACATTTTCTCCCCCCCCCCCCCTTTTTTTTTTTTTGTGAGGTCTGGAGTCATTAAGCAGAGATTAGCTGGATAAATAGAGGAAGTGATTTTTAAACTGTTTGCAAACTTAATGTGAAGAGCCCAGCCTTGCAAATTATCACGTCTAATCAGAGATGCACGCTTCACTGCTCCAGTAATTGTACTAGTATTAGTCAAATTCTTGTTGTCTCCTCATTAACCATGAAAAGGAGACTCAAGATGTACTTCATTAGAGTATCCTGAATGTAAATTGTTAGTGTAAGGGGGAAGAGATGTGTTACGTACTGTATATAGAAAGAAAAATATTAAGAACATAAAACATATTGAATCATTCTGGTGTTACACTGAATATATGACTGTCACAACCAAACCTCTCTTCTCTCTTAATTTTTTACTGTCTCCATCCCCTCTTTTATTTGCAGTGAGACCACGGTACTTGAAAACATACTTTATAACCAATGCCATTAAAAAACAAAGAAAGAAATGTGGTGTGTTTTGCAGCCATTCCTATTCCCACAGCCAGAATGCTATGGCTTAATCAGGAACTGTGTCTTTAGTTGAGACATTAGGTAAATGCTTGCCTACTGGATAACAAGTAAAGGTGATCTAACTCACATTAAATGTAGATCAAATCAAAAGGTTTGTTCCTTTGATCAACGAAAGAATTAAATGCACACTCTTACCCTTCTTTATTTGGCAATGTTCTTAAGTACATGCCTCTAAATCAAGAGAATTTAAATACATGCCTGACATATGAAGCATGTGCTTAAGGGAATTGGGGTTTGGAAAAAAAATAAAAAAGCTTGAATTGTATTTCCAAGTTCAATTGGGTCTATTAGAAGGGTAAAAGTAAAAACACTTCCAAGAATTTCAGTAGAAGCAGAGGCAAAGCAAATTTTCATGTTTACTTTTTTCATAGCTGATTTTTTGGTGTGAATCCGAGTCTGAAATATTTGTATTACTCAACAACAGTTAAAGAAAGCTGCAAATGAATTAGGCAGGACACCAAAATGCTACCAAAAAATGCTGTCTACTCTCCACTTTATCACAGAATAAAAAGAACCAGACAGGAAACACCATGCAAAACCATGCCCTTTCATCCTTGAACTACAACACCAAATCATCATGAAATCAGATGTGTGAAAATGAAAATCTAAGCCAAGTCTGGTCTAGTACTCCTTTGTGTGGAAGTCTTGGCATAAAGGCAATGAGAAATACAAGAGGGCAGTTAAGTTCGTAATGTATAGTCCAGGAGCCCTATTTACGGCAAGAAAATAAACTGTATTTCTAGGCCTGAGGTTTGCTCCCCATCCAGTTGTGTCCTCTCAGAACACAGCAATATCCTCACTCAACTTCAGCTCTATACCTCAGGACAAGACTAGAATCTTCAGTTTGTTATTATTTACTGTAATTTTACCAGTATGCAGGTACTCATCATGGAAAGGAACCCATCTTGCTTGGTCAAGATATCCTGGGCAAAAAAATAATAATTCTGAAATACTTCCTGGTGCCTCTTTGAACAATATTAAAGCACTTCAGCAACCTTTCATACAGAATTAATTAACATGAAAACCAGCCTTCACAACGCAGCAGAGCCCTAAAGTGGTTTCTGGAATTTAATTAGTCTAACCTTCTTTTCTCTACATTGGTACCACTCTATGAGAAGTGCAGATCATTATTAATTCCTTTGGTGTTCACTATAATAGCATTAATCATTATGAACTCTTTTGGTAGTAAAGTGTATGTAATATGTAATTCTGTAATAATTTAGCATTAACTTGAAATTAATTTATAAAACACACTATTTGTCACCACAAACTGAACATTTATAATATTCCTCATCATCATTAGTATTAGGATAACTTGCATTAAAAAACACACTGGCTACAGACTTAGAGATTTCATAAAAACATCTGGGAAATTGAGTGAGAGATGGTAGTGATTATTCATTTATCAACTTTTCCTTTAAAAACTATAGTAGGGTCATTCTGAAAAGTAATAAAATAACTGTTGTGAAAAACACCAAAATCCTTTGGTTCAGCACTCATTGAAAAACCTGGTTATTTGAAGTAAGATAATTGTTTCCCAATTTCTTTGGTTTCTCTGGAATTTAACATAAATCCAGAACATGCATATTGTTTGTAAATAATGAATTTTGCACCAGAGAACTTCCCCTGATCATCAAATTTCTCTCCCTATTAGACTAGCCTAAAGGACATCAAATTTTAGACCATGTCCTTAGGCAGGGATGTCTATGGTTGCATGAAAAATGCGGAACAATCCAATAGATGAGCCCTAGAGCTTGCAAAAAGAAAAAAAAAAAAAAAAAAAAGGAGAGGAAGATAAAAAATTAAAGTGTTTGTCAAGTGATATACCTTGTTGCTACAAATGGCAAAGTGATTAAGTTTAAGACGCTATCAGACACTGAACGTATACAAACATCCTCAGTGAGTGATATTAATGGAAAAACAGTTTTGTCTTTCCACAGATGATTTGTTTTTAATCACTGGACAATGCAAAAATCATTGTATTAAAAATGCACAAAGGATGCATTTGGACTCCTTTTATCTGTCTTTCTTATATATTTCTAAGGTGCCAATCACTATATTATCTAAACATATTAACAGAGTAGCTGGCTTTTACTAAATATAAAGAGAGATTCCAAAAGAATTCAAGATTAAAACACTTTCTTATCCAGCCATAGAAAGCCCTTCTCAGTGCTGGGAAAGGCTTCTCATGACAGCTCCGAGGAGCATTCTGGGACAGAGTTTAGATGCAAGGGCCACTTGCACTTGATTTGCAGGGCCCAGAAGCTGATGGGAACACATTTATTTACACAACCTACAGCTATGTATACATTCTGATATTACTTGCATTATAGTATTTGGACTGTGTTATAGCTGATATAAAATGTGTGTGCCAGTGAAGCAACAGAACATGCAAGCATATGCTATGAGTGGGAATGAATTTAAGTATGTGTTTATACACTTGGCTGAATCAGGCCCCACATCACTTGGGCTGATCTTAAGTGTATTTTATATCAGCATTACCTCAGTAGAGTTGCATCCCCTTTAAATTGGTTTGAGAAAAGAGCAAGAATTATGTCCCATAAATTTTAGGTGTATTGACATGTCTTTCCCACCTTAAATGAAAAATGCTGGGCATGTCTTTTACTTTATGTAATTACTTTTCCACAATACTAGATATTGGTTGTGGAAAATGGTTATTTAAACAATTTCTTCTAGTCTAATATTTAAAACTGTATTTTGGTCTTAAAAATTTATTAACTTAATTTACTCAAAAGGAGACTCCACTTCGGAAAAAGTCAAGGATCCTTTGTCTCATCTGTTTCCTGCAATGATTTAATGAGGGATAAAAACAGACAAGAATGATCAGATCTTCTCCTGGTATAAATTGTTAGCTGCAGACCTTGGATCATAAATATCTTCCTCTTTTATATTATT
Source organism: Ara ararauna (assembly GCA_028858755.1). NCBI lineage: Eukaryota > Metazoa > Chordata > Aves > Psittaciformes > Psittacidae > Ara > Ara ararauna. The sequence goes on along the minus strand of CM054381.1, from coordinate 34,215,022 downwards.
ATTAATGATAACTACAAGAGATCCTCTAAGAAGTTACTTCTTGAAGAAGAATCAGCCATGGTCCTGTGGTTCAGCCTGCACCAAGCTTTGTATTTAAAATGTACATTCAGCTATTTAGTTACATACAATGAATTCAGTTTATTCCTCTCCAAATCATAATACTTATTTTTTGAATACAGATTTTTTTTAGTAGTGCATATTCATACCCAAATGACTGACATTTAGGAAATCTTCTCAGGCCTGCTGTTTCAAGTTGGAACTTGGTTGAATTCCATTTGTGTTCAGCATCAGTTGTAATTCAGTGATAATTCACCAGGTACTGAAAACAAACAAAACCCTTATAGCTTGGAAAAATTATATTCTTTTCCTTGTATATTTGATATTAAAATAAGTGTTTTCCTAGTTATACTAAAGAGCTCTTACTCAACCTGCATTTCTCTGTGTGTTTCCCCTATCAGTACTGGGAATTTACCCATCAGAACTGGAGAGGGACAAACTTCAATTAGTCTGGCCTTCATTATGAGGGCTATCTGGGATCTTTCATGAACTGCCACAGCTCAGCACTGGTCTAATTCCAGCACTGCTTCTTATACTTTTTCTCATGCTTGCTCTGCTCTTTTCCTTAATCTCATTCTCCATTTTACCATGATCTTTTCTTTATCATTTTCCCCCTCACAATTTGCATCACTCTGTATCTTCTCTCTATCTTTCTCTTTCCTCCTGGATCCAGTATCAAGACTTCAAACCTCACCTTTTTTTTACCCTTTTATTTTTCTCTTCAAGTTCTCCCCTTTGATAAAGGCCCCTCTAGTTCTATCAATCAGCATTTAAAAAGGAAACTCCATCAAATTTCCTCTCTGTACAAACTGAGACTTTCTTTAAAGAGACCATTTTTTATTGCAACTCAAAAAATGCTCCCACTGATATTACAACTTAACTCAAGGTTATAAAAAGTAGCTTATATATTTTACCAGCCTAGTGATTTTAAGTGTTTATTCTCAACAGATGTGAGGCCGAATTAAAATTTCCAGCACATGCCAGAAATTACAGGTCTTGTTCCAAATAAATTATTACTCAAATGACTTCATGACACTGTCATTCCAGGAAAAAGGTATTTCTAGGTACTGTATCAAAGCCCTAGAGAAGCAACATTTGAAACCCCAGGGTAATGTCTTATGTATGCTATAAAGAGTACCTTTCATCCCAAGTGTTCCTTTCTATGTACTATCTTTATGTAGATATCTTTGGGGTGGAGTAATTGGACAAAAGTATCCCGAGTTAAAATTTCAGTCAAGTATATTGGGTTCGATTCTTACAGATCAAATGATGTAGCATCTCCGACATTTCTGCAATATACAGAAAGCTTGCAATTTCAAGGTGCAGTAGGAAAACAGAACATCACTTGCTTAAAAACTTTAAAGTTGTACAGTGTGGAAATACATTAAAACAGACTTAGGGGTTTTGTTCTGGATTTTTTTAGGAAAGACCCCTTGGAAAGCATTCTCAACAACTGGTTGTGATTTGAAACATCCTTTTGTGTGTGGAATTACGCACAGATTAAAAAAAGCTAAGTCAATTAACTGCATGCAGAAATTCGGCCAGGTAACATTCATGTAACACTCTCTTTACATAAAACAGAACTCCTGTTTACACATGAAAAGACCAGGAAGCTTTTTTTGGGGTCGATTCACCAAATCTAGTATTGCCTTACTGTAGAGAAAGCTGGATATGCCCTTTCATTAGATTTGTCCATTGTATTAAAGAATGTTAAGGCAGTTTTATCTAACCTTGTCAGGCTGCTTTTGAGGATGAAATGAACAGTTTACCACATTTTTCAAAACCACTGCATTAAGTGAATTTTGCCACTTCCCGGGAAACTTCAAAGAAATAGTCTTTATAGGACAATGTTTTACTTTGCATTTTGGGCTCATATGAGATTACAAGATCTCAGCACACCCCTGCAAACTAAGCCCAAGTTCAGCTACGGATGTGCTGTGCACAATTAATTATTCAATAATCTCTTCCCAGATCCTGACCTCCCTGGTAAATCCCAGTTCTCCCTCTCTTTGCTGGTATAGGGAAGCTACACACTCACAACTCCAAATATCTGAACAGTGTTTCTGAGAATAAAAAGCCATCTTATGCATTCACATCACTCTTGCTTTACAAACATATATAAAGAAAAACTTTCTGAAGAATTGTCAAGGATAACATGCAACCAGTCTGCCATCAGTGCTGCTTCTGATGGGGGGGGGGGGGGAAGCTGGAGTCAAATTCCATTCCTTTGATGTGTAGGAACAGGGCAAACAGAACTTACCAGAGCAGTTCTGACCAATACACCAATTGAAAATTATCAGATTTCCTTCTATCAATTTTTTTTTCTCCAAAACAATAGAGCTTAGCTTCCATTCAAATTTCTTGCTTATGATCTGATATTTCTTGATGTTCTACCTAAGTTCAAGGCTCATGCCTCTTGGGATATGTTAAATTACAGAAGCACCATGGAAAATCCAGACATGTAAGGAGGGAGCTACACAAATCAAGAAAAAGTACCAGGACTTACCAAGGAAGGCAAAAAATAACTTCAAACTGATGCAAGCCAGCTCCTTCAGAGAAAATATTAAAGGTCTTCAGAATTTCATACCTTACTATAAAAAAAAAAAAAAAAAAAGAAAACAACTAAAGTGTAGAAAGAGTTTGGCTAGTCTTCTTTCCTTATTACTTCCCAAGCTCCTACTTACCTGAATCCTGAATGGAGCTATGGAGAACTTGTCTTTCAGTTTCACCGTTTGTATTACCTCGTGCATCTGGTCAGAGCAGGTGTCAAGAGTTCCCATTTCAGCACAGGTGTGAATAATTACAGAAGGCTCAAGCAAGGAGTTTGTGTAAGGGTAGGTGTGTCAGCTCTGTGGGAGTCCTAGATTTCTTTCTAGAGAAAGTCTTTCATTGGGTTTAAGTAGTTCAGGTGTATTTCAGAAAAATCTGTCTTGGCAGGCAAGTTCTTCAAATTTGCTGTGAACTCTTGACACAAGTGACTTAGAAGAAACTAAAAAAATCCTCCATAATTTCACAGAGGTGTCCAAAGTATTGATAGATTCCTTCTTTGCTCTGAAATAAGGAATTATGCAAGTGTTTCAAAGAGGTAGGGTGGGAACAGCCACTACCAAATGGTCTCCTGAAAGCACAGTTCTCATTTTGCAGCCACTGTTATGTTTTTACAGGATAACAGCATTACTTGGAGTTTTCTGGTCCAAAGGTTCAGCTGGATGTCAGAGAAAGGACAGAGGTAACTGACTTAGTGAAACTCATTTAATTTCCTCTTTGTTTCTTTTAAATTATACCTCCCTAATCCCTTCTAGCTGCTGCTGAGGATTTCCCAGCCCCTCGGTGCTGTGGATTCCCTTTCCCCTCTGCTATCCCCTGCCTCATCTGTCTTGCTGGCAGCTGTCACACAGCCCCATGCTGCTCTTCCCTTCCAAAGCTGCATGCTTCTCTCTGCACTCTGCAGCTAATCTGAGCATCAATGTAGTAATAAACTGCAGTATATAACAAATAATCTAAACTAGTGGGTGACAAAATTCATCTTGAAATCTTTAAATCCTCAGCCCTTTATATTAGGCATTTTTGAACAGACAAGGGAAGATAAGTTTCCTTAATTCTGTTGCAGGTTTGTTTTTCTTCCAGTTCAGAGCTTTAGACTAATTATTTCCCACAGCGCATGTGGGATGAAAAAAAAAAACCAAACAAACAAAAAAACCTACAGTAAAATTATTATCACCAGCTGACTGATGAATCTACTCTGGGGAGGGCAACATGACACAGTTTACAACCAGTAGTCTACATGCTATCATCTTAATTGGAAAAACACAGTGTTGCCAACTGTCCACATTAGAAAATGGAATGTTGCATTATTATTTTTTTTCTTTTGCCTCCGCCCTTTTTTTTTTTTTTTCCCCCTCCAAATAGAATCATAGAATCATAGAATAGTTAGGGTTGGAAAGGACCTTAAGATCATCTAGTTCCAACCCCCCTGGCCAGGGGCAGGGACACCTCCTGCTAAACCATGTCACCCAAGGCTCTCTCCAACCTGGCTTTGAACACCACCGGGGATGGAGCATTCACAACTTCCCTGGGCAACCCATTCCAGTGCCTCACCACTCTTACAATAAAGAATTTCTTCCTCATATCCAATCTAAACTTCCCCTGTTTAAGTGTGAACCCATTACCCCTTGTCCTGTCACTACAGTCCTTCATGAAGAGTCCCTCCCCAGCACCCCTATAGGCCCCCTTCAGATACTGGAAGGATGCTATGAGGTCTCCACATGGCCTTCTCTTCTCCAGGCTGAACAGCCCCAACTTTCTCAGCCTATCTTCATACGGGAGGTGCTCCAGCCCCCTGATCATCCTCGTAGCCCTCCTCTGGACTTGTTCCAACAGTTCCATGTCCTTTTTATGTTGAGGACACCAGAACTGCACACAATACTCAAAGTGAGGTCTCACAAGAGCAGAGGGCAGGATCACCTCCTTTGACCTGCTGGTCACACTCCTTTTGATGCAGGCCAGGATACAGTTGGCTTTCTGGGCTGCAAGTGCACACTGCTGGCTCATGTCCGTTTTCTCATCGACCAAAACCCCCAAGTCCTTCCTCACAGGGCTGTTCTGAATCTCTTCTCTGCCCAACCTGGAGCTGTGCCTGGGATTGCTCCGACCCAGGTGGAGGACCTTGCACTTGTCATGGTTAAGCTTCATCAGGTTGGTATCAGCCCACTTCACAAGCGTGTCAAGGTCCCTCTGGATGGCATTCCTTCCCTCCAGTGTATCAACCCAACCACACAGCTTGGTGTCATCGGCAAACTTGCTGAGGGCGCACTCAATCCCACTGGCCATGTCACCCACAAAGATGTTGAGCAAGATCGGTCCCAACACCGATCCCTGAGGGACACCACTCGTTACTGGTCTCCAACTGGACATTGAGCCATTGAACACAACTCTTTGCTTGTGGCCATCCAGCCAGTTCTTTATCCACTGAGTGGTCCACCTATCAAATTGATGTCTCTCCAACTTAGAGACAAGGATGTCATGTGGGACAGCGTCCAATGCTTTGCACAAGTCCAGGTAATTGACATCAACTGCTCTACCTCTCTCCATCAGTTTCGTAGCCCCATCATAGAAGGCCACCAGATTGGTCAGGCAGGATTTCCCCTTAATGAAGCCATGCTGGCTGTCACGAAGCACCTTGTTCTTTTTCATGTGCCTCAGCATGCCTTCCAGGAGAATCCACTCCAAGATTTTGCCAGGCACAGAGGTGAGGCTGACTGGTCTGTAGTTCCCCGGCTCATCCATTTTCCCCTTCTTGAAAATGGGGGTTATATTTCCCTTTTTCCAGTTGTTGGGAACTTCACCTGACTGCCATGATTTTTCAATTATGATGGACAGTGGCTTAGCAACTTCATTTGCCAGCTCCTTCAGGACCTGTGGATGGATTTCATCAGGTCCCATGGACTTGTATACATTCAGGTTCTTAAGATGGTCTTGAACCAGATCCTCTCCTACAGTGGGCTTAAGGTCTTCATTCTCACAGTCCCTGTGTCTGCCTTCCAAGTCTTGGGTGGTGTGGTCAAAGTATTTGCCAGTGAAGACTTTGGCAAAGAAGTCATTAAGAACCTCAGCCTTCTCCAAATCCAGGGTAGCCAGCTCTCTCGATAGCTTCCGGAGGGCGCCCACGTTGTCCCTAGTCTGTTTTTTATTTGCAATGTACCTATAGAATCCCTTCCTGTTATCTTTCACATCCCTAGTCAAGTTTAATTCTAAGTGGGCCTTAGCTTTCCTCACCTGATCCCTAGCTTCCCGGACAGCATCCCTGTATTCTTCCCAGGCTGCCTGTCCTTGCTTCCACCTTTTATAAGCCTCTTTTTTCCTTTGAATTTTCCTCAGCAGCTCCTTATCCATCCAAGGAGGTCTCCTGGCACTCCTGCAGCACTTCCTTCTAGTGGGGATGTATCGCTCCTGAGCTTGCAGCACGTGATCCTTGAATATCAACCCACAGTCTTGGGTCCCCCTGTCCTCTAGGGCTTTATCCCATGGAACCTTACTGAGCAGATTCCTGAAATAGCCAAAAACTATTAGATCTTTTGTATGGTTTTGCTTAGTGAAGATTTTTATGGGCTCATAAAGACAGCCTTAATGAGACAATATAAGTCCCACTGCATGGGAGCTCAGTGTTTTCATTCCCAACACTAATTTTCTGAACAAAAAAGGGAAGATAGCAGAAAAGCTTTTTCAAACATTCAAGTTCACCCTCAGAAAGTGCCTGAGATTAAGCTCATGATCCACGAGTCGGGAACTTCCTGGCCTGTCCTCCCTTGTTCTCCTCAGCTGCACATCCAGAACAACAGTCTAGAGCACTTCAAAACTTTTTATATAATTACCTGATACTACTGTGAAAAAATACAATTTTGCATTTAAAGCATACAGGAACTTTCAGAAGCATCTGACAAGTCACTGAATTAAATGGGTGAGGCTCAAGCTGATGCTCTAGCTATTGTTCTGTTTTTCTGTCCTTGGATGAACCACTTAAATCCTACTGTGTCTCAATTTGCCATCTGGCAAAAAAACCTCTTCTGTAGACTATGTCACACCAGGTTTGATCCTTTTGTGAGGAAGGTACAGTCACAGTGCTTAATTACATAATGTAAAAGAATTCCAGTTGCTTTCATGCTGTGAAGCACATTTCTTAGGCCTGTCCTTGCTCAAAGTATCAAAATATTTTTAGAATATGTGGAAGAAAGGTTGCCTCTAGTCCATCTTCTGTGAGATCATAATTATCTCACAGTATTTCTTGACAGATCTGTCAGTTGCAACTGTCTAGTTCCAACCAATTGAATTATGCAGAAAAAAAAAGAAGATACTAGAGCAATTAAAATGAGATAAGAGCTCTTTGAGGGGCAGAAAAGCTTAGTATAAACAGCATAAAATTACGTAAATAGCACAACATAGCATAAAGAAAAATTAACAAGTCCAAGATGTAATGGTCTGTGGGTTTGTTCCAGCAGTCATAACACTAGATAACTCATGCCTATTGCAATCTTCATGACTTATTTTGTACTGTTGTTTCAGTTTGTATGTAATATGACTGTGGATGTAAAACAAGTCACCAACTCACCGCTTCTAACCTTTCAATTCTCAGGTCTTCATCTCAAAACCAGACACAGAGTAGAACTGAAAAAGAGAAAGATGATTTAAGGGATGGAATGCTTTTCATACAAGTACTGACTACAGCTTTTTATCATGGAAGAAAGACAGCTGAGTGGATGTATGATAGAGATATTTAAAACATGAGCGGAATGATGACAGTAAATAAAGAATCAATATTCATTTTTTTTTCCAACACAAGGACTATAGTGCACTGAATAAAACCAGCAGGTAGAAGGTTTAAAAGAAAGAAAAGATACTACTTTGTCATGCAACAGTCAACTATTGGTGCTAAAATTTACATTTGTTCAGCAAATGATAAACTCATAGAAGAAAAATCCGTAAGGAGCTGTTGAACAGAAATGTAATACATTTAACCTCAGAAACACTGAGCTGCAAATAGTTGACGGCTGGGAGAGTATGTGACCAGTATTTGCTTGTCCTTTTCTTATGAACTTCCATGGGATCTAATAGTGTCATGAGTGACAACTGAAAATCCTATCTAGTCCTGTCTAGTATACTGGCTCAGCATAGCTATTCTCAGGTCTCAATTTCTGAGGTTTCAACATGTGAAGTCATTTGACCACTATACAGTCAGTGGTGATGGATCATATTTGTTCCTGACTTCAGAGGAAGCCTTTTGCACAAGTGCAGAGTCCTGTTTCGAGATGCAGTTCAGCACTGTGGCCCATCCTTCCAGTGGTCTCCATCCCATTTGTCTGCTGTGCTGAATCCAGCACATGAACCCTTGAAGGGAGAGATGCTACAAACTGTCTGGCAAATGTCCTGAGGTATGACTGTAGCATCAAAGGACTGCAAGACCAGTCAAATATAAAACTGAAGCAGAAGCTCTGAGATTCAACAGAAATGCTGTCTATGGGCAGAAATGGGGTTTGAGTCAGAAGGATGAGCAATGAAACTGCATACCCGAGTAACTGTATGTAAAACATTTTATTAAAATGAATAAAAGTAGATGATCATGATAGGCTAATATGCTACGTTCCTCTCCTTATTGGGGAACACAGAAATGAGTAACACTTTCCTTATTTCCACCTCTAAAAATGTAACTAATGTTATTTAAGCTTTCGTGGTCCTTTTTTTTCTTTAATTCTTCCCACCCCTCCATATGTGGTCAGAAAAAATATTGTATATGTTCTAATTAACCTTTTGCTTAATCACTGAAAATATATTATAAAATTTCACCCTTGTTGACACAATAGGATTGGACAGAAAGGTCACTGGGTGACAATGCTGGAAACGAGGAGTCAGTATGAAATGGAATGGGGGACATTGTGCTTTCTTGGAGAAAGATGAACTTGTGATAACATAATCAGTTCAGTGTGACTGTTTGGCTAGGCGGTACATTCAAATCAACTGTCTATCCTACAGCCAAACAATTTTCCCTTTTTTTGCTGCACTGTGTTGCCAAGTAAATCATACTACAGCATGTTGGTTCTCTTCACAAAGTGTCTGACATCTGTGTCTGCATTAAAGATGCCAGCTTAATTTTCTGGGAATATGAAAAACCACAATAAATAAAGCAGTTCACGTCTTTGCTTGCTGAATGATGCTGTAATGTATAACTACCAGAATTGCCTTCAGTTTTCTATAAAATACCCCAAATGAAGATGACAAAAATACAATAGAACCTCCTTGTACAGATTTAAAAAAAGCCCCACAACTTCATATCTTTGAGTTAGGTAGAGGATTATGAAGACTAATCAGAGGTCATATACTCCTTTTGTCATTATCCAGAATGGGAAATATCCTAATTAAAATTTCCAGAAGAATGCCTTTTGCAAGTTTTTAAAGTTCAGCAGACTTGGGATCTTATGAAGTGCTTAATAACGAAAATATTCTATGGAGAATTTTAAGTCAAGGAAGAAGAAACATGCCATTTCTTAATTAGTCTGTGGCCTGTTTCCCCATTGGGCAGCCTTGTCTCTCAAAGCACTTCAAGTAAAGCAATCTGCAAGTGCCTTCTTTGGCATATTTGCATATTCACTGGATGGGTGTTTGATGTGGCATTTGAAAACCTTTCAAATTCAAGAGAGAAGGAGGAAGAAATCACCCATCACCATTGAACATGGAGAGTAACCAGTAGACATTTTCATTTTACTACAGCCAGTAAACACAACCAGTAGCCTTTGATTCATCTGCAGTGTTTTGTTAAGATCTTCTCCACTTACTGAAAGATGAATATTTTAAGCTCTTGCTATTGATTTCAAAGAGGAGCTGTCCTTTTAATCTGGAGAAACATACCTAAATAAAATAATACAGATCCTATCTAGATATATTTGAAGAAAAAAAGAGTTATGTAAACCATGAAAAAAAAAGGAAAAAAAAAAAAAGGGTGGAAAAATGGAGCCAGAAAAAAAGTGCATTTAGGGAACGGGGGAAAAGTTAAGTCTAGAAAGACAAACCAAAAGGAAATACCTTCTGTGTTAGTTTCTTGAAGCATCTATGTTTCCCAACGGTCCAAATACCTAAATAAATTACCAGATTATTTTCTGTATTTACCTTTTCTTGTGTAGTCACTTCAACCCATCACTCATGAACTAGAACCAATTGCAAACAGAAATCAACATAGATCAAGATTTGATAAGGCTTACTAGCTAAAACCAATCCAAATTAAAACTCAGTCATTTTTCATAATCAAAGTGAGATCTGACTAAATCTTCATGAGCTTAGTATCTTCTGCTCTGCTATTTAGCTTTCAGCCTTTTTTCCCCATTTCTATTTTCTAAGTTTTGTTTCTTTTATATATCCTATTTTCCCTTGTTTTTTTCCCTTCATGTTCACCCTGAAAACATTAAGTAGAAATAGCAAAAAACATAATCTGGAGCAAGCACCATTAAAAGGAACTTAAGAGCTATTAACTAATTCACTGGCAGTGGAACCAACAGCACACAACCATGACAGACACTAACAAACAACAGGAGACTTGTGTTACTGTGGTGGTTCTCAGTTACTGATAGCAATCCAGTGAGGATTTTTCCATCTGATGGCTGTGTCTTGAGGATCATAGGGTCATAGAGTGGTTTGGGTTGGAAACCCTCTTGCCACAAGCAGGGACACCTTCCAGTAAACCAGGTTGCTCAAAGCCCTTCCAGCCTGGCTTTGAACACTTCTAGGGATGGGGCAGCCACAACTTCTCTGGGCAGCCTGTTCCGGTGTCTCATCACCCTCATGGTGAAGAATTTCTTCCTTTTATCTAATGCAAATCTACCTTCTTTCAATTTAAAGCCATGCAACCTTGTCCTGTCACTATATGCCCTTGTAAAAAGTCACTCTTCAGACTTCTTGCAGGCCCTCTTTAGGTTCTGGAAGCTGCTTTAAGTTCTCCCCTGAGCCTTCTTCTGGCTGAACAACCTCAGCTCTCTCAGCCTGTCATGACAGGAGAGGATAAATAAAAACTTCAGCATATAAAGAGAGTTTTCTTAAATCTAAGACCAGATCCCCAGCTGCTGTAAAGTGGGGATGCATGGAGGAAGCAATCTGTGGTACATGGTGACATGAAGCCTCATTACTTCTAAAGAAACAGGAATAATGACATATATTCTTCAATGCCACCTGCTGGCACTTTATTTAAGTGAATTCTTCAAAATAAATACATTAAACATTCTTATAAAAACGTGTGTCTGAAGACTCATAATGTTTAGCTTTCCATGTCTGGACATAGACAAATATGAATCTGGATTGCTCATGACCACTGCTTCAATTCCCCCTGTTATCTTATGAGCTATCTGAGGGATGCCACAGATGTTTTTTCAGTGGCAGGACTGACTGAACTATTTAAAGGATCCATTCCATCCTATGAATCTAACTTTTCATGTTAGCAAGCATTTTATGCACTAACTATACAGTAAAAGTATTCTTTAACTGGTCAGCAACGTCTCTGAGATACTCAAATTTACAGGAGATTTCCTAAATCTATTTGTACATAAAAACAATGAGAGTGCTAATAATTACAACTAATGTGTTTATAGTCAGTGTTTCACACACAGCCATTAACTAGAGCTTTTCCTTGCTCTTCCCTGCGTCTGTAAGTGCACAGAACAAATGCTGAGAAGGCCTGACAGGCTGTCCGTGTAGACAGGAGTTGGTTGTGGCATTACAAAACAGAGATATATTTGTAACAGGACCAACAGCTGAAAAATACGGAAGACTTGTGAGAAGCTTAATGTGCAATAGAGCTTGATGCTAGGGGTGAAAGGGAGGGCACTGGGACAACTAGTGCTTCTGATCTCTGACTAGTCTCCCTTTAACATAATGATAAATGATCCTCAATGAATTCTACATTATGGACTACTGATTATACTTAAATTATTTTGAAAGCTTAGAATAATGTTAAATTAACACTTTCTCGTGATTTCTAGGATAAGGCTGTCCAGTGCTGTCACAGACTTTAAATGAGCTTTTGCAGTATTCGGGGTTAGTCTTGTCTGGTCCATATTCTGTCAGAAATTTACCAAGAAGCTATGCTTCTAAGATTATTTTCATACTTCTTACACATGAGAGGAGCAGCAAGGAGGTTACTTAATATAATTGGCACTTATTATATTCACCCTTTTGTGTATTATTTTAATTAATCCAGGACAGACATAATTCAGAAGACCTTTTTCAAACTAATCTGACTATAAAGCAACGTAAATTATTAACCTTTTAATATTTTCATTTTTACTGAAACACTTCAAGCACCATACATCAAAATCTGCATTCACTCACCATCGTTCTTCTTTAGAAAAGCTTTTTTTTTTGTCAATAAAGTCAGCAGTGTTAATCCAGGAGGAGGATGTGGCCCCAGATCACAGGAGATACAACCAAACTGAAATTGTTTAAATAGCACAAGAAGACTGGAATGGTTTGTGACATGTAGCATTGTCTTACACCTTTTGTAGTCATTAATATCAATACTTTTATACCAATGTCTGCAAATGGCAGACACATACATGATTCTATTCCCAGAAAACCCTATGGTACTGGACTCCATTCTTAAAGATAATGCACAAAGAGATGGACTACAATTTATACCAGCTAAGAAAGAATAATGTGAGGTTCAGAACTACAGTATATATTCATATCCTTTTAAGTTTAGCGAAAGCTTCTCGTTTTTCATAATAGTGCCTCATAGCCATATTAATATATAAAAAAATTACTTGAATTTTTAAATTCTATTTGGGCTCTCTCTGCAAGACTTACTTCATTTTGTGAAGATACATTGACTCTTTTATTTCCAGGCTGAATTCAGTATTAAACTAATGCACAAATCTTTTCAGGAAATGGGAAGGTTAAGAAGCCATAGATGTTCTCTAAGCCAAAGTACAGAGGTAATCATTAAGGTCCAAAGAGATAGAAAATGCAAACAGAAAAAATTTGAAGATAAAGTCAAATGCTTGTCAGCCTATGAATGACCCCATGCTGAGTACATTTTATAAGCTCAATTCCTCCAATTAAAAAAAACCCAAACCAAACCGTACTATATTTTCTGAATGCATCAGGTAGATTTCTTGTACTGTCACCAGTGCAGAAGTTCAGTTACTGAGTTTCAGAAGAAAGAGCACAGGTGCTTGTTGTTGATTGGAAACACTGAAACGTATATGCATAGATTTGTATGATAGAGAAGACTGTCAAGCTTTGCTACACTGTTCAATGATGCTAGTCTGGTTTTTTTTCACCTGGGACCTGACTCTAGCTGTGATATAGCTATTAAGTGAAAAATGAGGACTGAACAATCCTTGATCTGGCTATCTAATAAGCTCAAAGATAAAATCAATCAAAGTTCAAGCCATTGGAAAGTCAACTCCTATTTAGGAGCCTCTAATTTAAAACACTTTTGCCACTTCTTTCAGGCAAGGAGCTTTCCAGAGTGAGTGGGAAAGAATGTATCCTGCCATAAAGATATAACTGAAAATGAACTGGATCTGTTGAATCTACCAGCAGAATCACCAAAGGAAAGTACCAGATGTGACCACTGGTAGAAACAGTGTATGATCTGGCACAGTGCTATAATGTCAGCAATGTGGCACAGCTTTATTTTGCTCTGTCAAACACTCCTTGTGATACCAAATGAATTGTTCCTCTAGAATTTGAAAGAGTTAAAGTGGAAAAAGAGGAAATTCATAGCATTCCTCATGACTAAAGTGATAAAACCAATCTACTCTAAAAACACAGAGACTGAAATCTGCCCTTTGTATAAATCCACAGGATTTAATTGCAGGATGAATTCAGGGTGAACATTGCTACCTAGCCTCAGATTAGAATAAAGATTTTTAAAACCAGAAAGCACAAAAACCTTATTTCATTTCATGAAGCTACACAGATTTACATGCACCTATCATTTATTCCCTTCTCTTGATTAGCAACCTTTTTTGTCATTTGATCAGCTAAAATGTGCACATCAATTTTTATCCAAAGATGAAAAGGAAAAAAAGGTAAATAAAATGTAGGAGTAAAAAACCAGAGAAAGCCTTAGGGAAAGTAAAACTAAACCAGTAAAGATGTAAAAAGTAGGCTGAGGCATTAGAATAGAAAAAAGAGCATACCTTTCTTCTGGGTCAGGCTTCACCTTCCCAAGGGCCCAAGTCCTTCACATATGGGTCCTTCATTTTATCTGGATTTTTTTCTTTTCCCCTGCCAATACAGTTACACTGAAAATTTAATGTCCATGAAAAGAACACTTGGACTCAATAGCAGCTAAAGTCATTAACTGAAAAAAGTTACTCTGAAATGGGTTGTATCATTCACAAACAACTTGATGATCCTTTGGTCTTGGTCGAAATTACTATTATTTTTAACATGCCAGTAAACTATTCTGAACTTTACCTTTCTCTCTGATGACACAGACAGTGAATGAGGAAAAATTAAAGGCTTTTCCTTTGTGAGAATAAAAAAATAAAAATCACTCAAAGGACAAGATAAAAAAAAACTTTCAGTACAGTGATAGGGTTACCAGGAACAGGACAAGGTATATGCTGCCCAGAGGGTTATTCTGTTGCAGCACCTTCTATCTTGGGGAAAAGTACTCTTGCACTGCGATCAGGAAAATGATAGGCACTATTGCCAGAAGAGCTCACTATCTTGATGAAGTCTTTTTTCACTAACATTGTTAAAACTTGCAGTAGGATTAAGTTTTTGAGCCTTCTAAACCAGAAACTGTAATACTGGACTTTAAAAAAGGAATAAATAAATAAATAATTTTAAAAAAGACTGGTGGAGTGCAGTGAGAGAAACACAGCATGGAGGCCCTATGATTAATAAATGGTTTTCAAAATCTGCATTGACTTGTTCTAACAACCCAAAAGTTGGAATAGTTGGGTTAGAAATAACACCTTAATATTGTGATGTTGAATAAAAATTACTACCCTAGAAAGAACCACTGCATCTCTATAGCATCACAGAAGTCTAACAGGAAAACAATTTTCAACATTTTCAAATTACTTAAGATATTGTTTGGGTTCATGAATATTAGAAAAATAATCCTGAAAGCAGGATTTACTAGCCTAAAGACAATCCCTCAAAGAAGTGAAGGAATCCACTATGCTTTATTAATTTAGGACAGACAGGAGAAAACACTAGAAGGACAAACTTGAATTAGCAGTGAGTAGCACAAGATGAGCTAATATGTCTTTTTCACAAGCATGTGATTTAGCCAGATGCTGATAATTAAAAATATTCATCTGAGGGTGACTGATTACCAAGTAGAGCTACAAGTCTTTGGGAAAACCCGTCTCATGAACAGCCCTATTTTTTAAAACAAAGCCAGAGCCCAGTGAATGTGCCACATCAAAAAGCCAAATTAAAGTCACTGGAGACATTATAAACCAGGAGGAAAAAAAATACATAAAAAAGTTAGAACAATCAGTTAAGAGATGAACTTTTTCCTTTTCCTGCAATGCTTCGAGCTTCTTTTCAGTGTCCCTCTTCAGGGAAAGCTTTGGATCCTTGTTCCAGGGCTGTTTACTTGACATTATAAGGGAAACCTAGTTGGAAATTCTTGGCCAAAACAGAAAAAAAGCTCTTCTTTATGAACCCTATCAGGGGTTTCAGTACAATTATACATAACTATATATAAGGTGGATCATACTGGTTATCTCAGAGTCAATATACCACAGTCCGGTTGCTGATGCATGGACCTCTCTCTTATATATTATACGCAGGATCATTTAGTAAGAGTAAGCACTGCACTTTGTGCCATTACAGTAGAACACCTCATAACAGTTTGGGTCTATGTGACACGAAGTTTCTAGCAGAAATACATATCATTGTTCTAAAACCCACAGCTTAGATGTGACGTGAAACCTCCGCTGAATGTACCATTTCACAAGTTGAAATATTTTTGATGCTGTTGTTAAATCTGAATCACAAAGCTGATTTGCTGAAAGCAGCTGTTTTCAGTTTTTAGTCAGGCTCACACACTTTGGTTGCCTACCAGCAAAGCCTGAATTCATTCATTTTCAAGCATTTTTGACCTCTCATCTCCATTTCTGTGAGCAGACAGCACACACTGTGTTTGGGTGAAGTCACGTGCCTTGAAGCAAAGCATAGAAGTGCTTTAAATTGATTTGTCCTTATTGTTTTCTATCATTTAATGTGTTGCTAGTACATGGGGCTACTCCTAGAGATTACCTGCAGGTACATTTTCAATGCAGAAACACTACACGCTGAGAAATTGCAACAGGTATAGCTATGTTATGTCTCAGGGGCACAACTTGCACCTGGTGTGTGCAGGCTCAGTGTGCTGTCCAAGCACCTCATGGACACATGCAAAGGTTCTGGGTGCTTCTGAACCAGACAAACCTTCCTATTACGTAGGCCAAACTGCAAGAGAAAGGCTGTAGTTCTTGAAGAAAGAAAAGTGAATTTTTCAAGCAGCTGAGGGAAATCTCACTAGAAATAATTTGATGGAATTGATAAAGGAGAAATTTCAGTCTAATATTGTGATGCTCTCATCAGTGTCACCACGACTGGTGAGACTTGTTCAACTGTGTAATAATCATCCAGGAAAACAGATGAAGTTTTGTCACATGAAAAATGGAAGAATAATTTGACATATCACTCAGATGTATACTTTCTGAAACAGTTCTGCACTGGCAGGTGGATAGGACAAATCAGCTCTTTTCAAGATCTTGGGCAATCTCCTTATCAGTTGTATATCAGTATCTCTTCTATGAAATCAGGTGAGAAATCCTACCTTACATCTGACAGCTTGACATTGAGTATCTGTGAGGCTTAATGTCTACCTAACAAAGCACCTCCACTGAAATCTCATAGGGATTTCATCTTTGCAATTGTGTGACATGAAAATTTCCAAAATGGTAATAGAAAACTCAAAAGACATCGTAGGAATAAGTGATTATTTCCAACTAATATATCTCTATGACTATGCAAGAGACCTGATGCATGTGAAAGCTCCATGTCAGTAGCGAAGATCACAATCTAGTCCTTAATGGAGTTAGGAAGAGGAGGAATGTTTAAAATAATGGTGAAACATTCCTTTTCTTAAAGGCAAAGCAGATTTCAGAAAAAACAAAAATGTTTCCTATTACAAAGTATGTTACCTGTGAGCTGAATTCTTTTCCCTTTAAGAGAAAAGACAGCTCTGTGCAAAAGAAATTGATATTGGGATGCTCATTACAGGGCAATTATACTCTATAGCAAATGCAGTTCTGGAACTTCCATGAAAATCTTCTGCCACTTTTCCACTGGTCATAGATCACATTTTCCAGGCTTAGACATCAGAAGCCTGATAAGTGAGTAATCCTTAAAGAGTTTGCCTTCATCTTTTGTAACCTGCAGGGAAAGGGCTTCTCTGAGATTCAAAAGCTCACTGATGGTAAATGGTTCAGGTGAGACCATTTTCTCCAGCAGTTTTATCCTCACTGAAGTTAAACCCACTGCACTGAGTACTCATCTGCTGTTTGAAGGTGAAGGGAAGAAAGAAAAAAGAATAAAATGCAATCTTTCCCCAGCTCAATCCAAATGCCTTTTCTGTAGACCTTGGAAACCGATTGCAATTTCAGTCAAAAGAGCTTATCTAGTGGGGGCTACCTTTTGCTCACGAAACATTCTCACCAAATGATAAAAAAAGAGATACAAACCCCAGGAGGACTGAATCCAAGTGAGAGGCTCACTTCTTTCTGTCACTTGGTTTGCTCCAGAACAGGAGGGAGTAGTATGTTGCAGCCTGCTATCACAAAGGCAGGATCCACCATCTTAAAACCTCTCTTCACCTAGTCTGTAAGAAATGAGAAATGAGACTGGAGCTCTCACCATTTTCCTGCTTGGGCACATGCTTGACAGCTCAGCCAGGCATTTCACCCACGGCATTTCATCAAAGCTTCCACATCCCCTACAACTCCAAACACACACACAAACACCCACGGAGTTTAGAAAATAATAGCAGTGTGCTGACAAAGGTTCATTGTGAAGCACGCTGTCATAGCAGCAAAGGCCTCTCTAAATCCACACAAATGTTTTCCTTTAGATGGATCTAACTGATGATAGAATGCAAAATTGACAGAAATGGACCCTAAGGTAAAAAGAAGAGATCATGGTTACACTATGTGATATTGCAGAAGAAGAAAGGGATCACCCTTTATTTGGGAATAACAAAATATTTATGTATGTGGGTAAATTGTTTTTTCCATCATTATATTTGCACTTGAACATGGAAGAAAGTAAACTGACATCTGTGGTCTTTGCATTGTTCCTTTCTAACAGCAGGACATACGCAATAAGATACATTTGCTTTACTTGCCATTTATTTAGTGCTTTAACTAGATATAATCCTAAAGAATAGCACTTACATTGTAGCTGCTGATTAAAGGTTTTCCTCAGAAGTGATGTATGAATCCTCACTTTACCCCAGCACTGAGACCTGTAGAGCTGCTGTAGTCAGGAGCTGTGCATGGCATGCCTGCGCCGAACTGAGGAGCACATTAATCAGAGCCATGGGAGGCCTTTTCACCCGGCTGCGTATGTGAAACAGAAAGGGGAGCTGGAACATGCGTCCTAACTGAAGGGCCAAATGTATGAATTTCAAATGCTTCTTTTCTTAGAGCCCTTGAGACAGATCTAAAGGGACAGCTTGGGATAGAACAAAAAAGCTCTACCATAAATCCAGAAAAAAATAAGAAGAAAATAAGGTAAGACCAGTCCTCGCAGGATACAGGATACTTGCCTGGCTGTACAGTGGGTCTGAGGCCTTTACAATGTATGTTCTGACAGGTATTTAGATGTATGCCATTCCATGACTACGGGAGATAACCTCTTGATTTTTGATCCATTATAAATAGACCAAATAAATTTTTTTTGTCATTCACTAACTCTGTAATATTTTCTTTATTTGATCTCCTCCACTTTCAATTATGAAAGCCTTTGAGATTTGAGTTGTTAGTCAGGCATGGGGGTGCCTCATTTAAGGGCTTTTTGCAACGGTTTAATTAGCAATCAGAGACTTAGCTGCTTTGCTCAGAGACATTGTCAGAAGAAATAGTGACCCTTTCATATTAAGTTTGGAGAAGTAGATTTCTACTGATGTTTTATGGGCTGGTATAGGTCTGTTTCTTTGGCTTTTTTCTCATTCTCAACACCACTATGGTAAGTATCTCGATTTTCTAGTTCTCTACAAAAAAGATATTTCTTATCTCCAAACTTGGATAACCAGAAGTCAAAATTTTCCCTATTACAACATCAAATCCATTAATTCTTGAGGTCAGAGATAACCACATGGTCATGTAATAAATTACTGTAGGAGACATTCACAGTCAGGTCTGTATGTAAAAATTATGTTGTAAACTTACATTGCAATAACCAGAACCGTATTTTATACCTTCACAGCACCAGAATGTGCAGTTAGCTGCTTAGGTGCTTAGATCAATAGCACATTGCCAATTAACTGCAGATGCACTTTTCTGCCTAGATTTCCAAATACATTTTAAAGCACCTTTTCCTCTGTTGTAGAAAACAATTCTCATTATGTAAAAATCTTTGTATTTTGAACCCTTTATTTTAACATGTAGAGCCCTTCCCCTATGGGAGGATAGGCATCAAAGTTCACAGTACATCCACGGACTGGATGAAGCTGCTTTGTTTCAATGCATATAATGTTATTATAGACGAGTCAACTGAATATTGTAGATTTTAATACAGGCTACATATACGTTTAAAACAAGGATGTGTATACTATGGAAATGTAATTAATCAAGCTACTTTTAATTAATGCTTAGAAATAGCTGAAAAATAAATGCTAGCTTACTTCCTGCATTAATGCTGACATTCAGATTTTTTGTTGTGGGCCTTTTAATGTAAATGCATAGTCTGAAAAGCTATTGAGAAAATTTTTAAGAAAATTTTAAGAAAATTCCAGAAAGCTGTGAATGAAAAATTTTTAAGTAGTACCTCAAAGCAATATTTAGTTTTAATATTTTATTCAGAAATATAATTGGCTTTTTCATATAGAAAACTTTCTTTTAGGAAATCCTTATTTGCTGCTGGGAAATATTTCTGCCTAAAATATCTTAAACTGTGATACTTTTGAATATTTGAAGTTTAGATATGCTACAGATACTGTGAAGTATCATACACTGAGCAGATAAAAAAATGTAATTCACATCCTATGGCTTTAAAGGCCTTTTTTTTTTCATGAAGCACTAAAGCTGTTAAAAACTGCTTTACTTCACTGGAAGTGAAGCCTCTGGGATAGCATGTGTTCTGTGCCCAAGTGGCCCAGAGGGAATTGTCACCAGGATTTCAGATGAAGTTAAGATAGCTTAAGGCCATTACAAGTCATTTTTCTAGACAGGCCAGGATGCTTTCAGTGTCTCAGGCATCATGGGGTACAAGGTACTGAACTAACCCTTCCCTTAGAGGCTTTGGTTAAATGGCTGAAGAAGGAATGCTAGGGAAAGATGAGCTGCTGCACTGGCTCTCTTCCTTACATCTTGATAGCTGTGGAGGAGACACTAACTGGTATGTGAGCTATTTTCCCAAGGAAAGCTTGCTGAAGAAGGAAGTAAATGAAGTGGGAAATGTCTACAAGATGTCCAGATGTTCAGCTGCAGGACAGCAGAATACTTGCACTGAAATCTGAATTATTCTGCACGATACTAGTTAAGCATTTGTGTTCTTTTGGTCTGGTCAGCTTTAGGAAGCTAAATTGATGGATTTCAAGCACATTATCAGAGCAAGAGTAGAAGACAGTGGCAGTAATTAAAACTACAATGATCCACATTGTGTCTTTTATATTTTAAATAAGGTGAGCTAGGTCATAAAGTTTAAATACTCTTGGTCTATAAAACAGAAAAAAAATTTTAAAGTAGCACCATATAATGCCATAAGAGAGATCCTTGCAGACCTAGAAGAAATATAGGTAATCTAAAAGGCACTGTCTATTATTATATACATTACTGCAATTCAGTCCTTGGGCTCCCTGCTAGGAATATTTGAAAGAGTGACAGTGATGGTCAGTTGCTGATTAATGTACTAGAAGCATGCTGTTAGGGGAAAAAAATAAAGCATATTCTGCCCTTTGTACAAGGCCTCAACATTACATCAAAATATTCTTAATAAAAATTACACTGACAGGATTGCAGAAAAGGTTAATATCAATAGTTCTTCTAATAGAGACAAAGTAAATATCTGGGCATCTGAGCTAGGTTATTGACAGCTAGTGTGTGTGCATATGTGAATGTGCATGTGTGTGACTAAAATGACCAGTTTCCCCTGCAGAATGCACCACTGGGGATAGAATGATACAGGGAATGGCTTATGGCCTGTGTGTCTGGTGGTAAAAATCAATGACTTGCCTTATTGAAAGGTGCCCTCAGGGGCCAAAAGCAGTGAATAGCTTATTAGTTGATGCATGCATGCTGGCAGATGATAAAGCAGCATTAAAATCAGTCATAGACCATAACAAAGTACCCATCCCCACCTTAAAGCTAGTGTGTACTTCTGTCTCAGGGGAATATTCCTCCGTTAACCCAAACTGTGCAGTAACTCATCTTTAACCACAGAACAAATATGTAGTAAAAAATGATCCAATAATGATTTCTTATGATTCCTGATTCAAAAAAATATAGCTGATAAATTACTGATGTGCAGGGCAAGGTTCTTTTTGGTGTATTTACGTATATTTTTGTGTTTGTATAAAAAAATCTATTTTGCTATTATTTGGAATGGTGTGTATGGACTCCAGCTCAGGATCTGGCCTGATACCAGAGACGTTTTACTCATTTCAAAAATAAAAAGGAAAACATGGAGTGATGCAACAAAAAGTTGGTGCAATAGAAAGAATATCGTGACCTTTATTTTTCCTGTCAGTGAACTCTGTTTCAGAGTATATTCAGGTCACGCATTCAGATACAAAGACCAATGTACGACTACATTGTCACTGAAGTATTTATTGATCTAAAAATGTTGTCATGCTAAGCATTACGTGTCATTCCCTGGGATGCTTAGCTTTGATGGCATACATTTGAGTAATGCAAATAACGTCTTCAACAAACATAATAGCCATTTAATATGAAGCTTTCCCATAAGATGACTAGGTAGATCCAGCCTAACAATTAGAGGTGGCAGTTTCTCCTGGTTGCAGGAGGAACGTACTGACTTCAGTAAGTATTTTCATGCTTTAATTATTTCCTAAGAGAAACTGACGGCATCTGTGCTTGTATCCATGGATATCCAAAACTAGTACAAAGTGTGCCTTTTTTCAAAGGACTTGACACTTCAAATATGTACTATTTTGTCTTGAAATATGCCATAGTGATGGCCATATGGGGCAGAATAATTCCCTTAGCTGGAGTAACTGATGTGTAGCATTTATTAAACAGATGGATAGACACGTGTACACTCACACACAGATCTGCTAACATTATGTTAGTTGTGGCACTCCCTGAAGGCCATGCCTCTGGAAACCACAGGCAGAAATCCTGTCATCATATTGTTATGTGGAAAGGTGCTAATAGCTTCCATAACGGAGCTTCTAATAGAATGCTATACAAAAAGTGTTAAGCATATAGTATAGCAGTTGCATCCAGAAAGTCATCACAGCTCTTGCATCACTTAAGCGCTTGTCTTAGAAATTTCTGAACTTCCCATTGTAGCAGCCACTGAAGGAAGATCAATTGGGGTATCTTTGCAACCTTGCTTGTCCCAGAGCAGCCTTGCAGCATGAGTTTCCCAGGCGTAAAGTCAAGGGAAGCAAGACAGAAAGTGTCTAAGCAGCTGGAATTGGTTGAGATTTGTCAGTGCCCTGAAAAGTGTCAGAAATTTTGGTGGTTAGGATGGAGACATCCCAGTTGAGAAATCTACAGCTGGAAGTTGTTGTCCCCTCTCCCTAAGGAAGCAGGCCTTATCAAGTACAAAATGTATGCCTCTTACATTTTGAACAATCCTTCATACTCCATCACAATGTAAAAGACTATTTCTTTTCTATTGTGGCAGATATCTAGGGCTTTATTGACTGTACAGAATAATTCAAGAGAAAACCAAAAAAGCATATCAAAAATCCCCATCTAAATCACCACTGGCAAATTAAACTTGTGGAAAACAAATGGCGATCATTTTTTATTAGCTACCCACAAATTTAAATGTAAGAGAAGACAACACGCCATGATGTAACCTGAAAATTTTTTGCAAAATAGAGCAGCAGGTGTAAAGGAAATGTCATACATCAGATAGAAGTGAGTGGCTGAAGTTTTTCCTTCTGCTTTGCAGAATAGCAGTTGCATGACCTTATACAAATTTAATCTATCTGTTTGTTTCACAGGTACGTATGCAGAATGCTACAAAGCACTGCTGAAGAAATAGAAGACTAGTGTTCTTGTATTACTTTGTCTTCTTCAGAACAGCTCACGTGATACTAAGCTGTAAATGTTTTCAGCTCTTCATTACTTCATTCTACTCTATAAAGCACTTTATTGGGGGTGGTCCACATGTGTAAACTTGGACAAGCCACTCCTTGTATGGCATTTTCCCACCAGCTACGTAGGGGTGAAAGCATTTATAGCATGAGCATGTTGTGAAGACTGACTGAAGAAAGATTGGAAAATAGCTAGTATCTCTGGTGATATGGAGCACATATGTATCTAAGACAGATTAATAATGACATGCTTTATGTGATATACCATATAAAACATGTTCGAAATTTGTCAACATTGGACTGCTTCATTATGAAACAATCTTTCCCTTAACATTGCATTCCAGGCTTTCAACACAATCATGAAAGGATTTCAAGTAACACTAGGAGAATATGCAGGTGAACAGAAATGAATAAATGGGAATTGCACTTGGCAAAGGAAGTGAGATTTTTCTGTAAAGAAAAAAGGCTTTCATCTCCCCACAGCTCACCATATGCTGAGGAGTGCAGGCTATTCCCCGACTTAAACACGCAGCAGGGAGTGGCAGATAGAAAGGTAAAAATTAATCCAATATTACTGCTAATTTTTTTGAGGAGAAGCACAACCTTCTTTGTATTGGTCCACAGTTCCTCCAGTTTATTGAAAGATGCACAGTATTTTTTGACTTGTTGCACCACATATTAAGAGAGAGAATTTAAATTATTAAGTTGCCAATATGGACAATTTTTCCAGGAGGTTTCTCCCAGTCAAGAGTAACATGCAATCAAGATCAGTTACTGTACGCTTGATTGTAATGCTTCCTCCACAGAAAGTTCGCAGCAGTAACCACACTTGCTTGGTGCCTCAGCCTCTCCTAACTCAATTCTCTTGAAAAGAAAAGGATGACTGGCCTCATCTGAAGACTGATGTAAAGCCTGCTGAATTCAATGTGTGCACTTATGCTAGCATTTCAGATGAGATAGGGCTTGTCCTTTTAAAACAGATCTTCCAGTTTCCCCAATTTACTCAGCTTTGATTTGCCCTTTGAGAGCACTGGATTCCTTTCAAATAAAACTAAATGGGAAATGCACTCCAGGAGTGTACCTATTCATGCCAGTTCATGATAGGAGGTCAGTCCATAAAACTAGACGAGGGCTAATCCAAAGTAATCCTCCTTCCCAAACACATACACTGTAGATACCAGGTCCTTGGCAGCTCTTGTTTCTAGCTGCAGATACACGCCTATTATGCTGTCCTCCTTGTGAATGTAGATATAGCCAAAGAGATTCTCTTCTGGACATCTGAACCCTGCCCAGCCTGGTAAATTGAAGAGAACCCCACCCAAAAGATGGGCGAAGATTGGGTAGCATTATGAGTCATGATATAGGTTTCCAGCTAAAATGGAAAAATACATCTTAATTTTATCTAGCTGGATCTTTCCTCAAGAATGGCAATTTCACACACAGCAAAAACAAATAAATGCAAAAATTATTGTGGACATTTTTTTTTCTTTTTTTTTTCCTTCCCTTTTCTAGGAACCTTATAATATGACTATCATAATTCCCTAAGGAGGTAAATTTGATATTTCTCCAGTGTGAATCCAGACCTCTTCTGGATATTAATCCACTTCACAAAGTCATTACGAATAATTTAGCATAAAAGCAGCCTTTTTCCTCACAAGGCAAAGCACTGAGGCTGAAGCATTTGTAGAGCAGTGTGAAAAACATACTGTAGCTGCCTTGGCTCCATTTGGATGGAGTATAAATAAGGAATTTTGGCTGCAAATCCTGTCAGTCTCTTAGTCTTATTTAGCACAAATATTCAGGAAAAACAATGATAATATCATTTGGCTTTCTTTTTTTCCTTTTTTTTTTTTTTTTTATAGTGCTAAGTCAACGCATAATTACTGGAAAGCATTTCTGACTGAATTTTAGATGAGCATTTTGACAAAATATAATACTGGAAACAATCTTTATCAAACATTCATGTGTAGTGTGAGAGATAAAAACAGGAATCCATAATTCATACGGCAGAGTGTATTACCAAGTGTGAATAAGAGGCTGAATTTAAATGAGGGGGTCTGAACAATATTTTCTGCAAGGCATCTGCTTTAATCATTTACATTATTCACTAGGTTTTCCAGAACTGTAAATCTTAAATATATATTTATGTTTGTGAGAATGTGTATGTAAATACACACATATATGCACACACACAAAGCATTATACACATCCACACATCAGCACATATTCATACTGATACAGAAATGTGTTTGTATACAGAGACACCACCACTTAGGGCCTGATTCTGAAATCATTCTACATGAATGGGAAGACTTACTGACAATGATGGATTTGGGGATAAAGACCTTAGTGCCTTGGTTTTTCACCTCTTGAACTGAGTTTCCAGTACTATGAATCAGATCAAGGTAAAAGGAAGGACAAGTATTTATTTACCCTAAAATAATTGAAACATTTACTTAGTTGACAACACACATTACAGAAAAGCAAAAAAATTCCAGTGAATCGCCCTACTTTGAGGTGAAATCCTATGAAGACCTTTCTATCAGCTCTTGTATCTGACTGGCATTCTTATCAAAATTGTGTTTTCAGGACTGGCTCCCTATGCTTCAGGGTGCAATGACAAGAGAGACCCTTGAGTGAGCAGCTGTGTAGGGCTTGATCAGGGCTTGCAAGGTTCTTCATCCAGATCCAAGGCTTCCCTTATCCTACTTACCCACCTTAATTCAGACAGGAAGGAATTTTAATCCTCCTCCCTGCTTAGTCTCACTCTACCTATGCCACTTAGATGTTAACTCTTGCCAAGCTAGCAAACAGGGTCACCTAGTGATTGCTAGATGCTTCACTAAGCCCTGTGAAGATTTTTGGTCCTTTATGATTAAGTAGGCCATCTTCTCATTGAGATTTCAAATCCCAGAGTGGTTTGGTTTTGTTTTGTTTATAACATAATAATGCTTAGATTTTACTTGTTAATCACACTTAACACTTTCATACAAATAAGGTTTATGCATATTGTAGTTGCTGTGACTTATAGGAAGGTAAGTGAGGCTGGTAATGAGTTTAAGGGCTTGCTGTTCTCCATCACTGTTTTGGCAGACTACCAAGGTAGTCTTTCTTTTTCCAGTTGTGATTACTGTGTAGAGTCCGACCCTTTTGCTGAGAATCCCCTTTCAGAGACTTGCTTAGGACAGTGTATTACCTGAGGAAGATTCATGATGACAAATAATGAAAGACAAAGGCCAGTACTAACACAGGTTCAAGGTCTGATGCTCATGTAGCAGTTCTGACATTAAATCCTACGTATGGAGCATCCGCTATGCCAGCTTCTGTGCAGCTATGTCATCTGCGTAACTAATCCTTTCATATCCATGCCCCAGTTTAGTGGTTGGTAAAGCAGTATGACAAAGCAGTAGCTGTCACTTTGTTACAGAAGGCCAAAGGACTAGAAATAGCTCAGCTCTATTGCGGGGACAAGGTCCACCTGTCCTGACGGGGCTCAGTGATAGCCTGTTTAAAGAAACCTGTTTCTGCTCCTTCCACTACTGTACATTTGTTACAAACAACCTTTTTTTCTTTTTTTTTAATAGAACTCTGGGTGTTGCTTTTTTATCCATTCCACTTCTCACCCACCTTCTATTTCATAGCAATGTACTTCTTGATTCTAGCAGATCTTTTTGACAGGTCAGGAACAGCTGGTATTGCTGCACAGAATGTTGTCTTACTCTCGTATTTATGTGTTTACTTCAATAATTGTTACTTTCTTGGAGGTTAACAGTGAAAAAATGATAAATGAAAAATAATCAAAACAGTGCAAATCTTTCTCAATACCAAACTGAGTTATATAGGGCATATTAAAAAAAAAAAAATCACAGTTTTTAATTATGAAGAACAGACAAGTCGATGAGGAATCATGCATGAAATCCATGCACTCTGAAGACCAATGAAAAGGAATTTCACCTCTTTTTATGAATCTGAGCCCAAGTGATTAAAGTGATTGTGCCCTGTCATTTTAATTCGCTTTCCTCTAAGCTTTTTTTAATGGTGCCCTCTTCCATGCTTAAGCAAAATGATGAATTAATTCACTTTCTCCCCTGTGGGGCAGGAGAAAAGCAAGATTCAACATATCCCATTCTGCCAATATTTCATTCACGAGGCACATTACATTTACCCATTTTCCCCTCCTTGATTGTTTTATATTGTTATCCTGAGGAATGTACACAGATCATAGAATTTGGGACTGTGAGACATTCTGATAAGATGAGAAATCAGATGTACTGCAAAATTGTGCAACATAATTTGGAACAGGCACTGCTGAGGTGATGAGGAAGAAGGGCAGCCACAGATGTGCTGTAAGAGAAAAAGGAGCTAAGCTCCCTGCATTAATACTACCCTATCTAGGATATATACTATTGAAACAGTTGTGTAGCTCTTACAGCTGCCTCTATGCTAGTCACAGCTGCATCCAGTGATCTTCCTTTGTGATTTCTGGCTAGCCACTTGGCTGTACTGACACTGCGTAGCTTTAGCCTTTTACCTGAGATGGGAACCTAGGCTCTGGCTGTGTCCCACCAGCTCCTTTATAGCACCTGTGATGGTATCCTCACTGCCAAATACTCTAACCACACCTAGTCTGCAGAACCACCTTCAGGAGTTTTGTGTGCTTCACAGCTGGAAATCCAGGAAATGTAACTCAGAGCCTCTAAACAATGCTCCAGGGGTTGGATGAACCATATGCCAGAGTGTCTTTTGTGGGGGGTGCCTGAATTCACCAGTCCATGTCCCAGAGGGCTATGTGGCATGGCCCTTACTTCTAGGTCTTCACAAAATGTCCTGCTACTCCAAATCACACAGTGTCTTTTCAATGGCTCTACAGCACAGGCAGAGCACATATCTTTCTCACGCATCTGATCATTACATCAGCATCTAGGTCCATTGCTGGCTTCCTGTGCAAGGGATTGGGATGAGAGGTAGTTTTGAAGTGGGAGGTGGTGTAGCTAATTGTTGTGGTTTAAGCCCAGCTGGTAACTCAGAAACACACAGCTACTCACTCACTCTCCCTGTTCTTCCACCCCTGCTCCCGGAGTGATGGGGAGAAGAATCGAAAGAATGTAAGTCCCACGGGTTGAGATAAGAACAGTCCAGTAACTAAGTTATAACACAAACCACTACTGCTACTAGCAATAATAATAATGATAAGGGAAATAACAAGGGAAGAGAATACAACTGCTCCCTATGCACCAACTGGTAGCAAGTCCAACCCAGCAGTGATCTAACCCTTCCGGGTAACTGCCCCCAGTTTATATAGTGGGCATGACACGGTGTGGTATAGAATACCCCTTTGGTTAGTTTGGGTCCTGTCTGCTTCCTCCCAGCTTCTTGTGCCCCTCTTCAATGGCAAAGAATGAGAGACTGAAAAGTCCTTCATCGGGGTAAGCATTACTTAGCAACTAAAACATCAGTGTTATCAGCATTGTTCCCAGACTAAAGTTGAAAACACAGCATTGCACCAGCTACTAAGAAGGAGAAAAAAAACTGTTACAGCTGAACCCAGGGCACTATTTCTCTTCAACAAGGTATATTATTCCTGAGAATATATTTTGGAGAACTTTTCTGAAACAGCCACTTTCATTCATGGACTAACTTGGTTTAGAGTCTTAGATGAAAGCCAGCTTTGTGTCAGAGTTATAAACAGAGTGAAATTGACAGTAAGGCTATGAATAGTCACTCTTACTCAAATTTGATGCATTCTTGCTTCATGAATGAGCAACCATTGTAGATCCTTATCAAAAAAGTTGCTGAAGGGCTTTTGATGGTACATGATCCCAAAAGAGGAGGACAGGTATCCTGTATTTTGACCCTGATACTTCCAGAGAAGAGAATACTGAGATAGCTGGCATACTGATATGGCTGTGGGCATCCTCCAACCAAAGATTGGCCACCAGCCCAAAGAAAACTTTTGACAGCTTAGCCCTTGCCCAATTTATAAAGCCTCTATAGGACACCTGTCCTCCAAATGATAACCACAGATCTCACTCCAGTAAGAGTTGCTATACAGCACTGATAGTCATTAGTCATTAGCCAATAGTCATTAGCCAGTCTCTGGTCCGTTTAATGACTGTGACTCCTTTGGGTGGAAGTAAGTCATCCCCCTAGAAAGCATGCCAATGCTTTCTTATGTCTTAGTGACAGTTGGCTGCTGAAAGCTCTAAGTCTTGATTAAGGCTCCTTTGCTTTCTCTTCTCTAATATCTTCCTAGTAGAAAACCCCTTCCATCTTCTTGGAAGAACCTCAGTAACAAAGAAAGAGTAACGCAGGATGCCAGTGAATTTTCTGGATTATTCTGCACTCAAAAAGGGAAAGATTAGAAACAGGATTTGGTTTTGAACCAAATATTGGTTACAGAAAAGCAGATAGGGTAAGTGACCTATGTGTTTGGGCCCAAACTGCAGCACCATCCATTATTCAGACTCTTGGCACAGGCCAAAACATTTTCACTTGATGCAGCCTTTGTCATGGTAATTGATGAGTATATTGTCACATCTTTCCAGTAAATCACTTCTTTTCAGCAACTGCCAAGAAGGTCTGGGTTGACTGAAGCAGGGTCATGGAAGTCATCAGGCAGGGAGAGAATAGATTGTGACAGTGGCACAGGGCACCCATATGTTCCTGAAAAACATCTGTTTGAGTGCCCTTTTGGGAAGGGTAAATCGGTGTAGAAAAATTAAGGATAGAAGTAGGTGTGACTTATAGATGTCACAAAGCCTGTATTAGGCAGATGATTGAAGTCCAGGTTGATACTAAAAGGGCCTTGAGCCTGAAGAACTTAGCCATTGAAAGGTTTGTCTACCCATGTGATATGTTAATGGCATTTGCTTTGGGTATTTAAAGTAAACTTCTAAGTAAACTATTTTAGTCCTGAAAGTTTGAAGTGCCAATTTACAAGGCTGCTGCAGCTTGGGGAACAATAACTTGTAGAGACCCCTAATGAGTGTCAGTCTGATCATTAGGAGTAAATGATGACCCACAAACTAGAGATAACCGGTGGACCTCTTTCACTGACCTACGACTTTTACTTTAGAGAAGATAAGAGGTGGTTTGAGGGCAGCAAGAAAACCCTCCTTTTGTGCTGCAACACTCAGCTAGGCAACATGAAAAGAAATTGGACAATGGCTCCATATGTTGACCAACAAAACAAAGTAGATGTCTTGAATTATGTTTCCCAGCCTTAACAGTAGCATATTAAAAATAAGCAATTGTGATGTTTTGAGCAATTGAAAAATGAACCAGCACAACCCAATCCTAACAGTGAAGATTAGCGAAAGTTTATGCCACTTCTTTTTGTATGACCAATTTCTCCTTAAGGAAAATAATTCAAGCCTCTCTATATATACATTTATGAAATAAAAGATTTAGATGAGATATCCTGCTACAACCTGAACAAGAACAATGTTAAAATGCATTTTTCTAATACAGATTCCATCCAAATAGTGTCTTACTGCACCCTAATAAACCTACCCCTCCTCCATAATTATGTAGGAAGGGTAATATTGCATTGCCCAGGCCCAATGTTCTCCGTCCCATCTCACACTCAAACACACACAGATTCCGTTTGCAATTAACAGTAAAATTCTCTGTATTAGTTTTCTTTGCACTTTATAGAATAACAGAGAGATTAATTAAGAGGTCTGTATTTCTATTTCAAGGTTCAAGTACTTTCACTGAACACATTGTGCTTTCAGAATCTACAGTGTCAGCAGAATTCCTTACTTCAAAACACAGACATTTCTCTTCCTTAAATTTTCCTTTTATACTTGCAATTACTAAATGATTGTGAGTAGTCAGGAGGCCCAGACCACATTGTCACCTGTAATAAATCTAAGGCCAGAGTCTGCTGTGCTGTGGACATGTGCAATGGAGGCTGCGAAAATATTATAAGACCAGGTGATGATGACTGAAGATGCCCTTAGATCTCAGCTCTCACCTTCTAGGCTGTCCTGGAAAATCTGAGCTTGAGCTTGGCAAAGTCATCTGTATCTTTACTGAAGCCAATGGAACATCCCATATAAACTCACATGCCTCTGCTTCCCATATACGGTGTAGCCTTCAGGAGTGCTATTGTAGATTAGACGTGCTGGATCAGAGACATTACTACCTCTGCAGCACTTGATGTTGCCATCTTTACATGCTGCACTTGTAGATGCAGGCTTGGACAAGGTAATGAAACCTGAATTAGCCTAAAGACTACCACCTTTCTGTTTTCCTTTCTGTAAACTTAAAATATTTTTTCTAGTCAATATTCAGGTTCACCCACACATCTAAAACTTTATCAGATTTTGCTCCAATGACTCAAATCAATTATTTCATTAACTTCAGAAACTGCTTAAAAGCACTCCTATATGTGCAGCTAAAATTTGTTTGGCACACACACACATACACATAGCAAAAAAAAAAGAAAAGCTTTAATCGATGCTCATACCTAACTGAAGCGTACTGCTATCTTTAAAGATAGCCTTTCAGTAGCAAACCAGGCAACTGAATGGAAAAACACTCTTTTCCCTCTATCTTCCAAGATACCTTTTTCTATTTCTGTTTTTCCACTGGGTGCACAGTCCTATTGAAAGGACTATGTATGTAAGTCCTAATCCTAAAAATTATTAAACTTTGTGCTTAGTTTCTGTACAAGAGAAGCGTCACTAGGTGTGAGAGTGAAACTGAACAACAAGGGCTTTGAAATAAACCATTTAGTCCTGTGAGCAGAAATCTTAGAGTTTTGCTGAGTAAGTTTACATCTTTCTTAAAGACAAACAGAGATTTAAATGACCACCCTGAAGAGGAGCCTTGGTGTCTGCAAATGAATATACAAAACCTGAAACCAGCAGAATTATACTCTCTTCTGCTTGTGCCCAGAAAAATATTTCTCTGCTGTTGTGCCTTAACTGTAGATTTGTGAAACGAGAAGTGTTCTCTCTGGAATGAGAGAAATGTTATTTTGTGACAGAATTGGATGAAGACCATGGGCCTGACTTCTGCTTGTTTAGTTCTTAAGAAGCTAAGTATTTTCAGTAACTCCCATGGAGATCTGTAAGCAACAAGAACACGCACTAATAAAGGCACTGACAATCAGGTGTTAAGGGGCAATGTTGTCAGTGAAGTTTTGTAACCAAGAATTTAAACTCAAGGTCAGAGTTAAAATGAAGAAAGGAAGGGAACAATTTTCCAGCAAGGCAGGGGCCAAGGAGCTGCACTTTGAAGCTGTAGCAGTTCTTTCTTGAAGACTTTATTGTTGACACCATCAACATATGGAGTTTCCAGGAGTGAGGAAATCACTACCATTAAAACAAGGAGTGCCAGAGGCAACTGATCATTTTGGGATGTGCTTGCAAGGGCACCATTTTTATCCATCAAGGTTAGCTACAGGTTTACTTTATATGAACTTTCATGATGTTTAATATATAGTTATTGCAAATAAAAGACTAAGCAGCATATCATAACTGGCAGACCTAGACCCAACCATTTACTTTTCAGTGCGTCACGTAAAAGTTCTTGAGAAATAAGGACTGCTTGTGTTTTTAAAATAGGTTGCAGTGAAATGTAATAAAGTCAATATAAACTGTGAAGAAAGTTGTAGCTAAAATGTACCACATAAAAACATCTGGGATCAGACTCCAAGATGCGTTCAGCACCTACTCACCTTCTGTTTCATGGCCATGTAGGGCATTTCTTAAAAGCAGAGAAAAGGGATGTCATTGACATGTATTAGCAAATATGTTCTAAAAATGTTTTAAAGGCCTAAGGCAACTGAGTATGATAAAATATTCATTGACTGCTCCATGCTAGATGCTGTGAGTATATTGGAATACACTGATTAGCATATGATAACACTGTAGTTTTAGACAAAAGCCTGGATGCTAAAGATAACCCAACAACATAGCTCTCATTCAACAAAATGCAGTGGACATTATTCCCCGATAATTTGGAAATCAGGTAGAAAGTTCTCAGCAATTTTTTAGTTCTGCACACCAGAAAAAGACAAGCACTAAATCAAAGCATATTTAAGAATCACAGAAATAAGACATTATAAAAGTCTAACTTCTATGAATGAGGTTGCCATGCTGGTGATAGGTTCCTCTCTTGCTCAGCCCCTGGGCTACATTACCATAGCCAGTCTACGGCTGACTTGGGCATTCATGGGAAATACATTTCAGACAGAGAGAATAGCAAAATACAGTAACCAAGCCAGAAATATCAAAATACAGTTATTTTGGAAGGATGGATGTATTTTTGTAAAATAAAATTTCT
The DNA here is from genome assembly GCA_028858755.1 of Ara ararauna. Lineage (NCBI taxonomy): Eukaryota > Metazoa > Chordata > Aves > Psittaciformes > Psittacidae > Ara > Ara ararauna. The sequence goes on along the minus strand of CM054381.1, from coordinate 34,181,670 downwards.
TTATTTCTGCAACATTTGTTTATGTATTTTCCAATCTAAATTAATCTCCAATCCAAAATAATAATATAATATAATATAATATAATATAATATTTTAAAATAATATTTTTCATCATTCTTATCTGATATGCGTGGGGAAAGCTCAGTTATTGTATTGAGAAGTATTCTGTCTGAAGCTTACTTGCTGTGTCTGAGAAAGTCCCCAATGAGATAATGCTCTTCAGGCCTTTTTCTAGTTTTCAGTATTCCCCTCAAAAATCAGAGTGTCACTTGGCAGAGCTTGCCTTGTTATTGGGAGGGATGTTGGAAACACTGTTACAAAAACATTTTTCTTTTTTAATAAGTAATGATAATACTCCTGTTGTTTATGTAGATTGACTTTAAATACATATTAAAATATGATTGTATGCCTATACTGAAGAACTGTTATATATAATTTACACAATACCTTAATTGGCTCTTTGTTTCCCTTTGATTCACCGCTGAACTGTGAGACTCTTTGTCACAGATTTGCAGAGAATAAAAAAAGTCAGAGATGTAGTGAAACATGTTTTGGAAAGTAATGAAAATTTTGCACTTTCTAAGTACACGTTAATAGCCTGTCATCCAAGGGAAAATCCCCATAGATCTCTAATCCCAAAAAGTATTTTGGGAAATTCCCATAATTTTTTCCCACTACAGCTTTCTGCAATCATGACTGAGAATTGTATTCAGTCAGTCTTTGGGTCCACTGAGTATATATTACGCTTCTAAGTCTATCTTTCTAAGTGCCTATGTAAAGCTCACTGTTTTTTTGAAGAGTAGACTGTTGAATCATGCTCTACTAAAGATTTCTTTATGCAAAGTCTCTTTTAAAAAGTGAAAATAAAACAGAAACCAGAACTACTTTTACCAAGTAAAAGAAATTCCATCTGCCTTTAATCAGTACACAGACAACAAAGAATTGGTACAGACTTTCAGTCACATGCTTTTGCCCGGATGTGTAACCCAGAGATGGCAAACGCGTAAGACACAGGCATGTACATACCCCTGCGCATAAGTTTATCCCCAAGCACCTCATAAATGACACAGAATTCTCCACCCTCATCTGTTTGTGTCCACAGGCTTGCATGGCCATTAGATATTTTCTCTTTTGCTTTTGCATAAGAGAGAGTTTTTCTAGAATGTCTTCTAAAAAAATTATTGTTTCATGTTATTTCTGAGGATGACTGAGAGAAAAAATCCTTCTAAACCCCATTATGACAGTGACAGTAGTTAGGAGGTTAAGCTATTGCTAACATGACCTCAAACTGAGAAAGCTGTTCATCACCAGCTCAGATGACAGCAAACAAAAATCATTATCTATCGGATGGCTGCTCAGAAATCTAGGAGGGCATGAGTGGAGTATGTCAATCCATTTCTTAGTGGATAAATATGGATTCACAGCACGAAAATGCTTCTCATGCTGTCAAAAGTCACAAAATTAGCTGTGATCAAGGGTTGATTAGGAATCATAAAGGATAATCATCTTTTTCCTTTGGCCAAAAAACCCATTCTTTACAGAACAGGGCTTTTTTATCTGTTCAATAGAGTTCAACAAAATACACTATGGGCCTGAACCTAAGGCTGTCTTATCTGACTCCTTTCTTAAAACTGCATTTGTACTTCACTAAAAGTTTGCAAATTGAAGTGTCTTAAACCATAGCTGGTCAGAGCTCACATTTAACCAAACCTTGCTCCTGATTCACATTTAGTATAAAAGAAGAAAATTTTTTGCTTCCTGAAGCCTCATCATGCATCACTCAGACCTTTCAGGCCAATACTATCTTTTCATAATTACCTGGCAGGGTAATGAAACATGTACCAGCCATGCAATCTCCTGCCATGATTTCACCTCTCCTTCTCTCTCTAAACATTTTCTCTCAGCCCTTGTGCACTCCATGTTCCTTCAGGTACATGCCTGGATTGCTCTATGTCTTTAGAAGCATTCAGTTAAAGGACTAACCTGCAACAACATGAATACCAACCTGTTCCCCAGCATTTCCCTTATATTGGTGCAGGTTTATTTTCAAAGTGTTAGATATTACATTGAATGTATTTTTTCAGTGGGAGTGGGAAATAAGAAAGCAGTGGTCTTAAAATATTTTGTTTACATTTATTTTAAAATTCTGGTGTTCCAGGAGGTAGGAAAATAGGGTTATTGGGCCTTTTTTTGGGGTCAGGGAGAAGTGGAACAGATCTCTCCTCAGCTATCTTCTGCCTGTATCGTTGGGACTGTGCCCAGTGTTTCTACACATTGCTCAATTTACACACTTCATGTTTTACGAGGTATAAAGTTGCACCTCATGAGATTCATGACCTTCAGCCCAGTGGGAAATAGCCAAACTTATCACATTAGTGGGCTTTCAGAAAACTGCCAAATTTGTTGCTTTTTTTTTCTGTAAACCTGATTCAAACTCACATCTCAAGCTGAAAGGCTGGTGTGTTAACCTAATGTGCCCACTTGACTCTCTCCTAAGTATCATGATAGATTTCTTCTAATCTGCTGCAGAAAATAAATTGCTGGAGGAAAAAAAATAAAAAGATTTGTATTCTTTACAGACTAATCACTTTCAGGCACTGTATAGCAAACAGTAAGATTCAGAATGAATCCTCTTACTGCATTACTTATGACATCTTACAGCCCAGACTATTAAACATTCATCAATAAAAATTTAACATTCCATCTTCCCTTTGATATCCTCAACTGCTCCCTACATAAGACAACAAGATGGCTTTCCACAGCTCAGTGTGATGGCAGGACATCAAAGCAGCCTCCACAGCTAGCCTGCTTCGAACAGTTTCTTGCATTTAGAAAGCAGAGTTGTCACATGGGAGGGGAAAAAGCAATGCAGGAGATTCTCTCTGTTTTGAATATATATAATCCCTCCCAAGAGGTGCAGAATGTCCATGTTGTGGCTGAGTGGCAAGTTGCAATTTACTCTTCTTTAGATAAGTATCTGACAGACCACACAGAAGCAGGAAAGAAGAGCTGGATGTATTCCTTTTTTAAACAATGAGCACTGCATGCCAGGACCTTAACTGCTGGGAAATGGGAAAGCTTTTGCCTAAAAATATGCCAGGTTTTATCATATCCTGGACTGGACAATTTGTTGTAGCTACCGTTTACTGGAGAAGTGAAGTTTGTAAACAAATAAATCTACTTGCTTTCCTGCTAGCTTAAGAGAATTCATGCTTGATTTTAAAAAGCCAAACAGGAAATTTCAATGGGAAAGCCCAGTTGAGATCATTCCATTTTCAGCTACTTAACAGAAAAGAGCTGGAAAATTAAAGCCTGAAATTAAATCTAGAAATCTCAGAGACAAGTTCACAACAGGGCAGTTTCTGCAACTCCAATCATGCTCAAACATCTTTCCCTGGTGTTTTTTTAGTTTATTTCATGTCTACTCTGGCCTAAAGCTGAATTAGAGGTAGAAAAAACTGGCTCAGATTTAAAAATGTTCAGTCTGGCCTGGAGATTCAGCTCAGTAATGTGATATCCATTCACTCACTTGAAATTTAGGTAACAGATTTCACCCATTCTTAGTCCCAGTCTGGAACACCAGTAGATGAGTTTACCTCCTTTGTATGTACCATTATACCAGTGAATCAGCTGGAAATAAAGATGATGCTAAAAATCTTTTTTTCTGTTTGGTTTTTTCTCTTCATCCATTCGTAATGTTTGCCAGAAAGCTTTAGTCTCACAAAGGAAAACGATGGAATATATGGAATAGCTGCTTGCAAACATACTGCTCTCAGGCACTGAACCGCATTTGAAAATTGATAATATCTTCATTGGATATACCCCCTCTGTTTCCTTTTCTCTCTGTAAATTCTTTTTACATCGCTCATCCAAACGATGCAGGTTCCCTTTAATCTATTTGTATCTCTGAAACTGAAGAGCTGTTCAATGTCTAAAGAGCATGCCTTTTCTCCAAGCTGGGAATGAGTGCAGCTTGTCCCTCATCTTGAAATAATGTCCATTTATCTTGCAGTTAAATTGATTACCACTAGACAGACTGTATACCAGCAGCTCTACCAAAACACCCGGCTGTACCTTATCCCAACAGCTCCAGGGCCTCAGGCATATTTATCGGCCTGACCCTGACTCAAATCCCACTATAATTGGAAGACTTCTGCAATGCCGGTGGATTTTTGGATGGGTTGCTAAACTGAAAGGGCCTTAGGGTTCACGAGTTCTTAGCTAGTTTTGTCCCATCTGCCTTCCCCCTGCTCCTACATCCTGACAGTGGTCGTTGTGACTGCCTGCTGCCCACCTGTGGTGGCTTGGGGTTTCAGGAGGAATGCTCCTGTCCAAAGTCTGCCTGACTCAGGAGGAATGAGGGATCAGAAGGTGGTTAAAGAATTTCACAATGTGCATCTTTTCAAAGAGTTATCTTCTCAGTCACAGATGCAGTAGGATGAGGGAGGTAATAGGGTAATAAGGAAGATAATAAAAGCAAGAAAATTATGTTCTCGTGGTCGTAGAAATTCTGTTTTTCAAGACTTTTGGATTCCTTTGTTTTGTTTTGTTTTGTTTTAATCAGGTGACATAACTTTCAGAAGCTGCCATTCAGCATAGCTTTTGACAGCATGTTACAGAATCTCCTGGCTAAATAAATTGAATTTATGTCAGCAAAGGGTGTGGAAAGAAAAGGAAGTATTGCCCACAATTATGCACTCATTGACCTGGCTTTTCTTAGCTTTCAGTGACCTGTTTAGGTGGAAGAGTGCTGCTAAGGAAGCTCAGAAAGAACATGTTCCATGTCAGCCTCTCTGTCCTGCTGCATTATTAGCAGAAAACCAAAGTTTTTCAGATGCCACATGAACTGCAATCACATCAACTGCAAGTGTTTTGCTGTGGCCTTTTACTTACTTTCTCTCAATTATAGCATTGCTCAATTACAGCACTAAATATTTACAGAACAACAAAGTTTAAATAAATGTGTTAAAGGCATTTTTTCTGTGCTTATCCTTAAAATCAATGTCCAGTTATTAAAAATTTTCTGTAGCAATAGCAGCAGCAAGCAATATATTTTATTGAGATACAAAAGTGTCTGGCATGAAGTCACAAGTATGTTTTAGAAAAATTACAAGGCTAAAAAATCATGGAAGCTGATACATTTTCCTGTATTGTTTCTCTTCTTTCAGAAGCAGATTTTTTTCTTGTTGATTTTGTTGTTTGGGTGTTTGGCTGGGGTTTTTTTTGTTTTTTTTTTGTTTCATTTTGGAAATAATTCTGTATTCAGCTACCCAGGATCTGTCTGTGATTCACTTAAGGGCTTTCCAGTGACTTCCAAGTACTGAGTGAAATAAAATGGGGTAAGTGAGAAAATGAAATTATCTAGGTGGGACAAGGAATTTCATTTGATTTTGAGAGTCAGGAAGGACCGGAGCAGGAAAATCACACCTCTTTGTGTTCCTTCAGAGATGCAAAAGCATGTCAATACTATTAGAGCAGCGCAGTGCTGAAATCTCACGACTGGTAGCGCAATCAGTAGTAACCGCAACTGGTGGCAGAGATGCAGCTCTGAAAACAGCACAGTGCTTTGTATGTCTTATACTACACCGTAATTTTTCAATGCCAGTTCATCCTACACTAGGTTTGCCCCTGAAATAAACAGATATCTGAACAAAGACTATTCAGAATGAAAAGTATGTATTTTCATAAAAAATTCGGGCATTTCCTAGTGTCAGGTTTTTTGTTGTTCGGGGATTTTTTATTCTTTTTTCTTCTTTCTTTAGTTATTACTAAACATACATTCACTCCTGAGAGCCATTCCAAGAGAAATTTTAACAGGTAGGACACAATAGACTCAGCTGCAGTTTTGCCAAGATAGTGAGTCTACCGCCTTCCATTTTTCTGAAGTTACATGGGAATTTTAAAGACATCTGCACAATAACACCAGCCATCCTTTCGATCTGTCTTGCTGTCATCCAGTTTCCATTGTATTCCTGAGCAAACACTGTGCAAATACTCATCAAGATTTTTGGTTCTTCAAATATGCCAATACACATTTTAAGGGGGTGTGGTGTATGGGTTCAAGTCACGTGGACTTGATCAGTGAAAATTAATTGACTGAAAATTGTATGATAAACATTCCTATTAATAATGACTTTTACTTCTTTACTACCAAAACTGGTGCAGCAGGCATTTCTATTTTTAAGCAGGATAAATTCCTAATATAACAATCACATGACATGCAGAATAAGTCTTTGCTGCACGGCAGAGCTGCATCTGTTATCTCAAATATGTAAGTTGTGACTATCATTTTAAAAGTAAAATTATCTCAATGTACTAGCTGTGCATACAATTTTCCTTCTCTTGAAGTAGGTTCCAGATGACTGTCAGCCCTAACTGCAAAACAATCTGAGCAAATTGGCAGGACTTTGGTCAAAATTCACACCTGTGCAGAGACTGCAGAGACTGCACAGACCCAGGTGTCATTCAAGTCCCACTCAGGTATTGTCAATCTTGTCTCTACTCAGTTCCTTAAGGATGGTGAGAGGAGAAGGGGCTCAGCATGTTCGAAAAGCAGGCACATTCTTTTATGGCAGAAGTTCACTGTCTTCAAGTGGCTAAGCTTGAAAATATTTTGCACAGTGATGAAAGTAATCTCTGGTTTATCAAAAGTTTCAAATTTGGAATTTTTTTTAAAGCTACTGAGGCACAAGTCCAGTTATTTATAATTCTACCTTGAAGCAATTTTAGCTCTAAATTTGCAGGATGTTCTCAAATTCACACCTTTTCAAATTTATATCCAGATGTAAGTTTTGGTGTATGTATATTTTACCATTATTAATTTTAAGCCTAAGCGGAGTTAGTGAGGATCTTATAGCAATATAATAACAGCAGTGAAACTGTAAACTGTCAGTATTAATGCACAACAGACAGTCAACATAGACTCTGACATTCGGATAGTAAATGGAGAACATAAAAAGAACTCATGACAGTATGTCCTGGGTTCAGCAGTAGCAGTCACTTTTTTCCTTCTTAGTAGCTGGCGCAGTGCTGTGTTTTTGACTTTCAGCCTGGGAACAGCACTGATAACACCAATGTTTTCAGTTGCTGCTCAGTAATGTTTACTCTGACCAAGGACTTTCTGAGTCTCATGCTCTGCCAGGGAGGAGGGGAAGCCAGGAGGAAGCAGAGACAGGACACCTGACCCAAACTAACCAAAGAGGTATTCCATACCACAGCACATCATGCCCAGGATGTAAAAACTGACGGCAGTTACCTGGATGGGCCAGATCACTGCTGGGTCAGACCGGGTATCGGTGGGTGGTGAGCAGCTGTATTTTCTTCCCTTGTTATTTCCCTTACCATTGTTATTGCTGGTGGCAGCAGTAGTGGTTTGTGTTATATCTTAGTTACTGGACTGTTCTTATCTCAGCCCGTGGGAGTTACATTCTTTTGATTCTCCTCCCCATCCCTCTGGGAGAGGAGGGGAGGAAGTGGGGGGAGTGAGCGAGTGGCTACATGGTTCTGAGTTACTGGCTGGGCTTAAACCACAATAGAGCAGCAGAAAAACTTCAGTGATACCAACACAGCTGGTAGATTTGGTCATTTTGCATCAGTTCTATGGGTAGTAGTGGGGAAAAAAAGCATATTGATACATAGAAGCTTGTTTCCCGGCTCATAAGGGAAACCCAGGGGTTTGCAGTTTCTCAAACATCAGCCATCTATCTGATGAAAATGTCCTGTGCCTAGAATAAATGGTTGTAAAATTCTGTACTCTTGCATACTGCAAATCTGAACTAAGAAGAAAATGCAAAGAGTTGAGCTTAAAATCTTCCCATCCATTTGATTACCAACTACTTTCTTCCAGCAACTGGCAATCAAAAGCACATTAGCTATTATCTGTCACCATCACAATTTTTATAATGTTGATATATTTAGAGCAGGAATTCAATCAACATATCAACTCAGTACATGTATGTAAACACACCGGAGCTGATTCAGTCATGATAATCCATAACTATACTAGAGATTTGAAAAAAACTTAATTTTGGCTTCTCCAGCTGCTACTGAAATACACTTAAAATGAGATAATTTAACTGAAATAGTATCCTCAGTATATAGGTAGTGAAGTTAAAGAACAATCAGTGGGATTAAACAAGTATCACACTGAGAAACTGCTGTGGTCTAATTTATGGTGCCTGACCCAGGAAGAAAGGAGACCAGAGAATACAGTATTGATACCCAAACCACTGCATCTCAGAAAAGCAGCTGATTTACCAAGAGCACTGATAAAATGCAGTTCCCACAAGGAATACCTCTCTCAGATAACTCTGAAGTGAAAAATACTAACACACACCACTGTGTAAGGTAAGTTTTGTTTAATTACAGGAGTGGTCCCACGAGGCTGTGCTTGCCAGCACAGTTAGTTTGGAACCAACTGAATGGAAGTGATCACTGGAGTGGTACAATAACCCATAAGTTGTCCTGAATTAGTACTAACCACCAGTGTAATATGAACAGTAACTGTGCCAAGTCCTTAACCAACTCTGCATTCCTTAAATGCTAAAATATTTCTGTGTGTTCATTTCAAACTAAGACATACAGCAGGAGATTCAAATGTCCTTGCTAAGGAGTTGTTCAAACCTGTATTTGTGCTGATCATTCATCCCCATGCTTCTCCTCCCAGGATGACGTTGGCACACCATGTGCTGGTCCAGGGATTTCTGACCACTGCCTTTGCTTACATACACACATTTCACACTAAAGCACTTCACTGGCTTTGAACAGTAGACTGCTGTGTGTACCACTGTACTTGCTGGGCTGAAAACATACCAATAAGGAAGAAATTCTAAAGAGCAGAAATGGATAGCAGGCCTTTAACACAAAATATCTGACCAGCATATGTTTATATATAACAAGCTGTCTGCTATAGAAGTAAAAAATTGGCCAATATGATGAACAGTTCCATTTTAGCATATTTCAGTTTTGAAGAAATAATGGTGGAGCTGTGGTTAACCACTGCTCTTGACATTTTACACATGTAACCAAGGGCTTGTAATAAAACCAAGAAGCCTCCTGCTGTGAATGCTGTCCATTATTCGTAGAAGCATCACTTTCCATATAGCTAGAAGAAGGGAAGACAGGCAGTACACAAATAATGATGTTAAGGCACAAAATCACAAAGAAAGAGTCACAGCTCTAAATCTAGAGTGATATATTGGTCTTAAAGACACGCTGTCAATACAAGACAGACTGCAGGCCTGAAATTAAAATCAAAACCTGGAACTTAGATTAGTCACACTTCACATTAAGAATCAATATGAAATGGTTGATAGAGGGTTAATATGTGGTAAATAGATTCTTTAACACATATTGCAAGCCCTTGTAGATTTTGTGATGATTATAGACTGTTGAAGGTGGTTCCATATACATCAGTAGTAAGTGAGAAAGACGGTTATAAGCCACATTTGACCCTTCCATAAACAACCTATAATTACTTATTAAAACATCCACTAATTGTTTATTAACATTTCATACACTATAAATGGAGCACTTGGTTCCACTGCTGACTCACTGTCATTTCTCAGAACATTCAACTTCCACAATTATAGAATAAATAAAATTGGACCTTATGAAAATACTACCTAAAGTTAAGGTTCTGTGGCATGAGTTATGCAAGTCAACACGAGTTACACAGTTCAGTCAGTGTCAGATTCCTTCTACCCTTGTAACAACCACATACAATTATTTGCCACAGAAGAGTTTCTTGATACTTAGTTTTGTGAAATAAATTCACAAGCCTGATTAATGAGTTACTATCGTATTTGTTTATAAAGCATCCACCCAGCTTATGCAATAAAAATACATAGGCAGCAGCAGCCCAGAAATGGATAATCATTACTGCTCTTCTATGCATGTGGAACTAAGGCATGCAAAGACTAAAGACCAAGTTTTCGTGAGAGATCATTGTCTTCACCTGCAAAGTGTACATCGCTGTGGAAAATGCCTCAGTTGACTTTTAAAAGATGGGAAGTAGAATAAAATCCAGTGCTTCAGTTTCCCAGTGCTATGGGACATAGTCATGTTTTTACAACAGGATGATACTGTCACTCCTTGTGACTATCAGAATATATTTAGATAAATTTATCAATCATTAGGGGCTGAGGACACCTGGGACATATTTAATTTCATCCTCTTTGTGGATTTCCTCTTCTTACTCCTGCTATACCAAAGTTAGAAATAATAAAAATGTGAGCCAGGCCTCAAAATTGTGGTTCTTTCTTTAGTTGTTCTTTTTGTATTATTTTTAAAATGTATTAGTTTTTATCAATGAGCAATCATATTTTCTGAGCTTTCTAATCACATCTTACAAGTGTGGAGTTAGAATCTGGTTCTGCAAGATTTCAAATAAAAGCTAAGTTACTTCTGAAAAAGCAACACCTGCCTCAAGACTTGCCAGAAAATCAAAGGAAGTGGAAATACTGGGTTTTTTACTATTTCTGAGCATAAAATTTTCCTCCTAATTAAACCAGACATGCTATCTATCCAGCAGAATAGTCTGAGTTATACCTGACTCCAAGGGAATCCGAGACCACAAATTCCAGACTTTCTTGAGCCAAAAAAAGTTAATGTAGTTTCTACAGATTCCTGTATGCCATCAGACAAAGACCCATGCTAGTATCTTCATCACTTTCATTTTTGGTTTTAAGATCCAAGAAGTATCCTAAAAGAAAGAGAAAAGAAAACAAGCTGAACTATTTTTAGTTCAAAAAGGCTTCACTGTATTTGATTGAAGTACTGGGCAACGTTCCAGTGGTGTAGTGTGTGTTTTGCACTATCCACACTTCTTTGCCCTTTCCTTCACATAATGCTAATGAGTAACAGAGCAACTTGAAAATCTGAGCACTGAGGTGTACACATGTTTGGGTTAGTCTATTCCAGCCTTAAGGATTATGAATTGGGAACTAGAGCTCTACTGAGGTGTGGTGCTGCATTTATAGTTTTATATGTAATACTAAATCACTAGACCTGTTCCTGGGATTCTTAAGTATCGGACTACATTTGATTCCCCTCTCAAACAATTAGACTGAGCATCTACAATTCAGCAGAACACAAAAGAGCAAAGGCAAGTTATCAGGTGTTAAGCAAGAAAATGCCTGTATACTCTACCTACATGATGTAAACAGCCTGATTTTTGCAAACTGTCCAAGTAGGAAATCAGTGCTGAGTACTCCTTATGAGCCAAACAATATTTTTATCTCGTCTTCTGAGGAAAGGGGCTTAACACAATTGTTCTAGAATATTTTTTCATGGAGATTATATTAAAAAAATATAACTCTTCTAAGATGACAGTGATTTCTACTTTGGAACAGGAAGGACAGATAGTTTACTCTTCCAGAACAGTTCATTCTGCAGTAACTGTGCTGGTATGTTTCCTCATGTAAAGATGTACATTGATGGATTCACATCAAACTGTTAAATCTTATTTATACTTCTCTTAAACAAGGGAGTATGTTCTTTCACAATTAAAATTGACCTGAGTCCATGCTTTTGTCAAAAGGGATAGTCCCTCCTTGTCTTTCAGTTGCACATGCCTGTTACTTCCCTTCTGTAAACACTTGTGGTGTTATAATTGCTCAGGGAACCAAAAGAAAGAATGAAAATTAAGAAATGAAAAAGGGATAGTTTTGTCCAGGATCAATTCCTGATCTGACTGCGCACAAAGCTCTGTCAGATGAGTGACAACAGAAGAAAACACATTGCATGTGCAATGAGAATGGGGATATCACATTTGGTATCTGTGTGAATTTATATAGGTTGAAAGAAACAATGAAAGTGCACCCTGGCATAATTTCCCTTTCCTTCTTACCTTGAAATTTGCTCTTCTTTTAAAATTATATAATAAACCCTGCGGAATTCACAATTACAAAACAACCAAGTTCTATAGGAGCATAGAATTCATGTGACTTTTTTTTTTCCCCATGGGTAGCAACTTTTTACTAGCAAGATGATGCACAAACTTTAATTTATGCATAAGTTCAAAAATACCAATTATCTAATTTTGCTGTTTGCAAGACAAATGATGACAGATGGATTACATAATGCTAATAATTTGCTTTAATTTGCCAGTGGACACCTACTGAGTGACTGGCTGTTGTCAGGTCTTCTCAGTTATTTTAACAGAATTTGAGGTTGCATTTCTGTAAAATTGTGACAGACAGGGAGCATGCATAGCACTTTACTTTAGGCTTCTGACTTAGGTGGTGAAGTGAGAAATTACTTTCTAGATCCCTACAGAGTCAGCAGAGGGAGAGAAGCTTCTTGAGAGTTCAAGTCAAAGCAGGTGCTTAATGAGAGGACTGTAAATGACCAAAGTAAAACTCTCACTTTTCCTTGTGACTCTACAAATAGTTGACTAAAAGGAAAAAGAATTAAAACTTGACTTTATCATGTTAAAAAAAAGTAACAAACAATGTATCTTAGACCTTAGTGGAATATGTTGCATAGTCCCATGTTTCACATTTGATTCGTTTAAAGGGATTGGAATGAAATGCAGCACAAAGAGAGAGTGATACTCATAAATTACGGGAATTAAGGCTAAGGAGGAAAAGCTTTGGTTTTCAACTCAGTAAGCTATATGAAGAAAAATAGAAGTTCCAGAAATTCAGGATCAAATTACCTTGGAAAAAAGAAACAATTTTATTGAGAAAGATTCTTCCCTAGCCTTTGATCAGTATGTCTCTCAATTGAAAAAAGGCCACTAGCTCAGAGCATTGTACCAGTACTTTCTGGACTCTTGAATATTGTTCTAGGTCATCAGGAGTGCTGAGATTATGACTTTGAAAGTTGGCCAACACTTGGTTATGCTTTGAATCTTTCTATGTTTTGGTTTTTTTGTCTTGTTATTTTCATTAGCTGAGAGATGGATGATGCTTTTATCCTTTGATTATAGAGTGTGGCGGTGTGTTGCATGTACGTATGTCTGAACAATCCTATAATATCTACGCAAAGAAAATGTCAGCGAAAGTTCCAGTATTCTTGAAACAATCTCATAAAAATACTCAGCATAATGGGTCCTGTATTCTGGGTTTATTAAAAAATATAAAGATGTCAACTGTTGTATTTCTACTAATCACAGTGTTCTTCTAAGACCTGTAATGTAATAGATCTACCAAGAGGAAAATGAAGGAAATTGGTCCATGCACTAAGGAATGATATCTCTCTCTTTGTGTGTGTGTGGATATGTATATATATGTATATATATAAAAGACAAAAGTGATGGTATATTGAAAAATGTGGGATCTGAGCATGATGTGAATGGTATGGAATAAGCGGTGGATACTGTCCTGGGTTCAGCAGTAGCAGTCACTTTTTTCTCCTTCTTACTAGCTGATGCAGTGCTGTGTTTTTGACTTTCAGCCTGGGAACAGCACTGATAACACCAATGTTTTCAGTTGCTGCTCAGTAATGTTTACTCTGACCAAGGACTTTCTGAGTCTCATGCTCTGCCAGGGAGGAGGGGTAGCCAGGAGGAAGCAGAGACAGGACACCTGACCCAAACTAATCAAAGAGGTATTCCATACCACAGCACATCATGCCCAGGATGTAAAAACTGAGGGCAGTTACCTGGATGGGCCAGATCACTGCTTGGGTTAGGCTGGGTATCGGTTGGCGGGTGGTGAGCGGTTGTATTCTCTTCCCTTGTTATTTCCCTTACCATTGTTATTGCTGGTGGCAGCAGTAGTGGTTTGTGTTATACCTTAGTTACTGGACTGTTCTTATCTCAACCTGTGGGAGTTACATTCTTTTGATTCTCCTCCCCATCCCTCTGGGAGAGGAGGGGAGGAAGTGGGGGGAGTGAGCGAGTAGCTACATGGTTCTGAGTTACTGGCGGGGCTTAAACCACAACAAGGAGTGTTAGCACTCACCAGATAAATTTGAGTGGAAGCTTTCTATTTGGCTCTGATTCTGTGGTTCAAAAAAAAAAAGACAGTAGTTAAAAAATTTTTTTCAAGGTTTCTAACTTTGGGAACAGCCATGCTTATAAGTCGCTCTTTAGAGTTTATAAGACATATTGGTACTAATCCAATATTGAACTCTAAATTGGTACTAAGACCAGCTCGTTGATTTCCTCATGCTCTGATTTGTATTATTCTAGAAAATGTTTATTTTGCTGTTATGATCAGTAGCCTACCACTTGTGACAGTATTTTCTTAGAGTCAAATTTTTAAATATTTTTAATAAAATGCATTAAAGGGAGTTTCTGTTTCTTTTCATTAAAAATGTGCTTAGGAGATCTTTCAAACTCTAGCTACAAATACACAAGTTGACTTGAAAGCCATGTCCAAGTGTGGACTCTCATACAGAATTAACATACATTCTGCTATGCTGGCTACAACTTCAGGATAGGCTTTTGTAGCTAATGCTGGAACACGATATACAGAAATTCAAATTCAGACTTGTTTTCCTGCTCTGCAGAAAATGTACAAAAAACTTTATTTTCCCTTGTATTACACTGGCCTCAGACCAAGTATTATCTCAAATACCGAAAATATAAATATATATTTAATTTATGTGCAGCTAAAAAAGAAAAGCTGTGGATACTAGCAGCATTTGTATTTTGCATACAACCAGTTGCCTCAGGCCACTAGAGGCTACTGCAGGCTAGTAGTAATACTCTTTTTCCAGACTATTCTGGCATTTATTGTTTAAAAAGAGAGGACACAGAAACAAGACACCTGATAATTAACACACCTGAAATATTGAAATAACTTGAAAAGAACCAAGATTAAGGACATGTCTATAAAAAAGTGGTTTTGTTTACTCCAAAATATTTCTGCCAAGAGTCTCAACAGTGGGGTTAATTAAAAACATAAATTGGTTTCTACTAAATAGATTGGCGAAACTTTGAATCACCTTGTGCTCAGGGTCTTAGACCAAAATTTAGAATTTCTCTTTCCTCGCTCTGAAAACTCTCTGTTTTGTTCCCAAACAAGTTTTTAAACAAATACAGTTGAAAGAGCTCACTGTTGTTGTGTGCTTTGATGAATCCTTTAAACCAAGGCAAATGATATTAGACTAGAATTGGAACCCCTCATGTCTATTTTATATTCTCTCTCGTTTTCATAAAGGTCATAGAGACTAGGGCCTGTATGTCTTCTGTATGCTTTAAATTTTTTTTATTGTTCTTCTGACATTAACATAACATGCTATTTACAAAGAAAAAGTGTATCCACACTAAGCAAATGTATCCAAAGCTAAGAAAGTTCAATGTATTTCTAGTCTACATTGGCACAAACATCCCCCACTTTTGAGAACTGAGCAGTAGTTTATAGCAAACAAAAAAATGATAAAATATATCATTACACTTTGGATGGTTGATATTCCTGTCTGGGCTATGATTTCAGGCCTTTGACAAGTGAATAATAAGCATAGTATGAAAGTAATAATTAGCAGCATTATGCAGAAATGTTCATTAGTTCATTAATGCATTTATCATTAACTCTTAAAGGAGACTTTTAAAATGAGAGATGAGCTGCTGCAAAGGGAAACTGAAGGGCAAATGGAAAAAGAAAGATTAGGAACTCTAAAGCTAAAGAATTACCATCAAACTGTTGCTGCAAATTTACTAGTTAGTTGATGCTTAAAGAATTTGCAACAAGTTCACTTACTAAAATAGTGTCAGAAAGTTAACCATAATCTCTATATTGAAAATGCTGATATAGGTGATCACTCCAAACCCAGGTTTTTTCCCCTGCATGTGTTTGCATGGTAGGGACACAATCATGAGCTGGGCTTTTGAACACTGCTGTCATGCAAGTGGATAATTCCAGAAAGATGATAGTGCAAGTGCAAGGGGAAGGGAGGGGAGGAGACGCTCAGACAATTAGATAAAATGGCATGGCCAGCAAATCAGTGGAAGAGCCAGGGACAGAACCAGAACTATGCAAATGTCTGTCCTGTGCCCAAAACAAGGCACACTGATAGAAGAAGCATTTTAAATTTTTCATTTTCCTTGCTTTAAATTAGCAAAACTATCCAAGAAAGTCATTGTTATGCAGTAACATTCAGTCACAAAACAGAGAAGAATGGAATTTTCAGTCTGAATTTGTGACTGAGTTTGAAGTTTGTATTTTTTTGCCATTTCAAGTTATATGAAATTCTGTTCTGCTCTGTGAAGATTTTAGTAGGTCACTCATTACAATTAACCTGGGAAAAAAGGGCACATAAAATGGTCTTTACTTTCTTGTTTGTTTCAGATTAAAAATGTCAGCCAAAATGGTATTTTTAATGCAAATGTATTCTCGAACAACTCAAGTGCAACAGAGATGAGACATTCTTCCACAAGAAAAAGAGGATCTAGTAGATAAAAAGAACAAGACGTTATCTTAAAACAAGAAAAATAAGTGTCTAGAAAGATTAAATCATGCGGAGAAACACTCCAGTCAAAACAAAGCTGTCCTTTTTAAGTTATTTTGTTAAATTTAAAAACAAAGCTTATGTTGTCTCAATTCTTCTGGTTGTTTTAAACACCAATTTCAAAGAGCATTAAATATAAAATATAACTTTTGATTTCATTTACTGAACATAAACTGTATATGGAAATCAGCAATTAAATTAGGCTGTAAATAAATGTAATTTCAAAGATCTAGTGAACTCCAAAATGAAACTAGAGGGCTTCTGTTTTGTTCATATGGGTTACTGAGAACAGGATTCTATTCTGTGGCTTTCTTTTCTAAATGTGAAACGTGCACAAGATGGTAAATGCAGTTTTCAACCTAGAGGAATGACAGAGGCATTTAATTCTACTTAATTCACTTCAGAAGTCCACCTCTATTCTTCAAGGTACCTGGGTACAAAAACATAACTTTCAAATGCATTAGCATATAACTCATGTCTCACTGTCCTCACAGAGCCCTAAGCATGTACTGAAACACTTTGCTGAAGAGAGACAAACTTAAGCATGTACCTAACCAATTTTTCAGGCTGGGATAGATTCAAATGTAATGTGTTACAGCTCCCTGATAGCTAATTTGTAGTAAAATTGAGATATAACATTCATACTACAAAGAGAAAACAGATCTAACTTTAAAATTTAGTGGTGGTTTAATCTTTGAGGTGCTGTGTCAAAATAGGAGTAATTATTACAGGCAAAACCAGAAAACTGCTGATGAAATTATTTTTTATTTCTTTTTGAACTTTAATCTCAAAGTTCTTAATTCCTAGTTCTTGTTGGATTATATACCTGTAGAAAGAAAATTTCCAGTGTTGGCACTGGACCTTTAAATAGAAGATCACATAAAGGATGGCAGTAATAACTCTGATTTCAAAAATCTTAATAACCAAATCCCACAGACTGTTATAATGATTCATTCTAGGGTCTCAATAAGGAGGGTTTCAAATAAGGAAGAAAAAATTGGCATAAAACACCTTAATTATAAGTCATTCAAATGACAAATGTGAAACCGACTCAAACCCTTATATCTATTTCTTTGTGGTGCTAAATGAACAGCGCCTTAATCTGGAGAGTTTCCTGATACAGCTGCTATGATAATTGTGTAAGTCGTGGACATCTTGATAACTGTAACTGCATAGTCTGCCATTAAGAGCAGCTCATATTTTAAGAGGTAACAAATGGGTTTCAGTGTCTTAGTATTCACAAAGAGATGTTTCTCAAAAGTACTAATAACTTTGAAAACATAATTATAATGCTTTTACAGTCATACTACACAGCTAAAATGTATATTATACTTATGCAGACAAGGTTATCAAAAAAGGTTTGTGAACTGACTTTTAGTGAGAGCTGGTTAAGATCTAGATATTTACATTCTGACATTATTTCACTTTCACTCATACAGACCTATGTGTATAGCTTTAAGCAGGCATTTCAAGAAATCGTATTCATCACGTACAAAGATGACTCTTTAATCTCTGAGAGGGTCAGGGAGAAACACTTTTACTACATAAAACAAAAGGAAAATAAAAAAAATGCATAAAATTCTCCCACATTCTAAAAACATGGAAGCAAAGTTCCTGCTGAGATGGTGGCTGCCAATTCACTCTGGTTTGCCAATGTCATTCCCCAGCCTCTACCCACTTTCAACTGGCTTTCCGACTTCACCGTTGCTAATATTGTTACTATTGCTGTCAGTGATTTTTACCTTGCTGCTGCATTGCTGATGAAAATAGTGGCAAGATACAAGTGGGGGAAGGTCTTTGCATGTCATTAATGTTTATCACATTTATAAATCAATATTTTTTACCATGCAGATGCTAACTATGCATATTCCCACAGAGAACCTTCAGGATCTGAAATGAAAAATAAATCGCTGTTAAGGAGCAACCTATCTGTTAAACATTCACAGACTATAGCCAACGTTTTTATTAATACTAAACAAAAAATATGAATACAATGCAAGGTACCAGTATAGCATTAAAGAGAGCAGTGGCATGTATCAATCACTGAGGTTAGCTTTTTGGTTTTCCTTAAAATCAGAGGAATGAGATAATGGAAACTGCTTATTCAATGCAATCCACAGTGAAGTCAAAACTCACTGAGAGGCAAAGGATTTAAAATAATGTACTGTTGTAGCAGAAAAAAACCCATAACAGTAACCAAGTAAACCAAGCCTTTGTTAACAGTGATCCTTATTTACGTACCCGGATTAACATAAAGGAATTTTTAGTAATTTGTATGAACATATTATATCACTGGGTTTCAGAGACAGTTTCCAACCCAATAGAAAGATTAAAACTTTAATCACAGTCAGCTGAGTTCAGCCCAACAAAGGAGGAAAATTTCTTGATCAGTTCTGTTGGCCCTGACACAGGTGCCTGGAAAACAGTTTAAACAGGTCCACTGATTTGCCCTTATTAATGCTGAAGTCCCATACTGCATATTTTCTACTCATTAATACTTTCCACAGTTTAAGTCAGATGACTAAAGCTCTCATATACCTTTAAAAAACGTAGTTCTTTATTCTGCTATTTACTCCCTCAGAGCAAATCTATCCTTCTTATTGCTGAGAGATTTATAATATCCAAAATTTCTCATATTCTAAAAATCTGTTCTACTTAGTTGTCAAGAATATTTTTTAGTATTTCCTGATTTCTTTCAAATAACATCATGAAGAGTGAATGCCTATATTAGTTTTTGAAATGTCATTATTGTTCACATAAAATTTAGAAAATCTATTTTTTGGAGACTTTCATTTTCTAGTCAATTTGTAGTGTCTCGTTTTCCATCATTTGTCTCCAGTAATCACGTTGCTCATACCTGATTAACTTGATTCATAGCTTTTAACATATTTTAATTGTTTACAATTGATTTTCATGTCTTACTAATCATGAAAGTTATCTCCTATATATTGATCTCAACCCTCCATTCTTCAGTAGTTTTCTGCCTTAGTTCAAGGATTTGAATGCTTTACAAAAGACGGCAGTGCCTTCTCTGGGACTCATGGCCCTGTTACTTGGAATTGCCTTAGCTCTTTTTTTCCTTTAGAGTGAATATTCCTTATAACTGTCCAGTTGCTTTGCGTTTGGTTGATGGGTGGATTTTGTCTTCTGGACAGCCTTTCAGAATGTGGGAAGTTTGTGTTTTGCTTAGATGCCCTGGAAAAAGTAATGTGGCAGAAAAGTTATGAACACCTCTGGGGGCTGAAGTCTTTTGACAAGACATGAGCTAGAGCAGTTCTAATGCTCGTCTGAAGTTCTTTGGGGTCCAAAGTGGCCCTGGAACAGCTTGAATACCAGAAATTATATGTGTGATTGGCAGGTGTATTTCCTACCCTCCCCCTAGCTGTGCTGACTGCAGCAGATGCTCTTTTCCAAGGAATCTGAAGAACAGATTACTCTAAATTGAAGATGATGTCTCTATCTATTGTCTCTGGATAAAGCATAATTTTCAGAGATTATTATTTTAGATCATTCAATGAATACTTAATCTAAATGTCATTTGTTTGCAAACTCTTCATAGGTTCTGTATGAGATTCAGTACTGGGATATATTCTCTATTCCTTAACTGAATGGCCCCCACTTTCTGCTGTCAGACTTGTGAAAACTTGTTCTATTTGTCACAATATTTTCTTACTAAAGAAAATTTTGGATGCTGACCTGATACAATTATTTATGAAACCTCTTTTTAGAAAGCCCGTGGATGACATAAGCTTAAAAAATTGCATGGGTAAATTCATGATGGACAAATGTACAAAAGTTTTCCCTTTCTATTTCTCTACCCCTTGATAATGAGCCCTTTTTCTGAATAATCAAGAACAGCATATTTGTGTTGCACACTGAGGAGTTAATAGAGAACTGCTCATTTCATAGCCTTCTAATGCCTCTTACACTTGTATGCCTTTTTCAAATCTTTAATGAAAATAAATCCCCCAAACCTGTGACAACTGATATTTTCAAAAAGGAGTAATTGTTGCACACCCAAATCAGTTGCAGGCAGCAACATTCAAACACACTGTGGCATTAATGCCCACTTGATTTACATACCTTTCCTCAAAGACTCTATCTCTTGCACAGCAAGTAAGCAAGATTTCTAATGCTTTCATTCCACTTGTAATGATAATCATGAGGCAGAGGACAAACACTAACCTATCACAAGCAATATGATTACTGTATAATTACTGGGTTTCTAACAAACAGACTTCAGATTTACTCTCTTGAAATAAAATAGCATGGTTTAAATAAACAAATGTAATGAAATGCTAGTAATTGATATAAAAAGACCACATTTTTTTCAGCCTTACACTAGACTGATACATTCCATTAGTGAAATCTACATAACAAGTATATTATTTTCTTTCTGTCTCTCATTTTACAGTTTTGACAAGCAAGCACTGTTTAAGTAAAGAAATCTAAATATTAAGAGGTCTGGTTTTGCTATTGAGGCTGAAGAATAATGAGATTTACTAAAACTGGATACAATCACACATACTACATTGCTTGGTGCCTGTGCTATAGGCCTGAAAAACTGAAATGGCTGTTATAATTAAACGTGTCACTTGTTCACTGGAAACAATCATGCCTGTGAGCACAAGGGCTATCCAAAAAGAGCACGTTAAGAACATGCCAGTGTAGCAGTTAACTGAGAGCCAGCAGGGCCCACCCAAAGAGAGATTGTGCAAGTGGGAGAATGAGTCACAGAGCAGTTACACAACCTGAATTTGCATACTGGCCCAGAAGGAAAAGTAAGTGAGAGAGACTTGAAAATAGCTTACAAGTACAGAAGCAAACCCACTACAGCTACAAGTTAAACCAAAGCTTTTATCACACACTATTGGAAGGGAAAGATAATACAAAATTTCCAAGTCGCATGGGGATCTATGGTGATTTACTGATACTCAGGAGAGAATATTAGGGGGTAGCAATTCAGTAGAATAGCCCAGTGGTAGCTGTGTGGGCCCAAGTAAAACACCTCCTGGGTTACTAGAACAGCATGTCTAGCGCAGCTTGCTACATGCTTGGAGAATGTGCTTATAACATGTCACTCTTTGACATTACAGGCTGTCAGATACAAGGACATGGTGTACTTCCCTCTCCAGGCTTTTTTGGGACTCTGACGCAGCTGCTCACTCTGGCCCAGAAGCAGCTTGGCAGGATATTAACTCTGGTCGGTTCATGCCTACAGGGAGTTTTCAGTCCCATGTCACACTATCCTCTTTGAAGTAACAGCGTGGAACGAGTCAATGTTCTACATATTCCAGGTTCAAGCGGATAAAAAAAAAAAAAGATGCTTTCTCATTTACCTTCTTTATTTTTTTTAAGCAATATTACAGACTTTCTTTTATTTTTTATAGAAAAGCTATTCTTGTTGAATAACAAACCACTCATATCTACAAATCAGAGTTTCTTTGCAGGAGACACCAAAATATTCAGTGGCTTCAGCAGCACTGTACCCAAATGTCTACCATTAACCATTTTCAGCTGCTCCTCACTTTACCACAAAGAATTTTTTTGAACCCCATTTTCATAAAAATGTGGTGAGATGTTGTTAATTTTTAATTCCTGTGGCCAAAACATAATAGTTCATGCATTTTTACCTTCTATATACTTATTATTATTTTTATATCATTTCATAACGTACTAATTCACAAAATTGTAGTAATTTCACAAAATGCTTTATTACTGTCATAATAAGAAAGAAGAGTTGAAAAAATCCCATTTTATACTGAGTGAAACAGTTATCCTTTTTCTAGGCTCAAGGGTGCTGTTGGTTTCTTCTTTATTTTTTAAATTATTTTGGCATAACCTTAATAATCAGTTTCGCTTGTACTGTAAAGTTATAGTTAGCATTATTAAATGTCAAACTATATTATTTATTTATTTATTTATTTATTTATTTTTAATCCAAGTTGAAACTTTAAAATGGTGCTATTTCTTGTGGAATCAAAACCTGATGTTCTGGTCAGCTTTACACCTCCATTTATCAAAGAATGACACAGCAACTGAATGGTACAGTCACTGACTGTCCACACAAATAAAAGTTTTATATAACTGCAAAGAGTAGTCTGTTTCAGCTCAGTTGAGCTTACGCATATGTTCATGCTTTCAACTTTGCGTGTTGCTAGTTTGAATTTGTGTCGAATGCCAATGGTTAGACCTGGACTTACGGAAAGGAAGAAAAATGAGACACCTGCTCCGGGCTTCCTTCTAACTTGGGTGTGGAATGAGAGTGCACATCTTTCAACACTAATAGCTTTTCTTAATGTAGCATCATCAAGGCTTTCTAGAAATGTGGTATGATGTGTGGGGCAGGTTTTTTTCTTTGCTATTTCCGCCACTGAATTGCTTTTGTACATATTTCCACATTCTAGACTGTATCAATTATTCACTGCATAATTTCTGTGAACAGTTCTTGGTACCTCAGGCACTGTTCATTTTGACTGGACATATGGGTCACAACCATCCTTGATTAAGTAACCATGTCACTTAGTATCATCTACCCCAGAATAAACATGACTCTGAATTAGGAATTCACCCTCTATGACTCTTCTATGATATTTCTTTTAAAACTGTAGAAACAATAAAACCACTTTACCCTGAAAATGAATATGGGGGAATCCTTAAAGTTGTAATCCTTAAGTTTCTAATATTCAAACAAATAGCCAGGAAAAAAAAACTGAAGTATTTCTACAGGACCGGGTACAGATTTCCATTGTATTTGTAAGTATTTATCCAGAGTTCAGAATTCTAACCATTAAATTTTGTTACATAAAAATATCGTATTCTGAACAAGTTGTCCTATGTAAAATAAGATTTAGAAGAAAAAATTGGTATCAGTCGAACTCACAAAAATATCTGAAATGTGACAAGCACTAAATGATAAGACATGCTGAATTTTTAAAAAAATTGTTTTGATTACTGAGTGGTAGGTTTTAATATCTTGACATGACTTTTGGCATGATTTTTTGGGGGTTGGAACTAGGTGATCTTAAGGTCCTTTCCAACTGTAACTATTCCATGATTCTATGATTTTTTACTTATAAAGACTTTCTAATGGCTCATTTACTTTAGATATCACATACCTTATTGGATTTGTAATGCAAACAATCAGGTCACAGAGCTACATGATGAAAGAATGATGTTAAGTAAATATGCATACTATACAAGACAAAAAAATAAAGACACTACAGAGCAGTATTCAAGAAGAGAATGATGACGCCACATACATGGGTGATACTAAGCTTGGTGGTGCACAAAGGGAACAGTGACTCTACTCTCAATGCATGGAACGATGACTAGAATTGACCCTGACCCAAGATTAGTAAGCATGTTGTAGGAAACTTTTACATAGCCATATGACAGATGTCAAAGAGCATACATGGGATGAAGCACCCTAAGAATCAGGATAAACTGCAGTTATAACTGATGTGCAGTCCTTATGCTTTCCAGGATTAAATAAGATGAGTTGCAGGGTGTGCTCAGTCACTGAAGCACACATTTGAATGGGCTCTTTGATCTTTATTTTCCTTTTGTGCAACTGAACACTGGAGCTCTTACTGTGTGTACTTTCAACTAGGGGAAAACGGCTCTCCATTCCAGTTTTTAATATCTTTTTTGATTGATAGACTTTGATTGGTTTTACCACAAAACACCAATGCAACAGGGAATCAGACACCTGCAATAAACTATTGCTATCTCCAGTAAGCAGTTATTCTGCACCTGCAAAGCTTCTCATCAGCATTCTAAAACTGAAATATAAAAAAAAAACCCAAACCAAATCAATAAACTTTGGGCTATAAAAAAGTAATTATATAGCTAAGATCTTATGAATTATGTCCTATATCATGAGAAATACTTGAAAATCTTTTACGATTGTTTTCTATCTTACACAAAATTATGATTTCTCCAAAACCTGCCCCAAATACAAGATTTGTGGATGAGTTTATTTCTTAAGATTGACAAATTTCAAGATAGAATTTGAAGTTCTATCTTGGCCAGTCTTTTGCATTGGCCAGTGATTTAACTTGCATTACCAACCAGAATTCTTTATGGAGCAAATTTTTCTCACTCATAATAGGAATGAATAAGAAGAGACAGTGGGACAACAGAACAGCAAAGGTCCAGCTGCTTGTAGTAGGAGTACTTAAAAGAATGCAGTAGGTGTGAATGCAATATAAAGTTCAAAATTTGAATTGGTCTAATACTTTTATTATTTCATGTCATATCAGTCAGCCTCTGTTTTTTTTACTTTAATGTTGCATTTCACAAACATGGACTTTTAATCTTTTCAAGAAAAGTTTGCTTGATTTACACATGCCACTTAAAGAGCTCACAAAATAGAGCAATAACTAAAACTTCTTTATTTGAATTCCATGTAGACTCTTTCCCATGTCTAGTCACAAATATACAATACTAATAACAGAAAAAAACAGAAAACTACAAGGAGCCCAATCTTTGTATAAAACAGGAATTCGCTATTTTACATAAAGAAGTTAATACCAGTGCAAAACTGATTTCTTAAGAACACATCAACCCAGCCATCTACCTAACAAATGAGATCATAATCGCATAAAAAGTCCATTAACAAAGTTCTGTGATAAACCCTCAGCATAACAATTATAATTTCTTGTCTGGAAAAAATATTTGAATTGCTTCTGCCATTCCTTTTGGTAAAGGAGATGTGATACTTGATAGAAGAAAGAGCTAAGCATATTTGTAGGCTGAAGGATGTCCACCAGTACAGGCACAGTTAAATTAGTCATGCTAACTAAATCAAGGGACAGAAAACTTGAGCACTGATAACAACTGTAACTTTAATGGCCTAGCTAAGGAAGCAGAGGGACTTCCTTATGAAACCTCTCAGAAAATGATTGCGTGAAGAAAATACACTTTATAAGCAGTATCTACTTTTCCATCCACACACATCATCAGAACTAAATAAGCAGATGTTGTCTTTGTAGGAGGCTCCATTGAAGAAGTGAACAGCCATATTCTGTAGTGTATTTCTGAATTACTGGTTTGTTTGGTAGTACTCACTGAACCCTTATACAAATTTAGAGATCTTGGTTGAGAACTTTAATTACAAGGAGGACAAAATGGAAAAAGAACTGGAGGTACCTAGTTAAACTATTTAATGTAATGTTACAGAGCATGAAAGCCTCTAATATCTTTTACAGAAAATTTAATTTTTAACTAAGAAAAAAATTTCATTTAAAGCTGTCATAAACGTTTTTCATTTGAGATGGTAGAAAATCTCATCATTTCTAGGTCTTGAACACTGAACCTATAGTAAGTCTTGGAATCTGTCACAAATGACAACTGTTTTTAAGACTCCTCAAAGACCCAGATACATGCAAACCCTTGGAAAACAATAGGAAAAAAGCCTGAAACCCTTACACAAATGGCAGATGGATTTCATTGCATGAAAATCTAAGTTTTATGGAAAGAGAGATACAGAGTTAGGCTAAGTAAATGTTCCCATCCTTGTTATATTTCACTGAGATCTCTCACTTAGTTTGAAAAAAAGTCATACAACAAAAAGACAGGTAGGACAGTACCTTAAACAGTCAGGCTCAAAGGCTCTCAGGCTAAAAGTTACAAGTTTAGCATGGCCTGAAATACTAGAGGCTTCTGAATTCTAGCCAAACCCCCTGCTTGCAGTTCTTTAGGTTATTATACACAGACCATGTTTCTCCACTTAGATTCCTGTTTTTGTCAATGATAGTTATTAATCAAGCAGTACATACTGTAAGTAACAGAACTAAAATAATCAGCAAGAACCCCTGAATTTTCATCGCATTTCCATCATCTATAACAAACTGAGCTGACACTAAGTTTATTCAGGGCTGAAACTAAAGTGACTATATTATTTGCATTCTTTTCCTCCCAATGTGCTACATCAGGAAGCCCCAAATTAGCCTTTTAGCCCTCCCATCCAATCCATACATATGCTGAGCAGCCTGTAGCTCTCTCATTACCATTGCCCTATCTGTTATGTGTTCTCTGTCATGCAGCAGGAAACAAACTGAATTGTTGCATAGCTCCCCAACAGCATTGTTATTTCAGGCAGTCCTGTATATGGCAAATGACATTTATTAGGCTTCTGGGTTGTAGCAATATCTAAAGCCTTCAATGCCCTTGAGAAACATGGAAGAGAAAGTGTCTTCTTCTGAAACTGATATTACATGAAAATGAGAAAGAGTGGCCTATTTGAAATCCAAAGGAGTTCTGCTATCTTCTCCAGCAGAGCTGGAATTTCAGCAATGACCTACAAATGTAAATCCTTTAAACCACTATATTCCTAGCCCATAGGCACTCGTGGTCCTAGGTCCTAGGCACTAGACACTCGTGGTGTGTCTGTATGATAAATTACTTAGGGCTCTCCCTTCTTTAGCAAACATATCCACATCCCTCTCTGTGAGTCTTCCCCAAGAAAGTAGCAAAAAAATCAATGTGGCTGTGGCATCTCAGTGCTTTGATGATCAAAGATACACCAAGGTCTGACCTTCCTGGCCCATCATACTCACCTTGACTTGATGTCACTGCCATTACAGTAGCTACATAATAACCCTTGTGCCTCTACAGATGTTTGTCTTGTACTCCACAAATGCATGCAAAGCTATCTAAACAGCTGAAAGGAGGCTTTTTGGACTTTACCTTAGTGTGAGTGTGAGGCTATCAAGATCTCCTCACTTCACTATAACTTAACTTTGCCTCCAAAAACAGATGAGTGCCTTACAAGAAAGATTTTTATGACCTTGGAGAAGCAAGAAGGGTTGCAATGTTCAAATTGTAATGCCGAAAACCAGAGCGGTTGATTTGTCTCCTTATCTTGAAGATAAAGATGACATGAGTTGAACTGGCCTTGGCATCTTATATATTTCTTAAAGAGCTTACCCCTCCATACTGCAGCTGGATTACTATTCCTAACAAAGTGTTGCAAAACTATCCAGATAAAATATGACATTATATTGCATCAAAATAAAACTAAAGCTTTTTACTGGGAGATCTGCTATTTCTCGTGTCTTGGTAATGCTAATGTTTAAATTCTGAGTCCTCTTACTGATGATAAAACCTCCAAAGACTACAGCAGAATTTCTGCTTCACTGCTAGAAAAGAAGAAAACCAGCAGAGTTTGTGCCAAAGAGATCACTTGAAGAATGTACGTAAGGTTACTGCATTTATGAATAAAGCAAAGCATTATCATTTTTAATAGGAATTAAACAGCTAGAGGGAGAAGTAGGGCAATGCTGTGATCAGCGCAAAGGAAAACAATCTAGCCATTTTAATTAACTGTATTTTAATAGCTTTAGTTATAATTGAATAATTTAAATACCAAGGGAAATAGTTAAATCTTCTAAATGCCTTCTTTTTATTTACATTTTAAATACAGTTCATACAGAAAGGATGGCACTGAGAAGGCTTAAAATAAATGGGTGGGGAAAACCTTACTAATTTCTGCAGCTGCTGGACCAACAGGAAATATTTATTGGAACTTCGTCATTGCCCTCTGCAGAGCTCCAGTCCAAACCCTAATATGCTTTCTACTTTTCTGTCTGCTTTCTCAAAATATTACACAATCCCTGGTGCTACTGCCCTTGACTGTTATAACCATAAAATGCACAGAAGGATAAATGTGAAGCAAGGATCATCTAATCCAATTTTCTTACATATGCACCAGTGAAGAAGATCACTGCAGAAAATAAAACTATTGGTCAATGCAGACTTTCATTTAGACAGATTGTAATAAACTGACACACAGACATTTATCTTATTTATAAAATTCAATACCACTCATATGCAGAGCTCTTCTCTACTATACTTTTCATGTCACCTGTAATGATGGAGATCATTAACTTACGTGGACAACATTGTGGAGATCAACTGTTTTGCAGAGTTAATCTGTTACGAGGCACATGCTTCCTCTCACACAGACTTTACCTCTTCATGGTTTCCCTTACTCAGTTACACTACAGTAGCTTAAGTGTGAACGGCAAGAGCTCATATCTCTCTGTCACTCCATCAGTCTCTGAGACATACTGTACATTCTGTCTGCCATAATGGCTTAAGCAACAATGCCTTTGTACGGTAAACACACAGAGATATCTTAGGGATAAAATCTTTTGACATTCAGCAATTTTTGCAGGGACTTTCTGAGCTACAGGAACAACAGAGTTTTCTTCCAGTATTGTGTCTTCATACCTTTTTAAAATTATGTAAACTTTTAACGCCCAAAGTATCCTATGGTGAATCTTTCCTGCTTTGACCCTGCCATTACTTGAGGGCAGTTATTTCTCATACTGGAACAGACAGTAAAGGATAATTTTCCAGTCACTTTTCCGTGCCAGTTGGGATTTAATAGACCTTTCTCATATCCCCCTCATGGATTTCTTTTCTAGACTGAAGGATCCTAGTGTATTTAATCTTTTTTTGAAAGCTCTTCCAAACCTTGATCATCCTTTCACACACCTCTATTTCTCTAGTTCTCCTAAAACCTTTTCAGAAACAAAGAAGCTGCAACTGCTGATGGCATTCTGTTCACACATTTTCATCTCACCAAAATAATGTTTCTAGTTTTCTTTCTCTGCTGCCATTTTTTATTTTTTTTTAGATGGTGTGTTAAATATAGAATGCATAATGGATGTACAGCATTTGGTAAGGACAGAGACAAAAGGTGTCAGTAACTCTATTATGTGGAAATAATTAATATATCTTTCTAAATTAAAATATCTGCATATTCTTCATCAAAATAAGTAAACCCAAGCACAATCAACTTAGGAATAGATCTTGTTCCAGGCCCTATTAATGACAATATTGACTAAATGAAATTCCAGTCAGAATAGAGTGTTACTTACTGGAATTATTTAGTAAATTGTTCAAAAATCTTAATTCAAACAACACCCTATATATTTTGATAAGCTCAGATTTCTAATTCTGGCTCATGTGTTTCTGGAAATATAAAGAGAAGGATACTGAATCTCAATATTACTGTTTTTACTGGGTGCCTGAAGTGCATTAGGTGCCTCACAGGCAAGTGAAGAGATTGTAGTCTGTCTCAAAATGCTTCCAAGCTAAACATGCAAATTTGATTAAGAGGTTGGACAGCGTAAAACTAATGTAAAAACAAGATGATCAGTCTGGTTGATATTGTTCATTAAAGGACATTTGGCAATACTGTATCTTTTTAAATTCAGTTCTAGACATTCTCACATCTTTGACTCCTAAAGACGTTAATCCCTCATAATCACCTAAGTTAACATTATCCTCAGTTTCGGTTTTCTTTCCCTCATTGTGGGAAAAATCACGACATGCTGTACATTTGAACAAAACCAAGGAACAGGATGCTTTTGTTGCCATGGATGACAAGCTGAAGAATCCCACAACTGGGAACTCTGGCAGGATTCCAGAGGACGTTTGACTGCACCAGTGTACAGAATGATGTGAACATCTAATTTGCATCTTATGCATTGCTATTACGGAAAGACAAAAAAAGAAAAACCATAGCATGCTTCCAAAATTTCAATCCTGGCTTGAATTTCTTGCTGATTTCACTGGAAGCTTTACTAATTTTTATGAAGCACCAGAAAATTTAAGAATGCAACTGACCAGTTACAACATCATCCATTGACTCAAAGTCATATATTCAATAGGAAATAAAATGAAATTTATGACCTTGTTCTAATTAGTTTCCTGAAATTCACAATGCCCAGTAAAAACCAGAATCATGAATAAACAAAAAGAAAAACTTTGTAGTAAACCCTAAAGAATTGTCATCTGTACATTTCATTATTGTCTAAGTGAAGTTTAATTACTATTTGTTTTATGTTTAATGAGAAATATTTTATATATCAATTCTGAATTCTACTTGGTAAAAATGCATTCATACTATTTATTTTTTAATTCTAAAGTCATTCAGAATGCTTTGGTTGTTTTTTTGTCTGTTTTTTTTTTCTTTTAATTCCAACTCAGGTTTTGTTTCTGAGAGGTAGAGAGAGAAGACCAATAGTGGAGAATTGTGAGATCTTGATAATACCATATGTGGTAGAAAAAACATCTAGGATGAAGTCTTTTCCATAGCTGGACAACACTAGCAAGAACTGGTCATTCATGGGGAATTTTCACACTTATAAAAGATGATCAGTAAGCTCCTGCCAGAGTTGGAAATCAATTTTAAAGGACAACACTACTTTCGAGTTATTGCAGTGAGAAGAAAAGACCATGAAAAATGGCAGCAGGAAGAAATTCCATATTCTGGAAGCAAGAAAGTATAGAAAGGCAAATCTTTAATTCCTCAAAAGGGTCTCACATTTGTCCAAATAACATTAAAAAGCCAATGAGTAAGTTGAAGCAAGAAAAAGGATGATAACAATTTATTGTTTATTGCCCATGTATATTAAAATAATTATGATAGAAAACCTGTGCAAACCTCAGCTGCATTTATACACTGAAGACAAGGCTGCCTCCAAGTTCGGAGGTTTAGGAAATACATGCTTATGCTGCTGAATAATATGAAAATGAAAAGTCAGCAGTAATCCTGGGGGCCAACTATTTTGGAGTATATGACAACATTTAGCCCACATGTCTCAATGTCATGACATTCTACCAATTGCATTATGCATATAAAGACAAACACAGCCAAAAAGCGAAGGGGAGGGTGCAGTCTAGCTAAATAGCTACTGTTAACTTATACAAATCAGAGCAGAAACTAAGCCTGACATTTTAATATGGGTGCCATAGGGCTCTGACCGAATGTCTTACTGATTAAAGTTCTGAAATCTTCCCCTTCTTTCCCTCCTTCAAGTTGGTTTGGGTATCAAACAATACACTTATTAGGGATCTAGGCTAATCCCCAGTGACACATCTGGTAGGTGTGGGTGGCATTCATTAGAATAGGCTCTCCAATAAATGATCTGCTAAGGTTCTGACAAAATAAATGCTTATTTTCATTATCAGTCACTTACTCCCTGCCACTTCAAATGAACATCCTCCTGGGTATGGCTTCAATCCAAACTGACATCTGAATTACAGTCAAGCATGATGCCAGATTTTAGTTGTTAACATGAAAGTGCACAAGCAAAAGTGGAAAGCAGAAATCGCTGTTTACAATGTAGAAAGAGCATCAAAGGTGAGAGCAACCAAAAGAAGGGAAGAGCATAATTAGTGACAGAGAGGGCTTGCAAGAAAATGACCAGAAGAGAAAAAGGGTGAAGAATAAAGAGCAACAGCAGTTTGAAGAGCCTAGCTAGGGACATTTTAAGAGAGTTCCATCTATCAGCACGAACAAAGAATAGAAATAGAGTGATAAGAGATAACTGCCTTGATTATCAGATTGTCCAGCAATCTGTTAGCAATATGTACAGCTGATTTCATGCAAAGTCTACATCTGTCTTTCTGAAGCTTGTCAGTAACAAGGAAAGGGGTGCAAAGAAAGAATAATCAGAGACTCTGTTTGTAGATCTGTAGTTACCATTAGTAGGGGAAGCTAGACATGCTGAAAATAACAGTATGATTCTTTTTGACATGAGACTACAAGTAATGAAAGAATGTTTACACTAAAGCTCTCATAGGGGAGAAAAAGATACATATGATCTAAGCTGTATGACAGATGTCACGAAGACTGATGTGTGGGTTAGGAAGATCCTTTTAATGACATGATTGCAGCAGTTAGAAACAAATTGTCAGATTGATGGCAATTCTTTTTACTGTAGACCAACCCAAGGAAATGGAAGTTCTACCTTGAAAAATACAGAGAGAAGAAATATTTGCCTTACCACAAGCAAATCACTTTATTAACATGAGAGCAAAATTTACAGAGTGGAAGTTTCCATTTTTATCATCTTCAGAGTTCAAGATGCAGTGGTGCATGTTAAGCTGCATCAGTCAAATGCTTTGGACCATGATATTTTACTCTTCAGAGATAGCCATGTGCTGTGCCTATGCTTCAGTTTTCCCAGTGAGTAGATAGATAATACTAGATCTTACAGTTTAGAAACCAAGGCACAGGAAGACTAAAGGACTTGCCAAGGTCATACACCAATTTAACCAAACCTCCTAAGTCTCATGCAATGCCCTAAATTACAAGACCTTCCATTTCCTTTTGTAGTGAAACATGAGATTTACCTGGTGTGCTGTTGTGCTTGAGTTAAGAAGCCACACAGTTTCTTACAATGTAGGCCAAAAACATGGCAGGGAAAAAACAGAGGAGAAGGGGTTTTATTCTATGTTCCTACACGCACCAGGGTGTGATGTTCAGAGGTGCTCGTAAGGCACTTCAGG
The DNA here is from genome assembly GCA_028858755.1 of Ara ararauna. NCBI lineage: Eukaryota > Metazoa > Chordata > Aves > Psittaciformes > Psittacidae > Ara > Ara ararauna. The sequence continues at coordinate 34,148,961 of CM054381.1, read as the reverse complement.
GAAGAAAACAAAGTAGGACTATAGCAACATTTAAACAGTATTCACAATTCAATGGTATTAATTGGACCATCTGACTCTCAGATACAGCATGAAAGTTCAGATCTTTATTCAGATTTTAACTGTTTGCTTTGTTTTGTTTGTGGTTTGTTGTTTTGGTTTATTTTTAGATAAGAACTTAGATTACCTACCACGGCAAACAAACTAAAATTTCAAGTCCTTAGTTAATTCTGCTTACTTATATTTTTCCTCTGTTCCAGCTGCTGTTGCTGTTTTGATTTCCTTTCCTACTTGATAGCTTAATGATGCAACACAATCTTAAACAGATGGCTGCACTTCAGAGACAGGTGACTTCCCCAGAAAGGTCGGTAGTTACACACAATCCTTGGAGATGGAAACAATTATTTAAACGAATTCTTTTCTTTAAAAGAAAACAAATGCATGAATCCTGCAGGCTCTTTTGCAGCAGTTTCATTCTGAAGTCTCCTCACCTCACATTTCAGGAATTTTTCTTCCCTTCAGAAGGCAGTTTCATTCCTTTTTCAAAACATCTTTTTTTTTTTTTTAGTAGATGATGAAGCATCCCTACAGATCAAGGCCCTCTTATGCTGATCTCTGCACAGTCTTTTCTCTAAAGAAAGGCAAGTAATACGTAAATAGATCTTGAGACTTAAAGGATTTGTTCAAGGCAATGAAGCAAATTAGCAGTGGAAGAAACAAGACCTGAAATATCTCAATTTAGGGAATGAGTTATGGATACAGATATCAGAAATATGTAATCAATATATTTGTACTGCAGATTTTTTTAGGGAAAGGGACTACTTTAGCTTGAGTAAAGTAAATAAATGCTCTGTGCGCAAATCTGTGTTTTAATGGCAGTCTCTCTATCATAAATGAGTTTCAGATCATAGCTATGACCTATTATTATGTACCACTGAAAGTTCATTACTTTAATCTGTAAAATATGGATTAAAATGTGTCAGGAAGCAACTACAAAATACTTAATGAATCAAGTCAAACTGGACTAAATATTAGTAAACAGCATAAAAAAAAAGCTTCTGAAAATTAAAACCTACTTTCTTACCTAGCTTTGGGGTTTATTTTAGTTTGTTGTCATTTCTGCACACTGAACATTTCTTCTGGGGCAAAATCCATTCCCTAATAAGTTTATATAATGTATAATTGCAATCAGAGAATGATAATAGAGAATGACTTTTACTATTTAAGAAATCAAGTCCTTCTAGCTAGCTATCATTTCAGATGCAAAATTTTCTTGACCTCAGGCAAAATTTCTCATTCAAAGGTTGCAGTAAGTAGAAGATGAGTCCTGTGGTCATAGTACAAGATGTAAGTTATGGAGCTCAAGGTCTTATTCCAAGCTATATCACGCTATTCACATGTGTAAATAAAAAGTCTCAAACTCACATTTAAGGACTAATATAAATTATTATTATAAGCTAATGTTTTCCAAACTGGAACATAAAGATCAGATATTGCATATTTTAAATGAGTCTCACAGTAACTGGGAACCACGTCATGCTACATTTTTATGAAAAAGGTAAATGTGTCTGGAATATGACAGTCTTAGTGTTTCCAGCAGAAGTGGGGAAGTATAAATTGCCTTGCACAAAGTATAAAGTCTGCTTTGCTGCATTGTGCATGCTCAACAAAGATTAATTAGCAGGCACAAAGTATGCAGAAAGGTTTTAGCATGACTAGGAAATGACTTGGAAGATCCTGTCTTCCAAAGAAGTTGAAGAAAGCTCAGCTTATTTATCTTTTTTAAGATGAACAGCTATGATCATGGTCTATAAACATATCAAAGGAGCAAGATGATCAACAGCAGAGCTTTCAATGCTGAAGTACAAAGCTAGTAAAAGAACAAGGAGTAGTAAGCTGGACAGAAAAGCTTTGGTAGAAAACTAGATGTTTCAGTCACTGGAGAAATGAAGTTTTCTAATGCAGCAAGAGCTGGTTTAAAGATGGAGTTTCTTATGTCTGCAAACAGGGTTTTATGTTGCTGCTGCTGCTGTTGCTGAAATAGCAGCCAAGTGGATCTAATGACCCAAAAGTTCTGTTCCTGCCAATGCTTCAACTGTTCTGTAAATCACCTCAAGTCCTGTGAAATCAGGATAATGCTCTGCAGTTAATTCTTTGAGTAAAACAGTCACCAATGTCTGAGAAGCATTCAGATCCTGTAGTACTGACTACCATACTAAAGGTTATACATAATCATAACCTACCTCATTAAACCATAAATCAGATTTGCAGTAACTCAGCAATACTAAAGTACACAAACTGGTCAGTCTAGTTATTAGGCACTTCTTTATTTAATTCAGTCAGATTTTCTAGTTTTGAATCATCTACCAACAAAGAGAAATTCACTAAATTCATTATGACAACACAAGTATCTTACTAAATCTTTATCTATTATGGATTAAGGTAAATTTGTGATGTAATATGAAGTTTGCCTTGTCAATATTTCATAACCTTTATGGACAAATATACAAAACAACTTCTAAGACAGTCATTATTCCATAAAGTAACCAACTTCACTACTAATAGTTGAAATTTTACTCTCAAATAGGTTTGTAAGGATTTTATCTAATACAAAAATGACTGAAGTCAATAGGAAGACTCCCAGACGTCAGAAGAATCAGCACAGTACAAGGAAGAGCTTTTGTTCACATTATTTTTCCTTTTTTACCACATGTAGAGAAAAATAGCCATTTTAACATAAGCTCCATTTTGCTAGCTGATATATTGAGGCAAGAAATAGTGATATGCATTTTTGAGAGTGATGATTATTTGATGGGATTGTTCTACATTTTTTATGCTAAGCTTTCTGTTGAAGCTTGCAGATTTTACTTTATGGAAAATGCCTAGAGTGTTTGACAGATGCTATAAAATCAAGATGAAATAATTAACTTGAGATGAGAACAATAGGTCTAAGGAGAAAGACATGAAAAGAACAACAAAGTGATTCAAGGTGGGGGAGAAGGGAAAAGCAAAAGCAGAGGGCTCCATCTAATTAGAGTTTTCAAAAGATGACTAAAGAGTGAACTCATTGCAAAGGCTTTGTAAAGGCAAATAAAAGGCTTGACAGAGATAGAAGACAGAGACACCAATATTTAGCTGGCTAAAAGTAAGAAAATTTGACCACTGGTGAAGATTCACCATTGGAACAAACTACCATGGCCAAAAAAGACTCACTTGATATGTTCAGATGAAGGCAGGAAGCCTTTCCTGAGCAGACATACTACTGAAGTACAAGTTTAATTAAACAAATTACTCAATTGACTACACTTAACCATGTAAAACACAATGGTTTGTGAAATACAAGAGATGAGATTATAATGTAATACTAGAAGGAAGCACTATCACTGCTTCCTGTGAAAAATAAGTATTCTGTAAATCAGACAATTGTCAGTCCTTCAGATTAAGGTGCTAATGAATTGGTCTATGATCTGCCCAATTTATGCACCTCTTGAAATGTAGGACTGCCTTCCTAACAGGCTCTGGCTATTAAATCGCACAACTATATTATCTTTTCCTCTCCTGCATCATGGACAACAGTCCCATGCTATTTTGATGGCAGCAGTAAGCTGAAATAGGAGGTGAACTGCTGATGCAGTCAGTAAGGCAGATATTGGAGTTTCTTTACAGTAACAGCAAGGCATAGCTTGAAGACAATGTAGCGGAATTTTTTAAATAATATAGAATGACAGGGAGGTTACCATCACATGGCAATTGCACCCTATGGTTCTTATGAGGCACAAGGCAGAATCAAATGCCTCCTTGATCCCTGCAGGCATGATTATTTTATAATAGCCATGCCCATACCCCGCAGCTGCTCTTTGCCTTATAGAATATATTTCACTGTCCTGTGGTGAAGAAAGGAATTGCCATTCTTTACTAGTTAAAAATACAAAAGGTAGCAGTTTAAGCTGGTAAGCAATAGCTATAGTATACCTAAAACTTAACATGAGTAGTCCAGTAAAACCTGCTGGCCATTCCACTTCATACTGTCCTGATGCATTGGTGCCTGTTACAACTTACAGCCTAGAAACACGAAGATACATTCTTAGTCTGGCCTTCTAATATTAGGTCCTGTGGCATTGTGAAGTGCTGAGGTTCTTTTCAATAAAAGGTCTCTCCATACCTTATAAAGAAACAAAAAAACCCACCTGTTTTGTTGTATCCTCTTATAAGGACAAATTTCTATAGCGTAAGAAAAAAAGTAAAATTGAATCATCATTACCAGGAGGGACAAATGCAGTTGAATTCTGCCTGACTTTCATGAGTAGATTCTGTCCTCTGGAAATACTACCATAATGTTGCTGCTTTACCAAGTTCAATAAAAGGATGTTTATATGAACAAGGACTAGTTAGCAAGCTACAGGCAACTCTGCAGGTTTCTAGTCAAGCAACAACTTGAACAAGGCTATGCAAGGAGGGAGCACTTTCTGTACATCACTGGCTTAGTAACATCTGTGGTTTGCACAGCTTCCCTTATCCCTTTTGGCTGCTTATTCAAGATGTTTATAAAAAGCATTCTGTCGAATGCTGTTTTTCTCCTGAACCTGCTGTACAATCAAAGTGGACCTCTGGTATCGAACATTTAAGCAGCAAAAGAAGGTGAGGCTATAGCTGCAAGATTATAATGTTTATGCTGCACAGAACAAAACAGAAAATACAATTAATCCAATAAAAACTTTTTGTATTTATGTAGACACATGTAACAGCAAAGTGAATATAGATGCCAAACAGCAAAATATCAGGATATATGAAGATGGGGAGGTGTTGTAGACATTCTCTTTTGCCCGGAAGTAAAATCTTGTCTCAAAACAAGCATAAGAGGTGCACTTCCTACTGTGATGAAAAACAAAAAACAAACTGAAAGAACAACAGTTTGGGGAAAACCAGACTTGCATTAAAAGAGTTGCTCGAGGGTATCCTTACTATTCCTAGCATACTGTTGCCCACTATTTCTTATAAAATAATTAATATCACATAGTGGATACAAATCTGTTACCCCCAATAAATAAACTCTTGCTTTCATAACTACTGAGTTATGTGATTGTCCATTTGGGAAGATCCAGACTCAGCATGGCTGAAGCCATTTGTTCAGGTAGCATGATACAAACACCTCAGTCAGAAAACACTGAATCAGAAAAGGAACTAAGAAGACTCCTTTAAAATGCTGGTTTTTAAAATACCCTTGATCAAATCATGCTAAAGCTTCTGTACTACTAAAATGTGTTACAGACTATATAACCTCTCTATGGAGCCTGAGAGCTGCTTTTAATTCATCAGACAGATTTAATCTTCCAAATGACTACCAAGTTCTCCCCTTGCTCAGCCTTTCTTGTAGTTTCTTACATAACTTACTGCCTCTAATGGAACACTGCATAATAGAGCAGCAGCTTTCTCTCTAATCAAGTTTTAGAAAGATTATGCCTCACACCATTTAGACCTAAAGGAGACGAGTAACTTTACTTGATAGAAAGACCACTCAAATTTATGCCATCCTAGCACAGTTTCATGACAAGTCATAGCGTCACCAAAGGTAAACCTGAGGCTAACCTCCCCAGCTTTTAAGAGGACAACAGGCTGGGAACTCTTTACTTCCTAACAGAAGCAAGAACTGTGAAAAAACTGTTTACTTGACACCGCTGATAGGCTAACTCGAACATACACTTTATCTGCCCATATTTAGAAGTTTAAAAATAAAATCTGAAAAAAACTTTGTGCAAAGGTTGAATTTAATAAAGGAAATAAAAAGGCAAGAAAAGGAGGGTGTTTTTTTTTTAACTCATGCTTTCCCCTGCTGTCCCTCACAAAGTATCTAACCCCTAATAGGAGCCAAACCAACCTCTCCCAGCACCTCCCTTTTACAGAGAGATGAGGAACTACTTGATTCTTCACAGCTGGGTCAGCCTAGAGGCTGGAAATCCCTGTGCTTAAGTGATGCAGCTGTGGACTTCCCCCATTCAGGAGAAGCATTAACTCTTTCCAGGCCCAATCTCTGGCCAGAATCCACACAAGTTATCTGCTTGTAAAGCAAGACAGCACTGTGTACATGACTAAATGCTAGAGTGCTCTGCAAGGAAAATATTTCTTGAACCTATGTCACTGGAAATTTTTCTCACAGAAGATCTGTCACTTTCTGTCCTCTGCACAGTAAACAAATTTTGGTTTACGCCATTTTGATACTTAGCTGAAATCCAGCCATCCTGATTAATAAATTGGTCAAATATGTAACAGTAAAGTCTGTTTAATACATTTGGAGAAGAAAATAAACTATTTAAATCCATAAAACTCAGAGGAGTTAATGACAAAATGATATTGAATCAAATTATCAACCTAGGGGCTAAATTTGCCTAGATTCATTGTTCCATTAAACTTTTTGACTGTATGGAGTTACATGTCGGTCAAGCAGTCCAGCCAATTTAGTATTATGAAAAAGCAAAATCCACTGGGAAACCAGCAGATGAGATGTATGATGCAGAGCCCTTTCACATGCTGATTTTGTCATGCATGGCACAATAGCACCAGGAGGAATGCCTCACCCTCCTCGCATATTTGTATGTGTCTAGGTTGGCTCCAACCATCCCAAGAATACTTTCCCACCATGTTCTGTACTCTGCATACTTTCCACAATGCTGGTCCAGGGGAATTGTATATGCTCATTATGATGTGCTCTCTAGACCTTCAGGAGGGTGGATAACCAGCCAGAGGTGCACAAATGGAGTGATCATTACCCATTACACACATCATTACCCACGCTACAGGAATCATGTCAGCTCTTCCCACTGGGTCTCCCTTCCTCCTACTGGTGCAGTAACAGAACCTGCTGTGGATCTAGATTTTGCCATTTAGAGCATCCAGGCAAAAGTTCTGTGCCTATATGCAGTGAGGTATAAGCCTGGGCTACAACGGTATAGGTATGCAATGTCTATTTTTTTAAATATATATAAAAAATAAATCATTTAAATATAGCACATGACAACTCAGCACCTATTAATCAAATCACAGGTATTTTAACTGCCTCTATAACTGACAATCATTGCAAGCTATGCTGCCTGAGTATCAGTTCAATACCACGTACCATATATGCTGGACCTGAAGCTCAGGAAAATGGCTTTCCCGGCCATCAAATCCTGGTTTTCCACAATCCAAGCACCCATTTCATATTACCCTTCTCATAAAGGTATCAACCTCTGACAAATTTTGTCAGACATCTAATCAGTTTTATTCCATGTATAAGGCTATTTCAAGACCTCTCCCTCAGGTAGTAAAAGCCTTTTCAAATTTCAAAACTGTTTTAATTGATGGCAAGCTTAATTTAGTTAGCTCTTTTGTCTCCATGATGTTTACTCACATGAAGCATTTATATAGTGCAATCATGTCACCCCCAAGGGGAGAGAATGGACTTAACCCAAGCCTTTCAAAAAGTCTTCAAAGCTATATTCTTGCTCATTGTGTTGACTCTTGGCCTTGAATACACACATACAAACATCTCCCACAGTTTTTAAGGCTAATATAGCTCAGCCTCTCAGGCTACCAGCTGCAGCTTCTTGCCTGTGTACAAGGCATATGAAATCTGAAGCTGACCCTCACGGTAAAAATAAACTCAGGTATGTAGGTCCTTTCTGGAAAAGTTGATCATGCCCTGGTAAAGGCAGCAGTGAGAAACTGCTCAGGGAAGGTCCAATTAATCAAATATTTCATAAGGAAAAAAAAAAAAATTTTAGTCACAATGAAAATCTTTGTTATTGAGAAACATGCAGTGATATTTCCCCAACAGACATCTGAAACCCTGCTATGCAATACCTGTTGTCAAGCTGGAAAAACTGTCACTAGTTCATCAGTGGCTTTTCCTGCTGATTAATAATGGTAAACTGGTGAAGATCAAATCAGAATAACCAAACTATCTCATACTGTTCTAACAAATATCAAAGGTTAGCCCCTTCCTAAAGGCCCTCCTTTTATGTTGGTGCCTAAGCTCATGGAAATAAATGCTCGTATGATTGCCATACTCACCAGGAGACAAAGCACAGATGTGAAGCTTGTACTCAGATGTAAAAAGAAGGCTGTATTACCCAATAGTCAGCCATTTGCATGATGATGGAGAAAATAAAAGAGACTGTGGAAAGCAATGCAACAGCTCGCACTAGAAAACTGTTGTCTGATACTGTGCATGTAAGCTTCAGTTTCAGATTTATGCTTCAGGTGGATTGTGTTATATCTCTGAATCTCCTTCTCTTGGGAGAGGGTAAAAATGGAATTGGATTTATATCCCTGTGTTTTCTGAACCAGACACTGGCTAATAATATAGGAGTCTAGGTACAGAATGACATTAAAGGCTGTGAGTATTTGATGTTAATCAATGGATGGCTGTCTCAGTGGGAGTTTGCTCATTTCTGCTTTAAGAGAGCTAAATTGCTACATCTAGCTATGCTGGGCAGTATTGAAACAAGCAGTCAATACTTTCTTCCAGAATCAATATATAAAAAAGTAACTCAATGGAAGTGACCTGAGAAAAGTGCTAGGAGGAGGAAAGTGAGAAACAGTCTGTCTCGTGCACTATACCTCATCTACCTCATCCTGGTTAACCAGACAAAAACATACATACACCTGTAAGAGGATATAGTATTTCAAAGTGAGGTTTCTTGACCCAGAATTGTCTATGTAAACTCCTGAACAGTAAGAGTGAAGGTTAAAAGCAAAGCAGGCAAATACTCCCCTTTCCATTGACACCTGATACAGAAAAGCACTTAATCATTTGCTTAAGTCTACCCCAATTCAGCCAAGCTGTTAAGCATATGTTTGAGTGCTAGAAAGTCAATAGGATATAAGCATGTGTTTAACGGCTTTGCTGAAAGGGGCAGTTTGTTGCTCAGGATGTGAAAGATGTGACATGAAGTACTGCTTTCTGCATTGGCCTTTTCCCAATGTCAAATCCAGCCTTCATGGGGGGCACCTGGATCCCTTTCCATCCTTAAAAGGAGGGGATGCTAAAACTATCACAAGCTTCCCCCCCCCACCCTGGGACCCTCCCCAGAGCTGCTGAGGAGTAGGAATCTTCCTGGTTTGTCTCCAGAGGATTTTAATCTCTCCACAGGAGAGGAAAAAAATCCCTAAGAAATACCAATAGCCGAATTCCCGACTGAAGGTGGAAGACTGCCTTGCTTAGTCTACTTACCTCTGCTGATCCTCACCATTAATCCAATATTTGGGGACCACTGGAAAGGACTTACTACTGGTTTGATGGGAGAATAAATAAAAGCCTGCCATACGCTATGGTGCATTTCCATAAAGCAGCTGAAATACCAGCAAGAGCTGCAGAATTTAAGACTGAGTACAAAACGACAGGGATAACGTGACATGATAACACTGAAAGCATGCAGTATGGGTGCATGTGTCTATATGCTTTGGCTTGTGTGTTTATGTGTAGGAGAAGAGCTGCATCTGTGCCTCAGTCCCAACATCTGTTTTATTAATGCGTCATATGTGGCCTTTACAAAAACAATTTTGTTATGTGATTTGCAAAATGCAAGTCCCAGGAGTTTTTAGTGGAAAAGCAGAGATGTAGCACACTGATTCCTGTTCAAAAAGTAAGCACAGGTGGGGGAAAAAAAAAGTATTTCTGTAGTAACCCTATCTTCTTACATGAGCCTAAAGGAAATTCCATTAATTTCTCATAGTTTCAAAAGAGCCAATTAAAGTTGCTGTATCACAGGTTCCTATAAATTAGGAAGGAAATAGAGGTTTGTCATGATGTGCTTTTAACATCACATCCGCTAGCTTTTGGTAAAAGCACTCTTCATATAAAAGGAGAGGAAAGACCAAGTGTACTTTGAGAGTCAGCATCCTGGAAATTGAGAGCACCTCAGTTCTTCTGTCAGCCTGTATTTTTGTGATATATGTCAGAGATCTTAAACGACAGGTGGAATTTTGGGTCAGGTTTGCTCTCAAATCAATTTTTCTTTATTTTTTCTATATTTTTTTCTAATATAGTAACCAAAATAATGGTTTTCTAAATAAATCTTGTTTGGGTTTGTTTACTTCTTTGTTTGTTTTTCCTTAAGGTTACCCATTATGAAAAGTGTTAGCACATGGAGCAAATACATTCTGATTATTGCTGTTTTTCTGGAAGTGATTAATCTTTATTGGACAGTATATGCAAGCAACTCTTCACCTGAATAAGCTCAGGACTCTCAGGAACATGAATATGTCTTCTCAAAACCTTCAAGGACTATTTCAGGTGCTAATATTCTCAGGCAGCATGTCCTAGGAGAAAAGCATCTTCTGGGCATAAACCATTACACTTCTGATAAGAAGCAGCGACAAAAAGAACCTCAAAAGCTGCCCATGGTAGCTGAAATGAAGTGAGTGTTATTGGATGTGACGGAAAGCGAAGTAGAGCTGGTTGCTAACCAGGTATATAGACTGGAAATAGATGATTAAAACACTGTGAACCTTAAGTATTGGATAAAAGAAATAACTGATTTTTTTTTCCAGCATCTTTATCAGAGGAGGCACAGTTTTTTCAGTATGACAAAAATAAAGCAAAATTTATTTTTTGTTAGATCCTGCTTTAGCAGTGGTCTTTATTTAGGACTGTAAGAAGATGATGACACTGTTTTCTGGCTCCAGATCATTGGTTGTATAGATAGCCCCAGCTTGATGCCCTCCATTATGAAAAATCTAACTCAGCTGATGTTCTTTATGCTTCTCCTGTAGAAACAATGTCAGTCACCTGAGATACCGACTGAAAGCAGCCAGAATAAATCATGCTCTGGTTGCGATGGGCAATTTCCCAGTCCAGCAGAAATTTTTTTAAAAAATCATCTTTATATGTCTTCTTTCCTCCTGGTCTTTGTTACGTGAGTCTTGTACGGGTCCATTATTCTTCAGCTCAGCACAGTATTTAGAGAACTAGATTAACTTTAGGAGCATAATTAAATAACATCAAAGCAAGGCTTATATTTAAGAGCTGGTTTTGATAACCAGTTGAAACTGCTGGAATCCATAGAAATCTATATAATAATAATAATTTATCAAAACATATATAAGAATTTTGCTAACACTTTAGAAACCATTAATGAACTTTAATATAAGAGTTGGAAAAAAATGTGACAGAATTTCAACAGCATGGTCAACATGGTTATGGTGAACATCTAGCAAAATATGCCCTTTTATGTATTTTTTTATGCCACAAACGTACTCAAAATGAAAATATGCAGCATTTTTTGAAGCAATGTTAAGCGTTTCACAGCTTTTTTGTTAATTCTGCAGCTGTGTATTCGACCTTTTACTTAATGTATATTATATTTTTAAAATGGCAATCATTTACACCAAATATGTAGCTTGTCAATTAAAAATCTACTGTAAAACTGTGTCTTTACTAACTTTATAACTGTTTTCCAATTCACAATAATGAATCTCTTTTCCACTTCACAGTAGTTTCTGTCTGGCCCTTGTTCTCATAGATGGTGACAATAAGTACACAGACAGTGTCTACTTTTGATTATTTATGTGCTTTTAATAATCTAAAATGTGGACCCTAAATTACCTGTGCAATATATCTGCACCTCCTAATGACAACTCACAGCATCTGACTTTGATATTTAACATATGAAAGAGTAAGTAGTCCCAAAAGTTTCAAGCATAATCAAAACAGTTAAGTGAAATTTTCTATTCTTTTCATATTCAAGCTTGCATACAGCTATTTCATTCAGATAGAAAGTTTTCAAACCTTGTAATGAACACTTTTTTTTTTTCTTTGCTTTGGGGAAAAACTCTAATAATAAATAAAACGCTGTAAATAAATATGGCCGTAAATCAAAAGCTGTGGTAACATCAGGGTTATGGTGATTACATAAAGATTTTGTGGGAAACTGGGGAGATGAGTGATGTGAAAGGACATATAGCCCAGCTTTCTACCAATATGACACATGCCACTCTAAACTGATAGTTGTATCAATAAACAAACTACCTGGGTTCAGTTTCACTCTCAGTATATGAAAATGGGAACCCGGTATTTGACACAAACTGACTTTCCACTGATAACATCTGGTAACACTTTAACAATATCATATGTGATCATTATTCTGATATCCTAGAAATGGGATCAGGAGTACTTCATCCATCATTTCAGAAGCCCCTACAAAGAATCAAATTAAAAAAAAAAAAAAAATAAAACCCCACAGCTACCTGAGAAACAAGTCTTTGTTATATGCCTCAGGGCATGTAATTGATAATACTTACCCAATACTTATTGCAGAAAAAATTAATCAGCTGCACAGCAAAGGAAAATCATGATAGGACTTTCTTTTACATACCAGTGCAGCCAGAAACATAACCTAGAAGGTCCCATTGGCCATTAAAAGCTGTTCCGACTATAGTGAGGTCATGTTAGGTCAGCATAGATGCATATATTAGTGACTTTTGTATTATAAGTAGACATTAACTTGAAATCAGATGGCTATAACCCACTGGAGATGAGAATACGTGTCTACACTTCATACAGCTGGAAAGGAGAACAGGAGAATGCAAGAAAGTGGTGCACAGAACTATAGTTCCCCATATAAGAGGAACAGATAGCAACAGGGCCAGAAACGAAGAAATACTAAAAGCAATATCAACATGGAGACACTAAGAGTCTAGCATCCTCCTTCTGGAAAGGTATTGGGAAAGACAAGTAAAGCCTGCTGCTAAGTTTAATGGCATTTTCCTTCTTTGATTGCACATCACATAATCACCACTGGAAATTCAAATCCCGTAATTTCCCAAATTTCAAAATGGTATCCAGGTGCCACTGGGAAGGACTCAAATTAATTTGAGTGAAAATACACCCAAACTGAGAAAATCTTTATGCAAAATGATCATTCAGTCATAGTATCATTACAATAGATTAATTAATGAGTAATAGAAACAATAATGTCTAATTAATTAAAATATATGTATAATTTTTCACATAATTATACTTTCACTTGAAAAGGAACTTGGTCTAGGTATATATGAGTGTGAAATGGGGAAGGTTAGGAGAGGAAGATGAAATTAACACAGTGCGGTGTATTGAAGGAAGCTGGTAAAGCCTGAAGAGTAAATGCAACTAATTGATAATAAAATAATAAATATTAATAATGTTAATAAAATTTGGGGGACTTAATGTATTAAAACAGGAACATTGTACCATGGAAATCCAAGAGGATATTCCCAGCCTCTGGGTAAGAATCATATTGTTTTGGGACTGGCTAGTGTAAACACTGGATATTCTGCAGGCTATGCTTGGGCATAGCTACTCTTTGAGCATTTAATAGTAATTGGAACCTTTCAAAAACTCAAAAGTAATATGAGTATAATAATATATTGATTTTAGTACTTTATGTGCCCCATTTGGTTTCATTTTCTTGAAAAATAAAGCACAGATTTAATTAATCTAAAAATAAAAGCAACCATTTAATTAATTAAAGTTCATGTCACTCAAAGAGTTTAGAAATCAGCAGTCCATTTTTATATGTTTATGAAGCTATCATAAATGCTTGCTCTAGGCTGAAATTTTTGCAATTTTTAGCTTAAACATTTTTTTGTAACTAAAAAATCAATTTTCCATTTTGATGTTAAAAAGAAAAAAAGAAAAATGCATCTCATCTGGCTTAGAAATGCTAACAGTACACCAATGCTTTATAATCTACAGTAGGTTTAATTTATTCATATCTCCAAGAGCTAAATATATCTCATTCTGCACTCAGGCCAGTGATCCCTTACACATTTCAATTATAGTGTTCATCTATATCAGTTTCTCCCTTTCTGTGTTGTCTGTACAATGGAAGCACAGAAAACAGTAGTAGATAGGACCTTGGGAAAAAGAGCTACAATTATGTAATACCTGACAAATACATCTAAATTCTTACAAGACCTCAATCTCATTCCTTGATTCAAAGCCGCCTTGCACTAGCAAAAAGTTTACATTATGTATACAACATAATGAAAACAGGTTATGTTACTGATTTGATTCTGAGCAGTAGTACAGTTTTCAAGTCAATACCATATGCTGTTTCAGCCCTCAGAGCATTTCTGGTGCTCACAAGTTAGAATCTGTTTGAAGAAAACCAATCTGAAAGATCTGCTCCAAGTGCACATCAGATGTGCACCAACACCTATAGGGAAAATATGAGTTTGAACCAATGATTCTTTCTTCATGCATTTTCAAACTTCTTGGATAGTTGGAATGTTCACTCTAGGGGACCAGACTAAATTTAGTTTTAGGAAAACACCAAAGTGTGTTAGTGTAGACATAACGGCTTTAGCATCAATGGTTTACATCTACTGCCAGGCTCCTATTGTGTCTAATTACCTGCTAATGTATTTACAGTCTAAACCCCTTTTGCTTTAATTTAGGCCCATCACTTGGCCTCAGTAAAACAAATTATTCTTCAAATTACATCTTATTCCCTTTCTCTTTAAAAATAGCATTCACATGCCAGAGCACTCTATCCATGTCTTAATTCAGTCTTATACAGACACCAAAACCTTCACTCTTTCAAAACTTATTCTTGCTTTCATTTGGAGCTGCTTTAAGTACTCCACACCTTCCTTTCAACAGTGTGTTTACCAGCTTTCAAAGAAATGCCATCACAACTGATGTGCTTCAGAAAAATGTTTAAATGAGCTGACATTTTCCTATATAAAAATGTATTATGCCAAATAATTTTTGACCAGCTACTCTTTCTATGGTACCAAGGATATTTTTTTCTGCATATTGATTTGAGAAAATGTTAAGTATTAAAAAAAACCTCAAAGTTTGGCACCCATGAGGTTGGTAACCATTGTAAAATGTGGAGGATAGTACCTACAACTGACATAGGATGGCATTTCACATAAACAGGTTAGAGACTTTAGAGACAGTACAAGCTGGGCAATTTTTAAATAATGTGAAAATATACCACAAATGATCAGTATATGAAAAAACAGGAAAATGTCACTGAAACAGTTCTTCACTACAGACTGTTTTGAATACACTTTCCTTTTTGACAAAGTTTAAAAAATATCTCAGAACACAAGGTGTTATCAAATATTTTGAATAAAAAATACAATTAGAATGCATGGAGGTGATGCAAAATAAAACTTTTTTCCCTGAAGCCTTTGCTTTGTATTTCTTTTTCTTAGAAGACATTGAAAGCGTATGTTTAATTTTAATTACTGGTAGTTCAAAAATCTCAATAAATGCTGTAACAGTAGTGCCTGAATATTTCTCCAAGACCTGCAAGCACTTTCTATATGAAGCAGAAAGCTGATGGCACCCGAATGGTCTCTGGATGCTATTCTACCAGCAGCAATTGTATTTCCAAGGTACAAATTTCTGAATCTTAGTGTTAGGGTAATTCTGTTCTAGGGTTGTAAGCTCAACACATTTTTCCATCATTCTTTGGGGTTTCATACAGTAATAGAGTATTAAAAAACTGTGAAAAGAATTCATTTATCTTGTATCCTCTAAGCATGACACAAATATCACTGATTTAATAATTGTGAACAACTAGATAAGTATCCTTCTGTTTCA
Organism: Ara ararauna; assembly: GCA_028858755.1. Taxonomy (NCBI): domain Eukaryota; kingdom Metazoa; phylum Chordata; class Aves; order Psittaciformes; family Psittacidae; genus Ara; species Ara ararauna. The sequence goes on along the minus strand of CM054381.1, from coordinate 34,133,393 downwards.
TAGATGAATAAAAACAAAACAGGATGACTTACTTATCTGTGATAGTGGCTCTTTGATAATTAAACCTACACCCCTTTTAAAAAATGATTAAAAGTGACATATGTTAATTAACTACTATTTATATACAGCAGGCACAGGGCTAGTTAGTATCATCCATAGTTACTGGATTTCATACTTGAGGCAGAAGCATTCACACACTGTTCTGAAGCTGAAGCAGTCACCCAGAACACACAGGAAAGCCTGAAACATAACTGAATTACTTGCCATGCATTTCTCTTTCACACTCTCAGTCATACGCAACAACTGCACACCTGGAGGGATCTTCTCTCCTTTTAAACTCTATCCATTTTCCTTTCCATTTTGTCTAACTGCTTCTCATAAACCAACCTGGGCCCTAGGCTGTGGATCTTAACCTCAGATTTGCTTGCACTAACCTGTGTGCTGCATGCTGGTTATGTATCTTCATTCTGTATAGTTTTATCTATTTATTTTACAAGTGAGAGATGGGATTGTCTGCTACTCTCTATGCCATGCCTAGCACTGTCAGGCCCATTCTATCAGCAACTGTGAAAATCTTTTAATGAAGCTTTTTAGAAGGCAAATCTGCTGCTGTGTTAAGAAAAGGAATACAGCAAAGTGCTACCACTTTGGTATTTACTTTCTGTACGTTAGCAAGCTTACTGTGCACTAAGACAGACCATGGGTCTGCTTCTCAGTTATATTAATAATGCTTTGACAGCATAAATGCTCTTAAAGTAGCGTTCCAGAGTTCAAGGATTCTGGGTTGAGAGAAATGAGACACAAATAGAGAACTCACAACTAGTTTATTAATATAGGAAAATATAGAGATATTAACAGATACAGTAAATGATACTTCTGATCTTTGGTTGTCTTACCAACCCCAAGGACCCTGTGAGAATGATCAGGAAACCAGCTCCGAGAAACATCATCGCAGTGCGAGCTGGCAGGCTCAACCTTAGTGGGCGTCCCCACAGAGGCAATATTGACTTGGATGGTATGAAGTTCTTTTGCCTCCTCGCATCGCGTGAGACTCGGGCTTTTATGCTAACAAAAAACGCACACTCATTTCGACGCAGGGGGCCAGCCTACATCAGAAGAAGTGACCAGCAATACCTAGAAACCCAAGGTTCGGGACTTTGCCAGGGAGCTCTAAAGCAGAACTTTCCAGGTAGGAACCAAAGCTGGACTTTCCGGGGAGCAGCCAAAGCAGGACTCTATGGGGAGGAGCCAAAGCAGACAAACAGTACTTTTCTATCTTTGTGGGTTTCACCACAGGCCATTATCTATTGTCCCTGACATGTGTAGATGTAAACCATTCCCTGAAAATACACCTTCTGTAGGGAGCCGGTGTCCTGTAGGCTACACATCATCAAAAATGCACAGCATCAAAAAAGCTAAGGAATTTTACAGAAGCATTGCTTCCAGAGCCCAAATATGGGCAAAACTGGGTACTCAGCTGTGAACTATACATTATTTCTGGGAATCTGCTAAAGGTATGTGAAGAAAATGTGTTTTGTCAAGCTTCAATCCTCAGTACATAGGTCATACCTCCATTGGGAAACACTGAAATTGGAAATTATCAAAAAACTTTGAAAGTCTCTGCTTCCATATCTGTCCAGGGACAACAGAAAGTAAACTCACATACAGAAAGCAACTCTGCCAGGAACTAGCTGTTTTAAAGTCCTGTCTGTTCTACTCCCACTCTGTTAGCTGTATTAATTGAGATTCAGGTGCCAGAGTATGAACAAAAAATCCAGATTGTTCTTGTGTGTTCTGTTGAATAAAAAAAGCTGTCTGCAAAAATAGGCGATTAAAAATATCTGCTTAGAAATATCCATTTGAAAGGTTATTACACATTTGTATTTTTTTTTCTGACAGTTCATGGAATATATGTGCTTTTCCTCTTCTAAATTCCTCCCAGTAAGCAGAGGAGGTCATCTGCCTTTATTGCTAGCATTTGATCTACAGCAATTCACTGTCCTTTAGCAGCATGAAAGCCTCTAATCAACTGATAGTGGGGACCCCAGCTGGAAAATGCTGTATACAGCAGTAAAAATGGTACCTGTTCAGAATGAAAATGTACTGCTATGCTTGCTTAAAGCTACAGGCAACAAATCACCACTCCTTGCAGGTTAGTCAGTTTGGATTTGGTCTGTAGAAAAGTGGGGTTCTGAAAATTTGCAGCTCATGGAAGTTGACTAAAATGACCAATTATTTGCATGCAGCAGTCCTTTCCCTCTCTCCTCTGCTTCTTTTGAATATTTCATGAAAAGAGAAAATACACGCTTCTGAATGGCACCCTATCTACCCGACAAAGAAATGAGCAGAAGATACAAACATTATTTGTTTGTATAATTTTAGCACAACAGTTGTTGGCAGTCTCCTACAAACATCTCAGGCAGAAATTAGTCACTAGGATATACACAGACATGATTGTTTACCAGTATGGACATGACCCAACACATACTCCTTGCAACTGTGGTGTATGACAATACTGTTGCCTGAAGATGTCTTCATAAATGCACTTAGCAGATCTATCAGATGGGATACTTCACACACTAATTCCTCAAGGCATTGTACAGAAGAATTAATCAACTGTATGCAGAAAGAAAGATGCAGACCGCAACTATAAAAAGAAGGCACACACATGCAATTCTTACATTTTTATGGCTTTTAGCAACTGCAAAGAATGCTGCCAGATAACAGAGGTTGCCTCAATAAATGCACACAGGAAACTGGCGAAGGTAAGCGAAACTGTGCATAAGACACTACAGCAGCCAGCAGAGAACAGCCTGCAGTCAGAAGATGAGGATTTGCACTAATGCAGTTGGTACATTAAAAGCAAGAGTAAAAACCAAACCCCATCAAGTGTGATTAGATCACAGCACCACAACTGTGCTGGTGAAAAAGCAAATGAGAAGGGGGACCAAGACCCAATAAACAACATTCATTCAGATGTGAGGTAGTGCTCTGGGGAGCTGTGGGGCAGGCCCCAACCTTCTGGCCCCACTGACATGCAAATTGGTGAGGAATCAGTGAAACATGAAGAGGAAAGCCAACTATCTACACCCTGTACTAGGCCCACTCCATATGAATACTGAAATCTTATTATTCCTGCCTGTGAAAGTAAAGTGTATATTCTGCTAAGTTCTACTCAGATATCTTGGCCAAGAAGAAAGCAGAGGAATTTTACATGTGGAGACCAAATACCTATACATAATGAGGAAGAAACAGATGTGACAGGGCAACCTGTGCTTTCAACACTCTCCTTATCCATGATAGCTGTACCCTGACCCTTCTCCTGAGTGGTGCTCCTGCCTTGACCAATCAGTCGTGGAGGAGATCTTTATGCTACGTCTCTGGCTTGTAAGCTCATCTATGTTACTACCTGTGAAGTCTTTTTCCTCTGGAAGACTGTCAATATTTTATTAAAATTATTCAAACAGAGCTGCGTTATAAATAAAGCATTATTTATTCATTCAGCCAAAGCACTTAGAGCAAAAGGATAAAACAACACATAGGACTTTGAATATTTTTTCCTTTACCAAATGCTTGAGTTTTGAAGCATTATTACCCTCCTTTCATTACAGCTACGCCCATCTTTGGCTAGGAAAAAATATAGGGCATATTGTGTGAGACCATGAAGCCCTGTCAACATCCAGAGATATTTTCAGGGCAGTGCTGGGAAACTACTCAGCCTCCCTTCTCCCTTTTCATCATCAGGGCAGGGCTGGGAACTGTAAAATTTTTCTAGAGAGTTGGAACCAGGATAGCAGTACTCCACCCCATTAATAGCTTTCCCATAGTTTCCCTCAGGACATCAGGTATTTTCTAGATTATATTTGCCATTACTACATGTGGGGGAGGAGGGAGGATTTCCCAATAGTCTTCATTGATTTTAACTCTTTACAGAAAGGTAAACCAAGATACAAAAGAGCTAGAGAGATAGATATAATAATTTGGGGGGGGGGGGGGGGTGCTCTCTTTATGTCCATAATTTCCATGACTTCTGTGAATTAGTCAGAGGAACCCTGTCATGCAGTGTACAAATAGGGATATTAATGAAAATCTGTTTGATTTAAAAGCAGCATAGACAAATGCTTAGCAGGGAAGTTCTTGTTCTCTCTCTCTTTTTTTTTTTTTTTCTCAGTAATGATCCGTAAATTCTTGTCTTCAGAACACAGCTAAACTCTTAAGAAAGAATGACATACCACATATTTTAAATAACGACTATAATAATCAATTTCATGGGTTCTCCAAGGTTGAGAGCAAATTAACCAATCAACCTCCACTTTAATCAACTCTTAGGTGATTAGGGCAAGTGATTTGCAAGGCAGCAAGAGCAACACATATCAGCTTGCTGAGTTTCTGCTGACTCAAGAAGCCTTCTGTGTTTGCATAATAGATCTAATAAAGATTAAGAACTACAGCTGTGGAAGGCTGCCTGATATGAAATATTCTGTGAAGGATGTTATGATGATAATCTTTCTACTGCTGTCATACAAATAACTCAAGCTGGATATATGTTTTGTTTGCACACATGCCCAATTACTGGCTAGTACCTCCCAGGGAGCAGCTTTTCAAAACAATAATAAAAACCATAGGCTGCCTCTATTTAACATTAAATACCTAATAGGACTAAGGAAGCAGTTTTGTTTGATGTCTTTGTGCTTCTTCCTCACATAAAGATCTTCTGACTGTCTTAAATGTTCTCCAAAGGAAAAAAAAACCACCACATTTCTGAATGTGAAGAGTTCCTCAGGATTCAACCCTTATTTGGTGACATAGAGAGATGAAAGATACCTGGTGATGCTGTAACGAGTAGGTGGTTTAAATATGTGCAGCATATTTTCCTGAGAACTGAAGTGCCAATATATCCCATGATACAGAACTGTTCTCTACAAATGTGACAAGCGACGTAGGGACGAACTACGTCTTTGAATCCTGGCAATATAAAATGATTAAGTCCAGGATGCAGTCTAAGTCTATCCAGAAGCCTTTACTATGCTGAACACCTACAAACTCAGGTGTTTCCCCAAGAATATGCAGATGTTCAGTATTCCTGAGGATTTACCCTAATAATATTAAGAGCAACAGCTGTTGTTTGGGTACTTTCTCCAGAGACCACACGTGGAGGTAAATTCAACAAGTATTCAGTTGAGTCTAGGTATTTAAAATAGCAGAAACTGCTTGTAACTATGCAGTAACTCAGGTAGACATACTCAGTTCCTCATAACTGCAGGAAGAGTTACATACTGAATGTAAGAAACATAACTAGTTCTTTTGCTAATAACTTTTTCTCTCCTGCCTAACAGTTATACCTTCTGCCCACTGAATCACAGCAGTATTTTCTGGTCTCTTTTTGCCTCAGGCATATTCTCACAGTCATAATCTCATATAAATCAACAACTAAGTGTCTGGTAGTCATACCCACTTGAGAATATGGGAATCCCAGTTGCTTTCACAGACTCCTGTTGCTCTGGGTTTTACTGAGAACAACAGCTTGACAATGTGAGCAGATGGTTACAGGGTAGTATTTGTTGGAATTTTCAGACAGTCTCAGCAGAGAGAATAGTTGTAACTTGTGAAGCTAGACAAGAAACTTCCAGGCTCCGAAGCTGACTAAATCCTTAAATTCAAGAAACTGCATTAGACGCTACCGAGGTAGGTTTAACAGAGGCTCCCTCCACAGCTGACACAGAAGACCTGGAAGTTACTACTGCTTCCTGTCCAGATGAACTTTGCATATGTTATAGCAGTTAACATTTTTTGACAAAAATGACTTTAGTCTCTTATCATTAGCTTGCAGCCTCTAAGGTAGACATAACATGGTGCCCAGACCAACAATCACAGAAATCAACAAAGGCTCCAAATGTTAGAAAATAAACAAAGGGCTAATGAACAAATTTCCAGTCACTAAATGTTTTTTACTCTGTATACAAGCACCCAAAATAATGTTTAAACAAGTAAGTTGAGATTCAGAGGTGTAGAATCCTTTAAGAACCAAAACTGAAGACATGCTGTGCAGCATTACAAGGACAGTAATATTTTTTCCTCAGGAACCTAAAATCTAAAGTTAACTGCTACTGCAAGAGCAGGCTGCAATTACCAAAAGAAACACAGGAAGGGAATACAACATGCCTTCTCCAATCTGATATCCTTACTTTACGTGGGAGGTGTCCCTGCTCATGGCAGGGGGGTTGGAGCTAGATGATCTTAAGGTCCTTTCCAACCCTATTCTGTGATTCTATGGTTCTATAAATATATAGTGAAAGAGAGGAGCAGCGAAAAACTCACAGCTTTGGATGCCTGGGACAATATAACTGTGGTGGATATAAGCTTTAATACCACCTTCACAGAGACCAGCTGTTGTGCCAGCTGGACAGTCCCCAGGTGTGCCACAGGCAGTCCTGATATCTGCATAAGCCAGCCAGCCTGTGGGACAGCACTGTGCTGAGCCCCATATCTCTGGTCAGGGCACTCACCCTACTTCCCAAGCATGGATGTTCAGCCCTCTTATCCAGTCTGCAGAGGCTGAAAAAGGATGAAAATACCACCCATAAAATATATGGACATTAATACAAAACTGCTGGTCCTTTTTTTTGATTGAAACTATCTAACCACCTCAGAACAAACAGGAAGAATCCAGGTTCATAGACAGACATTGAACTGTTTTAATAGGATTTTAGAAAGGAAAGCTCTCTTTGTACATAAAATACACACATATATGCCTTTGCCAGAATAAAGTCTGAAAAAAACCCCAGAATCGATACATACGAAGAGGCACAAACTGCAAATCAAAAAATAGTTGAGTGAATTCTGCTCAACACAGGATATCCAAATGGGTTGAATAAGTCAAAACTGAGACACATGAGAAGGATGACAGTATAAAGAAATAATAATTATAACAATAAATGTTGGAATTGCTCACTTCATATTGTAATCTTTCACTTCAGGGATTATTTTTACTAATTTGAAACTTTCAAGTCTATCACTCTACTAAACATATGAGTGCAACAGCATGCAACATGTACCAACACAATACTGCTGTAAATACACAATAGAATGCTGCACCTAATCCCAGTTAAATGTGGCACAAAAAATACATTCAAATCCTGAGATATATTGCATTTTTTCTCTTTCAGATCCCTCATACAAAAATAGAGAAATATAGATAAAAACTTTATTTTAAAAAGTACAAGGCATAGAAGACAGATGAGAAACCCCAGTCACATAATAATGTTTTCCTCATATGCTTCCATGTGTTATTATTCCAGATATTATTAACAGGTCTTCATTCACTATAAAATACTAAAACTCTACATCCCCAAGAACATATTAAAAAATGCTTGGTTTTAAGCAATAGTTTTAAAAGATAGTTAGAATTCACATGTATTTAAGTTTTTAAATTGAGCTGAGTTCTTAAAGCCATTAAAAAAAAAATCCTGCAAAAGAAATCTATCAGGAATTTAGAGGATCAGCTTCTGAGTGGCCTTCAGCTGGCAAGCTAGTAACGCACCAAGGTAGCTTATAATAACCATAATTTTTTGGTAAAATAATATCCATTTTATAAAGAATACAACTATCTTATTATGATCTTCACAGGTATGATTATAGGTACGATATCATAGTCTGCAGAATGCATTACAACTGTGCAACCCATTCACATAGCAACAACATACTCATCTTCAAATCTAGTGACTCTCAATCTTCTTGGCATGATTATTATTCCATAAAAAATAAAATACAAATAAGTCTGTATAAAAATATAAACTGAAAAAAATCTGCTTTTTCACAAAGGAATCCAATGGAAGACAAAAAGTCACTCTTCTTTTTTAATGTTCGTTTATTTACAGATTTATGTGTATTTATGTTCAGAATGACTGTTCTCAGACTTAAATCGGATCAATATGCTTGTAAATGTATATTTTTTTTTCATAAACTTGTGTGGGCTACTAATCTCTCAAGCCCTAATAAAAAGAACTATGCGGCAATTAGCTCTAACCCACCCATATATATAAGCACTATTACATACCAGGAGCAAATTATCAGGGCAAATCATTAGAGTTATAATAACAAGAACTGGAATATGTCGAATATCTGGTTACGATAACATGCATTATACATACCTTAGGAAATTAAAGGAAACATTATCCAAAGAAAAATAATCACTGTTTATCTCTATTACAATACCTCCATTTTCAAATATTTTCTCATTTTGTAACATAAGACATTTTAAAATCAAGCTGTGAAATGAGAAATACTAAGTAGCAAATGTCTCAACTTTATTTTTAGGGACTTGAAAAACAAGTTGCTTGCAATGTTTCTCTTGGTGAATTTTGTGGAAAAGACTAATTTTCAATTACTATTTTGAAAGAGAAAAAAGAGATAGGTACTGAAACCAGCCTAAAAGTAGCTGGTGCAATAAAATGGCGTCTGTTCACAAAAATCTTCAGACCCTCAGCACTGCTCATGTGAAGAGGCTGTTGTGGTTTTGTCCTATCTTCAGAGTGGTCTGCTATTTGTCATGAGAACAAAAACCAGATTTCCTCCCCGTCTGTTATGTGAATCCTCACATAGGTAGGAGAGTCCATGGTGGGAGGACCTGTGGCCAGGCCACTTTGGGGCTTGGCCACACCACCTCTGGCTTCCATCCTGACTTTCCTCTGATTGGGCAAGCCTGCAGTCAGCCTGAACTATGGAGGTCACTAGCAGCATAAAACCAAGAGTGGAGTGAGATGCCTTAGGCTCTAGGAAGAACATCAAAGGAATAATAGGGCATTTAGGAGTGATACAGAGGAAAGGAAGTGCCTACATATCAGCATGAGAAATTATTCATCAGCAAAGTAATCACCTACAGGAGTCTCAGGGTTAATCAATTAATACTCTACGTAAATCACATACGAATCGGTCACCTGTTTGCTGTCAGTGTGGTCTTTAGCAGTCTGTCTGATACTGGGTTATTTCAGCATTCTTGCAAGCCTCATGACTCCATAAGAACACTGCACTGTGGTACAGATTCAAACCATGCCTTAGCACAGGAGCACTGCAGAAGCATTAAGCAACACACGTTTCAGCATCCTCATCTCACAAATCTTCCAGCCCACAGCCTTTTTGATGCCTATATCCAGATCAGCTCATTCGTTAAGGCTCTGCTGACAGTGGTGTGTATTAAAATGCTAAATTTCCATACGAGCAGCTTGTGCAGGTACTGAAAGGCCAGTATCTTTTAAAATACATTTCAAACCCCCCAAAAAAATTAACATTATCACAGATTATTTATTTACTGCAGTTTGAATTAAAGCAATGTTTGTATTAAGCCATTTACTTTATTCCTACTCACAAACTATTTCCTATGTATTTGAATCTTACATTATTTTGAGCTGCACTGAAAATAGGAAATAATTTTCTTAGTGAAGAGCCTTGATATGACAGAATTGCATTCTCTAGCTAGACAGACAAAGCATGATAATTTTCTTTGCATATGAACTTGTCACCAACTCCAAATCTTCTTTAGAAACTACATTAGTAAGGTGAGGCCACAGGCTATGACTCCACATCTGATTGAAAGTTTGACCTTTGCTCTCAGAAGAGGAACTTGACTCTTTTGGTGAGGATGATCAGGTCTCAGCTTCCTCCCTGAAGAAATGTATTCACCAGAGGGGTTTGATATTTCTTTTTGTTCTCAATGACTGCTCACCTATGTTAGGGTGAGCATGAGCCTCTCCAAGGCTTGAAACCTAGTTTATTTGCTTCAAGAGAATAACAGCCCTGATAAAGTAATTACATTTTTTTTAACGTAAAATGCTTTTAATTACATAAATATTTTGTAAAACTTAACATAAAGGAAGCTAGCCAGAAATCTTTTCCTGGGATTTACAGAAGTAGGGTCAAACTTCGCCTTTAACTCTGGCCTTTAATGCATAGACTTCAATACATAGCCAAGAAACCACACATCGGGCACCTTTGTTCTTATTGCAATAACCTGTTCCTATTCAGTTAACAAGGCCTGAGTTAATGAATCAATGATGCTGGATATCATCCTCAGGGAAGTTTTGACTTTATTGTACTGTGATTTATATTGATGGCATGGTGCTGCAGAACTAAAACAGAAACCTGCCCTAGCTCAAAGGCATGTCTTTCACATGATTCTACTAATAAAGCCATATGAATAGGAATTTATTACTGAATTTTATGCACACTAAAGTCACCATCTATATAGTTCAAGGCTGCTCTGTTCCTTAAGATGTTACAGTATCTTGCAATGCTGTGCCAAATAATCTGATCTGGCTGGGAGTGAGTTAGCTTGGGTACCAGAAAGTATGGCCAATTTATCATGCTGGTATATTAATGCATCATCTCCCAATCTACTTTTTTTTCTAGGCTAATATATCAGCTACTATAATTTTGATGGAAAGTTAGTCTGATCAAATTACTACTACTTCTATTATCTAAGATAAACCTAGTCATTTATATGTAGCAGTCCTTGAAAGCAAATACAATATGAAAATTACCATCAGTGCAGGGTTTTTTGTTTAAAGAGCAATGTTCTCCAGTCCATCCTGCACCTTGCACTCAATATTCAGTAGTTGGTCAGATCAGGCACCAAGACTAGAGACACCCTTACAAAACTGTTATTTCTCACCTGGGCCACACAATTCTCTCTGAAGAAGAAATTAAATAGGTTAGTTGACCAGCTTCTTCTCTCATGTGCAGTCCAGAACAGGCCCTAGGAAAAGGACTGAGCTTAGGAAACCTGATGTGATTTCACATTTATAATCTTCCTGAAGAGGCTGTTTCTCTAGCCTCCTCCTACCATACTGTTTCTGCCTTTTCAGTCCTCTTGCACTACTTGCATTCAGCCAAGGTACTTGTGAAGACGGCGATCTCATTTTTGTTCTCCTCCTGAGACCTGGACTTCAGGGGGTTATGTGCTTTGTCATACACAGCAGGTCTGCTCTTGGTCTCTTGCTGAGTGAACAAGTATGGCTGTCTATGTGCAGTAAGTGAGGGTGCCCTGTTTCTTTCTCACAGCTGACATGCTGCTACCGGCTGAACTGTCGCCAGTGGAATTACCCTGCCACCTGGATTCAAACCAGCAAGTGAGCCTGAAGAAAAAGTTCCAGCTGTTATCCTCATGGGGAACAGGAAGGGTTTTAGTCCATGGGACTGAGCCTTTACCCCCTGTTCTCATGAACAATTCCTTATGTGTTTTCACAACAAAATACAGAGTAGGACAATACAATCAATACAAGCAGATTTCTAGATAATTATACCAATTAAAATATACTTTATTACAATTCCCCATTTTTTTTCTTGATGGCTTTGTAAGGCCGAAGTTGAAAGATGCTATGAATTTAGAATGAAAGAAAAAGCATGAGGAAGATATGCTGGCTCAGCGTAAGAGCAAAAAACATACAAAACTCCTTAAAGAACTGCTACTGTAGCAGCTCCAAATTAGTGTCCATTGAAATCACTGCTTCCTGCACCCGTCCTTCCTTGCTAAAGACATCTAAAGCTCTTATCCATTCTTGCCACATCAAGATCTCACAAACCATTAGTAGAATCACTGAATTAGGATAGATGATTATCTACGTTTTGTCTCTAATAATACATTTGTTTTAACATCTCTCCACCATTTTCAGTCTTCATTACAGTCAATAAATGGAAAATTAAAAAGAAATGTTCAAATTTCCTCAATGAAATTAATTGAAAAAGGAAAATATCTATGATGTAAGAATCACAGTCTGGGGTAGAACAAATATGGTTATTAAACAAGTCAGGCTAGTAAGGCTTATCAGGCCTCCAGTACTAGATGAGACTGCAAGCATTAACATGTCAGCTCCAGAGAACAGCTGCTGAGAGATGACCTGACAATGGCTGGAAGCTGTAAGTATAAGAAATAAGCCACTATTTAGAACAAAATAGGTACCATTTTACAAATTCTATTGCCTCTCTACTAGATTTATTACAAGAAAAGAATTCTCAGTTTCTCATACTTACTGAATAATTTTCCAGATTTTCTTTTTTTGGTCCTGTACATATACATGATGTTTTCATTGGCATTCTAAGTCATAGAATCATAGAATCATAGAATAGTTTGGGTTGGAAAGGACCTTAAGATCATCTAGTTCCAACCCCCCTGCCATGGGCAGGGACACCTCCCACTAAACCATGTCACCCAAGGCTCTCTCAAACCTGGCCTTGAACACTGCCTTCTTTTATGGATATACATTTCCTTGTTCATACAAGTAAACCTTTTCTGTTACAACTTGAAATCATCTTTCCTGCTTAAGAGACGAATGTACTCACCATTTTAAAAGAAATCTTACTTATACTTAAAGCAGTGCTATCAGTGCCCGTAGGAATTATTTTACTAGGCACACCCTCAGTTCACTCTTTTTTCCACAATTATATTGCACTGGAGACTCATACTTCTACTGTGATCAACTGCAAGGACCAGAATTTTTCCTTCCCCCATTGTTTCCATTTGTATAGCTTCTAGATTATAGCATGAACTCTTGCTTTAGAACTTTAACATTAAATTAAATCCCACCTCTATTAATACAGACAAACATTCAGTTCTTTTGTGACATCCTTATCCTCCTGCTTCTAGGCAATGCATCCCTTACTCACTCCTCATCAGCTGTCATTAGCTCATATCTATTTTCCATGCCCAGGTCGTCAAAGAAAATATAAAGATTAGTCCTAAGAATTGTCCTTGAGGACCTACCTACCATACTTCCCCCTTCAGCACAACTATCTGTCAGTTCTTTTTAGCCAGTGCCTTATTCACTTTACAGTTCTTGCACTAATCCCCATCCTGCCAGCCTTCACCAATAATTTCCCATGTGGCAGCATATCAAATACTGTACTGAAGGCCAGAAAAATTAGAACTACCACATTTCCCTTGTCTTCAAACAAGCTGTTAGAGAAATCTTGGAACCAAGAGTTGAGTTTAGATAAAAAACTCACTAAGAAACAAGCACTGTAGTGGAGAGAATAACAGGAAATAAACCACCCATATTAGGCAGGAAAAAGGTAGGCATCAGGATGCCTTGAGCCTTTGAACTAAAACAGGCGGCTTTAGAATTTCTATGGATGACTTTGAAAAAGAAAACTACAGTGAAAACCTTGGCTCTTCAACTAATTTTTTTCAGGATAATATGAGCTAAGGGGATTTAGGGAAGAAATAAGGTGAGAGAGAAACTCTCCTTGAACAGTCCTTAGGCAATTATGCTGCAGAGTCTGATGGTGAGCGTTGACCCATTTGTGTTTCAGGCAGCTGGCACTAGCCTTTTTTGATGTTCAGATCACTAACAGTGATGAAATAATTATCCATCTGTGTGACGTAGTTATACTACTAAATTAAGCTAATTGAGGTGCCTCCTATCTCCTTTGCTCCTCAGCTCCTGAGACTCCCAAGTGTATCCAACAACTCTGACAGAAACACATGCTTTGCCCCTTCCACTTCACGCACTATACTTTGCAAGTGCATGGTGCCTAGCTACAGTGGAGTGAATAGCATATACCACATAACCCATACATGCAATTTAGCCTTTTGTTTGTTTGGGTTTTTTTTCCGCTCTTACTGATTTATTTTTAGATAAAGAAATTACTCCTCGGTTTCGGTGTGGACTTGTAAAGTCACTCAAATTATCACAGCAAATACCTGCCCTTTTATATTCCATTGCTGAATAGATAATACTCTGTTGAAAATGAAATCACATTTGAACTACTACTTAACAGGCTTTCGGTACATTACAGTTTTAAATGGACTTTAAAAAAAAAAAAAACAGCAAAACAACCTAGCAATATTTGAGTTGAAAAGTACATTTTTGGCCCATATTCTTTTCAGTGAATATTTTCAATCTAAATTAAAATAAAAAAACCACCAAACCCATAACTAAATTCTCCTTAAAAAGTGACAGAAGTCAGTCCAACAAATTCTGTTTCCTATGGACAAAAACTGACTCTCCCACATACTCAAGTTTTCAAAAAAATACGTGCACTTGTTTTCAGTTGTTAAGAGTGGTGGAGTCTTTTTCAAGTGGTGGGTTTTTTTTTCAAATGGTAGGGTCAGAGGGTTCATATGAAAACAAAGGCCCATCCTATCAGCTTGTGCAGACAGTAGAGCAGCATAGGATATTATGATCTGGCAAACCATATAAATTCAAACATCCTGCATGCTACAAGTGGGAATTTCATTTCAGAGCTGAGTAAATAGACATGGCAGAAGTAGGAGGGAGGCAACTTAAGGAAGGAATCCTAGGGACAAGCCCAATAGCACAGAGTGGCCCCAATCATTTTTCCAGTCTCAAGAATGAAATAACAGATGTCAAGACCCTTTGTCATAGCCCTGTTGTGACCTGCCTATAGATTGGGATGTTTGAATTTCATCTCCCTGCTTCCACTAAGAGTCTATTTGAAAGCCTGATGACACTGGCTTTGTGTGAGTGAGGCAGATTTCCCTTATAGTGCATGTTGGCACAGTAACACTTGAAATGCAAAACACAAACATTTTCTTAACAGTGCTAAATGTCCTCATTATTCAAAGGCATGGAAACAAGCCAGCGACTCTGTTCAGATTACCAGTGAACCATTCAAGCTAGCTGTACAAAAGTAGATATCATAACCTGTGAGAAGGTATAGAGAAAAGTGATGACTCCGTTGACTGTAGAAACAAAAGCAATGACCATATAGATAGTTTGTAGCATTTAATCCCTATAATCTGAAAGGTGAGAAAGGATCAAGAGGACTGTATTAACTCAAATATATCTGATTTTAAAATTATGGCTGCTACTGAGGGATAGTGAAGAACACATTTTAAAACAGTGATCCTGCCCCTCTACTCTGCTCTCCGGAGACCTCACTTGGAGTATTGTGTGCAGTTCTGGTGTCCTCAACATAAAAAGAACATGGAACTGTTGGAACAAGTCCAGAGGAGGGCCACGAGGATGATCAGGGGACTGGAGCACCTCCCGTATGAAGAAATATACGAGAAAGTTTGGGCTGTTCAGCCTGGAGAAGAGAAGGCTGCATGGAGACCTCATAGCAGCCTTCCAATATCTGAAGGGGGCCCATAAGGATGTTGGGGATGGACTATTCATTAGGGACTGCAATGATAAGACAAGGGGTAACGGGTTAAAACTTAAAGAGGGGAAGTTTAGATTGGATATGAGGAAGAAATTCTTTACTGTAAGGGTGGTGAGGCACTGGAATGGGTTGCCCAGGGAAGTTGTGAATGCTCCATCCCTGGTGGCGTTCAAGGCCAGGTGGGAGAGAGCTTTGGGTGACATGGTTTAGTGGGAGGTGTCCCTGCCCATGGCAGAGGGGTTGGAACTAGATGATCTTAAGATCCTTTCCAACCCTAATTATTCTATGATTCTGTGATCAATAGGACTGTATTAACTCAAATATATCTGAATTTAAAATTATGGCTGCTACTGAGGGATAGTCAAGAACATATTTGAAAACAGTGGGTAAAATAGAAAAGAATAATTTCATACCTGACATTGGATTTACTTATCTCAGAAAGAATAATGTCTCAGATGTTGCCTGACCAAGAAATAGTGCAGAAGCAGGGAATTTAGCATTCTCTCATGTCCTTCAAAAGAGAGTCAGTACCATTTTAAAGAAAACAATATTAAACAAAATGAGCCTCAATGGGCTGAAGAGCCTTTTTTCATTCCAACATTCTTGATGCACTTCATAATGTGTCTTTTTTAAACATTACTCCCCTCAATTAACTCATAATTGCTGTCTATGCCATATGAATTATGCAACATTTGATGTAAATTCAGATTCCCTGGCGCTGAACAAATCTAGGGGCATTTCAGAACCTGGTGTAATTACAAAAGCAATCCCTGTAGACTTAGGAAGGAGATGAATATCATCTACTTTTTTTGATCTTGGTTGGTTTGTATGGTACTCTTGCGCTAAATTCCCCTTGGGCTGCCATGAAAGTGCATGTATTGGGTCTGGCTGAGATGGAGTTATTTTTCCCATAGCAGCCCTCATATTGCTGTGCTTTGTGTTGGTAACTAGAAGGGTGTTGATAACACTGCAGTGTTTGGCTACTGCTGATGGAGTGTTCCACAGCATCAAGGCTCTCCCTCCAACATTCCTCCACTGCTAGGATTGGGGTGGGCAAGATGTTGGAAGGGGACACAGCCAGGACAGCAGACCCAAACTGTCCAAAGGGATATTCCACACCATATGATGTCTCCTCAGCAATAAAAGCTGAGAGAGGGGCCGGGGGGAGAGTGGGAAGAGACGTTAGTTATTAGTTGTTACAATGTCTGTCGTGAGCAACCGCTACATGGACTGAAGCCCTACTTCGTGGGAAGTGTGTGGATATTCCTGCTGATGGGAAGTAGAGAATAAATCTTTAATTTTTCTTTCCTCCCATAAGCAGCCTTTGCATTTGCTTTATTAAACTGCCTTTACCTTGACACATAAGTTTGCTTTCATCTTATTCTCTCCCTCCCTGTCCTGCTGAAGTGGAAAGCGATAGAGCAGCTTGGTGGGCACCTGGTGCCCAGCCAAAGTTGACCCAGCACAGTGCAACAGCAACAAAGATCCTAAACTGGCGTAAACGAGCGTAGTTCAGGAGAAACTGACGGAGCTAGCCCAGTTTAGGTAAGGGGTAGCTGTGACTCTAACCAATTTCTCCTGATTCAAATTTTATCCTTTACTGAAACTCTTCTATGGAACTACAATCTGAGTAAAAAATATTACTGACAAACACAAAACAAGTCTTGTAATATACTCTAATCTGAATAATTCAGCTGTTGAAAGATACCACATTTGCCCAAAATAGCAGAAACAGGAGAAGTGTGTAGAAAATTAGTGCACTGAAATATATGGCAATTTGCAGGACACGGGTCAAAACAGCATTTCTCTAGCTCTTCATGTCTGCATTTATGTGTATAAGAGATAATAATTAAAATGTTAGGAGAAAGTCTAGATTCTAAGTGATCTTTGATGAATTCAGAATACTAAGAGTCTCTCAACAAATGTAAAAAACAGTAGTTACTTATTAAGAATTATGCACAGCAAATTTTCTTCAGTCTACCCAGCGCAGAAAAAAATAGTTCAGAGGGAGACTGGTCTTATGCTGGGAATACATTTGATCAACAAAGATACAGACATTTACTACCCCTTCCAGATTAAAAAAAACCACCCTCCAACATACTGTTAACCTTCATACCAAAGTGATCAGTGGGATTTTCCACAAAATTCAGGATAAGAGAAAACAAACTGAGCTGCTCAAGATGGACTTCCATATACATTTCTTAGACAATATGCTATATTCACTTTAGAGAGGAGCAAAGTAATCTATCCTAATTATCTAACTGTCCAAACCTGCAGATAGTGGTGGGGTGTGGTGCCAGGGGAGAGGAGATCCTGGAGAAGCAGACGCAAAGAATGCTTGCAGGAGCAGGATGAGCAGAAACAGACAGCGAAGACAGGAAAAAAGTCAAATGAGGAGGGGATACAAGGTATCAAGAAGAGATTATGACCAGTATCACAGCTGGCTGGCATGCCAAATCAACACTTAAAGCTTATGAGCTTTCAGCATGCATTTGCCCCAGTTTAAGGAAATTTGGTCTAATGCAAAGCTTTGCGTTTAAACAAATTTGACACTGAGCTTGACTAAATTCAATCTTGAGCTTTCACAATTTATTTTTCCTTCAGTACAAGAAGATATAAAATTGAAAGACAACACTGAAGAGATATTTTGGCCAGACAGCCTCACTTTACACACTAGCAGTTGACTATCGAGATCCCTAAAGAGTCTGTGAATAGAAGTTTAGTAAGACTCTCTTCAAACATTCCTTTCCTTTAGTTTAATTGAATATTTTGAACACAACCATCAACATAAATAAAAACAGTTCCTTTTTTAACTACTCCAGTACAACTGTAGCTCAGATTCAGTGATTCAATGATACTCTTTTATCTTCTCAATCTATTTAACAAAGATGTGCTGTAACCAGTGCAATTACAAGAAAGCAGAATTTCTGAAATACACCAAGCACACTGAAACAACTAATAAGATTATGATCTTAAGCAACTTTGCCATTGTATTTGTTGTGCCCAGTCACTCTGAGAAACTTCTGAGGCAGCACAGATAGAAGATGGGTTATAAGAGCATGAAGTGCCTGTGATTAGCATCCTGCTATTGACTGTTCTGTCAGGGATATTTATGCAGTCCTGATGTATTACCCAAGTAGCTTATGATCTTTAGTACAAGGTATGTATGAAATACAAAATGTGACTGTTTTTACTTTACAGAAGAGAAGTGAAAGTCAAGAAAGATAATGTGATTTTCCTGAGACAACTAAAAAAAATCTGAAATCAAGGGCACTGAATTCAGCATGGCCAGACTTAGGCTTTCTCCTCACCAACACAGGTTAAGTAAAAATTACCTCCATTTTTAACCTGGCAATCACACTCGTTAATTTAAAAAGTGCGGGGGCAGAAGTATCCAGCTCCTTTGTCAATATACTGTAAACACAAAACTTTTTGCAGGAATAAAGATCTGAAGAGTCAAACTGAATAGATATTAAATGCTATGCAACTAAAAAAGTTACTTTAAAAAAATAATGCTACTGATGTTCCTCATCCTTCGCGTCCTCTGGCTTCTAGGTGGTTGGCATTTCCTCATTGCCTGTAAAGGGAATCATTAATATTATCCCTGCTTTGCTGCCTCTTTGTCTCCCCTCCCTCTTCTTTTATCTCTTCATATAGAGATAAGTGCTGTAGTCTCTACCGAAAACTGAAGTGTAAATGTCTAATTGTTAATCAGCCAGTAGAGAGCGGCTGATAAAGCAAAATGCCAGGATGACTTGCAGTTGAGTCTGTAAAAAAATTAGGCAAAATTAATCTTGCCTTTCTGAGTACTTATAGCCTTAAAACCACATTCCTAAAATCAAACAGCCTTTGTTTCTAATAAATATTGTTATTACAAATTGGAAGTCAATTGATGGTCTGCATTGACTTTAAAAGGACCAACAGTTAAATGACTTGCCCAAGGTCATATAGGAAGTCTTTATGAGGATAAAAAAGATTTTACTAGCTGTGTACATTAACATTTTTTCTCTCTCGTTGTGACAGCTCTAAAATTTATTGCCTGTTCCAAGGTAGTGCTCTGTACTGCTATCCTGAAATAATCTGAAGCAGAATTATTTGTTTTCAGGGTTTGGTTTTTTTTTTTTTAATGTCCTAAAAAGATGAGGGAATCTGACTTTATTTCCTGAATCTTGGAAATAAAGTTGCATTGCTCCTGAAACAAAATTCAAAAGTAATTATGTTTCTGTCTAAATATTTGTCAGTAAAGCTTTTCATTCCCACCTCCCCCTTCAAAGTCGGCTACATTCAAAATAGTTAGTCACACCATGGAGCACAGAGATTCCTTTCTGAACATTAGCCATCCAATCCAGCTTTTTTTAGAAGCCACCAAGAAAACTGTGACCCCTTCCGCACACATATGATACAGACAGTCACTCATGCATTAACAGCCATAAACCCCCAAAGGTCGTTTCCATGACAACCCCAGGGTCCTTAATGACCCTGACAGTTCAATGATTTTGTTTTGTTTGAGAGTGAAGGAATAATAAGTCTTCTCCCATCACCCCCTACCCCCTCCGCTGCACTGATATGCTGTTCATTATCTGATCCTAGGCTCAGCCCTGGAGACAGAGCGGCAGCCAGCTCTGGAAAACAAGAGCCTCACTGCAGACAAAGAGCATCGAAGGAGCTGAGCGTGCTCCGCATACTGCAGCAGCACCAGCCTCATTAATTCCATCACTAGCCCAATGAGTTTAAGCGAGTGCCAGGGGTATTACAATAGTTTGTAGCAATATGTTGCATAAGTGAGCCCCAAATCACTGTACAGTTATTTAGAAAGTACATTTCGCATGCCACTAGCAGGAGTGGTTTTATTAATGATGTATACCAGAAACACAATAAGACATTGCAGCTAGTCTGCAGCAAGACCTATAATTTTAATGATGTGATGAATAAGGCAATTAATGAACTTCAATCTATTTCCCATATGTATCATATTTAACTTCAGAAAACCAAAGAGATATCCAAGAGAAAGAAGTATAATAATGCATCACTAAATGAGTAGGCTATTCCTAATGCTTTGAATGCACATTTCTTAGTTCTGCTCTTCAGTTAAACCTTCTGTTCTTTAATTAGAAATCAGCTACAGGCATATGCAGACTTCCATTCCCAATATTAAACACTGTGTATTCATTTGGTCTAGAAATGGGCTCACTGTTGATCTGATGTCATTCTTTACGAAATTCCACTAAAAGCCACCTCCATTGTTTACAGGAAATTATATACATTCATTTGATCACATTCCAGCATTATCTCATTGCAACTATGCTCTTACTAGCGCCATATAAAACCAGCTCTGTGGTGACCTATTTTATGGATGGATGGATCTCAATTGCCTTCGTTTTCCTTCAATTCATAGATTAACTGTGCATTGAACATAAATGGCATAAATTACAGCTTCCAAAAGGCTTCTGTAACTAGTATCAATAGCCATTGGCCCTACAACTTTCAGAGTGGCTGCAAGTCGCAGATGTGCAGAGAGGCCGCAGTTGTGTCTCCTCTCCTGTTTGTATGAAGACCTCAGGGAAGTATGCTTGGACTAAAACATTCAAACACTTGGTGTGGCTGAAAGGTCCCTGTGTTTTCTGTATAGGTAAATACGTTATTGTTAGGATAGCTTTGTATATGTGACATAAGAGGTGGTCCAACCTTTCTAATGACAGAGTTTTGGATTAAGTCATATTTATTTCTCTGTATTTAACTTCCTGAGATTATATTCAATCCTTTGATCTAGTGAAGTCCTTAACGCCATATGGCTTCTGGGGAAATTTGATATGGCACAATACCTCAGGGTACACTCATTCCTCAGAACACAGGTCCCCATATGTAGTCATCCACAAAGACTGTCCCTCTTTATTTCAACACTTTGCCTTTTACCAAGGAAAATATTTTAGGCAACTGAGTAATCCCAAAGAAGCCATCTCACTCAGCACCTGTAGTCAATGAGCTGCTTGAATTTTTGTTGCTAATCATATGCTTACATTCAGTCCTTATTTGGGAAAAGTTACTCAGGTTTTTGTGGATGTTGTGGTTGAAACCCAGTTGGCAAACCAGCCACGCAGTTGCTCGCTCACTTCCCCCTCTTTCCTCCTCCCCACTCCCAGAGGAATGGGGAGGAGAATCAAAAGAATGTAACTCCCACAGGTTGAGATAAGAACAGTCCAGTAACTAAGGTATAACACAAACCACTACTGCTACCACCAGTAATAATAATGATAAGGGAAATAACAAGGGAAGAGAATGCAACCGCTCACCACCCACTGACCGATACCCAGCCTGACCTGAGCAATTATCTAGCCCTTCCAGGTAACTGCCTCCAGTTTATATAGTGGGCATGCCTTGCTGTGGTATGGAATACCTCTTTGGTTAGTTTGGGTCAGGTGTCCTGTCTCTGCTCCCTCCGGGCTTCCCCTCCTCCCTGGCAGAGCATAAGGCTCAGAAAGTCCTTGGTCAGAATAAACATTACTGAGCAGCAACTGAAAACATTGGTGTTATCAGCATTGTTCCCAGGCTGAAAGTCAAAACCACAGCACTGCACCAGCTACTAAGAAGGAGAAAAACAACTGCTACTGCTGAACCCAGGACAGTGGAATAGGAAAAATTAAAGGAAAATATAATTTTTTGCCTTATTTTGAAGAGTAGATCTAATGTGAACCAAACTAGTTACAGAGGAAGTCAGAGTTAGTACTGGAGCACAGGCCCTGGACACTTCTGCACTTTCCTAGCACTCAATTTCCACTCCCTCAACTGTAATGATACGCCTTTTAATCTTACCTTCACTCAGTTTATTCCTCTTCACTACAACCTAATGCAAGGTCACTCAAAAGTCAGAGGCAGCACAGCAACCTCCAAGCCTCATGCAGGAAGGAAAAGAGATTTAAAGAAAAAAGTTAGCATCTTGCTTCTACATCTAATCATTCTCAGCAGCATGTCTTGATTGTATACTACAAAGGAAATCCAAACTATCAGTTACAGACCTACTATAGCATACTTGCTCCTAAATATGAAATTTCCTCTTGCCTGCCATCTATGTTTTCCTCCATGTTGGCAGGGCTTTCCAAGTTCTGCAGAGCTTCCCCACAGAGCAGTGTACACACCTTTCTAAACAAGTCCTTTGCCTCTCAGCTTTATTACCATGTTCTATGCATATCTTATGTTATGCAGAAGAAGCCTTGGTCTGATAGCAATTAAATACGCCCAGAGGCATGGACTGTCTTCTCCAAGTGTGCATGCCGTTCTCATTAATGTTAATGTCAGCTATGCATCTTATCATAAGAAGGAACAAGAAGATTCCTAAAAGTACCTAGCTAGGGCGCACAGTGATGTTGTGTGCAGGTACATAGGACGTAGCCCTCTGATTCCACCTAGCTGTTATGAAAATTGTGAAGTCTTATGCCATGAGGGACTATTAAGCACCAAATATGTCAGGATTCTTATATGGCCTCCAAATGTATCTACACTGCCTGTTTTCTAGCCTTACAACAGCATAACACAGCTATGAAATATAATGTGTAGCCCTGCAGAAATTTTGAGAGTTTTTATTATTTTTGTCACAACTAGAAATTCCCAGGGAACCTGGATGAGATTAGGACCCTACAGAAGGGCCTCTCCTCAGAAAACATTTACTTTAAGTGTCTCTTCCCCAGTAAGCTGCGACACGAAACAGGCAAGACAAACAAAAGTAGTGGTTATCTCCATTTTATACGCTAGCAGCAGAAGCATATACAGATTAAGGCATTTTCCCAAGTTTACAATAACAGGAAGTAGGAACAGACAGCAAATTTCCTGAGATCTAGCCCAGCTTTTTCACTACATGAATTTCCTTCCCCCAGTCTGAAAGGATACCCCCCCATCTCATTCTCTTCAGAAGTTCATGAAACAAAAATGCATCCAAAAGGATTTTTTTCTGGGATTCCCTCTTTCGTCCATTTCATTTTGTTGCAGCCATATAGCACATAGTAACAAACAACAGTTTAAATTCATTTTACAGCAGGAAAAAAAGACTATTACTGGACAAGGTTCTACTACCTTTTAGAAGAGATGGCCTACCTAGAAAGTGAAAGATTGAAGAAATATATAATATATATCCCTACAAAACATTTTAAGATAACCAGATGGGTGATGATTGAAAGTGAGAATAAGTGTAAGGTAGTTGTAGCTATGCATAGTTAATTATTTACATTAAAGCAGTATCTCTCTTTGCTTTTGCATAAAATAAATTTGTATTGAACCAAAGAGAAATTTCTTGAAGAGGTGCAATTTAAGGAGCCATTTGAAACTCAGAAATATGCATTTCCTCTTTTTTTTTAAATGGTACTGCTCATAGCTGTAATTTCCATGGTAATGAAAAGACAGGCACCTGAAATGAAAGATATAACAAGCCTTTTCCATTTCATTGTAAGAGCAGGACAATAACTGCTAAAGTTCAGATACAGCAGACCTGAAAAAAACATTTTTTTTTATTACCTGGCTTGCTTAAATGTAATCTGTGGCAATGCGCCCAGGCCTCCTGAGGTTGAATCAGAAGACACTACTGTTATTTCTCCCAGTACTAGTTGTTTGTACTACTCCAGGCACAGTTTGATGTCAGGAATCAGGCTTCTATTGCCAGGAGAACAGGCATTTAACACTATAAATTACCCTGAATCATAGTAAACTCAAGCTTTGATGCTCTACTTCTTTTTATTGGAATTATCATGAAACTTGGACATATACTGTACTTTTTTACAAATGTAAAGTGGTTCTACATTATTTGAAGAATCATTATCAAGTTAGTGATGATTTCTTTAGGTTCTGTAACTAATGACAAGCAAGTATTGTTTTCCTCATATAACAAAAGTATTCACAATTTAAGCCAAGTGCTTTGCATGGTACAAAAAGAAGGTGCCAATAGAGGAATAAAGTGTTTCACAAAGGTAAAACAGAAGGTGTTTATGTACTGTAAACCCCAGGAATTACATTTACTTATTTGACCAGGAACTAGAATCCTCTCAGCCAAGATAATTTTGGCACTTTGAAGGAAAGGTTTTTAGAGGTTTTAGGTGTGGTTTTCAATGGGTGTAAGTGCATACCTTCCCGCTTCTTACAAATATCAATAGCTGAAATAAATAAAGCCCCCACTTAAGGGCAGGTTGTCAATTGCTTCTGTTGGATGCATATGTAAAAAACAAAATTTAAAAAACCCTAAATCCCAATCTAACCCTAGTGATGAGTACATTTCAAAACCACCAAAATTTCCTTTCGTTCCTTTCTGGACAGACAGAAAAAAGTCAAAAAACACTTGTTTTTTAACAGTGCTGTCAAAGGCCTGTCAGGCAAATTACCTAATATCCTATCTAAACTCAGCTGAGTTCACACTAATTTCAAAATATCTGAATATGTTTTCATTATAATGCATTTTTTAAAAAGATTTCCTACTTTATTTAAACTATCAGGATGCACTTTCGGATAAAGAATTCCCAAGATGACAGAGTTAAGTAAACAATATGTTCAGATTTCTGATTCTCATCTGAATAAAATAAAACAACTTTTTTAAGAGACCTTTGCTTTCTTCTGATTCTGTGACAGTAATTTGTTGACCTGCTCTCCTAATCAGTTAATGAAAAGTTCAACAGTTTGCCTAAAAAGCATAGAAGTTTCCCTGACATAAAGGATCATGCCTGGTACAGACATCCTACACCAACGAACCCTTCCTAAGCACCACCACCCTTGACTGTGCACTGCACAAGTCACAAGGAATAACACATTACAGACACAGCTTCATTGCCACTCAGTGAACATCTGGAACAGAGGGATCCAGCTCTTGTCTGCTTTATCAAAAAAGAGTCAGAAACCCAAATAAAAGTTTTGCAATTTGTTGCAACAAGAATGGTTCCTAGGTGCAAGAATGCTTTCAAGCTTTTCTGATCAAATTATCTATGACTATCTTATTCATTCACCCCCAGAGAAGTGACCTATATTAGACAAAAAAAAATCTATATTAAGCAAAAAAAAAAAAAAACACCCATATATCTTATGCATTTCTTTTAATTTTCTATCTCAAATTTGTTTGCTCTGCTTCTTTTGTGACTGATGAGAGAGCAATGTTGGTAACCCCACATGCCAATAAATGTTAGTTACATGCCAAAAAATCAAGAGATTTTTGTGTTTGATTTTGGAGCTTTATAATGTACAGCAGAAAATTTCCAGGGCTTGTCACATGGAGATATTGTGAAAGCAACAAACCTTTACTTCATTTTGCAAGTAGTTGTAAGACAGTTCCTGTTGCAGCACAACACCGGAAATGAAGGAGGCAGGATATGAAGATAGCAAGGAAAAAGAGCACTAAAAATTCTGACTTAGAAATAAATTTTTACTGATGATTTCTTTTTTTACTTTCCTCTCACTCCTGTGCTTTGCTGCACAAGTAAACCATTTTATCCCTTCCCAAATTGTTTCCTGAACATCAATGCTATGTCTCTCATATTTTAACACAGGGCATTCAGTATTTCAATTAGTGTGAATGTCAATAATCAACTTTTTATATTTTTTTATAAAATGCATAAAAATACACTTTCTAGTATAATGTCTGTGTCTGCACATATTTCCATGTCTATCCATTCACATATGTTTCCATAGGAACATATATTTCAGTAGAACACATTTTGGTTAAAAGATGCTCAGATTGTTCACCTATTCCATCAAAGCCAGGACTAAATTTAATGTTTCCATTGCCCTGTGAACACTGCAACATGCTGCAACTACGTGTCATCATGAACATATTTTGTAAGCAAGGCCACGCTATGCTTGTGGACCAAATGGTATATGCCAAATGATTATGCAGGCCTTGAGGCACTCTGAGTGCATAAACATTTACAGTACAACAGATCTTTGTCCAAGTGGCCAAGTAATTGATTACAGGGCTTTGAATGTCACTGGATTTCATTTATAAAAATCCTATGACACTGGCTCTACTTCATACAGAACTCTGACAGGTTTTAAAAGTAGGATGCTCTTAGGCGAATTCAGGAGCAAGCAATCTTTGCAGCAAATACTGTAGAACAAATAGGAACAGGTCTCACCCCAGCTACCTTTTTTGCTGAATTCATGGTATCTGACAGTTAAGCAAATGTATTACAAAGATACCCTGTCTCACTATAGCATAAGTGAACATGAAGAGGACTTCTCCTTAGAGAATATTACAGGAAAAGAACAATGACATTAAGTTAAATAATAATAATAAAAAAGAAGACAAAAGAGATAAACCATATCAGAAATATTTTAAAATAAAAATAGTTGAATGTTAGCTTTGAATAGACATTGAATAGAAAATGTCAGATGCTGGACAAGAGATATATTAATATAGGAAGTATTTTTTCAGTATTATTTACTTTTCCCAACAAATATTAGTTAACTGTTTTGAAAGATAAGGAAAAAATCCTGTGGAAAAGCAAAACAAAATATACCAATAGTCAGCTGTATAACTTATACTAAAAGACAGAAGCACCAGTTTTATCTTTAGAAATGGCACTCACACACACATATGGCAATAAAAAGCCATGCAGAAGTATGTGGCCTTTTGTTTTATATGTGCAAAACACGAAGTCCCTGACCCATAAAGTCATATGGACAGTTAACTTTGCACACTGTGTTAAGCCTATTGACAAAGCACCTCATTCAAAAATGCACATCAGGACACATTCAAGTGTCGTTCTCTGGAGCTGAATTTGCTGTCCTGATTACTTCTCAGTTTAGTTGTTTCGTTCTTTTTTCATTTCTCTTACTGCTTAGTTGGAAGAAAAGAATGTGTGAGCACTCTGTTATCTGCTCCAGCGCAGCCAGACACTAACCGGTAAATGACTGATAGACAAAAGCAGGCTGTAGGTTGGAGACAACGACTTTACCATTCCAAGTGTTTGTAAAATGACTATCTGTCTAAAGCCTGTGCCTTTGCAGAGCTGATGAAGGACATGCTACACTGCATAGCAGTTGTCGCAAATCTGCTCAGTCTACTTCTCAGAAGTACTAACTCACACGCTATAAAAGTGGTCTTCAGACCACATAGCCCTATGGGCTAAAAATGAATACAGTGAAATACTGAACAAATAGCAATTCTGTTTCTCAGGTTTGACTGCCCTAGCAGCCCTCTTCTGACCAACACCACCAAGGAAGAATGGGATACTGAGTTCAATATCCAAAATCAGTTTTCTAGACACTGATACTAAATGTGACACCAATATCGAATGTTGCAACTCAAAATGCAGCACATGAATTCAATTTATCTATAACTTTAAAATTATTTAAAAAGATCTATGGTATCTAATATTTACAGTACACCAGCACCCAGGATGATGGCAAACACTGTTCAAGTATTCTGTGACCCTTAAGAGCAATGCCAAGCTACTTCCTGGCAAATCAATAGACCTGAAGAATACAAAGGTGGTTTTGGGTTTGCTCTACTTCCCTTGGGGTTCTTCCCCCAACAAAGGTTAGCCAGACTACATTCAAGGCCTCAGAACAGCTAATATGTTTTTCTTTGTGCAGGATCTGTAATTGGAAAGCTTCTGGATCAGTAGGAGGGCAACCATGCAGTTCTGAGACACTAGCTAGTGCATTTCATCTGTCACAGAAACAAAAACCAAATCACTTCCAGTGGTAAGAAGCCAACAGCAGCATCTCTAGAATAGACATGGAACAGAACTGCTGCTGTTAGAAATGATAAAGACCTATTGATCTGCTAGGCCAGCCACCTGCAAATTTAAGACTGTACTCTACAGGATGACTGCTATTGGATTTTTTTCTAGACTGGTTTCAAAAGACTACATATTGATGATCCTACTACTTCCCTTGAAGTTTTACTTCAATTTTCACTTTTCCCTCTGTCAAGAGGAGGGGGAGATGGGGGGATTGCTTGATATACAGCCTAAATTTTGAGTTCCTTAATCTTTATCTAGATGTCCCTTTAAATAATTTCTTGCTTTCTTGGTGTTTACCAACCCCTAGAGAAAGGTTTCCTTTTTACCTTTATTTACTCAGCTTTGATACTCTCTCAGAAATCAGCCCTCTCCTGAATTGTCATTCTATTCACATGGCCAGCACTGGTTACTTTCTGGTTGCCCTTCCCATCTTGTTAGACTCTTCCTCTCCAAACTCTACGGGCAGCATAATTTTAACAATCAGCTGTCCAGGACAACAGGCACATTAGAGAAATCCCAGAGTATAAGGACCTAATTAATAGAAAACTACAGAAAGCATGTAAATGCAGGGTGTCGGGGCTTAAAACAAAAATGGGGAAAAACATAGTTGTTTTAGAATCTTTGTAACTGTTTCACGTCAGAAGCACCCAAGGCTAACCAGCCTTTAGTGGACTGATAAAGGACCAATGTGTCAGGTCTTATTTAGTGGAAGAACCCAATTAGTTATTATACAGAATTAGATGCCATTTAGCATTGCTTATATTACTGATGACTCGCTAATTTGGCTGGCTCTGATGTAATTACAATTAATTTACATCCTTAATCCTAATGCTCTAACCTGGCTTTGATTTAATCAGGTGATGTGGAGGTATCACAATCAAAGCAGCATTGAGGAGCTCACTGATAAAAAGAGATAATTACACCTTACAAAATATGTCCTTCTTACCACTCATCTGTCTTGAAACACTGACTTAGAAGAAAATTTCAGATGGCAAAGCCTGGTTCAAGTCCAGAGAATAGCTGATTCTCTCAAGATTCCTTTTCTTTCCCTTCTTCCAGAATATGCAAGAATTGTTCTAGCTACTAGCTGCCACCTACAGATATCTGGATAAGTCCAAAGAACAAGTAAATCTTCATGCCATACCATCAAGACAGGATCAGTGACAGTAAAGCTGAACTGCCTATAACATCTTGAAGAACACATGAGTTGAAATGAAAATAATAGCAACAGAGAGCTCAATTCAGGTTTGCCTTGGTGAAATAAAAAAACACAAACAAACAAACAAAAAAAAAAAAACAACAACCCCAAAAAATAAAAAAAACTCAAAGAAAAAGCAAGTAATGATGCCATTCTGGTCCTGCTGGTCCTTCAGCCTCGATCCATCCCTAATTGCCAGCTCTCCTTGGCCGTTTACCACTGTCAAAGCTGGTGTTAAAGAAGTCCCTTGCTGTAGGTTTCTTAGGTGAAAGGGAGAGAAACTGTTTTGAGGAATCAGTCGTAGTCTTCAGGTGCTTCCTGGGAAACTGGATATAAGGCAAGCCTAGATCCATAGCATGTCATCTTGCTGTGGATTTCCTTCCCTACTTAACTTGCTTCCTGATTTCCCATTGGGCTGTACATCTGCCCCCAGATCCTTACAATACAATGTGCTCTCAGCCTTCTCCTAGTACTACTCTTTTCTTGTGCTCCTGCTTGTTATATTTCTATACTGCCAAAATATTAATCTATAGTTTATTAGGTCAATTTAAGTCGTACCTGGGGAGGTATTTTAGCTACTCATTCACTCCTTAGCATATAACTTACATGTACTTCACTAGGAAAAGCTAGCTTGCTGCTGCTGTATTGAAAGGCACAGAAAGTCTCTCTCAACCCTCCAACCTCTTGGAGGCCAGCTTGACAAAAAAGGAAGTGACTTCAGCTGAAGAAAGACTACTAGAGCAGAATGCACATGGGGGCAATCCAACATGCTTATTCCTTTGCAAACAGTGCATCTTTTTTCAGCCCAGAATAGCATACATCAGTGATGATATTGTAACACAAGAAGTTAGACAGTTCACAGGCTGGAATGCCAGAAAGTGTTCAGTTTCTAATGCAGGGAATTTAATTTCAGTTATTTTGGGTATGTTGCTTTAAAACCAACCATCCAACTGGTCTTATTTCCTTAACCATGCTGCTGTAAACTGGAGTACAGTCACAAAACACTAAGCTTACTGCTACTGATGGCAACCGAAGGAACTGCCATAACTTGTTTCCTGTATTTTGTTAAATAAAAGCAGGAAAACTTTTTGAGAAAAGATACGAACTTCCATCTACACTTGCCTGCTATAATACCATCTACTACATGCAGGGCAAAATTTGTGAGCATATGTGAAGTATTATCTTTAAAGGACCAACATCTTCCCATCTCTCCTTCTGCTAATTCACAGTGTACAATATTTGTCCAGATGTAATGCAGAGAAGGCGAGCAGGATTTTCCTCTCATTCCCCACTTTTCATATCATACATATCTCTGTATTCAAGTTCCTGCACACACATGTCATCTCAGTTCACTACAGCACTTAATCTTATCAAATACATGCTTAAGTCCTGGTAAAGTCCCTGAGACTTAAGCATACCTTTGTGTGCTTTGGTGAAAAGAGACAGGCTGCTAAAGCAGAACGTCATAGAGCAGCCTTCATCCTCTTCCATGTAGATATTGGGTCCAAATTGTTGCAAGCACCCGTCAGTCTCTGAGACAAGCCTGACTTTATCAAGTTGTTACATTTTGCACAGAGCAGAAAGAAGAGAGTATAATTTTGAAAGGGAAAGAGTGCTGTCCCTTCTGTACATATTAAAACATCTCCCCAACAGCTGAAAGAATGGCAGATGTGTTGTTTTGAAATGCCTTCTCTCTCTACAGCAAGCATGCTCCAGAGGAGATAATGGCTGCCATCCCACCGAGAGTGCTGTTATATGATCCTCTTTCAGTTATTTGAAATATGGACTTCACTCAGAGGATTCTAGGAATAGCTGCTCCAGCTGTTCTAGAGAGACAGAAAGCTGTCACAGGAGACATTGTTAGGCTCTACTAAAATCAGCAGCTGCACTAAAGATTTCACAGAAACTCCTTAATGGTTTGTACCATTCAGTCAGGAGTCAAGGAGAACTGAAATGTGGTCTATGACTATAAGGCAGTTTGTATTCCACGCATGAAGGCCGTGCTTGAATTTGGCAGACAGAATACGAAAGACCCTAAACAGATCCTTTTATCAAGTGTCTGAGCAGTTACTTGATCTAAGAGGTTTGCATACCTGCAACCAGCAATGTAAATGTCTGAGACAAATTACAAGGCAGCAGTAGTGTTACAGTGAAGGATGAAAGTGCACACAGAAAGGCAAACAAGCAAAGCATTACAACAGCCACTTAATGGCAAGCACATTTATTAACATCAAGTGTGATGTTTGTAGGTTTTCCCTGCCACAAGCTGCTGTAGATGCCAGCTACTTAAAAAGATGAAAGAGTGGTGAATAAAATAGAGGGATTTTCTTTCTTTTTTTTTCTTTTTTTTTTTTCCCCCAGCACAGTTTGCCTGCATTCTTGGCATGGAAGCAGGCTCCTAGCTCTGTCTTCGAAGGAACAAAAGCCATGCTGGCACACAGCAAGCAACTTGATTTCACAAGGCCTCCTGGGAAGACTGTACAGGAGCACAGCTCTGTGTCTGGCAGCTGCATTCTTGAATAAAAAGAGGAGGAGGAAAAGGGCAGGAAGGAAGGAGCACACAAGGTCTCCATACCATACATGAGAAGCTTTTACACACAATCAGGCATCCTTGCCCCAAAGTATTCAATAAAAGAACTGTTCAAGGTGAACCACTATACTTACTGCACACCAAAGCAGCACATTTTACAGGCTACTGTTCTTTTATTAGAAATGCTTCTCAAAGGTTTTATTGCCACACATAGCTTGTAAGTTTTCAGGGTTTTAAGCACAGGAAAAATAATGAAGTAGTAGAACTAAATAAAAATTTGAAAATTCAAGATACTTTATAAAGCAGAATTAACATTCATTCCTTTTACTTTTTGCTTTTACTCTGGAGAAATAAGCAGCCAAAATGTTAGTGGGGAATGGTCCTATTTCAGTGGAGTACCTCACTTTATTTCAGTTGATGGGATTGACTCGAAATAGGTAGTTTATCATGTTAGTAGTATGACATAAACAGAAAACAGCTACAGAAATGAATGCACGACTCAACCAAAATTCAGACAGAGATAAAGATATTCATATTAATACTGGATCAGCTCCGGACTCTGAGAGTGCAAGACAAACCTTCCATATCTATAGTACTGATTTGCATCAGGACTTTGATCTGGGTAAGTAAAGAACAAGTAAAAGCTTGCTCACTTCAGAACCTTAAAAAAAAAAAGTTAAGTTCAATGGAGGATACTTTTAATAAAAGGTAAATAGGATTGAGAATTTTCTGTGTCTCAAAGTCCTACAAAATTTCTAGATATATTAGAAAAAGAAGAGGGGGAAATTACTGTTACTGTGATAATATTGATGTCCCAGCAGATTTCCAGATTTTGTCTTTTCATTTAATTCCACTGTGTTTAGACTCATGCAGAGAATTAATCATTATACAATGGAATTCAGGACAAATTTCCTTACGGGCATATTGACATTTTATCTCTCTTTTTCATTGGCATAGATGTAAACAGGAGCTGCAAAAGGGCAAGAATTTCTTCTCTTGCCTATTTCACATTTGTAAATCACAGTAGGGCTTAATCTGACATCCCTATTCTTCCAGCAGAGAAGAATGATGGAGGGCATGCACCCCCTGAAAGTAAACCTCTGGCAGTGCAGCCAAAGGAAAAGCAGTTCAGTTCTCTAAGCAAAATGGTGATCCTAATAATAATAAACATCTGGTTATCCTAAACCGCTGTCAGGGAAAGAGTTTATTTTAACTATTTGCAATACCTGGTGGTTCTGATTAATTCTTCTTCCTACTTTGAATAAATTTTTAAAATCATAAATAATTCTACTGACTTCAGAAGGACTCCTGGCATAAGAAAGATTCTCACAGGTGAAAATTTTAGCAAATACAGCCTAGAAAACAAAACAGAAAACCAAAACCACCACTCACCTGTTAGTTTCATGTCAAATCCTTACAAGTTAGGAATTGTTTTCTGTGTCACAAAGAATTTGCTGCTGATTCAATACTACACATGTTACTATAAGTTTTTGATAATTACTGAATCCAAACAAAACCAACTGGGTTGGACTATGTACAATGGTCACCTCATTTCTCTGTTGGCTGACCACCTTGGGTTAGTAGGTTAAGTAGCTTACACTCAGCAGAATCAAATAATCCTATCTGGTCATCCACCTTACATCTCAGTAGTGTTACCTTACTCATCTTTAGCCTGGTAGATCCGAATAGTGGGGATCTTGAGCCTCTTAACTTCATGTAATTTTTTCTCTTAGTGTTCACGTTCATTGCATCTTCTGTATTAATAATGGTCCACTTTTTCGTCCCTCTTGACAAGCCATGCACAACATACTCTACGGCTCTGAAGATAGTCTTATTCTTGCAGACATAAACTGAATAATCATCTTTCTATTTCAACACAGGCTCCATAAAAATTGGCATATTTATTTCTAATCAACTTTTAAAACGGCATGATTCAGAGGTGTTTAACCACATTACTTAATTTTTAGCCTGTATTGCTATCGATTTCTAATATTCTCTCCAGATATAGGACATCACTCAATAAAGCATTTTTTACATAATACATTTATCTGCTAGCCAAAAAGCTGGGAAATTATAGTCATATGTTTGTACATTTAGGATTACAGCTTTTTCATAACTGAGTTGATATGGCTGTTTACTGACCCGATGCATAAGAACACATGTGGTGTTTTTCAAGAAATCTCTGAAATAAAAATCTCTGAATGTAAAGTACTAGGAAAATTAACTTCAGTTAAATGAAAACAGGAAAAACCCTACTAAAATTTTATTTCTTTACTCAGCTCTCTGCGTTCCTCTAATTTTCTATTCAGGCCAGGGACTTTCTAGGGTTAGTTTTTTTTAGGTGAAGAATGTTAGTTTTTGATGACTTGCAAACAGAAATAAATCTGGGAAACTGAGGAAATGGGAAACATTGCAGTTCAATTAAATTATTAGTTATGCAACAGAAAGAACTGTGGTTTTATCCAGTGAGGGAGGAAGAAAATAGGAAGAGCACAGAATGCTTTTAGATATTTACCAGTTGAAACCCTGATAAAAGCGTGAAAAGAGGTTACTGTGAAAAGTTTTCTGTAAGAAGTTTCGAGCCTACTCTCTTTAAGATGTGTTTGAAGTGGACCGCACAAGTGGTACACAGGGTTTTCAGCTCCAGCAATTCTCAACATCTGCTACTAAGCATTTACATGGGAACCTCTTTTTCCACTGAAATATGAGCACATTTCTACCTCTCTTTGCAAGGAAAGACATAAAAAATGTGGATTAAGTATTCAAACTCGAGAGCTCAAAATAGCAAAATAAAATAAAAAAGAATTATGCTAACAATATTATGATGATATTCTAAAAACATACACAAATTCTGCTACACAGGATGCATAATTTTTGAAAGTCTGTTTTTGCCAAAGCGGAACTGTTTTAAGTGACCTGTAGAAGAATAATTTGCTAATCAGTAATCAGAAGGCCTGTTTGCTTGCTTTTAAATATAATTATTTTCCAAAAAAGCAGCAAATTCATAAACTATTTGTGAATTCATGACCCACAAGTCCTTGAAACTCAAGGATTTGTAAAAAAAAAAAAATAAAAAATTTGTATCAAATATGTATATTCACACAGTAAATATTTAAATAGCCATTTAATGTGTGAATTTGACCCATTCTGACTTCATTGTTCAGTACATGATTTCCACATTCTTATTTTAGACAGATGAAAAGTCTTTTTCTGGTCAAAGTTAGAGAGCCCAAACTGGAACAGTCAGCTATTAAACTCTACAATTCATCAAAAGTAATGTAAACTCCCTCTGGTTAAGAAAAATGTGATATGACACACCAACCTTTTAAAGGAAAGACACACCACAAATTTAATAGGAATTGCTTGTTCAGGTAACTGAAAAGAGCTAAGCAAACAAAAAACCTTACCTATAAGGACTAAGCTATATTTAAATACATTTGCTTTTAAATTTACTTTTGTGTGAACTTCAGCCAAGTTTCTTCAGTTTGAAGAGAATGACAATCATGAATAAAGTTTATAATATTTTCACAGAAAATGAAACTGGAATGAGCCAATATGGAAACCTGGCCCTATGAACAACTATATTCAATCAGGGGATTGTATATGCAGTCAAAACAATTCAAATTGCAAATATAAGCAATGAATAACAAATACTCAAAGGACTGCTGATAGAAAACAGTTTGTCAGCAATGTGCCTGAAATATATCAACAACAAACATTTGCTGAGTAATTGCAATCAAGAAATTTGTTGAAACACAACATCCAGTTGACAGACAATTTATCAACAGGAAATAAAAAAAGATAAACATATAAGAGAAGTCTTTATAGTTCTTTCGTTTAGCTTTGTGGTCCAACACCACAAACTTGAAGTTCAGAGAGTTACCACTGGCCTTTTCTGTCTCTGCTGTGCTTACACTAATTCTAATGCTATTTACAACACTGATAGCCAAAGTATTTCCATACAGCTAAGCAGTTTATATCTTCAGATTAAACTTTGTAAGATTATCACAGATAATACTTGCTTAATTTGTTTATTCTTAAAGTATATATGTCCTTTCGAAGAGTAATGGGGCCAGGTGAAACACTGGAGAGGGAAACTGCTCTCTTCCTGGAAAAGAACAGAGCTTGCTCAAGTGCAGAAGGCTGAAACAGCCGATGAGAGGTGGCAGGGGAAGAGGACAGGAGGATCACTACGAGGAACAGGGGGGCTGATGCTCATATGCAGAAGTGGAGAGTTTACTGGGAGTCCTAGGGAGCAGACAAAAATGCGTTAGAGGACAGCAATTTTCAGGGGCAGCTGGACAGTTTTTTGCAACTCAAAGTCACCACAGCATATCTATAGAAGCATTTTGGCAGCTTGAAAATGCATTTTTTTAAAGCAAATTGCCTGAGTTTCCACACTTACATGTATTGATTTGCATCATGATGCTGCTTTGGAACAAGCAAGTTGTATTCCTTTTTGATGAAATTAAATTGGAAAATGTTTTCCAGGAGCACCCGTAAAGTGCACTGGTAGCTAATGGGCATTCAGTCTGTAAGACTAGACTAGATAAAGCCAGACCAAAATTACATTCTGAAATGTGGATAGTTGAACATCACTGCCTCAGCATCAAGCATTTTACTACAGAAAACCACCTTCCTATTGCTGTACAGTACCTGTTAACATGAATGTAGCTTGGAGTGACTGAAACCAAACCTGGAAGTAATGATACGCATAAAGGCAACGTAGGCAGGATGAGATTGGTTTATAAATCCCGTATTCTGTCTCACGCAGCCATTTCAAGGTTTTTCTAGTGTTCAGTATCCGCTTTTAAACTACAATAAAATTTGGCTTTTTGAATTTAAAAACCTGTTGATCTTTCTAGCATGCCCATACAAGGAAAAGGCATAGGCAGGCCTATTTGAAGGTTCTTATTTGACCATCATTTTGTCATCTGAATGTCGTTATAATAGAATCACAGAATGGTTTGGGTTAGAAGGGACCTTAAAGATCATCTAGCTCCAATTCCCCTGCCATGGGAAGGGACACATTCCACTAACATGTAATGTAATGTAAACCTACCCTCTTCTAGTTTAAAGCCATTCCCCATTGTCCTATCCTTACATTCCCTTGTAAAAAGTCTCTCCTCTGCTTCCCTGTAGGTGCCACTTAAGCACTGAAAGTCTGCTCTAAGGTCTCCCCAGAGCTGTCTTCTCCAGACTGAACAAGCCTGTCAAGGTCCCTCTGGACGGCATCCTTTCCCTCTGGTGTGTGTTGACCGCACCACATGTCTTGGTGTCGTTGACAAACTTGCTGAGGGTGCACTCAATCCCACTGTCCATGTTTCCAACAAAGATATTAAACAATGCCAATCCCTGAGGAACACCACTTGGACATCAGGCATTCAACCATAACTCTTTGAGTGCAGCTATCCAACTAATTCCTTATCCCATTAAGTGGTCCATCCATCAAATCCATGCCTCTCCGTTTGAGATATGGATGTCATGTGGGACAGTGCCAAATGCTTTGCACAAATCCAGGTAGAAAATATCAATCACTCTTCCCATTCTTTCAGTGCAGTTGATAACTCCTATACAAACATTATTATCCATAATTGCTTTTGGTCCAGCATTCTAACTATTTTTTAATGTCAAACTTGTTATTAGTGCTTGCATCTAATACAAGACACAGTCCTGCTCATATGCATACACTAATAGGTGACAGGCTTAGCTGGTCCATCATTCCTAATGTATTACCAGAATTCCAGCCATGCATGGAAAGCTGAATGCCACAAGGAAGGAAAAGGGGATTAAAATCTTACTTACATATTAATGAATGAGCCAAATTCCCTTAGATTTAATAAATACATTGCAGTACCCAGAGTGGTATACTTTTACTTCCTAAATGAAGAATATTTACATAGAAGAGAATAAGTGTGCTTTGGAACAAGTAAGGTGTATGAATAAAACCAAAGAAATCAGAGAAGATTTGGCATAAATAAGCCAATTACATAGGCTCTTGAACTGAAATCTTTAATAATGCATAAAGTAAAACACAGACATGCAGCAAAGCTAATGCTTGCAAATGAGCAAGTCTGTGATGTGTAAATGTTTTCCAAAGTGAGAATAACAGAAAGAATACAGTATGTAAAGCATCCCTGCAAACCCCATCCCAACCCCAAACCAGAAATTAGAAAATAATTTCATAACATAAAATAGGATTAAGAAAAAAGTCTATTCAAACTGTATTTAAAAACATTTCAACAGAAGTTGAAACCTAGTGGAGACCAATATATCATAGTAAACCTTTAAATAAATTAGCATGTTTCATAGAATCATAGAATAGTTAGGGTTGGAAAGGACCTGAAGATCATCTAGTTCCAACCCCCCTGCCATGGGCAGGGACACCTCCCACTAAACCATGCCACTCAAGGCTATGTCCAATCCAGCCTTGAACACCGCCAGTGATGGAGCATTCCCAACTTCCCTGGGCAACTAGCTCAAGCTCTTTGCAACCCATCCTTTCTACTGTCATCCAGTTAATTTCATTCAGTCAGTAGGTATGTATACAGTTCAGTTCACCAAGGTTCCTGGGGATAGCTCTACTCTTTCACATTTCCTGCTAAATCTGAACTGCTGTAGAGTGCTGTAACTATGGCCCTGAGGACTAGAAATCACTACAGTTCCAGAAGAGCTGAAAGAGCACAAGTTCTTTCACACTAACACCGAAATTTATTAGAGTAGGAGACAGCAATTGGATGGAAAAGAGCAGCTGGATCTCTCCCAGGGCCATGCTGGTGCCTCTCCAAAGGCTACAAAGAGGTGCGGGGATTCCACATGGGATTGCACGTAGACAGACAAGGAGATGTTGCAAAGACACCCCATCAGTTCCAATTGCTGCTCTGCACAGCTCAGTACAGGCAGACTTTCTCACATACAGGTAACCCTCCTAAATTCATCAGGGCATGATACGGTTGCAGAAACCTGTGATCACAGAACAAAATACTAGAACTGAATTATGTTACAATTTCTGGGGATTTTTAACATAGAGGTCCTTTGAGTACATATGTTTTCCTGTTGTTTTATAACTCTTAGCCTTTATATTGCTGATTTAAACAAGAGAACAAGAGCTGAGAGAGAAAGCTGATGCTGTTAGCATAAAGAGTTCTGTAACCTTTTTTTCTGAACATGAGCACATAGAGGAACTCTTTGGTGATGCTTAAAATCTATTACATAAGATTTCTTGCTTCATGAACTGTTTTAAAGCTAATTTATTTTTATAATACATACCATGAAAGAGCATTTATAAAATACTGCTTAATACACTTACGCAGAAAATTTAGTTCCATCAAAACCAAAATCCTACCTTACAATCCTGACTTTTTTGACACAATGCACCACACTGGGGGGAAAAAAAAAAGTTTGTATTAGTTGAAATGCTTATTTGATTAATTTTAAGATATTTAACTGTGTTTTCAAGCATTTTAAAGTCTTGAAACACTTGAGAAAATTTCCACAACTGTTCAGAATAAAAATTCTTTCTTAAGTCATATTTTCCTGACCATAATTTTGTCTTCAGCAAATTATTCTTTAATATATAAATTCATATTTGGTTAGAAAATGGGCCAAACTTTAAACAGGATATTCTATATTCTGTTAAGACAAGATGTAATAACTTTGTGACTAGTCTTGTATCTCACTTTAGGTCACAAAATGCAAAGTCTGTTCTCCTTTTACATAATTTACCTTTTGCTTTATTCATGAATACAGAATTAGGATAGTAAGGGAACTCAGCTGTTGGTCAAACTCCCAATAGTGATAGCAAGCAATCACAGGAAAGTTTAATGTCACTGTACACAGAAAAAAAATTATCTGTTATTCCTTCTATGCATCAGGAAGAAATCATCTTTGTTTTGCAATGTAGTCTGAAATAATTTCCACCTTAACTAAGCAAAAAATAGTAAAAAAAAAATAATGCTTCTTACTACACCAGATTTTCATTGCTTGAGGAATATCCTACAAATTATGTTATACTTCAAAAATGTATTTTTATTCCATAATTTTGTCATGTGAATCACTTTAAGCTGATGCTTGTATGCCAAAAATATAGGAGAGACTGGTATTTTAAAATGTGCAACATTCTGCTTATTTAATGACATAAAACACTGGTAAAGTTTAGTCTCATATAAAAAGAAAAAAATAAATCATTAATGTCACTGCCTGAGACAGTGCCAAGTTTTACAAAAATTCAGCTGAACACTGAGCTGTGAAGGTAATTACATATTACAGGCTAGGAAGACATGCATTGATTTTCAAGTTTCTTGTAATTTTTACACTGTGACAGTAATGTAAAATTTATGCATATTTACTACTTTCATTACAAATATAAATAATAAGGAATATACAATCTATTTAGAAATAAAATAATAAATATGTCTCTTCAGGAATTCACTAAACAGCCCAGAAAATTTAAACT
The DNA here is from genome assembly GCA_028858755.1 of Ara ararauna. Classification (NCBI taxonomy): domain Eukaryota; kingdom Metazoa; phylum Chordata; class Aves; order Psittaciformes; family Psittacidae; genus Ara; species Ara ararauna. The sequence continues at coordinate 34,093,383 of CM054381.1, read as the reverse complement.
GCAATGAAATTAAATCTAATAATAGCACCATTAAAATAACCAGCCCACAGAAAGTAAGTCAAACAGCCAGCTACCTGTAAGGTCCATCACCTAGGAAGCATCCCTCAGTCGTTTTCCAAAGCTATAACAGACTGATACATGACCAATACTGAAAATTCAAGCCACATGGTACGAATGAGGCAGTCTGCTACAGAGGTTCAGATCCCTCATAAAAAACATTCATATGGATACACCCCCTAACATTTCCTACTAAAGAAGTCTGTGGTGATTGCAGCTATGATTGAAAGGCACTGGAAGAGAAATAATTTCTTTTGTAAGAAGAATTTTGGTCTCTTAAGGCTTTTAACCGACTCTCCAATCACAAATTTTGCAATCATAGGTTCAAAAATTACCTTTTTGGTACTTTGATACCTACTAGTACCTGAATCCAATCCAAGATCACAAAGTTCACTGTGCCCTAATGTCTTTTGCTGGAGTTTTTGACTTGCCAAAGAAGCACCACAGAAGTCTTTAAATGAGTGGCAAACAAGGCCAGGAGCTGAAGTGGTACACCCCATACCAAATCCACTGTCTGCTCTGGTATGAATCTTAACTAACAACTTGATCTGCTGCTCGGATGGAACAATTAAAAACCTATACTCTCTCAGTCACAGGATATTCTCTTTGGGATTTCCAAAGCCTCACCTCAATACCTCAGCCTTCTCCAGTTAATTCTCATCAATGTGCATCCTGACTGCATGAATACATGGTTTTGGTTGACATTACTTTTTTCTTCTGTTTAGGGACCCAAAATCAAGATTGCTCTGTAAAGTTTAAGCGACCTTCACTGAAAAATATGGGCTAGTTGTAGTTATCACCCAAAGTAATTTCTCTGTGCATAGGAGGGATTGCTAGCATACTTTCTTAGGACATTTGGATTCAAAAGCTCAGGACTATACCATTAGTCTGTTGAGCATCTCTGGAAAACTTAACCTTACTGCACCTTAGTCTACGTATTTGTTAAATGGTAGAAATGAAAATGTCATTTACACAGTAGCTCAAGATCTTAGACTGAAAATGTCATATAACATAGTCTGCTAGCTATTTTTATTTCCTGTAAAGAGGTATTTCTTATTCTTAATCTCATATTTTAATCTCATACAAAAAAAATCTCATATTGACATGCTAAAAAGCATCCAGGTTAGCTACAACACATACCACCTCAAAAATTATACATAGGAAGGAATGAGTATTGTTGCTTTTTTTTTTTTGGGGGTGGGGAGAGAGGGGTAGGGATAGGATTTTTGTCACCATCTCTCACTATACTCTCAGAGATGAACACCCTATAGTATGGGATAAGAATTAGAAAAGCCACTGCAGAAAAAAAGAAAAGGACAAAAAATCATTCTAGACTGTAAAAGATATAAAAGTGACAAAAAACCCAGAGACATTTCGAAAGAACTGAGGTTTTGGAGGGGAGGGTAAGGAGAATAAAAAGACATGGCAGGAAAGGAAAGAATATAAGAGAGGCGACTAAGTGAAATGACAGAGAATTTAAGAATTGTGCAGGGTATGAAAAGCCATGAGAAGAAAATCCACTGTCAAGGCAAGACACGTAGCAGAGATGTAACTGTTCTTATCTGCACTTGAGGGCATGAAATAATTCCTTTTTTAATTTTGCCTTTTTAATCCCGTCAATTGGAGCTGTCACTATGGATGTAATAGCAAGTATCCCAATCAAAATATCAAAGACTCTTCACTGACACTCCTTGAAACAGCATTAATATCTGCTCACTAAGGTTAGTACATGTAGCTCCCTTTTAGTCAGGTATCAAGCTGCTATTTCACGCTCTGTTTGTAAAATTATTAACAGCTGGCCTAATGTTAGATCAACTGGAGTATGGTCTGCTAGGACAAGGCAGTGCTTACTAAGACTATTTCCTGCTCTATCAAGTTATTACCACCTTCATATTTCTAAATATCGGAAATGGCTTTTGAGCCCAAACCAAGTTCTAACTTTTCAAGAATGACAGGCCTTAATCAAGATATTAGACTTTGATTTAAGGGAAAGGTGAATGTAAAATCCAAACTCAGATCCACCTATGTTCTCTGCAAATAATAGGCTCAGTAAAATCCAGTTAAAAATGTCACAGAAATAATTCTTGCTCCTACCATCTTTTATATTGTGTTAAGGAACCTTAAAGTGGATGACAATAAAATGAGAAATTTTCCAACACAATGTTTCCCCATTGGAGAATTCAAATGTTTTCCACTTTCCACTTCTGCAAACATAAGGGGCCAGGCCCATTTTTGGGTACAGTGGTTCCAGGCAGTGCTGTCTGCTACTGGCAGCTCAGATCCTTAAAATCAAAAAGGCTCAACACAGCTTCAAACTTTAATCTTGAACACAGCTATTAAATTCCAATACAGCATGTTTCTGTGGTGCCACTTCCCAACACAGAGAAAACTCTGAGGGCAGCAGTTTTGGATCAAGATTCAGTCTCACCAGGAAGTAAATCCAGTAACAATAACATAGTCCTTGCTCCAAAGAACTCACCGTGTTCATAGATGGCTGCTTGCTTATCTCAGTGTCTGATTCCACAGGTTCCTGTGCCAGTTAAATGGATTCTGCTATTAAAAAATCCAAATAATTACCTCAGTCAGTAGCAGTAGACTAGTACTGTTACTACAGGTTGCTTAGAGGCAGTGTATGCTATTATCATAGAATCACAGATGATAATGGTAATATGATAAAATGGCAGTTCTCACATTATATCTGGGAATACCTACTGACTCCATGTTAGACCACATTCATCTGATGTAACTCAAGAAATTAAATGACTGGTTGTGCTTAGGATTTTCATCTCAGAAGATCTCTAAAACTGATGTTTCAATAACAGAAATGTCACATCAGAAATATGGAGACTGATATGTATCATTCTGAATCTTACCAACTCACTGTCTAGAAATGAGTCTAGCCAAGGTTTATATTATTCTAGGAATCTACTTCATATAACAGTTTGGGTTGGAAGGGACCTTTAAATCTCATCTGGTCCAACCCACCTTACAATGAGCATCTTCAACTAGATCAGGTTGCTCAAAGCCCCATCCAACCTGGCTTTTGAACATTTCCAGGGATGGAGCATCCACAATATATCTGGGGAATCTGTTTCAGTGCCTCATCACCCACAATATAGAACTTCTTCCCTATATCTAATCTAAATCTACCCTCTTTCAACTTACAGCCATTACCCCGTCCTATAATCACATGCCCCTGATGGCATTCTTTATATCATTGATGAAGTTACCAAATAGTTCTCATCCCAGTATGGACCCCTGAGGGACTGAGGCTGCATTTCTACAGTAACTTCTCTTAGAAATGCAGCCACCTCATTTCTCACCCTCTCTACCTCCATTTGCTCTTTTATACTTCCCTATGAAATAAGCCAGCCACAGTGGTTGTACTTAACCATCCGTCTGTAGTGAAATAATCCAAGATGAAATAACTGTAACAATTATGGGTTTTCTAACCACAATGCAGAAAATTTTCTCAGCCAGTGGGTGAGTACTGCAGAGGTACACTACATGTAATGTTGCAGTAGTTCTGTGCACTGCTGAAGTGGATCCAAAATGACAAGATATTGATATATTGCTTTTAAATCCATTTTCAACTTTATTGTTGCGAAGGCTATCCAAATAGGTGAACAGGTATTCCCTATAAGAACATCTGAAGCATAGACTTCTGTAAGGAAACCCAAGTGGACTCATATTTAAATGTCAAATATCTCAATATTTATAGCCTGGGTATAGGACAGGTTAACACAAGGATAGAAACATAATATGTTAATGTCAGCTTCTGAAAAGCAAATTCTGGATATTCACCTCTGGTGTTTGAGTCACAGTGAAGTGGAGGAAAAAAAAAAACCAACAGAAAAAACCAAACCCCACCAGCTATGCATAACTGGGCTCTAAAGCCAAATACTACCGTTTAGTATTCTGATCTGCATATAGATCACTGTGATGTGACTTGCAGTGATGGTTCAGCCCTTTAGCCACTTTTATCAGAACAGTTGTTATATTTATTCAAAGCTAAGTGCTCCAAAGGAAATGTATTGTGCAGGCCTTAGTATTCACTGCATGCGGTCAAAATCTATCTGCATTTAAAAACATGTTCAGACCATTCTTTTATTCTAATAGTGCTAAAATATTTTGACATTTATTTCTTCTGGAATAACAAGATATGCATTGCTTTTTACTTAAAGATAACCATCTGATAATGAAATATTTGACAAATTGAGCATAGTCTTCAAATATATACAACATGCTACAGTCAGCTCATTAAGAAGAAAAGGATGAAGAAAATGTTAGAAATTAGTCAAGAACATGGCTTACATTTCTTAGAAATTTATCTTGTTTCCTTACGTGGAACAAAATAAATTGTTCTCTTATGTTTAGAGCTAAGATTCTGTGAAAAGTATTCTAGGGGTTAAAAAGGCTCTTGATTCTGCAAATGGTTGTTTTCTCTTAACTCTTGCATTTCCTTGAAGTGATGCACGTGTAAATCAATAAAATATCACCAGAAAATCCTTTTTTGTAGGAAGGCAGGAGAAGGAAGCACAGAAGCAGAAGCCCAGGAAATCTGTGTTAAGATTGTAACTCATATACAGATTTCTTGTGATGCAAATACAATTTTCAAAGAATAAATATGGGTTGTAGACAATATCTTATGAAGCACATGAAAGTCTTCTGAACTGGAAATGCAACTTCTACAAACAATTCCTGCTAACAGAGCATCTAAAGTTCCTGAAAACACTGTCATGAAACAGGAAGTCTTAAACAGCTGTAACATCCGACTTGCAGCCAGTCAATACTGGCCAGTTGCACTGTGAGTCTGTAGTTTAAGATTGAAAGTACACCTAATCAATCAGCTTGGGAGAGGTGGGAGCAGGCAATGCTGACTGATCAGCTGTGGTTTATGGGCTGCCACAACATGCAGCTTGAGATTCCTTTCCCTCCGTGTGATCAACTGCCTGGGTTCCATGCTGGTTGGTGGAGGGTGAAAAAGGCCATGGGCTAGAATAAGAGAGGAAAATGAGAGAAAAATTAACACACAAAGACCCACAGGAAAAAGAAGGGGCAGAGAAGAAACAGTCAAGAGCTGAAAGAGGAAGGAGGACATAGTGGGAAGCATCAGACCAGCAAAGAGTGGAAGTTCAAATCTGAGTTATGAGAATACTTTTGTAATATTAAATATAAAAGAATGACACAGAATATAAGCCTGATTGCTCTGCTGAAACTGCCTTACAATAAGCAGTTTGATACAATTTAAACCTATGCTTTTGGGATAGATTTTCTGATGGCTACTTCATCCGTTAAGAAACCAAAGCTTTTCCATACAATGAATTAACTTACTCAGATGCATTTAGTACGGAGTTGCAAACCCGCAGTAATTACTACAAAAAACCTACAAAACCATCCATCAAACATTTTAAAATTATCATGGTTCTTTGGCATAGTGCATTGCATTGATGGTTTCAGTGTGTGAAACTCTGATCATCCCTAATAGATACAATTACTGACCACCTTGGTTAACGCTGTTATATTACTACCCACACACCTTCACTCTCACTCCCACTTCAGCATACAAAAGGGAAAGGGGGCATGAAAATTTAAAAACTACAACATCTCATATAAGTTCATGGAGAATTATAGAAGAGAAAATGAATCACATGGTACGCTGAGGTCAAGCAGGTATATAGAAAAGGGTAATTTTATACCTTGACATAAGTAGGCTGCTTTAAAATGTTACCATTTCCCTTTAAAATGCAGATGATTCATATTGAATGGACTACGCATTCATATCTACTTAAAGGATGTGACACCTGATTGGTTCACTGGATAGCAGGCAACTCAAAGAGGGTCTGTTCCATTACATATTCAATATATATTAGAAATATAGTAAAATAGATTACAAATTTACTGCTTACATGAAATATCTGTCTAGGTAAATGATAAAGCAAAAGATAAACATGGCACTCAGAAGCAAGTTAAAGAAGTACATATGAAAAGACAAAATCAATACTAAATTAATTTGAAAAATTGTATTATACAGTCAGGTCATTATTATTTCTGTCATGGTGATTTCATTAATAATTTCATAAAACTTCATTAAAATTTGGTGCATGCTGAAAGTTTGAAGTTTTTCTGTAGGAGCCTAAATGGCTGAAGTACTTGTGAGTTTTAGCCTGGATAAGTACTTTCTGCTTGGGAAATGTAAATCACAGTGTACGCTTACATGCTCAGTGGGATTAGAGTAAATCTCTTTTGTGGTCAAGTACTGTTTGAAAACAGAAGTAGCAGTCAGTTCAGTGCTTACATCATTATCTTTTTGAAAATGAACTTGATTCGAAATTTCCTTCATTGTTTACCAAGAAACTCAGATAACAAGGAACCAATACCTTAAACGCTAAGAACCATGAAAAGTGCTAATAACAAAATCAAGGAATAAAGTGTAAGAAATGCGACCATCATGAATCTCTGCAACTGGGGACGTACACAAGTTAATCTGACAAGAAACATCATCTTACAGTGAATGCATTTGTGTTCATTTACTAATTTGTCATGCACATTTCAAGTTGATTGACATTAACTCCTAGCCAGGAAACTCAATTACTTGCTGAATTTAGTAGTATCTAAAAAAAAATAAATAAAATTGTTTAACACCTTGGGAATGCATAGGTGGGGATCCAGACTTCCTTTGAAAGAAGAGAAGCTTTGAGAGAGATGTAAACAAGTATTAAAAACAGAGAAAATTAAAAATCTACAGTTTACCTATATAACAGATTAAAAATTTTCAGATTTTGAGAGCATGCTCAAAGAATAAATAAAGCCTCTACATATTGTGAATTATGCCATCTTAATTCTAAGAGACAGAAAAAAATTACTTTTACACACATACTGCAAAACAGTCTGGCTAAAAGCAGGATATGTGTTTTTCTGGTATCATTATTTTTGTTTCATTCTTATTTAGAAAAGCTTTTCTACTGGGGATAAACTTCTTAATTTTCCAAAACCCAGTGTGGAAACCTTATGGGGTCATGATCAGTATTTCAGTATTTCATCTCTTCAAAATATTGTTAACACCAATATGCTGCACAACAAATTCAGAACTGACTGAGAAAGGCATTAGCAATTTGTTCTATCACAAAAATTAATTCTGGTATTGGTACACATCTACCACCCACTTTCAACTATGCCTAACATGGCAGAGCTTTAAGATCTACACGCATGGCATGTATGTGAAGTCTGAGTTCACTGAGAGCTCAGCAGCTGCACTGAATCTTGCATCTCCCTTTCCCCCACCTCCCTCACACTGCTTCATGTTCTGCACTCCTCTCCATTCCCACCTGGGCTTTGGCAACCCATCATAAGCTCATTTCTTGTTTTTCTACAGAGGATAGAAATCATTATTTTGTCAATATTTAAAGTTGTCTTAGACAAATGCGGATAGTGAGAGTTGCAACAAGTATTCTGCTGGAAGTTGTTAAGAGGGTGCCATCAGTTATATCCTTACATTTATAGCTTCACTCAGGCTGGGAATGACTAGGGTCTGCTGGCCAAATAATAAAAAAATTACCTGTGCCTCACATTTCCCATCCTTTCTTAAATTTTCACTGAAACCAAATAAAAATCAACAAGGCATTTACTAATTGGCTAGATGCAACTTTCCAAGGCCTGAATTTATGTCCACTGCAAGCTACTGCACTGTTCAGCCAACTGGAAAACAAGTAAAGCATACACCTAAGAGGTGGATTAATCTTTTGAAGGAGCCTTACCATATTGCAGAGGGTGACATTTGATCATTCTCTGGACATGAGAGAACATGATCTGCAGACTTCTAATTTGGTGACGTTACACTGCAATTACCGCACTGCTAGTAGGTAGTCAGAGCAACTACGAGGACAGCCAAGTACCACAAACACCACAGAACAGTTCAAATTTTGACTCAAATAGTTTACTAGAAAGCTAAGCAAGCCCACAGATTTATTTTTCAGCTTAGTGATGCTGACTGTGACCTAACCATGCCTAAAACAACAATATCTCTCACACTCTGAAGTGACTAGCACGTATTAACCTCAACAGGGACAGCAAAAGTCCAGAATTAGAACTGAGTAATACAAAATATTTTGGCAGATGATATTCATGAGCACCATTCTGCTAGTGCTGCCCCTGATTTCTGTGAAACAAAATAAGGTAATTTTCTAAGATTGCTGTTTAGAGACACTGAAATTCAGTCTTGTTTTGTTTTCAGGTTTTGCTGTTCAACAAGTTAAAGCATTCACTCTGCTAAGGAAGTGAATCCATGCAGACATAGTTATAATAAAAATTTTATTGAATAAGGAGGCAGTATTAACTGTCAATGTGCTCTCTATGGTACACTGTTCAGAAGGCATGTGTTAGTACCTGGGCCCAGATCCAAGACAAAGAACGAAACAAACAGCCTCCAGAAATGATATGATTATGCCATCAAACAAATTCAAACAACATGCTTAGTTCTGATATTTTTTATTTCAGTGCTTTGGATGGGAAGTGATACTGCAGTTTTCAAGACCAAGAAGTTGAAGGAATTTTCTCATTCCAAATTAATTAACTTAGCTGTATGTGTGAGGAATAGTTTTGCAGCCTATAAATCTAAGTGCACAAAACATACTGAGAATACCAATATTAGTAAAGATTCAAACATTAATAAAGGTAATTGACTGAAAGAAATTTGCTTGATGTTCAACTTTGTAGCCTATTGTGAATCTATAGTGAAACAAAATATTTTTGTCTTTGTTTATGACTTAGAACAATGATTTAATTTGATTATATAGTACAATATTGCTGCCATTTTCATCTCTCTTTGACAGCAAAATCTAAATTCATTTAAACAAAAATGTGAAATGATAAAATCAGAGATGTCTCTTACAGGGATTAAGCAGAGTTCTGTGAGGCAACAGATTTAACAATTATCTAAATAGAGAAAACACATAAAAACAAAATACCATTTTCTGGTTTTAAACATTACTTATGTTTACCATACCCCTGCCATGCAAAGCCCTTACTGAATATTATAAATATTATACATATGAGAATTATAGATATTATAAACAACGTATTCTTGGTAGAAAACGTAGTCATGAATCAAGGTTTTATACCAATATTTGGCTCTTGAAAGGCATTTGTTTGGAGAAATCCACATTTTAGTGTAAGATCAGCTTTAGCAAAACATTTTCAGCCACTGATATTTTCTGTTTCAATATTTCTGGTTTTTGTTTCAATATTTCTTGAATATTAAAATATTTTCAATATTTCTGTTTCAAGAGCTCCTGAATGTTTTCTACATATGTATGGAGATGTCCTGGGTTCAGCAGCAGGAGTCATTTTTCTCCTTTTGGTAGCTGGTGCAGCGCTGTGTTTTTGACTTTCGGCCTGAGAACAGTGCTGATAACACCAATATTTTCAGTTACTGCTTGGTAACGTTTTGGTCTGACCAAGGACTTTCTGAGCCTCATGCTCTGCCAGGGAGGAGGGGAAGCCGGGAGGAAGCAGAGACAGGACACCTGAACCAAACTGACCAAAGAGGTATACCATGCCAGAGCACATCATGCCCAGGATGTAAAAACAGAGGGCAGAGACCTGGAAGAGTGGGGGGTGCACTGCTTGGTCGGGCTGTGTATAGGTGGTGAGCGATTGTATTCTTTTCCCTTGTATTTCTCTTGTCATTATTATTATTGGTGGTATCGGTAGTGGTTTGTGTTATAGAAACACGGAGGAGTGAGAGAGCGACTGCGTGGGTTATAGAGGCTTAAACCACAACAGGAGACAAAGAGCCACATTAGCAGCACTTTAGATTTCTCAATCTTGGCCAAGATTTTGAAAATAAAGTTATTGTCTTCTTATATATTTAAACAGATATTTTTAATTGTGTATCTGTATGATTATCTTAAGCAGCTAACAGTTAATATAGTATTTACTGTTACAGAAACAGGGTTCACACTGATTAGAAAGATGTTTCATGATATGGTGGAAGTGTTTTCATACATGTTCGTTTGTAACTACTCCAGACATCGATTAACATACCAAGTAGGACAGGATAAGGAATATTCATGCAGCAGAAGCTAGATATTACAAAATGGAAGAAATTATGAAAAAATGTAGGGTATTCAAAAAAAGAACACATTTAAACTTTCACAATGTGAAAGCTGGTGTATTTTTGGTATCAAGAACAAAATGCAAATTCTCCCTGTATAAAATTAATCTTTTGAAAGTTCCCTGCTTAGTCTTACATCAAATGAAATGTACTAAATTTACTGACATTCTTTTCTTTTTTCTTTTTTTTTTCTTTTCTCTTTTCTTTTCTCTTTTCTTTTCTTTCTTTTCTTTTTTCTTTTCTTTTTCTTTTCTTTTCTTCTTTATTTTCCTTCCTTTTCCTTCTCCTATTTTTTTTTAATTACTGACATTTTCAAATGAAATTATCTTCACTTTGATTTTCCAGGTCAAGTTATACTGAGGTGTTTTGCTTTGGTATAATTCCTATTATTTTTTAGTTAAAAGTTTCACAAAGACATAATGCTAGTTAGTAGGCAATCTATAACAGCAAAAAAATCTGTCCCAGTTTAATTGTTTTCATAACTGTGAAGATTTACTCCCATGCTGAATACAGCAAAAACACTACAAGGCTCAGAATCATTTTATTTTCTAGAACTAAATTAATAACACAGGAATTCAGTGCTGTTTCTTCTCCTTAAATTGACTGCGTCTATAGAATATGATTTTTACATATTTCAAAAAAGATCCCTAGAAGGCTGGCACTTGAAGCTTATGGCTAAAGATTGAACAATGAAACAGGTCAGCTTGTCCTAAGAAATCAGGTCAGTCAGCTGTATTTCATGTTATCATTTTGACAACAGGGGATGGGGGAACAGACACAGTTGTAAGCCAGCTCTTTGGAAGACCCGCATACAGAACACATAGAAATAGAAACAAACCAAAGTTCATCTTTAATACATAACACAACCATTGTGAGCATTGGTCACCTTGGTTTTGCTTTCAGTTTTTCTCTATTTATGAAGAAAATCAACATTTTAAAGTAATTTCATATTAGAGTGTGGGTTTTTTCATTTTGTTTTTTTGGGGTTTTGTTGGTTTCTTTTTTTTTTTTTTTTCTTTTCTTCTCTCTCTTTCTTTTCTTTTTTTTTTTTTTTTTCCCTGAAGGAAAGCACCACTATTCAAATACTCACTATGGAGGATGTTTTATTTCTGTGGATGTTTGCAGGAACAAATTGAACAATCACACATTGAACAGTCACACATTTCATCAGAGAATTTCACCCCGTGGTAAGATGCCCAAAGCTTGAAATATAAATTTGTTCTATGTCTATACACTGAAAAAGATATCTATATGGTGACAAAATTCTCTTCGCTTAATTATAAACTACAGAGGACTTACAAGATTTTCTCTGCATACACCCGTTAATAATTCCAACTTTCTCCATAAAGTCACTGAAGCTATCCTGGCATGGCCAAATGCATAGTTCTGGTGTATTTCCTAAGTCTTCATCCACAGGTCACATAAAGTGAAGCCAGTGGAGCTGTTATATAGCCTCTCACTACACCACTGCATAGATGGCAGCATCCAATGTAGAGAATTAATTGGAAGGGTACTGAACAGGATTGTTGGAATAGCTGATTGCTGCCATGTCCTCTGCAGATGCTGAGAGAACAAGCAGCTCAGAAATGAACTTGTAATCTGCTGACAAGTTGAAACAGGAATTAGAGATCTCTTCAAAACTTCTAAGACTTTAATTAAAGCTAGGCATTTCAAAGCTTTCCCAGATCTGTAACAAAAGGCTGTATACCTGGGTGTAGGCCTACTGCCAAAACTCTTTCTAGTCCTTTTGCAAGAACTGTCAGCTGTGTCAAGGCCTTACCCACATTTCTGAATCCTGTCTCTAAAGCTGTGGCAAACATATAAAGCAAATCACTGCAGTAAGTAAATAAGAATTTTTACTTAATAGGTATTGTTAGTGAATCCTAGAGATGACCATCCACAGAAGGCATCATCAAAAGTCAAATATAGGTAATAAACTGTCATGGTTTGAGCCCCTCATACAGCTCGTTCACTCACTCCCCCCTCTTTCTTCCCCCAGTCCCAGGGGGATGGGGAGGAGAATCGAAAGAATGCAACTCCCACAGGTTGAGATAAGAACAGTTTAGTAACTAAGGAATAACACAAACCACTACTGCTACCACCAACACTAATAATGACTAGAGAAATACAAGGGAAAAGAATACAATCGCTCACCACCTATACCCAGCCTGACCAAGCAGTGCACCCTCCCCCCACCCTTCCGGATCTCTGCCCTCTGTTTTTACATCCTGGGCATGATGTGCTCTGGCATGGTATACCTCTTTGGTCAGTTTGGGTCAGGTGTCCTGTCTCTGCTTCCTCCCGGCTTCCCCTCCTCCCTGGCAGAGCATGAGGCTCAGAAAGTCCTTGGTCAGACCAAAACGTTACCAAGCAGTAACTGAAAATATTGGTGTTATCAGCACTGTTCTCAGGCCGAAAGTCAAAAACACAGTGCTGCACCAGCTACCAAGAAGGAGAAAAATGGCTGCTGCTGCTGAACCCAGGACATAAACCTTGAAAAAATAGCTTTAGATGGAACAGTATTACTTGCTGGAGCCTCTACTGTAACTCCTGTTGACAGGGAGCTTATGCACGTACATATAAATATATACACACACTTTACTTTTCCAATGCTTTTCTAATATGTGTTCTTTTCCTCTTGAAATAGTCGTTTAAGCTCATTTTGTACTCTAAAAATAGGAAGAGTAACAGTTCGTGTAATTGCAAATGAGAGGAGGCATGTCTGCTCGATATATTCTTCACTGAAATGCAATCGATACTCTGAAAGTGTTTTCAAACCCCTGACTAAGCCAATACAGCAGAACTCAGTCCTTTAACACCAACACATCAACTGACTCTGGTTCTTGGCTTACATGTACTTGACTGTAAACAAGTAGAAGTGAGAACTGTGAAGTTACGAAAATGCTGTCAGGGCCCTATATTCACCTAGAAATTTCAGATCTATTCAGAAGAATGAAAACAAGAACTGTAAGGGAGCAGGACCAAGGGTGGTTTGAAGAATACCTCATACCTGGTAGCCAGCTCAAAAACTTACTGGCAAATCCAAAAATTCTAGACAGGAAAAAAGCAAAAAATATGTTCTGTGGATACCAAGGACCATATATTTGTATGTCAGACACATGAACTGGCTAGGTGGCCAGCTAAACACAACTGTGGAGTGCTGGCCCCTGTGTACTGTATGTTAAGACAGGAGTAGTTAAGGCTATTTGCTTTCTAGTCTCTGGTGTACTGCTATGTGATCAGCAATGTACAGTACTTTACTTAAGCGCAACTCTACTCACAAAGCTTCCTGAAAAGATGAAACCAAACTAAAAATTTGTGTATTCAGTCAGGCATTCCCTTTAAGGATCACATATTTCTGGCCACTGGCAAGATCTTGGAAGGAAAAACCACAATGTTTAATGTTTGGGCTCTTTTAAAGAATGGTCACGTATATCAAAAGAAGTGTTTCACTGCAGTTTAAATAAGTAAATTAATATGAAAGAGCCTGTAGAACTGTCAACTGAGATGCTGACCTAAATCTTTCACTAGAACAACGTATATGCTTCTCAGAAAATTTACCTGCCATCCTTTCTCTCTGTCTTTTAATTCTGCTAATCAAAGTTCCATGCAGGAGCTTAAATACCAGGTTACATTTAAAAAATAATTTAAAAAGTTCCTCCTGACTGTTCCCAGATGAACTAGAAACTGAAAGCAACAAGACAAATTCCAATTTGCAGCAAATGTGAAGTAAATCTGCTTTAGTAGTTAGCCTTTGATTAGAAGGCCAGGCCCTAAGATGTCTGCAATCTTCAAACTGCCACCAGAAATCAATGGAGCTATGCTTATTTACACCATCAGAAAATATTTTCTGTTTCCCAAAAATGTAAATGAATTGAAAATACACATTTCCACTATATCTGGAGCAGTCTGATGCACCATTTCCTCTGATGGTAACCTGTTCTCTATTGCATCAACCACCAGGCATTCAAAACACATGTTGCTCATGAGACACCATATTAGAGGATAAGAAGCAGTTACACTGCGATAATTCAGCTGGCATTTGGCAGTAACCACTGCATTAATTTCAACAAGCTTGTCTTTTAAAAGTCTCTTCTCCCCCCATTCCTCTGTGGAATTCAATATGACTATAGCTAAATGCATAGAGAATGCAAAATACCCTTCAATATAGTTGTGAAATTCTAAACCCAACTCATAATAAAAAAGGTGCAGCAAAAAACATCTGTGGATCTACATGACAAAGTCTTCTTAATATCACTAACACTCCAGTTAGAACATTTGGAAGATGCATTACCTAGATAAGCATTAACAGAAAGGCCTATCAGAGAAATTTCACCACAACTACCACCTTTTATTAAACCCAGGGGAAACGTTAAAATCACCCCATTATTCTGATGGCTTTAGAGAGCCTGTTTTCTCCGGCTAAAACACACTTGAATGTAACGTGAAAGAGATCTGGCTTATCCCTAGCACTAAAATATGTGGAAAACCACCTTAATGGCAGAGCCAGATTGAAAGAAATATTTTCATCTTGGCAGACGTCACAAAATCAGGAAGAGTGCCTTTTGATCAATGTCAGCTTAAATGCCAGCTCTTTGCCTAGCATTTGAGCATTGAGCTCCATATGAGACATACTGTAACCTCACCCACACTGGCACTTATTTAAAAGACAGGATCCCTCGTGGAATTTTTGAATTCTGAAGTCTGGAACATTTGGACTGTGCAAGATTAAAAAAATGGTCCTAGGCAAGCAAAATAGCTTGCAAGAAGAGAGAAAGAAAATAAAACTCTCCAGAAAGATCACTCTTTCAGTGCAACACAGTAATATGAAAAATATCGATGATAAAAGAATTTGAGATGACACTGATATTTTTTTAAGTGAGGAAAACATGATGTTCACAAGCACATTTAGAAATCATTTCAGCCTAATTTTAAAACATATTTTCCTTTGAAATCACAAAAGCACATGTGGCATTTTCTCAGTGTGCTTGAACTCAATAGAATTATTTACACCTTTAAGATGAGTAAATGCTTTAACATTTAACTCATTTTGCAATTTGAGTAGAAAAGTCGTTTATATTTAAGTGATTGCATACACAGAAGAGAAAATTTGCAGCTATATGAGGTCATAAGTATAAAAGTATAAAACCCAGACCTCTTACACGGGAAAGTTTGGAAAGCAAAATACATAATCTGCTTTGAAGAAAAACACCCTCTTAATAAGCAAACAAACAAAAATATCTAAAGTGGACTGAAGCTGTGTTAAAGAGAGTTTTGAAAAAATGTTACATGTGATGCAAAAGTATTAGCACAACAGTGTTAATTTATTGTCCACATTGCCCTAACAAAACCTCTAGCATGAAGGCTGACACCCAAGTCTCTATCTGCTTAAGTAATATTGCCCACTGAATTAAGTGAGACCAAGTATCAAAGATGTGAAAATATCAAGAACCTGTTTGGACATGTGCTTTATAGTTGAAGACAAGAAATTCCCTAAACATGAGGAATCACCCAACAATCTAGAGACTTAAGATTTCCAACAGTGCTCTCCCAGAAGGCAAGTCCAGGATATGCCAGGAAAGCTCTGGAAGAGTAATCTGCACTTTGGCAACATCTACCCTAAATATCATTCTCAAGAGAAAAATTTAACTGTTTTTCCGTAGAACAGGCCTGGGATCCATCTAGCATACATTAAAGGTGCAAAAAATAGAATGGCAGGTCCAAAATTTATAGCATACCACCCATGTAGACACAGTCCACCTTGGACAAACACAATTCAGGAACAGCACAGAATCCAAGCCAATTTGTACTTTCACAAAGTTAGTATAGTAACAGATTGACAGAAAAAGGCTTTTTATGACAAGGCTGAATAATGTTGGTTCCTGTCAAAGGCAGTGAGGGCAGGTGTTTTTCAACAGTCCACCTACGATGCGTAAAATATACCACCTGAATTATGACAATATTTGGATGAATTGTTCTCAGTGAAAACCCCTAGAGCTCTCCAACCTTAGCCCATTACTATAAGCATAAAATAAAAGCAGATTCACTTCTCAAGTGGAATAGTTTTGGCAACACATTAAAACTGAGTCCACATACTAAATAAGCATGAGACATAAATGCATTTTCCCCTTAAAATCACAGATAAGTTGCAGTTTCAAACAGAAGATTTAAAAAGACAAAACACATTAATAACCCATCCTTCACTTTACTATTGAACATGATTTGGCCCAGTGTACAATGATTAGTACCAGGAACTTAAAACGTATCTTTGCTGATAACCTATATATTCCCTTTGAATGTGAAGTTAATTTAATCAGGGGAAAGCCAGTTTAGCATAAACCAATTTCCTGATAGTGGACTTAATAGCTGAGTATGTATTTATTCCTGTTCCATGACTGTTTCCTGAAGAAGGAATGAAAAATAACACCTAGTCAAGTATGATACTGCATGTGAGTTTTAGTTCATTTTTTTCCTCAAAATTTCACCCAGCACAACTGAGACTGGTTTCAGGACTATGTACCAGAGACAGAGGAGGACCATTCTTCCCAGGCCTATTTCTTCTGCATCGTCTGCTTAGATCTTGGACGTACAGGCCCAGGGGTCAGAGGCAACATTTACTCTCTTTCCTCCTCCATCAGGAGTGCTGAGAGGGCAGAAGGCTGAAAAATTGGCTTTGTAATAACAACACTCTTGCTGTAATTACATCTTTATAGAAATGATAAACTAGTTGTGCTGAAATTGTAGAGTTTATAAACACTGCATTCTATGTTGTGCCATCAGCTTTTAAGCAGATGGCTCAGTTTATTCAGCAGATGTTCTGGTAGCACAATCTATTCCAGTGTTTGACTACAAGTAAATGGACTAGGTTGACCAATCCTTAAAGAATTCATGAAAACTTCTTATGTTCAGACTACTTCTCAACAGGAATATTTATATATTACTAGTTTTCATGTGTATATATTACTGCTTCCATCCATGATCTCATAGCCTTTTAGACATATATTAGCTTTCCTCTCCAGAATAAAGTGCTGTCACCTCTGCAAATCTCAGCTGTAAAATGTAGGAGTGAAAATTATGATATGCATTTTTTATGTAGAGTGTAAAGTTCAAAGGTCTGAGATAGGTAGGATTCAGTGGAATATATTTGTTGGTTATATTCCGATCTGATAAAAGAATGCTTATGACATAAGCTAGGAACAATTTTAACTACTTATAAAAGTGTACTAATTTACTGCTCATAATGGCAGATAAGAATACAGGAAATTAACTTTTCAAGTCAGTATACTTATATTACTTTTACTTTGGGAGAAAACATGGTTCTCTGTAGGACAGCTAAGAGATGAATATTTTCTTTTTATGACTGAACTAAGAGCTACAAAAAATAGACACTGGTAGCAACCAGGAGAAAAGTGCACAAACAGAAGCAGAAACAGAACTTTGGAACCAAGTCAGTGGAGTTCTAATTAATAAAAATTTTCTACTAAATAAAGATCTGGCCAGTCATCCCAACATTTCTCCCAGAGGTAGAAATAGCATCACAAGAAGAAACTATTTAGTTCAGCAAGGTTAGGGTAACTGATGGTTGTATTTTCATCATCATAACAACAGTAATTAAAAAAAACCCACTGCTTGGCATTTTAGGAATTTTTTAATTCAAACAGTTTAAAGTTAGGAAACATACTATATCTTGAAAGTTTTGGGAGCAGATTTGATTTTTCCAACTTCCTTTCATTGTTATTTTTCAGAGTGTGATGCAGACAGAAAAATTTCCATTCAACCTCAATTTTAGCATTATGGCTTGTAAATGACTTAATTCTAAATAATTTATAACTCATGGCATTGGATACAGTTAGAGTATAAATGCAGATATTTTAGTGAATCTGTATTTTGCTGACACAACTATTTTCTCCAGCATTAGCTATTTTTATGTATACCTGTGATAGTCAAGTGATGAAATATAGTAATGTAGAATAGTGAGACAGTCCTTTAAAATGCCCTTGTGACTCCTGTTTCCTCATAAATGCTATAAACCTTAAAGCTAATCCTGTTTCCATTGTATACATGCTGTCATTCTTATACTGCCGCTTTTAATAACACCATGAACTAGAAATGACACTTTGATAAAGAAAAAAAATATCTCTTTAAGTACACCTGTATCCTTTGCCTGTATTTACTAAATACTGTGTGAAATGTGAAGTTCTATTATTGGCACCCTTTTTATGACATATCTGGGAGCTATTCACATGTTTAAAATTAAACACATTCTTAAGTTTGTCAATGAACTGAAGCTTATACCTGTGAAAGATTCTGCTTTCAGAGGAATCAGAGCTTGGGGACTAGAAAATGGGAATCACTATGGTATAGAAACAATTACTTTCAATACAACATTATAAATTATTGCAGTTTGTGGATCACCCATCCCCAGAGGAACTTGAAAACAGAATTGAGCTAATAGATATAATGGCCACACCTGCAGATGTGGTACAGGTTTACAAGCATCCCATACAAAGCCTATAAATTTCCCTTCTGAAAATGCCCTTCCCCCTCATGTGCACAAATCTGCAGGCTGAACAGCACTCAAAAGTCCAGGTGGTTTACTTCAATGAAACATTAAAAAACCCGCAATATCAAAATGGGAAAAAAGACCAGCTAGTCTTTGCGCCCAGAGAATGTTGTAACTGCCAAAACCAGAATAAAACTATCTTTATTATCACTTTATACTCTCACCCTTTTTACTTTGCAGCAGAGTCATCCATTTTTATTCTTGATAGACTAGACAAACTGCATGACATCTTTTAATATATCAAGCCTATTACTTTACTCAGTTGATCACAAGTCCAGCTACACCTATACAAAGACACTGTTCACTTCTATTCTCTTCCCCATCTCTTTGGAACAATAATTTTTAAACACACCTTTGGTTCACTATTGCTATTTTAATGTTTTCAATGACTATTACAAAATACTTCAAGGAAATTAATATCATGGAGTTGAAAATTTGTTTCTATCAGCTTTTGAAAGATGATGACTACAATGTAATCCGATGCAATGCGACAGAAAAGACTGACTCATATTCCTTTAAAAGACTTGTATCTAACTCATCTATAACCTTGGTTAATAAAACTACCCTGACGAAAAACTGCAAGATTTCCTCTCAAGCTCAAGAAGAGCTCTTCTGCTTTCTTTCCTGCTAATGTCCATAAAGAGTTTAAAATAATGAAAACCAGATTTTTGTCTGCTGTTTCAATGAATTGCTCTGATTAACTATAATTCAATATTACTCTTTCAATCCCTGTCTGCTGTTAAATCACCTAGAAATCTATGCAGAGTCTCTGCTGTTGAAGTCAAGCAATGGTTAGTACACAATTAACTGTATCTAACTACAGTAGTAGGACAGATGCTTACTTCTGAGCAGCTTTGTACTCTGGTATTTGATTGTACCTTACAGATGACACAACGTCTACTTGTTCACCCAGAGAGGGGCGCTAGGCATCAGTGCCTGTCCCAGCATAAGTAAACTGCTGTAGGTGGCATTCTGCTGATGAACTCTGCAAAGCACAGGAAGCCCAGCCAGATAGATGGGGGTATACTAATCTGGGCCACCAATTCACTTCAGTGAAAGTGGAGCATTAGAAAACAATTCTTAGGGACTGGACATCTTTCACTTTCATACCAGTCCTTTCTTTCCACTCCTAATCTCATTCTACTCAATGAAAGCATGACAGCTAAACTCACAGCTTTGAACAAATGACTGTTCATTAGCTCATTTCAGGAACATGCTAATGCAAGCAGATTGCTTCTGGACTTGTACATATGCAGATTTTGTACTATTACTTCATATGGACTTGGGGTACTGCACAGCATTGCATTGCACCATGAACACATACTAAAGCAATTTTACAGGCAAGGAAACTAGTTGCCTATGGATTACTAGGCACTCAAGCAATGAGGCATAGTTTATATGCTAAATTGCTCTTCATCCTAGATTCCTAAACTGCACCTCAGGAGAAACTAAGGTATGTGAATCCACTCTTGAATCTGAACCTCTGTGCTTTTCAAATTTGCCCAAAGTGCCTAGCAAAAACATAGATTAGTGCCACAAAAAGGATAGGAGGAAAAATATTTTTCAGTAGTGAAATATTACAACACCAGGCTAAAAAGCAAAGCACGTGTCCAAAGGAAAAAAAAAAAAAAAAAAAGAAAAACCCCAACCAACCAAGAAGCATATGTCTGGGAAAGGCATAACTTCCTGCATAAAGCTGAAGCAAAGCAAAACAACATTACTGAGCTAGTTTACCAAAACGGCTTAAAGCAGCTCCAAAGAAGCAAGTCTGTCAGCAAGAGAGTTTTCCCTTACAACTGATTCTCAAGTTTAGAGCTTTCAGGCTATCACCAAAAGGAACACAGGTTGTCACAATCTAAACAGAAATTTCTAACTCAAGCTACATAACATGCTTGGTTTTCACTTACAAGCTGTTTCATTCTGCTGCACAAGACTCACTTTTAACTACCAGAGAAGTCCTTTTATAGAGCTTATTAGTTTAACCTGAGACCAGCCTTTTAGCCAGGAGCTACTGCCTTCCTGCTCCATCCTTGCCTCCTTGCTTTAAATTAACCTCTTCATTGCCACTGCACTCAAAGCATCTTTGAGTGTACAAATTTTCTTTTTGAAATAGCCTCAATTTATCATTCCAAGAAGAGAAATATTACAGGTATGGGAAATATTCATTGTAAGTAACATTCCTGTACAGATTATAAGTTTTGGAGCAGACTATTGTGAGTCTGTGCTTGCCGTGGCACAGACTATGCCAGGATACACTTTATCTAGTCACTTCAGAACTACTCAGAGGATACCACTATTATTAAGGCCTGAGCTGAGGTAGATCCAGTAGGCAAGTAAAACAAAAAAGAAACATAGCTAGCAACCTTCACTTCCTCATCCATTATTTTTCTGAGGTTCAGTTGCTCTCTGAACACTTTTCCGTTCCACCTGATCTCTCAATCAAGCTATGAAGTTCAGCTTTCTAGGCCTTCTCACTTCACCAGTATCATATCACAGGCAGCCCACTGGGAGTTCTCATTTTCAGTGGGGTAACATGAGGGCTTTGTGGGTTTTCCTCAAGGTCACTGAGGTTTCTAAAAGGATAGACAGGAATCCAGAGGGATTTACCAGCAGCCTGATAGCCACTGATTTTTGTGCAAGCCACTGTTGTGAAAATCCCAGTTCCAGCCGGTTTCCAGCTGTAGGCACCTAAATCTCTTTAAAATAGGATTGCATAAGAGTACACAATAAGGTCATTTAAGGAGATTAAATAAGCTTTAAACAGCATTAAACTATAAAAACAACAAAAGCAGCTGTTAAATGATAGTAGATTTTGGACACAAGCTACAATAGCTACAATGCTTTTTAACTGGCCATTTAGGTAAGATAGAGATGAATAAAACAACAGTAACAAAAAACCAAAACAAACCCAAAAAACAAACCAAAAAACAAACAAATATAATAAAGTTCTCTTCTAAGTAGAAATCTATAACCAGAATTTTAAAAGTCACAACAATGAACTTTTTCTGTTATCTTCAAAATAATTAATTGCACACTATTTTTCTGTTATTTTTCTCTTAGCTATAGGTAAAAAAAAATAAATTGTTTGGGCAAAACTTTAAAGTAAGCATCAAATTACAAATTAAGTTGGACAAAGAAGCTCTCTGCTGATGAGGCTGCAATCTATGTTCAGGAAATACAATTCTGGCTATCCAATAGTTTTCCTCATTGGATAAGAGCCTTTAGATACTGCAAATAAGGTTCAGTAAAGTTTTGCCAAAAGAGTGGGTGAGATTAAGTGCACTAACATCAACAACAAAAATCCTGGCATTCCAGTTTTCCTAACCACTGAGGAATGCTCCCTGGATTTTCTGCAATGACATCTATAAAATGCATTTAATAAAATATATAGCTATGGTTTCATTGCTTAATTAATATTTTTCCTATTTTTTTCTGAAGGGTTTATATTTTATCTACTTTCTCATTGCTTTAGGCTCATGTTTGACATAATTTTAGAATGCCAATTTTTTTTTTGTCCTAACAAACACTACAATTTTGCAGTTTTAAAAGTCTAGGATTTTGTCCTTACAAGCATTATAGTTTTGCAGTTTTAAACTTTCAAGTGAGTAAAGATCTGCCTTATTTTGGAAAGACAATGTAGAAAAATGTTTTTTAATGTCCAAGACTTATATAAGCACATTTAGTACAGGTTTCACTTAATCCAGGAGTAGTTAAATTCCACGCATTTCATTCATTTCTGTACCAGGAGCTTTTGCATTGTCTTTCTTGCTACATTTATGTACATCTAATCTTTCACTGTGTTCATATAAAATTGACAATTATATTGGCATGAAGTTTAAATTCCCTTCCTAGTCAACACAGAAAGTCTCAGATTTTGATAATACACCAAACTTGGAGGAGAACCCCCCCCAGAACATTCAGAAAAATGCCCTTTGTGATTTTACCAGCTGCAGCTAATGAACCCTTCATCACTGGTCACTGCCTCCTCTGTTCTACCAACAGTGCTGTTTGTGCAGATGCATTGCAGGGTTGAAATGATCTTTATTTAAGGTCAGACTGTCTTTATTTTTGTAGAGGGTTGGGATTTTTCGCCTAGTTGTTTTTCTAAAACCCAGGAACCTTGTAGCTGACTGGTTTGCAGTTTATTCTCAAAACCTGTTGTACCAGTGTGATTGAAAAGGCAATGAACTGTAGGACTGAAATGAATGTCTGGGGGCAGAGAGAGGTGGGAATGTCTAATGTGGCTTCCTTGTCAGAACTGACATGACACAAATGTGTTGTTTTCAGTCAAGCAAAATTCTGAGCCTCTAGGTAAATGTTCATATTTATTTTTGGTAAGAGGTTCATTTCTAGTCAGGCTAAGCATTTACTGAAGTATGTAATAATTAGGAGACTACTTAAAAAGAACGAAAAGCGGAACTTTTTCTGGTCATAAAATTTTCAGCAGTCATAGGCTTGATTTGAAACAATAAGCTTCAAGGATCTCAACAATAAAAAGTGTATCAGGAGGTTACAAATTCCAGCTCTTCATGGGACTTGGAAAACTGGGGTGTGTTTCAGAAATCTAGATCTACAGCAGTTTTAATTTTCAGATAAGTATTTGAGAGTTAATTTTTAAATATTTCAACAATGAAAAAAGTGGATTTAGCAAGAGTCTTGTAACAAACCCCAATTTTGGTTTGAGCTTTTTTTAGCTATTTCATGTGCATGATATACATAACACAAATAACCAGTCACAGATGAATAGTAAAGATTGCTATTATTAAAAAGTATACACATTGTAGACCCTGATATGCAGCCAGATTTGCATAACCTTATTTATAGAAGTTCAAATCCACTTTTCTACTAAAAAACCCTGAAACCAAGAACAGGGCAAATAAACACTGAAAGATGAATTTAGAATTTCTTATGAAGCAGCTGAAAACCGATGCACCAACAACTACAGAAATTTGAATAAAAATGCTACCATTTTGCTCAGACTAATTTGTAACTATGATTTTATCAACACAAACAGAATTATATTTTCACTTTAATTCACTATTTCTAGTACAAGTGTAGAAAAAAACATAAAATACCTCAAGTACTACAGCTCCAGATGGAGTTTCTAGTATTTCAATCACATCTTGACACAACTGTCCAAAGCCTGATCTTGTCAAAATGCATAAATCCAGGCTTTCTCCTGCATTCTCTCCACAGCCTATAGGTATCTTTTAATCACTTCATTTGGATGAAGCCTCAAATTTATGCCACACCCACCTCACTGAAGTTAAAATGCTACAATCCATTAGGCCTGCTCTAAAATGCAATTATTAGTAATTGCTGTTGTTGGTTTTGTTGTGTAAACATTCCCTTCATTCAGCTGTTATCTAACAAAAGCATATACTGTGCCACTACCATCTATTACACTTCACTGATTTTAATCTGTCAGGATCCATATGTTTCAAAATATATTTTCTTTCTAAACAGGCCTACTTCTCCCTTACTTATGCCTGCTATCAACTTCTAACAAAAACAATATTTCAATGAAAAATTAAGAAATTAAACAGCAATTTTAACTTCCTTAAATGATATTTTTGTAACTTTTGTTTACCAAAACTATGAGGGTACCTTTATGCTGAAATATTTAAACACCAATTAATTTTGTCAAGAAAATCTTCATGAAGTTTGTATGAAACCCACCTCCATTGAAACAAGTGATAACAGGGCACTGTTTACTTCTAATGGCCATTTTCAGACCAGCCTAACTCAGTTCCATTTTTCAGTTCAGTCCCCTTGCTTTCATGATGAAGTTTTTCCATCTTATGCATAACCACAAAGTATTTACAAATACTTATTTTCAAAAAGTTGATTTATTTAATTTTACCTCTAGGGAGGTTTTCTTTATCTAGCTGATTTCATTTCCAACATTAGATTAGACATTTCTTCACCCAGGTTCCCTTGGAACCTGACAGTAACAGTTTTGCTCTGTATTTCTTGCTTGTAATTGGAATCAGATCTGTATTGTTGCCTCAGCAGTAATTATACAACCAAATATATTAGCCAGAAAAGTATGTTGTCCCTTCATTCAACATCATATCAAACATTAAAATTATAGATCAAGTTCCAGAAATGTGCAGCATTTTCCCAAAGCGAATGCTCTGCCTCCTGCTCACATTTTAAAACCAAATGTTATGAACCCTTCAATGATGAAGCATAGAGAAAAGTAGTATCTTAGAAAGATGATTCAAGGATCCCTTCTGAGCAGGATTGTCCAAATTCTGCTCATGGAACCACGTCACCTTCCTGAAAATTTATCTTAGTTGCCAGAGGAATGGATGTTTGAGCATTTAAGCTAATTCACAAAGCATTAACAGCAACATGTTAACAGACTTGCATACTTGCAGAGGTATAAGCTTCAGCTGCCTCATGAATCTCTGGGACATTTTACAAGATTACTCATCTTCATAGGTTTTCTGAGCCCCCCCCTGCAGCCCTTCATTTATTTTGAGTGATTTTAGGGCCACCCTCCTTTCTCTGGCTCCCAAGTTTCAGGACTTCTAACACAGTACTTATTTTAGAGATCCTTACTCATCTTTCAGACAGGACCTGGAAGCAGGCAAGCCAGTTAAAAATTAACAGGATCACAGGCAGCCAGACACGGGAAATACAGAAACATAAACCTTCTTCCTATGGAAAACCAAACTAAAAATCTGTATAACACTGGTTTATGGATGGTTTAAGTCAGGATCTCTTATTGTACATCTGTTTCTGCATCTGATAATGCTGGTGAAAATTTGGGATGAGTTTCTGTCCTGGGTTCAGCAGCAGCAGTCATTTTTCTCCTTCTGGTAGCTGGTGCAGTGCTGTGTTTTTGACTTTCGGCCTGGGAACTGCGCTGATAACACCAATGTTTTCAGTTACTGCTTGGTAATGTTTTGGTCTGACCAAGGACTTTCTGAGCCTCATGCTCTGCCAGGGAGGAGGGGAAACCGGGAGGAAGCAGAGACAGGACACCTGACCCAAACTGACCAAAGAGGAATTCCATGACAGAGCACGTCATGCCCAGGATGTAAAAATGGAGGGCGGAGACCTGGAAGGGTGGGGGTGCACTGCTTGGTCAGGCTGTGTATAGGGGGTGAGCGATTGTATTCTTTTCCCTTGTATTTCTCTTGTCATTATTATTATTGGTGGTAGCAGTAGTGGTTTGTGTTATACTTTAGTTACTGAACTGTTCTTATCTCAACCTGTGGGAGTTGCATTCTTTCAATTCTCCTTCCCATCCCTCCGGGAGTGAGGGGAAGAAAGAGGGGGGAGTGAGTGAGAGAACGACTGTGTGAGTTATAGAGGTTTAAACCACGACAGTTTCACAATGGTCTAGCTCGTTACCCTCATTAGAAATAGCTGCGGATTATGTTGTGAGAAAAAGTAGGTCTTACTGTACCAAAGAGAATTTGCCTGGATCAGAAAAATTAAAGGTCTGACATTCTAATCTGGGTGCATTTTAATATACATCTAAACAGCCAATTCTCTTTAAAGGAATTTCATTCTTTACCTCTTTCCAGAAAAGACATAAAAGGGAAATAGAAAGGTGGAGATGCCATAACAAAGACTGCTCAGGCCCAGTCCTGAATGAGGAAATACAAAAATCATGAAAGCCAGATAAAGATAGTCAAGCCAACATGCTCATATGCCTGACGGCCAAGTATTTATGCATCTTCTGCCTAAGGTGATGAATCTACAACCTCGAAGTGTAACATAGTATAACCATAATGTATTTCCACACAACAAAATCTTTGAACTTAGGGTGAACCCTGTTCAGGAGCTTTGTACTGAAAAAAGAAACTACATTTGCATCGATTCTCCTAGCAGCTATTCTCTTCAGAGCAATAGATTGTGCGCTCTTGACGGTAGGCCTAGAAAGCTGACTTTTTTCTTCCATGGTATTTACATAAACAGTACAGGCTGTAAATTTCCAGGACTGCAGATGATTTCTTAATGATCTTGCTTTCAAAATACAGTTTTTAAAGGTAGTATATTCATGTCAATAATTCCATATCTGCTGTTCTATCAGAATATTTTATATTGAAACATGAACAATTTAAGTGATTTCCCCTACATATTTATTTGAGTATCAGACACGCAATGTTGACAATTTTCTTATGTGAAATCAAACGCAGCCTTGACATATTTACAGCAGTGACTGAAATTGAAGCAACATAAATCACTGGGTTTTAACTGTAATTACACTAACAGCAAAACCTTTAGTCTAAATAACCAATTTTATTTGATTTTTATTTGTACATTTTAGTCATTTCTCCAAAGGAAGGTTGACTCTTTCGGGGTGATAGAATTTGCTATTTTCCTCCTGCTGCATTGAATATACACATATGTATTTAACCTAGTGGTTATATATGACTACTTTATGGTTACTTTATTTCTAATGTTTAGTTTTATTATGTTAGAAAATACATAGGAAGTTAACTTTTCAAATTTAGATAATGATTTTTTTAAAGTTGATATGTATCTATTATACTAGCATGGAGACTGGAATCTCCTTAAGATAAACAAAACAAGCATATTGAAATTTTATTTGTTAAACAAAGTTGTCTTAAATATGTCTGTTTCATTAGAAACCTGAAGTATCAATAAACTAATAAAGTAATTTTCAAGTGCAAATGCAATTGTTAATGTTATGTAAGTAACATAAATATTTCTACGCACTTAGTGGTTTAAACATATTATTTTTATTCTTCCAGGACTTTAGAACAGTACATCTCTCCTTCTCACATCTAGGTCCCACACACAGATTGAAAGGGGATGCAGGTGGGGGGAGGGGGAGCAGGAAGTTAATGCTTTTTTTGTTCTCCCAACTGGATTTTAACTTTTCAATGAACTGATTTTAAACTACTGGGGGAATTGGGAGGGGGAAAGGGGGAAGGGAAAGAGGAGAAGCGGGAGGAACAAAAGAAACCAGTCAAAAAAACCCCAACAAAAAAACAAACCATGACAAAACACCCCAGAAACCAGGGAAGCCAGTGTCTCCATCAAAATCTAGCAAACTTATTCCAGGAAAACTTTGGCAGAATATCTATGCTGCTTTTATTACTATTTTCGAAGGTAAATGATTTTAATAGTTTATGGCAAATATAGTCATTGTATAGACTATGATAGCTTCAGTTAATTTCTATATCTATATTCACAAGTTTTTTAATGGTATTTAACTTCTTATATTTAGAAAATCAATGAAGATTAAAACATTTTATTTTTATCAAACCTTCAATTAAAAAAATATTAAAACTGTGGAAATCTGAAAGAAATGGTTACGTGATTTATTATGACAAACTCATCTGTCAGGAATCATATATACAATCAGAAATTAAACAAAGAGAATTAATTAATATCTTGCATTTTCATAGATAGTCTTTCATTTCAAAGAATCCTGAGGCACTTTGCACATAAATCCAAAATATATCTTCACAAAACTCAGTAGTTTCATGCATCAACCCAAAGAAATCCTCTAAAAATTAGCCAATTATCCAGCATCTCTTTTTCACAAACTATTAGCTACTTCTCCAACAATTCTGGCAAGCAAAATTCAAAAACTATCTTCTACAAGTAGCACAGGAAATTAAAAGCATCTCACAAATTACTTTAGTCCCTGTCATAACATTAAGGTCCCTTTGGGATCACCTGACATACTCATTTTTGATCTCCCCTTCCCCTTGTAAAGCACATAGCCCTTCCTCCCCCAAATTAAAAACATACAGATTTTTCATCTCCCATCTCCACAATGGTAGCTTACGCATTTTTGCTGTGCCTGATGGCATCATCAGCTTTATGATACTCCTATACATAATGATTTAACAAAATTGTTCAATGAAAACACCGTTCACTCTTTGTGAGTGATTTTCATTCACCTATGGTGATTTCATTGAACTTCTGGTTTGAAAAGTTCTGACTGATTAGTGGGGATCCTTACTGAGCTGCTTACCCTGTACCTGCTTCTTTAAGAATTTAATACAAACCAGAAATTTGTGGAGCTTATAATCTACCATGTCATCCAATAAACAAATGGATTCCTCTCCTTATGCAGGAGTCCATTACAACGTACACATACAGCAGCTGTCACACTGTCCTTTTTTTTTTTTTTTCCATCAAGTTCTAGAAGCTCACCTCCAGCAGTGACCAAACTCCTCATTGTACAAAAAACACCTGAGACTATTTACACACTAAATGATATTTCCTTTCTGATCTTCACACCAGCTGAAGTCTTCTTACAGTTCTCTTACTAATTCTAGTGACAGCGTAGTTTTGGGTCAGGATGTTTTCCAGCTTATTACAACCTATGTATAAAAAATCTAGGCTCTAGCGTCCTGCTCATTTGTGATAAAAGGAATGAAGGGAAAAGCAGCAAGACACATCTCTTCTTTTGCATCACCAGTGAAGCAACAAGCACATTTGCAGTCCTTATACATTACTAGTCCATACTTTGTTATAGTTAGTCAGGTATTTCATCTTTCTTACAGTCTGCAAAAAACAAGTCTCCAGGAAAAGGGGGAAGAGGGAGAAATGAGAAAAGTAGTCAAGTTTTTTTTTATATTCCTCAGAATACTAATGTCATTAGGACTTTACAAACTAAACATCCAAGGCTTTGAAAGAATTCTAGCAGAGCTATGACAAAACCAACCAAATAGAACAACTACTCATTAAGCTTCTTATAGTTCTACGTAATCCCACATTTCCCTAGAACCTTCTGGGCTCAGGACTAATGGAACACTCTCAGATATCTTTTTTGAGTCTTGCAGTGATGAACTAAATGTTATTTTGCTTTTTACTATTTGACTTTCCATCTCAGGTCAGTGCTCTAACATCAGTCAGACTCGAGAGCAACTAGAAGCGACATAATTTGCAAAATATACCCTGCAGCATAATGAAAAATTATGTAGTTAAATAAAACCAAACAGTGTCCTAGGTAATTGGGAGCTGAACTTATTTATTACAAACTGAATGACTCCACAAGACTAGTTTAAGTGCAGCTTCTGAAAATAACTAGCAAATAGAAAGGAATAATTACTGTCTTTAATGTGCTACATGCTAATTTCTCTACTTAAGGTAAGATGGGATCATTAAAAGACTGGAAAAAAGCTTCAAACTCTGTTTCCCACCTTGACCTGGGCATTTGCTGAGCAGACATCATCATAAGGACATTACTGTCATGGCTAGCTTATTCCAGCAGCTGAAGCTTGCTCAGCTGTCAGGAAAAACCTGGTCTGCCCTTTTCTTTTCTGGTAGAGGTCTATGCACAAGGACCTAGACAAGTGGTGCTGAGAGGGACTGCTCTGGCACTAAATACCTGGAATATTCTTCTATGTCCTGGATATACTCCAATGCTCTGCTAAACTGACTACAAGAACATAATTCCAGATGTAAAGCTTTAAAAACTAGTTGCATATTCTAACTCAATCCTAATTCAGATAGGTTTTATAATGAACATTGACATTAGAGTTTCTTTATTTTATTACACTAACACAGCGGTCTTCATTTGTATCTCTGATATGAATTTTCACTTCAAAAATTATCACCAGTTTTGAACCAGAACAGGTAATGTACAAATAAAACACATGCTCACCTACAGAAAGTTGACAAAGTGCTCTCTGCTTCATAGTGAGACAGAGTTAAGTCTTAATGAAATGAAAAGGTAACAGAAAACAAACCAAAAGAACTCCAACATTTGGTGACATGTTACTGAATACCAGGATAGAAACAGTTCTACCAAATAACTTTTTGTGACATCATATTAATAGAACAAAAAAAAAAAAAAAAAGCTATCAGTCAAATGAAACTATTGGCAAAAATATGACAATTCTGTGCCATGGAATATTTTAATACAAAGATCTACCTACCTACAACAAGCTAGCAACAATGAACTAATGGCACAATGAGGAGGTAATGTAATTCTGAGATATTAAGTGACCATTTAGGAACTGTCTGCCTGTATAATTTTTCATTTTCTTTTTTCATTTACAACTATAATTTCTCCTCAGAACTCTTTGACCTATATCTTCACAATGTCTCTTTCTCCTTTGTTATGCTCCTACTTCATAATGACTTTTGTTCTGACCTTAGCATGTTTTTGCATACTTCTTACATGTTTTACCAGGCTAGCTGCAATCCTTCAACATTGTATGCCCTTGTAAAAAAAAGACATTCCAAAATATCTTGTGTTGGATCCTT
Source organism: Ara ararauna (assembly GCA_028858755.1). Classification (NCBI taxonomy): domain Eukaryota; kingdom Metazoa; phylum Chordata; class Aves; order Psittaciformes; family Psittacidae; genus Ara; species Ara ararauna. The sequence goes on along the minus strand of CM054381.1, from coordinate 34,062,436 downwards.
ATTGAAACTTTTGCAATAGCTGGGTTCTGATGAGAGTATTTTTCCCATCTATTAGGAGAAAACTGTGGGTTCTCTACAGCCGGCATTTGCTGTAATTCAAAGTTGATCCTACTTACACCTACTAATTTCAGTCAAACACATTTCATACAACTTTATTTATGCAGGTGCTTCATACACCTGTTATTTTTCACATCAATGATACTGAAGCCAAAAACTGGGTAGGCAGGTAGAAATCCTAACCAAAGCCCAGCTTTCACTTTTTCTCAAATTCAGTGCACATGCCTGCTTAGATATTTAGAAACTCCTTTGAAGTTAGTATAGAATCACAGAATAGTTAGGGTTGGAAAGGACCTTAAGAACATCTAGTTCCAACCCCTCTGCCATGCGTAGGGACATCTCCCACTAAACCATGCCACCCAAGGCTCTCTCAAACCTGGCCTTGAACACTGCCAGGGATGGAGCATTTACAACTTCTTTGGAAAGCCTGCTCCAGTGCCTCACCACCCTCACAGTAAAGAACATCTTCCTTATATCTAACCTGAACTTCCCCTGTTTAAGTTTTAACCCGTTACCCCTTGTCCTATCATTGCAGTCCCTAATGAAGAGTCCCTCCCCAGCATCTTTATTGGCCCCCAGTGCTCCAGTCCCCTGATCATCCTCGTGGCCCTCCTCTGGACTTGCTCCAACAGTTCCATGTCCTTATTATGTTGAGAACTGCACACAATACTCCAAGTGAGGTCTCACGAAAGCAGAGTAGAGGGGCAGGATCACCTCCTTTGACCTGCTAGTCACACTTCTTTTGACAAAGGAATGAGGAAGAAGCCTATATTAGAGTACAAAAAGAACACTGTGCTGCAGTTGCTAAACGCTTTCCAGCAGAAATCTGCTACGGTAATTTCGTTGTCATGGTTCAAGGGATTTTCTCTAAAATTTTACTTGCTACTGCAGCTACAGCACTGAAAAGCTGAATCTTAGTGTCATTAGAACACAGTGTGTAGCACTGCATTTTACTTATTTTTCTTTTAATTTGCTAACAGAAACAGCAAATTAATCATCCATCATTTCCCTTATAGATCAAATTCAGACATGGTATATGCAGGTTGATAAAGTTGTATTTACCAGCATTGGTAAGAGAGTACTGATCACATTTCACTTAAAAGCAAGAATTCCATTGATACCAAGGCTGACAGAATGCCATATGCAGCATTTAGATGCCAACAAATCTTGTTAATTCCTAACATGGATGGGTCTGAGCATTCACAGTTACCATTAATTTTCATCAGAAGCATGTGTGTTCTACCCCTCTTAAAATCAGATGAAATATACTTTAAACTACTGTTTTCAGAATTAGCACTATTTGACACTAAAAGCATTTGAAATCCAGTGGAAAATCTCTTTTTGTTTTCCCCCAAAGAACAGCCATCATTAAGAAAAGGAGGATTAATAAATGCCCTCAAATCTTTCAGTCTCTGAAAGTCTCTTCCTAAGTCACATTCTCAGAAGTCATTTCAGTTAAGGATTAAATTGCACTGATGATTTAAATTCCATAGGATTCCTCTACAGGACCAATGAAGAGCACAAGCATGCTCTCTCTCTAGGGGACATTATTGTTACATTTTGCTTGGATTTCTTAGAGGTTCCTGTGGCAGCTTGGCAGATTGGGGATCCATGACAAGTATCTCTGTGAGTGTGTGTAGCAATGACAGGTGGAATTGAACTATTATCTCTTGAAAGCAAGTTAGCTTTGCTCTCTACTGGTACTGGGTTTAGAAAGACGCCAGTTTGAAAAAAGAAAAAAAAAATTGAATTACTACACACAGAATAAACCTTTGCATACAACAGGAGATGATGGAAAAGAAACGGAAAAGATAACAGGCTGAAATCCACTGGCAGATAGAGACCAGAAAGATTATACCCTTTGATCAGCAGGTTTCTTTGCTGACAAAAAAACAGTGAGACAACCCTTAAACTCTTTTTCACTGCTTTCCCATGTTTCTCAGAGTTACGTGATTTGTCTCAGTACAGGTATACTTTAGAAAATGACAATGTTTACAGCTAGGTGAAAGGTGGCAAGACCATACAAGAACAATCATGTGAGTCAGAAAATGACTTTGGATTCACTGGTTACTTGCCCTGCATATATTTATCACTGTCTGAACTTTATTTGATTTGAATAATGGCAAAGGGATTGCATTTGAGGCTCATGCCAGTATTCATTCCTTGAAGAAAGTAAACTTGGTTTTGGTGCCAGTAGATGACTATTTCACAAAACCAAAACTTACATAAATCTGTCACATTTCTTTTTTTTTTTTTTTTTTTTTTTTTCCAGAGGAGAAAAAAACCCCAACACATTCCTGAGTTCACCACACTGTTTCAAAAGCATAGTAAATTGATGATATTCTCCCACCTCTTTGTTAGCCATATTTAACCAGTCATCACACAAAAATGTTGCCATGGTAACATATAGCGATAGCAACAACAAATACCAAAGACATAGGGAGAACATCATCTATGTATGGTCCAGAGGCTTTTATTAGCTTGGAATATTGCTGAATGATTCTGAAAAACAAATCACTTGAAATTAGCAAATTTGCAAATAGCAGAAGAGAGAAAAAGAATGCAGGGATCTTTTCAAAGAATCCTCAATCTCTTTCCATCTTTACACATTTGTAAACCCCTTTCCCTCACTCTCCCCTGCTGTGGAGTACAGGAACTTTCCATATCGGCCACCTGGTATGTAAATCAAGAGTGTTCAGGATGTTGCATACTTTCCAAAAAACTGGAAATGCAGTTAGTTGTGAAACTGTAACATCTAGGTGAGAAAATCAGTCCTGCAGAAAGAAACAGAGTAACTCTGATGTTTTTATGAAGAAAACTGATCTGCCTGAGAGCTGACATGCTAGGCCATGGCAGGGCAAATTCCATCGTGATTTATGCACGTTGCAACCCAAATACAACTCAGACAACCAATTTGTGACAAGCCATGATGGCAGCTTAGAAGAAAATTCACTGTTGCTATTCAAGGAGAGAAACTAGATGTTTTTGCTTAATGAAGACCTTCAGAAAGCAGACTGGTCTTAATGGGTATAAAAATAACTCTAAAGCAAAACAGAAAAAAAATAAATCAAAAATCCGCTTCATAGCTTTATCATGGACTATTTTCAAACACAGTACAGATGTACAGAGGTGACACAGACCCTGATGGCATCAGATTAGCAAGAGATAACAAACCAGTACATTAAGGTGTCTTAGTACAGATTTCAGAACAGCAAAGCATTGTTTCTGTTAGAAATGTAATACTCTGCACACCTGATATCTGACAGTGCAGACTGTGAAATGACTGCAGGCCCTGCAAGGGTTGGTTTGCTACAGAAGCCTTTACAGGGATATTAATTGCAGTGGTGGTTTCTGTATAAGTCAACAATGTCACTGCTACAGGGCTTAAATGGTGTATAAAAATAAAGTAATGCCCAAAGATTTTCAATAACTAACAGGTTGAATGTAGTTCACTGTAATTCCCTTAATTTTTAGAACTCTAAGACTTTCAAAATATAAATCACTCTTTTAACCAAGGAAGAACAGACTGAAAATTCTTCCTGTTAATCTTGGATCTGAACATCAATACAGAAGAAACACCTGATACCAAAGCCAAGTGTATTACATAAGGGTATCCAGAAGTCATTCAGTACTCAAAACCAACGTGAATCTTTCTCCCCCTCTCACTTGCTCCTCTTTTTGGGAAACAGTTATTTCTCAGTGGGTGGAATTATGATGTTTGACTTGGCAGTGCAGTGGAAGCATCACATGGCTTAAAATGAAGGCCCAGAATGCTGTTTCTATTACTGGTATCTGGTTATGTCACCAGAATGTTCTCAGATGTCAAGAGCAGGTGTCCCCACTGCAGTATTATAAATAAAATAATTTTCAATCCAAATTTGGATTTAAAATGAAAGTAGCAACAAGCAACCAACTATTGCACCTCTAAATAGCAGCATTTAGGTGGAGAAAGAAAATAGGTAATCTGAGATCACTTAGTCATGAAAAGCAGGTGAAAGAGGTGTTAAAAAAAGAAGATCTAGCTGTAAGCAGAACAATTTGGAATTAATGGCACATAATAAGGGTTTGAGCATTAAAAGACACCACTCAGAAATTAAAAGGAACAAAGAAAGCAGTCATTTAAGACCATTTAATGTATGATTAGTTTAAGCATGTGCACTTGAATAAACTCAAAACTAACTCAGATTTTAAATCAAGCAAATTAAACATTTTCACAACTTGGGAAAGTTCTGTTAGTATTTCCATTCCTCTAGGCATTCCTTGGTTCAAGCAGCTGAAGATTTAATGTAGAAAGAGGAAGAATTCTTCAAAGTTCTTATTGAACTTATTGAATTATGAGTTGCCTATTCCTGCAAAACTCAAAGGCAACCGGGTTGATCTGGAAATCAAAGGCCTCAGGTAGTCTCCAGTGCCATGCAATAATACACTAACTTAAGGCTCATCAGTAGTAACAAGAATAAATCAGTAATTTTCCTACTTCAAAGACTGCCAAGTTGGCTTTTGGGGTTTAGGGTGGAATTTCTGGGCACATGACAGGAGAATGATATCTCAGGTGGGTAGTGGGTGATGTGGTGACATCAGTGGTGATGTGGAAGACAGCTTACATAAGTGAATAAAGGAAAGCAAGGAAATGAACCCAGCTTTCCCAGATCTCATATTTTTAGTACGACTGTATTCCTCAGTGCCTTGGAGCTTTTTCTTGAGTTTTACTTTGAGAAGTTTTCAAAGGTCCTAACTTCATGTCAATGGAAAAAAAAAAAAAAAAAACCCTGAATCATCACTATTCTTTTATAGAATTACATAAAAGTTTCTTGCTCACATTTTTAAGAATGCAATTTCTGTAACCTTTCTCTGCTGCTCAATTCATCAAGCTTCCAATGAATTCTGGGATACCTCCTTACTAAGCAAGATCTAGAATCATGAAATATTCTACCTTTGCAAAATAAAGAAAGAAATAATTACATAGATACATACATAAATATATCAGTAAATTTCATTAGGTTGGAAGCAGTTGCCAGTTCCATAAACTTTTAACTATAACTGAGCAAAACAGATCACTGTTTCCCATTCTTTGGTGGTGGTTTTTCCTTTTTTAGAGTGAGCTAGGGTGCACTCTGCACGTCCACGTGTAGCTTTAGGTAACCCGGTGCAAGAGGAACACTTATTCTCTCATGAACAACAGCAACTACACCAGAAAGAGACTACTTCAATGGTATTCACCAACTTCTAAGCAAGCCAGGCAACAGAAACAAGACAGTGAGATGGTGCAATGCTGACTGAATCCCTGTAGGATGATCCTCCATCATGTCTAATGGGAATCTGCATGCTGTGTGCCTATTTGCAGAATAATGTTGTGGAGCACCCCTGACCACCAGTCTTCTATCACAACCAGAGGGAGAAGAAAATAACATTACCTACCAATAAAGTAGGCATTGGAATAAGAAAGGAAAGAAGGGCATGAGTGAGAAAATTGAGAGGGGACCTTGAAGGGAGAAAAAAACAATTATTTTAATTCCTTCAGTATAAAATTAAAAGTAATACAGAGACTGACTGAATTCCAGATCCTTGAAAATCAAATTCAGTTTCTAAAACACAAGCCCAGATGGCTGACTGATGTAAAGAAATGCAACTGCATTGGCTCAAAAGGAACAGCGTCAGTGTATACCAGCTGAGGTTTTGGCAAATCCTCCTTCTGAGAGTCAATCAACACTCACATGTTCTCAGGTCAGTGGACACAGATTTGTAAGATTCATTCCCAACATACTGCGATGACAAGCAGATACAATTACCATTTGTGAGGTAATGAGATCATTGGTCACCACAATAAATTTTCACTTCATTTTTCGTGCCAAAAAATTCTACACATTAACATCTCCAAACCCATATTTTGGCAGACTGTGAGGGTTTCCACTGAATCTTGGCTGCCAGCTTCTTTCTCTGACTTACCACAAAAAGTGAAGTATAAAGTAATGCAGAGGGAATTTCTGATAATTATCTGCATCAAAGAAATATACTTGATTTGAATTAATTTGAGTATATGATCTGCACCAGCAGCCCTATAAATTAGATATCTTCTCGATGCCAGAGAGAACTGCCTTTTGTGCCCTGGCTGCAAGTCTAACCTTGGCTTGAAGTAACAATTTCTATCAGAAAAGGAAGATTTCTGTCTCACACATTCATTTAGTCCTCGGACTGTGCTCTGAGAATGCAAATTAGGCTACTGCCTGAGTGAATGACATCTGTGCAACCGGTAGAAATGCACATGTAACTGAACAGATATCATTAACATCTGCCGAGTCAGCAATGATTCACTATGAAAAAATAGCACATGAATCCTGAAGTAAAACACAGAAAGTATCATGTTCTATAGCTTTGTAATCCAAGCCTTACACGCTCAGATAAGTCTAACAACTTGATCAAGGATATGATGGATGTCAAAGCACTATCATATCAGACTTGATTCTCTCTGTTAGTTCCCACCAGCACATCCAATTCTTCTCCAGAAAGGAAATCACTCTGTACAACATATTTCTCTGGATATCATGGGGCTTATTTCTCTACTGTCAAGTCTGAGGATGGAGTGAACACAAGGAGTGAAAAACATATAGATCTGCTTTGAGTTCCCAGAGGTAGCGGATTTTATTCACTTTCTCCTCTCCATCACCTCTAGTAAAAAAAGTGAGGAACATGTAGGAAACATACCAAATCAGTGCAAGCTGTCTCCATGAACTGACAATACTTCCAGTTAAATGAGTTATGACACTGATTTTAACTCAAGGTATAGGTCACAAGAGCCACAACACAGGGTTCACCACATGCTTTATGTCTGAAAAAATTCCAAAGCTGAGCAAAATATTTGCTTTTATTTTTCTGGTAGCATGTAGAAACAGTTGATCAAATCAAGATTTTGCTGAAGAAAGCTGCATACAGATTACTCAGGAAATTATTTTTATTTTTTATTATTATTATATTTTTTAAGGAAACATTGAAGCTGTAGTGGTTTAGCATAAGTACACCATAGTAATTTTAAAAGCCTGGTAGAGACAGCAAGATGATTTGAATACTGACTGAAGAACTGAAAAGCATCAGTGGCACCAAGGCAAGTGCACCCAAGGGCTCAATACCAGTTCTAATGCTCTGCAGCATCTCCATTGCCAATCTAGATGATGTGGGAAGAGTGTATCCTCAGCAACTCTGCACGACACAAAACTGGGAGATGTGGCTGATAACGTGGGATGATGTGTTGCCCTGCGGAGAAGGACTTGGGGATGTTGGTCAATGAGAAACTTTATATGAGCTGGCAGTGTCCGCTTGTAGCCCAGAAAGTCAACCGAATACTGGGCTGCATCAAAAGGAGTGTGACCAGCAGGTTGAAGGAAGTGATCCTGCCCGTCTACTCCGCTCTTGTGAGACCTCACTTGGAGTATTGTGTGCAGTTCTTAACATAATAAGGACATGGAACTGTTGGAGCAAGTCCAGAGGTGGGCCACGAGGATGATCAGGGGACTGGAGCACATCCCATATGAAGAAATATATGAGAAAGTTGGGGCTGTTCAGCCTGGAGAAGAGAAGGCTCCGTGGAGACCTCATAGCATCCTTCCAGTATCTGAAGGGGTCCCATAAGGATGCTTGGGAAGGGACTTTTTATTAGGACAAGAGTAATGGGTTTAAATTTAAACAGGGGAAGTTTAGACTGGATACAAGGAAGATGTTCTTTACTGTAAGGGTGATGAGCCACTGGAATGGGTTGCCCAAGGAAGTCGTGAATGCTCCATCCCTGGTGGTGTTCAAGGCCAGGTTTGAGAGAGCCTTGGGTGACATGGTTTAGTGGGAGGTGTCTCTACGCACGGCAGGGGAGTTGGAACTTGATGATCTTAAGGTCCTTTCCAACCCTAACTATTCTATGATTCTATAACACCAGAGAGTCACACTGCAATCCAGAAGGACTTGCACAAGCTAGAGAAATGGGCTGACAGGAACCTCAGGAAGTTCAGCAAGGGGAAATACACTTTTTCACCTGGAGAGAGAAACAGCCCCAGGCACCATTATTTGCCAGGGGCCACCCAGCTGGAAAGCAGCTTGGCAGAAAGAGACCTAGGAGTCTCGGTAGATACCAAGTTGAACATGAGCCAGCAGTGCAAAGAAGGCCAACAGTATCCTGGGCTGCATCAGGCAGAGCATGGTCAGCAGGTCCTGGGAGGTGATCCTTCTTCTGTTCAGCACTGCGGAGGCCACACTGAGAGAGCGCGTCCAGTGCTGAGCTTCTTAGTACAAGACACAGAGCTCCCAGAGAGAGTTCAAGGAAGGGCCATGAATATGATGAAGGGACTGGAGCACCTCGTGTATGAGGAAAGGCTGAGAGAGCTGGGACTGTTCAGCCTGGAGAAGAGAAGGCTCAGGAGGATCTCAGAAATGTCCATAGATATCCGAAGGGAGGGTGCAAAGAAAACAGAGCCAGGCTCTGTTCAGTGGTGCCCAGTGACAGAACAAGAAGCAATGGGCATAAACTGAAACAAACTGAACTTGAGGAAACACTGTCTTACTATGAGGGTTACTGAGTACTGGCACACCTCACTCAGAGAGGTTAAAGTTTCCGTTTTGAGACATACTCAAAAGTCATCTGGACATAGGCCTGGGCAAGCAGCTTAGGTGGCCTTGCTTGAAGGGGGAGAGTGAGGATGGAACAGGTGACTTCCAGAGGTTCCTCCCAGCCTCAACCAGTCAGTAATTCTGGTAATAAACAAGCTTCTCCCTGGGACCTGAAGAGTTTTACAGGTTTCACCTATTATCACTTGCCACCTGAAAATACATCTCAGGGCTTTGGCATGGGAAGTTGTTCTTGAAGTGCAATTCAATAACTGTTCCACTTCACTAGCAAATCTGCATTTTTCAAAACAATCTTAATTAATTTCTATTTCCAGGGTGCATGAATATGGAGAATGAATGCAGTATGGGAGAGCACAGAGAATGAATGTATATTCCCCTAAACCAGGCAGAATTGCTAAAACAGATAAAATACATTGCTAAAATGTATAATAGAATTAAAACCATCACTAAATTATCATTTTCATTCAGACGAAAGAAAAAGGTATAATAGGAATCTATTCCTCTTGTTCAAAATATATTTTATAGCAAATGAATAGTTTCTACGGTGCTATGCAGTTTGATGGGCTTTTATCCTTGTTTGTTTTTAATCTCAGCAAACGTAACAAAATCTACCAAATATTCCCACCTTAACTCACACATGCACAAACAGGAATTCATAAGAACCTCTACCTCCCTGGCTTTTTAATGTGTTATTTCTTGTTCTATTTTCAGCAACTTAATAAAACCAAACAAGTGTTCAAAGAAAAGAGCAAAGGCAAATTTACATCGATTTGGACATTTTCTGAAAGTATGAATTCGAAGGCTACATACTTTGAGCTTTCAGTGCTCCACAATTAACATCATGTAAGCTACCATTATGCAGGAATATGTTGGAAAACCTTCTGTTCTGAAGATGTTACACCTATTTGAATTGAATAATTTTTTTGCCACAAAAATAACAAAAAATATTGCTGAAAACCCCAACTTTTAGTCAGATAACAAACAGAATAGGCAAATATATACATATTATTCCTGAATCTCCATTTTTTTATCTTGTTCTTTCAGATTTTAAGATCATCTGATCTAATTCAGATCCTAGTCCACCAAAACCCCTGCCCTTTTCCAATCTTCTATTCCCCTTTGTGCAAAGACTATTCTCCTGTCAACTGGTTGTAAAAAAGAAAATTGGACAAACAAAAGGAAACTCCACCAATTTGTTTCATACCTTGCAAAAATATTTCTCCAAATACACCATATGTGGTTTTGATACTATTCTCTTTTTGAGATCTCCAGTAGTCCTGCCATAAGACAACTAGACCTGGCTTTCTAGAAATGTTCTAAATCAAATAACTTGATTTATTTTATCTTTCTAGATATTGATTACGATATTGTAATCTCTGACAAGTGTGGAAACTAAGTAATTGCACAGTGGATTAGACCACTACTTCAGAGATAGTCCTGTTGGTGATGTCATTCTAACAGTTGTCAGCAACAAAGTTCAATTAAATGCTTACAAGACAGAATGCACAAAAAAAGGGGATTTGTTTCTGGAACTCAGTATCTTGGGGAATTCCTAATGGTCCCATGATAACATGTCTTCTTACTCCTACTCTTTACCTCCTACTGAATGAAAATCTGCATGGAAGATGCAAGTAATGTCCAATTTTAGGACTCTGACAGGACTACCCTGCATATGATCCGAGCTTGTAACATGTCAAAGGACACTTGTAATTCAACATAAGTAGACATGCTTTGCCACCTGGGTATACTGTCCCATGCTGTGCAACAGAATAGCTGCCAACTGTGTTACTGGTGCAGGTAAGACAAGGACTTCCAGTGTTATTCTGATAACCTAAGCCAACCCAGCATAAGCTGATATAATACGGTGTATAATCATGATGTAAGACAGAATTAAGTACAAGGAGTTTTAAATATCAATAGGTGAAATGCAGAATCAGTGCTAACAGCATCCCGTCAATCTTCATTAGCATTAGAGAGCACAAACTTGACTGTGTTCAAGATACTAGGGACACAAAATTTATTTTTGCTTGACCTATACTAGGGCAGAATTTTAGCAACACATTCACCTGCCGTCCAATGATTTTTACTATTGAAACACTAATTTAAAAATAGATCTTCTTTTCAGTGTCCTGAGGTTCATGGTCTTCCCCATTCATTTACTCCTTGTAAATGGTTTAATGTATTACTTGTCGTATCCTTGTAAACAGGTCAATGTATTGCTCTGTTTTTTCTGGGTCAACTGACTTTTCCAGCCCAAAGAATATGTGAGGTAGCCATAAAAAGAGGTAAGTACAACCTACTAAACTCTTTAGCAAAACAGCATTTCTGACATCCTAAAAGTATCCTGGGAGTACCAAAGCTCTGTAGAGCTTCCAGACCTCCACAGGTCTCTGTGCATTCAAACTGGAGTAGATAGGCTTCACTCAAAACTACTTTTCATTAAAGTTTTTTTTCAGTAAAACTCTCTGCCAAGTCTCAGGTCACCTGTGGAACTAATCTGCAGTTCCTGGAGACCTACTGAGCCTCCAAAGCAAAACAAATTGTCAGAACTGAGACCATGACCCTCACTGGTGGCCTCGTTCAGCCAATGAAAACAATATGCAGCTGCAAGTTTAATACCAGTTACAGCGAGAGGACTGCAGGCCTATTGCCCCAAGTTCTTCAAGACGAAGTGAAATGGGCAGGCTAGCATTTCTCTATCACCTCTTACAACATTCTCTTCCCGTGTGTGGTACAGTGTATCCCACTTTCAGCAAAAGTAACCATTCATGCACAGAAGAACCAGTTAAAGGATGCCAGCTGAAAGAGAGCCCTGGAACTATAGACCAACTTGTTTTTCTAAAAAGCCTTCTGCTAATGTTGTAAATAAAAAATAAGTATTAAAATTGCATATGGTGTCTGACATGAAAAGCACTGCACCTCCTATTTCCTCCATAGGGACCATACCTCTTATCCTAAGGACTTTAGAACTGCACTGCATTATTTCTGCCTCTAAAACTCCTGAGCTCCTGGAGGCAGCATGCAGCCCAGGGAAGCTGGATTAAATATGTTCTAAAGTAAGTTCAGCAAACTTTTACAGTGAGCTCTTCAAACTCAAGATCCCAAATGAAAAGAGAAAAAAACCTGTGTTCCAGGTGTTTGATTCCAAGCTGTCAAAGTTTTACTACAGGAGAGCACTTTCCCACTATTTAAAAAAATGCCACACACTTTATGAGTTTTCATATGGGATTTATTCACAACTGGTATTAGAGAACAAGAAAAGGAGAGATATTCCTGCTGCAGAACCTATACTCTCACCAAAACTATGAGTTAACATATTTGACTGAATCACAGTAGACATCACAAGGAATTTACTTGATCTCTCCCTGTATCCTCCTCCAGAATAAGCTCCTTGAGTTTGTTATTTTATACAGAAACACAATCAAAAATCTTATATAACCAGGAAAGTATTTGAAACTCATAAATATAGCTTCCTGACAAAGTGAAATAGTTGTTAATTTGTCTCCTTTTTGTCTTTCTTTATTACAGACAAAAAAGGGAACAGATGTTAACATACTTCAGCCAAAATTGAAGTAAGACTTTATGGTAAGAGTGAGCAACCCAAGGAAGATATCACTACAGTGCAAATAATTCCAAAATTGATAAATGAATACAGGAACACAGAACCCTACAAAAAGCTGACAGGACACTCTGTTTGGTAACAGATGTGTCTGACTCCTGTGTATATTTTTAAAGTATGCTATCAAAGTAATTTTCATTTCCATGCTAAGGATGGACATAGCAATTGCCACCTCTCCAGGCAGTCCACAGGCCAAGTGCCACCCTGAGTTACACCAACCCAAACCCACAGGATGTCTAGCAATAATTGGTGTCAGCATTTGATCTCTCATAGTAAAATGATGAGCAATCTATAAGGATGAAGTTTGCCCTATGACACCTAATTTGTAACAGTCTTCATAGTGCAATTCTGCTTCTTTTAAAATTACTGCAAATCTCACCTAGTCTGTTCTGGATCAATACACTCTGTGTACAAACAAAAGACTCTTCCAGTCACCCAGTAACTATGCCACCAGCAGGACCAGAGATCTGCAAGTTAAGCAGGTACTTTGTTTCATATATATCCTGCTCACAGCATTGCTGGTAAGAAAAGGTCATGCAATATCAAATTAAGGCCTCAAAACACATCTATTTAAGCATCTGTTCCTTATTACCACTCATGTTGTTGCTGCCACTGAGACTATCAGGAAATTTTTGTGCTAGTGTAGTCAGAGCTAAAGCAATTTGTACAATGTCTTTGAATAATGCTGTGACATGCATAATGCCCCCCATTTTGATGGACAGATCATCCCTAGCAGTTACTAATTGCAGTTTACTTAATTATAATGTTGTTGGTATGTAACAGTAGTACGTAGGCTCCCATAGTATAGTAGCAGAGGCAAAAAAAATTAAATCCATCGTTTTGCCACTTAACACAGCAGAACTGAATAGATTAAATATTTGGAACAGCACAATTATACAGAACGATTCTATCTTTTAAAAAATCAGTTAGTAAAGGAAGAAATAGTATATTTTGAAACTTAATTCATGGAGGAGGTTGCAGAAAAGTCACCAAGTATGAATTAATCTCCCCAAAGGCAGATTTTAGGAATGTTCCATATACATACAGCGTATTGTTACTGCAAACTCTATGAAAGTCATCCATAGGAGAGGTTTTCTCAGAAAAAAAAAAAAAAAGTGAGCTTTTTTCCCATCTAAATGAAATTATAATTTAATACAGAGTGACAAAATGTCCCACCTTTAGAGATCATCGCATACACTGTCGATCTTAAAAAGGCACTTAAAAAGTAACCAAGGAAAAAAAAGAAATGGCAGAACAAATAAAAGCACAGTGGAAACACAAATAAAAGCAAACCTCTAATACAGGGGGATAAACTTACTTGTGTAGAGTTTATGGGGTTTGGAGTAAATTATACTGGTTTGAGTTTAATTAATTAAAGAGTTTGGGATTATCTCTGCTCAGCTGTGGATTTGGACACAGTCTTAATTCCCAAAGTGAACATGCTTATCCAAACTTCCCTTCAAAACTTCCAGAAGAGTCATTACTCATTTGTGGGGACTGAATTGCGAGCAGAAAAATTTCTAGAAACTCCACAATTAGAACAGCATTCTCATATTTATGATATGCTTAATGCAAAGTAATATTTTCACATGAATAAAAAATTCAGAGAGAAAAGAAGCTTCAACGTGCAGTTTAAAAACAATCAAAAGAAAAGCATTTTGGTGGTGGTTGTTGGATATTTTTGTCACTTGGTTATTTAGGACAAGGGCAAAGCATGCTTCATTCACAACATTTTTTATATCTGAATAAGAAAAATTGAAAGATTTAAGAAAGAAATATCAAAGCTTTAAAAAGAAAAAAAAAGCCTCTCATTTTTTCTAAATGATAACATTTAAAGGTATATAGAATATGAATGAAGTCTGGCAGTCTGGTACAAGCTGCTTCTAGCCACTGTAATCCAGGAAATGGCTTTCTTGTACTAACCTTGCAGTGAAAAGTTGAAAACAACTTTTGTCAGCTGAAGCTCAACCAGCCTCTAAGTGTTCTTTATGTACAGAATAATTAGAGGTCAGTCAGTTACAGGTGTACAGACCTGCTTCACGCAGGAAGGGATCTAAGATCAGCAATACTTTAAACTGTATAAGGATGCACATATTTCGCATATTTGACCCAGCCTTACCCAGATATGTGAAGTGAGTGCAGATTTACTGCTATTTCATTTAGAAAAATGAGTACATCCTCCAAGCAGGAGGCCACAATTACAGGGTGTTTTCTCAGTCTGAATCAATAAACCAAAAACTGCATTAGGAAGAAGATGCGTGATCCAGACATGGATATGAAACCATAAACTCTTTCATCTATAAGTCACCAATTCAAATTTGTTTCTTTTGATCTGTGGAAAAGCGAGTGTTGTCTGGTTTCTTTTTGATGGTCCACATGAAGCAAGTTCACAGTCTCAGCCAGAAGAATACCACCCATGTTAGTAGATAATGTCAAAGATCCAAGTACTGGATGAAAATACAGACTGAACTGAGATGATCAGTTCAGTAGGATGCCTGTATATGGATGGAGGAATTAAAAAAAAAATCTGTGTTTCTGTTCATCTTGATCTGTAGATTATTAAAATAACTTAATTCTCCTGAATTATCACTGTCACCTTTCACTAATATTACAAATATGTACTTGATAATAAAATATACTAATTAAACAATATTTTTCAATTGCCACTGAAAAATCAGTTTACAAAGAAGTATAAGCAGATCAACTTATATAAAGAAAAAATAAGACTAATGCCTTGGCAAAAAAGAGGCGTTTTTGCGTTCTGTATCCATTAGACAATGCATGAAGTAGTACAAATGGAGAGAGCAGGTGCCTGTAACTGCAGAAATACTTATAAAAATGCCATGGGTTCTGTTTCAATACTACTGTCTCCCATAATGGTTTAGAAAGGGGTCACTGTTCCATTTTTTTTTTTCTTCACAGATGTTGTCAGACAAGGTAGGTATAAGTTGGATATATCACATGGTAAAAAAAAAAAAACCAAACAAAATCTTTAAAAATTCTCAGAGGCAGAAAATATTAGGAACTGTTCTTTGCCCCTACTCTGTCACCACGTGGTGTCTTTACACTTTTAAAAAATAGACAACAAAGAAGTTGGTGGCAGAAGCTGTGATTCTGGAAATGGCAGCAGAGACATGACCTGATTAAAGATTTTAACAAGAGTCCATAGCTCATACTGATTTTTACCTTTTATCGGTATCAAGAGATTGGTCTTGTATTCATGTCACCTCTGTATTTATTACCTTTCTTTCGTAGTCCATATTGCAAACTCTTCATTTGCTGATATGTGTTTGCAGATATTTTTATTGCAGTGAATGTGGCTGTATTTGTTTGAATGATCTCGCAAAAATCAAAGAGGCTTATGGCACAAAATAAGTAGAGTTAATTAACTATTATCTGTAATACATGACCCTTCTGTGTTGAAAGGTTTTGCTTTAGCAGTCCATCAGTATAACTGGTGCTACATTTTAGCTTCGATAAAAAGCTCTGTAAAAGATTACTAACTGAGGCCAATTCTATAAGGTGGTAAATGGGAGTTAAGTGCTGATTCAACACATGAATTAATCACTGATCTTATACCAACTTGCTCTGCTGGTTCTAACATGTTTTCAAGGTTTTGAATCTTTGTATTGTCAACTCATTCCTCATTCCAGGTATAGCATCTAGCCAGTGTTTTGTTTAATTCTAAAGAAATGCAACCCTTCTGACCTGCAGAGCTGAACTCAGAGTTGTACCTGTGACTAATTCAGTAATGCATAGGTCTAGCATCAGGAACATGGAACTAGAGTTGCAAACTCCAAAATGAAAAGGCGAGAGACTGGAGACACCCACAGAATCCTGGGTTTTAGATGCTTCTAAAGAGGCTTCAAATTACATGGTAAGATACATGAAGGACAGCCATGAGTTTCAAGGAAGTTCACCAAGTAAAATGTGTTTCACTTTGATACAGGGTCTTCTAAAATGTGTAGAGTCTGAAATCTGTTTTACAATAATTAACAGTATCTGTCAAAAATGGTGATTGTACAAATAAAGGCTTGTCAGAATTCCCTTTCACGTGTTCATCCACAATTCTGATCTAACAGCACAGGAATCATATCCCTTAACCTGGTCTTGTAGATGTAGATATACATAACATGCTTGAATCTGGCATATGTGTATTCTGATACTAATCTCCATAACATGCAAGTTTATTTCCCTGTGTTTTCCAAATTACTAACATACTAAGGACTATAATAAAGCACATTAAAAATAAAAACCAGGCCCATAAATGAAATGGTTACACACACTTGCAGGTATGCAGGACTTCTTATAGCCCTTCTTCTAAATTCAGACCTCTCTATATAGTTCCAGACTTAATTGGTTTATCTCTTTCTGCATCCCATTGCACTGCATGTCCTGTGTATGTATAAAACACACACATACATAAAAATAAAAATTAATCTTTTTTATAGAGAGAAATCTGCCCAAAGGCAGCATCCTGTAGACTCTAAAGCAATTTATTTTAATCTAATCTTCATCTGTAATGGTTTTCATGGCTGCAGCCATCAAGGAAACATCTTGGCAGGTGGGAAAGAATGAAAACATATAACATTTGTTTCTAATGGTTCCTATGAATCATGTAGTTTTGACTTTCCAATACAGAAATAATGGCAAAATCCTTGCAATATGACTGGGCTTGGAACCGACCTCTGATGCAAACTTAGATTTGCACAGCTGAGAACTCTCAAAAATACCAACATAAATACAACAGAAACTGCTTAAAATATCTTTAAAAATCACTGATGCTGAGTTGCAAACTGAACATTCCTATCTAAAGACAAAGCTTAAGTGGAATTTTTCCATATATCTATTTCACCAAATTGGAAACCTTTTCTATATTCTAAGACTTTTCCCTTTATCCTCAGAACACAAATTCCAAGTCATCAAAAGTGGTTTTCTATTAGGAATTACTTAGATCACATACCCCTAGGAATCTCCCTGTATTGTCAGATTTCCACTCCCTGTTGCCAGACTCAGTGCCTTACTAATTGCCTGGGGGAACAGTGCCTTGCTTAGAGAAACAAATTATTTTCTTGATGGAATAGCAGGATTTGCACCTGCAGAGACTCAGCTTGGGAAGTCTGGCAAGCAATCAAATGGGCAGCTGGGGAGCCTAGCTGCCCAGCAGCCTACAGGACAGGCCTCTGGAAAGCTAGGAAGACTGTCAGGTTGCACATCAGCTAGTAGGCAGCTAGCTGGCAAGGTAGCTGGCCAAAACCCAAGAAAATAGAAAAGGTTAGTCTGCGTATCTCCTAACCTGGCTTCTGTCAATAAACTCAATGAATCAACACACTGATACAATATTCAGTTCTGTGGCATCAGCCCTGAATAATGAATAAAGTATATTAGAAAAAATATGCTACCCACAACTTTCCTAGGTCCCTGAACCCTCAAAAAGAAAATCAGTGCAAGGTTAAAATGACATTTCTTGTAGATGTTGCACTGTGGAAAATAACTGAAAGCAGAGCAAGATGAAACCCCCAGCAGTACTCCAGTCATGTAATATAATGTCTGCACCACACTGGTCAAGATTGCTCTGGGGATAGTTCTTTGAAAGGCCATGGCTGTAATTCACATTTGTTCGCACACCTCATAAAATAGCAGAGCCGAGTTACTTACAGTGTTAACCACTTATTATTTTGACCACTGAAACAATAAGAAGTCAGTTTGATTTTAATTTATTAACTGAAAGGAGGTTGGTGGTCACAGATTAGTCCTCTCTGGGAGTGCCTGCAGAACCCAAGCAACACTTGGTCTGCTACACAATAGTTCTGCTACCAAACTCTGTTGATGGACAGATGAACTAGAACAGACACCAAATAACTTGTTGCTTGAAGTGTGACTTTTCAGACCCACAGGCATCTATCTATCAGGAGGTCAGATCATGCCAAACAGGAATGTGTATTTGACCATATGAGAAAAAGGTTTAATCTCATCTTATTACTTCAGTAGGTTTGCACCTGGCCCAGCTTCATTGTTTTGCCAAGTTGATCTGACTGCTGTAGCTGGCAGTAGAATAGAAACTGCTTATGCTTTCACTGAGCTTTCTGGTTGGCTGCTTCTCCCAATTTAGACTGGCATAACATATTCTGACTCAAATAAGCAGCTACCTAACATTTCTTTGAATTCTTAGAATTTTCTATCACATTTCTTACATGAGAATTGTTAGGTCAAATATCTCTGAAAACTAAACCTTGAACAAAAAATGTGTGGAAAAATAGACAAGACAAAGATTAAACACACATATTTGCTTCAGGTTTAATTTTTGAAAGTGCCCTTAATAAACATAGGAGTTAGAAGACACCTATCTAGTGTTTCCTAAAACTTCTCTCTCTCTCAAAAAAAAAACCCAGCACTAATCTCACTCTGCTTTAAACATTTCACTCAGTTACTGCAAACACATTTGAATTTAGCTTGTAAAGATAATGATTACCAAATTATCAAAACAAACAACAAATGAAGAAACCACATCAACAGATAAGATTATAGGATTTAAAAAAATCAGACAGACCAGCTTTTACAGCCTCCCTCCTCCTCCTCATACTTCTCTTCTTCCCCTCCCCCATCCCCAAATCAGATCAAAAAGGAATACATGCCAAAGGAATGTGCTACATTCACATCAAGAAATCAAATTTATCATCAGCCATTTTGACCACAGTCACATCACAAAATATTGGTCCAACCACTCCCCAGTCCTCCTAACTCATGTCTGCTGAAATAATATGCCTTTTCTCCTAGTACATTAAATAAGAAAATAAAATTGGAAGAGAACCAAACTCCAATTCATCAGAATTAACAACGTACCCCAACACAGACATGGATTTTGGTTGCAATAGTGGCTATATTCACTGCAGTCAAGCTAAAATGATAAAGAAGCATATGACAGCAATACCACCTTTCTTTCCAGAAGAATTCTGCTAGAGAACAGCTGTACAAGCTGTTCTACAGAACACAATACCAACTTCAAACACAAACTGTTTTCTTCTACATGTTGTACTTAAGCGATGCTGTTATAAGACTCCAAAGGCATAAAAATGATGGAAAATAATAACTATTATTCATCAGCTATTGGTTACGATTTAGAGTTCTCAATAAAGTAACAGAAGCAAAGTAATTCTAAGGAGACTGGTTTTAACTATAAACAAAATAGGTGAAGCAACTATGAAAAGAAAAGCATCTGGGATGATTCTAGGATTTATAAGCCTTCCAGAACACTGTAATTCTCACCCTTTGCCGTCTCTGTCAACTGTTCTGCTCTACTAGAGCTTCTGATTAGAAAACCAGAACAGAAAAATGTAGGATATTTCCATTTTCCAATCCCATCAGTCACTGTTGACAGGGAACTGTAAAACACAGAACTTTACTGTTTTGTCTTCTATGAGATACATAAGCTCTTTGAAATAATCAGAAGAAAAAAAGTGGTGTGAAGATTTACTGTTAAGAAATCAACAATATTTGAAAGCCAAGATTTTATATGAGAAATACTTGGAAATATCTAAAAACTTTTTCCTTCTGAAAATGTACTCACATTTTGACACTGTAGGCAAAACACTTTTCATGAGAACAAGTTTCCATTTCCGTCCCTGATACAGATCTGTTAGGAACTTATGGGCAAGGAACGCCACCTTTCCATACCTCAATCTACTTTTACTTAGAACAGAAAAATGATTGTAACCCATTTCAATAAATTCATACCTTCTCATTATTATGTTAAAAACTCAACCTGCCAAGCAACCAGTTCCTCATCTTCTCTGGACTTTTTCCACTGCTTCAGGCAATAGACATAATTCAGTCTAGTGTTCTGTGTGATTTTTAAATCTCAGAACCTGAAGTTCCACAGTGCCACAGAGCACACCACTTTAGATCCCCAGTGATGAATAAATCATTCACCCATAAAATAAAGAAAAAAAAAAGCCACTAGTATTTAATGTCAATATATTCGATTTGGAATTCTTAACTTACTATTTTCTTTCTGTTCCTCCTCCCACAACTGTCTGCTCATTTCAGGTTTACAATAGGCAAAACCACCTACATTTCAATAAAGGAAAGAAAACAGGAAGTAATCCCAAATTTACTAATACTATGTAACTGCTATCTTTTTTTTAAATACATTTCCCCTTCTGTCTCATAACAACTGAAGAATGTATGAAATATTGAAAAAGCTGTAGTTGTAGACATACTATTAATTTGACCTCAGAAATTTAATTTTCTTAATTCTTAGGCACTACCATTATATATTGAATACAGTAAGAGCTACCATAACTCCAAAACAGTAAGAGATATTTAACCACTATGAATTTATAAGGCTTCCCCCACCCCCCACAAGCTATTATCTCTTAGATAATGTGAAGAAATTAAAAGAATCTTCAGGATCTTCTTATTTCTCATTGTTCTCTAAATGCAGGGAGGTTCTAAGAATTATCACACATTTTAGTTCCCCAGTGACCTCCAAACTGCCTATAGTACACCTGTTTCAGATCATAAACCAGGTGAACAACAATATCTCTTTCAACTGCATTGCCAAGTCTTTCACTACAAAGCATCAAATGTAGTCTTTGTACATCAGAGAAGTGCAATCCTGAGTGTCCTAGATAGTTAAAAATGGTAGGTAACCAACATTTCAGGTTCCTTTGAAAGTCTCTACTTACATTTGTCAAGTAACAAAGCAAAAAATGTCGCAAAGTCTGCTTTGCCTTAAAAATATTTTGTGTGATATCACAGGCTGTTTGCATTCTCGCTGAAGGCTGGAACAGACTCACTAGGTCTGCCTGGCTATTAAATATAAAGGCTAGATAATTTCAAGCATATCCATGTTAGACAAGGAACCCCTGAATAACTGAATCCTTAGCACTGCAATGAGCAATTTCTATTCTTTTAATTTCTCTAAGCTCCTTTCTTTCTTCTATTATATTTATAAGAAAATGAAAACAAGTTTTCAGCATTTAAACTGACCCTGATATGTCGGTGTCACTAAGAATATGTCAGAAAGAACACCCTTTTGGAGCTGAGCTAACATCATCTTCAAGTACGAAAGCAGTACATGTGGTTAGAGGTAGCCCATTTACTTTGGCAGTAATTCATTTCATAGTAAACTAGCTCTATTCACTAGTCCATGAACATCACATACATTTACACTCCCATTTCATACTGCTGTACATCAATCTGACACCGTCTCTCAAGGGGAACAGTCTATATGCAGTCCAAATGGCTTTTCAGATGAAAAATAAGGGCAATAGCCTTTTATCTTGGGAGATTTGGGTTCGAACCCTTGATTAGGTCACAAGTTAAAATTAGCTTGGTGCTCTCGTCCTTTCTCAGATTTGTGCATATCACACAACTGCTACTCATTCAGGCACTGTCTGATAAGATGCTCAAAGAGAGTCTACAAAGGATGAGGATACTGTCAGTCAGGAACTCGGGTGTGTTTTCATGCATATGAAGAAAAAAATGGAACGTGAAAGGGTAGAAATAAAAATAGGGAAGAACTCAAAGTTCTCAGTGGGTTGTTTTTTTTGTGTTTTGTTTTGTTTTGTTTGTTCGTTTGTTTTGCAATATTAGAAGCCAGTTTCTTTCTGTTATTCTGACCTCTTTTCTAAAAGGGCCAAAAAGCATGTTGAGGTTGAGTTGTATTTCTGACATTTAACAGTGAAGGGCCTTCCTTTGTGCCTGGTTACCTGCAGACCATCTGTAGCTCGTAACTGGCTACTCACAGACCAAAGTGAACAGACAAAATCATACTTTAAACATGCTTGTGCTCATGATTAAAGAACCATCTTTTTCAGACCTATATACTGAACCTCTTGACATTCAAACTACCTGGCAAAGAATTGCCACCTGTCAGGAGCAAAAAAAATGAGTTGGTAGTAGGATTATAATCCGTATTACAATGGAAATACTTGCTTGGACTATTTACCTCAGGCTTTTCCCATTTTCCAGCTTTGAAGAAATTCAGTCACTAGAAGCATAGTCTAGAATTTTGTTATTCCTGATCAGAGCTGTCAATCCACATTAGCAATGTGAGACTTCCCACACTTTGTAGAACACTGCAGTAAATCAGTGCCATCTGCA
This sequence comes from Ara ararauna, assembly GCA_028858755.1. Taxonomy (NCBI): domain Eukaryota; kingdom Metazoa; phylum Chordata; class Aves; order Psittaciformes; family Psittacidae; genus Ara; species Ara ararauna. The sequence goes on along the minus strand of CM054381.1, from coordinate 34,040,046 downwards.
CAGAGCACAGCAGCACCACCTATATTATAAAGGTCTCACTGAAATACATGATTGTATTATGCCAAATCAACAGCAGGAAATTGTCAGAAACTTCGCTGTACACAGAAGTGCATGTTAATGTTTAGCTTACCCTACTTTCTGCTGCACCAAAACTATCTTGCTGTACATATGGATATATAAAAAATAACACACAATTATGACCAAAGTGTGGTTTACACTCAAATCCATGTAAGATACTTAACAGCATCTCCAAAGTAAAGAATTTGACTGCAATACAAACTGCAATACAAACTGCAATGCGTTTATTCACAACTATATTCCTGTGAGACAAAGCACTGTGTTATTCCCACTTTACAGATGGAAATTGAAGTGCAAGGCAAAATAACTTGCCTAAACCTGCATAATACCAGCTCTGAGACAAAGCAGAAATTTGAACCAACCAAACTGTAGAGTAGCCTCTCTCTTCAGCATTTCTGAGCTAAGATCCTACTAGACAATATTAAATATCATTTTCTTAAATATTATATGATAAACAAACAAAACCACATAAATGACTGAATCACTTAAAGTAGTAAATCAAAAGCATGCCACCCTCCAAAAAAATCATGTGTTAGACATGACTTTTGGGAAAAGAGTTTGGCAAAAAAATATCACAAATGTGATTTATCCTCCAACCTTAATTCCTTCAAGAATTGGATTTTATTTCACTTATACTCCCACTTGGCTTATACATGTTTATGTGTAATTTCCTGTAAAGAAAAGAGAAAAATAATGGATGTTTGACATATTAACTGACACTCAACTTTGCTAGTGCTCCTGTATCCAGCCAGCTGATGACTAGATGCTTAAATATTCATTGCAGGTTTGCGCATACCACTAACAAAAACATTGATTTTTTTAATATGTAATCTGCAATTAATTACATGAACCACTGGATATGCTACTTATACTAATTAAACTTCAAAAGACACTATTTTGCAATACATGGATAGTTAACATGCAACACATTTTCCTAAATAAGGCACTTCATTAAAGAATATTGCCAGGATCGTTGAAGTGTTTCACCTTCAGTACTAGATACAACTTACAGCAAAAGGAATATCATGTGTTAATGGTGTGAATACCTGGGATTGTACTCAGTTTGTATTTGGTTGGCTAGTACCTTTTCCTAGACCTTGCCTGTTAAGCATAAACAGACAGACATAAAAATAATGTGGGGCATTTGAACAGAATTTGCAGAAAATTATTTCTTGTACTGTAGCTTTCAACAAACTCCACAATCAACAGTCATCTGTCATGAGCTCTTGTAAGACTAGGTCAGATTTTTCTGAAGCATTGTTCTTATCCTGCCTTGAGACTACATTCTCACATTTTGGTGTGTTGTTTTTCTTTATTAAGGACATTCAGGGACAAATTTTCCAAAAGTGTTTAGGCACCTAGTGATGCAGACAGGCAGCTTGTGTTACTTTTCAAAATCACTAAGGCAGGTTAGACAGCTAAATTCCATTGACATTAGAGAGGGTTAGACATCTGACTTATGCACTTAAAAAAATTTAGCCAATGCCTATTTGCATTTTGAGGCTTCTAATGATCTTTGAACATCTGTAATAAGTTTTGACTTATTTAGGCTGGTTCCCAGTGCATTAGTTTCTATCTCCTCACTTAAAAAGCATACATCATTAAAGAAGTTGCAGACTTTTCTTGCAGACCCTGTTAAGAAGATATATGAGTGAAACAGATGATAATCTTTGCTTCCATAATTTGTGCTTCCATAATTTGCCTCTTTTTTTTTTTCCTTCAAAAAGGTAACAGGACAGTGTGGGGCAGTGGATAATGCAAAAGGACTGGTTTATGCTAAAATCTGCACGTTGACTCAATCAGTTTTTTAATAAGGTTTAATTTGGTTAAACACAAAATCGAGTGAATCTTTTGAAGCTGGTAAAATATAAAATACCTAGTGTATAACTCAATCAGATTGTTTTGCTCATCTTATCAAAACAAACAAACAAAAAAATCAAAAGTATTTCTTCATTGCTAAATGAAGAAATAGCTACATTTGAATTAAATTGGAGAAACACTTGACAAATACCTCATTTTACTGCAAAATACTTGTCCCTCCAGATATTTGCCTTGTAGTTTTTCATTGCATTAGGAACTTTGGGTTATGAAATATTTTATCAAGACCAAAATTTTACAAGACTGAAAGGTATCTGTTTTAACTGTGAAAGGTATTCAGTCATATTTTTCTAAAATAACAAAATACATAGAGAATAACAAAATATTTCAGCTCACTTGGTTTAAAGATTACATTCTATGGAAAAGGGATTCATCACTGTAGGTCACAACACTCCGGTAGTTTTATCATTTCATCTTAACTTTCAAATCCACTAGCAAATTTCCACCATGTCTGATGTAAAATAGGTGAGATCTCAAAGAGAAGAAGTTTCTATAAGTTCCATGAAAATTGATAGCTGAGACACAGAAAAGACAGGCTAAAATAACTGTCACCGATTGAAAGACTACAGGTGAATCATACAATTATCCACATTCCCTTTGATCTGCAGACATGGGCGGCTGATGCCAAGCCAGCAGAGGACTGTGAGGGCTTGAGGGCATTGATGAAGGTGGCTTTCTGGAAACCGTATAGGGAACAGAGCTACTGGGAGACAGCCAAGGTGGGAGAAAGGTGAAAAAGCAAATACATTGGAAACCAGGCTTCAACTGTGCAATCAAACATGACCAAACATAATTTTCATCAAAATACTTCATATTTTCTTGAGAGACTATTTTTGGCTCACAGATGTGTTTTTAATTTGTGATAATTCTGCTTTTTAATTTAATTTTCAGCCAAAAATACCTTTAAACATTTTTTAAATACCCAAGAGGATATCTGGGATTCTTTTTCTTTTCCAAACTGTTGCTTTGCCTTTTTTTTTTTCAAAAGAAATTTTTCCAGAATACAGTTTTTTTCATTAGAGAGAATGAATTGAAAGAATTGGCTGACTCTGATGATTCTTAATTGTACATTTTGTGGCTTCAATGTCAGGACTTCTTTTCTTTTGTAACAGGCATTAATTTATCAAGCAACACAAGTCTAAAGCTGTCTTTCTATGCATGTATGGTGCCATTTATCTCAAGAAACAAATTGAATCTTTTCCCATCTTATGTTTACACAAAGGGAACAGCGAGGTCCAAATGAAAGATGTTACATATTGTAAAATAATAATCACTAATAGGTGGGTGCTGAAGCTGATAACTGACTTAAAGCTTGTAGGATAAATGTACTAGGAGAGGCTAGAAGCAGGGGAAGATAGGTAGAAAATATCAAATTTAATCAGGTAAATGTATCCCTCCAGGCTACTTTGCCCGACCTAAGCTTTCCACCGGGAAACGACAGTTCAGAAGAGTACTTCTGCAATGTAATTTCGGGTGCAACAAAGTCACACTGCAAAAGAAGCATTAAAGCTATTTCTTGTGCTGTGATTTGCGTGTCTGGAGAAGCAAAAGGCAGACATGCAGTCCAAAATGACTCTGTAATAAAATAACTCATTTCAGACTGCTCAAAAGTCTCCAGTTCCATTTTTAGAGAATGCTCTCAAGAACCATCTTTGAGTCATATCTCTGACAGGGACAGGAAAAAAAAAAAGTCTGAAAAATCACATGTCCTAGATTTCTACTGAAAGTCTTTAATGTGCTTGAGCCAAACAGCTACTTGAGTTGAAGGTGAGTTGCTATAAGATTTCTAAAACTGCTGAGTTAAGACAAAATTAGATAATATTTCTTTCCCTGAGAAGTGATTCTACAAGGTGGCTGGCTATAGCTGCTGCAACAAATAACGGCCCATTACTATGTCCCTTGGTGGGATTTATGCAACTAGCAACTGGGGGCCTAAAAAGAAATATTAGAGTGGTTTTGTTTCCAGACAGAGGAAGGTTGCACCCCCTCCTATTCAAATGTCCCACAAACATACAACCTTAACTCTGAACTCATGTTTCTGTAGGCAATGGCTAAGTTCTATAGTGACATTTGAATTGAAAAAGAGATAATAAACCAGCCTTATCTGGCTGAGACCTTCCATGAAGTTATGCATTTGAGTGTGACCAAGATGGAAGTATTTAAAGGGGTGCCTTCTGTACATGAATAGGAATATTAGCTTGTAAAAAATATAAGTAACTCGATTTTATTAACCACAGATACTGAGAACAGGAGAGAAACAAGCCTTCCTAGGAGATCCATGTTAACTGCTCTCTTCCTCTCTTTTTCCATGTCAACTCTGATCAGCTGGGTAATCTAAGAAAAAGAAGGAATCTCCCTCTGTGCAGGTGCAGGGTCAGACCTTGCCCAGTGCAACAAAATATTTCAAGCAAAACAAACTGGAGTTGCTAGCCTGTTAATTTTAACTCATTACTGACTACTTTGACAGGAAACACATTAAACAACCTTAGCTCTCAAAGAGCAGTATCTTTGATGCGGGACTTATATTAAATTTTCATTACATTTTGATTATATACATGGCTCTGTATATACCTTAACATTGCACTAAGGCAAGGGATGATGTAGCAAAAAAATACACATTCCACCCAGAAAAAAAGAAAAAGAGCTTTCAATTATTTCTGTCTTTTTTTTTTTAGTATCTTGACAGAAGTAAAAATGCATCATTTCATCTGTACATTCCAAAACCTCTAAGAACTCCTTAAAATTCCTTCTATGTGAATAATGCAATCAGCCAGTGCCACATCATCCTCCCAACAGCTTTAGATTTGGCAAACAATATGCAAAACAGACTTTTTGATGCCCTTTAAAACCTTTATTTTTCACTTCCCGTTCACCTTTGCCCCCATTCAGACTCAGTTTATTACTGATCACACTCAAAATGATCCTATTTGACTAGTCAGGGTTCTTTCCCTTTCCCACCCCCAAATCCAGGTTTTACTAAAGAGAACACATTGCTCATGCAACCTTGGATTCAGCTCTTGGCATAAATAATTTAACCACAAGCTGACTTGGTTGGCTAAGCTTACAGAAGTGAAAGCCATCCCACCTAGTTTATTATGGATGGAAAATCCAGGGAGGGAAAGGCTAGAGCAGATCATCTTGCAGTGAGACTGCCAAAGAAGCTCCATCCTTTAGTTTTCTTTACAGAGTCTCTGCAGGTCTAATGCAGAGGAGTGACAGCACCTCACCAGTGCAATTTCCACTGCTTTCTGCTGGAGTTCTGAGTGCTGCTATGTCTGAGTTTCTGCCATGAAAGATCATTTCACTTCCCAGAAGATCAGAGCTCAAGAGGTTCTTGAAGGCAAGTTTGAATGTTCTTTGTTTGGACCTAATTTAGCATTCACATCAACATTAACTTATTTCTGCACAACACCATTTCCAGTGTAATTGCTTCTGCTACATTCCACTAACTTACTGTGCAGTTAGACAGTTTTGTAGCAGCTGTAACTGAGCCAGTTTCCTGACAGACTAATTATTATTTTGTCTGTGTACTCCTTGTACTATAAAGAACAGGGCTGAGTATTTTCCTTCTAAATACAAGTTTTGCACAGAACTGAAAAGTTCTTTTTTGCTGTTCAGCATATATAAGTCTTCCAGTAACTATGTGCTGATTTTCATAATTTTGTGTGTGTATTCTGAGAAGGTATTTGACTTCCATTCATAAAGAAATTTCTTAGGACAAACTCTTTCCACAGTGATCCCACTTCTCTAGCAATAAAATAGGCAAAGGAAAAACCCCTGAGCAATGTATCATTCAGCCATCACATTAATCAACATATGCAAGCATATATATATGTATATATTTCAGATATTTATGTACACACACACAGAGATATGTGTATATGTACACAAAAAGCTGTCCCAGAACATTTCTGCACAAAATTCAGTACAAACCACTATAAGCAGCATGCAGGACAAAAACCAATACACCCAGAATCTGCAAGCAGGACTTGGGAAAGGATGTTCTGTGCAATGAAAGATTAGCACTGTAAGTTGATAACCACTAACAAACACTTTGCATAGCTGAAAAGTATCATGGTATCATGAGTCTATTCGGGACAGACAAATGCTACCCTCTTTCCCAGTGGATATGACAATCTTGGATTCCTCCAGAAAACAGCACTGAGCCAAATTCATATGAAGAAATCCATCAATATTAGGCTGTCACCTCTGAAACCCTTTCTGGAATTCTAATAATCAGACCTCTAGCTTTGAGTTAGGATTATGCAGTTTTGCTCTAGAAAACTTTGGACTGCAAAACATCAAGACAAACTGTCTTTCTAGTTTTATATTAAACATAGATGAGAAACCCTCACCACATGACAGAGATGTTGACAAGAACAGCTCACCTCAATGTATGAGGCACTAAGATATTACAATAAAAGGTGTAAGGAAAAAAATTAAATACACAGGAGCAGGAACTATAGCTGCCTGATGAGAAGATTCTGACAGTTCTTTTCAGTGATGAAGATTTATTCAGGAATCCGTAGCTTCAGATGCTTGTCTAAAGCTCCTCATTTGTGAATAAATACAGGGTTTCTATGGTCCCATCAAAGATAACACAAAAGCTAGAGGTAAGGGAGCTGTAGTGAATATAAGAATCTGATGGTATTTTGATATTCTGCTACATACTTTGAGCCCAGGAAACAAAGAGGCTGACAGCTTGTTATGGAAGCAGAACTTAGCAAAGACAAATTGCATTTCTCATTGAGATTGCTGAAAATTCTAAATTCAATACAAGGTTTTGGTGAAAAATTATTCTGGCACTTATTTACTACCATCTGTTACAGATATTCCAAATGGGTACTAACAACCTATCACTGACATGTGAAGGATTTGAAGCTGTAGAAATAACCAATATGGAAGATGATTTCCATCTCCAGGCAAGACCATCTGTCTCAAACACATCACATCCTGTGTTTCTGCCCTTCTGAAAGACTTCAACCAGGATACACTGGTTAAACATCACACAAAATAAAATCGTATAGTCTCAAAGTTCAACTATCTAATTCTAAATCAATTCTAATACTATCTGCTTTGCACTCATCCTATAATAATAAGATATTTTAAAAGTAATGGATTGGAAAGAGGGGAAACAAAGGAAGTGTAGAGGAAGCATGCTCAACATGCTGTAGAAAAGGACCCACATTCGGAATCCATTTTACCACCTTGTTAAAAATTGTAATTTTCATTAAGGTAAAAAAAGAAATTAGGTAAAGCCAAGTGCCAAATTTATCCCAATGCTGCCTTCTTCAAAAGACATTTAAACACCTTGAACCACTATAAAAGCAGAAGCTCATAGAATATGAAACACGCAGGCACCCAGAAACTCCACAGCAGCGCTGTGTTGCTAAACATACCAATGCCGAGCAATGCCAACACATTTAGATAGCAGCACAGCATTCTCAGCACTAGTTTGACTTGGTAAGACCCAAAACGATCTGGCCCAGCCCAGTCTTATCCTGCACAGCATGCACAAGATCTTCACTCCAGCAAGGGTAGAGGAGGTTAAAGGGCTGGATACAGTTTTGTCCTCCTGAGTCCTTCTCTTCCCCAATACTTCACACAGTACTCAGATTCATAGGAGGCCAAACTCCCCGGTAGCTAACATAATGAGGGAAGGCAGTTTGGGTACCAACTACTGCTGCTAAGTGCACAGAGAACTGATTGACTGGGAACAGGCAGGGGAGTGAGATGAGACCCTAGGAGATTTCTCCCAAGGAATTCCTTGCCCTTCGTTTAAAACATTAAATAGTATTGCAAGTAGCATGCCTGTATCATGAAAGGTTTAACTGGTTAAGCTTTATCATCAGCATCACCACCACCAACTTTCATGTAAGTTAGAGACATCCAGCCTGATTAACTACATAAAAACTATCCAATTCAGAGAGGAGCAGTTTTATAATTTCAGAAGACAAATTGGAGATTGCATCTGAGGTGGGAACTGTTCGGAGAAATATCTCGATTGGCTAAAAGTTTTGCAGATAACTGAGGCTTTGCAAAGTGGTTTATCTAGTACTTAGAAAAAGAAAATGAACTCTAACCACTGAATGTGTGGGCAGTTGTCATACTGATGTTTGGGTCTGCTTGTCAAGAAAATACTACTTTGAGCCAGTCACACAAATTAAACAGCTGGGTTTTTATAAGGAGCTCTCTATGATAGATAACAGTACCATCCACTTTTTTTGTTTACTCTATTCCAGTGATCAGTATCAAACTACAGAAAGTGCTTTGGAGGGGGTGTAAAGAGGCCAGAATCCCATTGATTTACAGAGGAATGTAATTAATCTGCCAACAAACTGCAGGTTAACTTCTCAGCACATATTTAACAACAACTTAGAAGTAACACAATATCCAATAAACCTGACAGCAATAGCTACAAGTGCCACATCTTGTAAGGGTGGCTTATAGATCAAAAAAGTGAATCAAAACCTCCTTCACTTTGTTAAAATTAAGGGGAAAAATTGAAGTGACAATATTATCATCTTGAGGATACAGGGAAGGCAGTTCACAAAGCTCCTTTGCATTTTATTATATTATCCTTCTAACTTTCAGGCCTCTATTTTTTTTAAACATCTTTATTATGCCTTACTCATTTCTTTATACAGCACTTCTACAAGGAGAAAGAAAGAATCACTTAATGTGTTACCACTATCTAAAGTTTTCAGTAAAATACCTCTAAAAGGAAATAAAGAGAGGAATTTCGAGTCTAATAAAATTTGTCTGCTACACCTCAGGTAAATTGGCTCATGCCATACACAGCATGCTGATTGATATATTGGGTGTTTTTATCCCTCTAACTGAAGGGTGTCTTGACTGCAATAGGACTACTTTTGTCATTTCAATTTTACAAAGCATTCTAAAATACAGCTTATAAATGTCATTCACAAATGCATTCAGCCATTTAGGACTTGGCCAATTTGCACTGTTAACATACTATTTCAATGCAAAGTTTACATACTATATATATATCTTAGAGTTCTATTGTCATATTTTTAATTCTTCACATAGAAATAGTTTCTTTATTCCCAAATAAGCAGCCAAGCTATCGATTAAATTGGCTTAGGTCGGCCCACCCTGCAATTGCAGCCTCAATCCTTACATTGCTTTCCAATGGCTTGCTTAATTGACTTCAAGTTCTTGGTTTTGACTTTAGGATCTCACTGTTAGCTGTCCTGCATCCTTTGCTCAACTTTCGCTTCACTGTTGCCTCAAAATGTCTGCTAGGCTAAAAGGGAAGTAACTATATTAAGCATCAGCAAAAAGGCATACAAAGCCTGTCACACACTAATTTTGTAATATGTAGTTTTCAATCTAAGTGCATATTATGCCGAATCAAAAACAAACTTCAAAACAACTTGTACCATTTCCTCTGCCCTACTAAAACTCTGTAGGGAATCACTGATCTTCTCTGCATAGCACATTTGGTCACTTTTGATATCTAGAGCCCTGAAATGTATTCTATTAATATGAATGAATTAAAGAGAGCAGGTCCAATTTTCTACCATCTCCCACTTTATTTGTGAAATTATATTTGTGCTGAGCAAACTGCAAAATTTCTTTTTTCCTGGTGGGTACCATTTTTACTCACTCAGTCCTGTGGAGATCAGGCATAAAAATCAGACTTGAGCTGATTCTGCTGGATCCCTACCTGAGAATATGAGGGCAGAACTGGATTTTTACAATAGGGATGGTTCTGACATATGAATTTGCATTTTGTAAAAATCCAGTGATGGTTACATTTGCAGTTCTGTACTACACTTCTGCAGCTGAAGTTAGCATTCTGCCAATGTACTAAGTTTGGTCTATTTTTACTGAAAAAGCATGAGAGATTTGTATGTGAATAGTTCTAAATATATATATTTTCATTGAAATAGAATATTGTTTGGGTTGGTCAGTAAAAGCTTTCAAGAAAAGTATGCTTCTGGATGTGTTTATTTCTGCAAAAAAATAAATATTCTATTATTTGTGTGGTTGACAGTCAGCTTTGTTGTACTTCCAGATGAAAAAGGGGGTATGTTGATTAGAGAAAATACAGCTATGTTCTATCTTCCTCCCCTGCTTCAATAACAGAAGAGCATTTACATGTTAATTCCAGGACTGAACAGCTGCATTCCCTAGAAAGCACCATTCATTGCAGCAGTGAGCCCATGAAGGCAGGCAGGAAAAAGAAAAAAAAAAAAAAAAAAAGGAGATGGTATGAAATTTAAGGTGGATAGACACACTGATTTTACAATTTTTCTGTAGTTCCATAAGGAGTAATCTTCATTTTAAGGAGTGCACGTAGACACTTCCTACAGGCTATTCACAAAAGTATTCCAGCTATCCAATGACCGAAAGGAATACTATTATTTCCATTTTATAATGCAAACAGAGGCATAAAGGGATTATTTACTAAAATTAGACAACTATTTGCCTATACATTTAAATTTCTATTCTATGTAGACAGCTAGGTGATTTGGCCAGGATTACACAAGAGTTCCACGGCACATTCAGAAACAATACCCATCTCCAGTTCCCATTTCCCTGTCTTATCCTTTGCAACTAAGATTTATGGATTTTTTTCTTCTTTACTATTTGATTATATAACTTTAAAATACATTGAATACAGAGATACACAGCTGTTGTCAAGAACTGCAACAAAGGCTTAGGTGTGCTTTGCGCATCTGTAAAAATCTGTGAAGATGGAAGGCAAAGCCTGCTTCTGTGAGGCACTGAGCATTAACAGTACCATAACTTACTATTTTTGAAGCTCAGAATAGTATCAAGAGTATGGAAATACTTGTAGCTTGATCCGTCACTCATGTTTCCAAAAATCTGTGAACTGTTTCTGCTATTGGTGATTTCCTTTGTGATCAAGATATGTGTGAAAATGGGTAGGCTCCTTTCATGACCTCAGAGGGAAAAATTGTCGGGAAGCAGGAAAATCTTTCCTCATTTGCAGGACATATCACATTTAATCATCCTAGCATCAAAAGCGTCAAGTTAAACAAATGTTATATTAAAACCGACTGGCAGGACTTTTCCTGATGTGGGTATGTAAGAACAGTAGCACATTAGAAAGCACATAAAAACACACAACTGAAGGTCTAATCCTGGAAACACTCATTTCCCCTGGTGGCATCAGCATGGCATCAGCATGGCTAAGCGGATGAACAGGGACTACTTTTATAAGCAATGAAGCTGTAAAGTTTCACAGCATGTTAATTTAACTTAAGAAGCTCTCCTGCTTCCCAAGTCACCACAAGACTTTGGTCACTGACTCCTATTCCTACAGGTGTAACTGCTTTGGGGCCATGTGGCAAATTCAACCAGAGCAATTACCCAAGTTAAAAACAGCTCTCCAAAACACTGTTATTTTTCATTCAGACTGCTTGAATTTAATCACTGGTGTTCTGCTTAATATTCACTAGCATTGTAAGCAACAACAGCAGAATGCTTCATGACAATGTTTTAAGGGAATGCCATTTATCAATGTTTTATGGAGAAAAAGCAGCATTATTGGTCTTACTAAATATCATTAATACCTACTAGACTTGAAGTTAAGCCTTTGGGAGCCAGCTGTTGCCCACAAAAAGTAACTGTCAGTCTCTAGCAGGTTGTACTGCCTCCCCCTCAGGAGTGTCAGAGCCACCAATCACATTTGCCCACTCTCGTAGCCATGGAGGACTTTGCATGCTCCACAGTCAGAAATGTGTGGTAGAATATTCTTTTCTACAATTCTCAGAAGCCTATGCATGATACCTGATTATTTATATTTTCTGCAAAAATGTACACTACACGCTAGCAATACAAATCAGGAGCTTGCTCAGCTGCTTTCTGAAACTTCCAACGGTGTTTTTATACAGACTTTAGTTTGTTCCTCCTCCCACATGTTTTTCTTCTTAAAAAGTAGAATTTTAGGGAACTTTTGAAAGATATAATCACAAATTAAAGGCAAGGTAAGATTTTTAAAGCTTATTCAGCTGTAGCTATGAGATCACACAATAAAATACCAGGAACTGAAATCACGCAGAGGAGAAATGTCAACTCTAACAAAAAAATTATTTGAAAGAATGGGGGTCAAAAGGAAAAAAGAGGAGAAAGTAAACATTAAAAGGATTCTAACATTTCCAGAAATGCTGCCACCTTTACGTTAGCCTCCTAAAGGACTCAGATGAGACCCTGCACCACAACAGATTACATGATTTTTAAAGAAAACATACTTGGGTCTTTCCCATTTTCTTTCCTCCCATTTCGTAACAAGAGATCCTACACAGACTGGCAATCAGCAACAATATTAACAGTATATCATATTGTGTTCAGGAAAGCAAAACTGGCTGTGGAATATACAGAGAAAAATCATACCTTCTGATGAGTTCTTTCAGGAATGATTTTCATATTTGCTGTTTTTCAAAATACAGGATTCCATCAGCATAGCATTTTATTGTGAGTGAAAAAGGTTGTTTTGGCTCCTCTACCCTGCTAGCCAAAGCAACCATGAGTCAGTGGGCCTAAATCCGATACACACAATGGTCATCGTGCCGTCTCCACTGTTCTGTTCCTCTTTGGTGTTACCCCTGTAGGTTCAAAAAGAGATGCAGTGATTGTGACTATCTCATTTGAAAATCATACTTTACATTTTACAAAGTGTTTTATAATCTCTTGGCTTCTTGAATTAATATATATGTTTAGGAAGAGACAATGACACAATATCTAATGTTGTTTAGGACAAGTGGAAGTGGCAGTGGAAGTGATCAAATGCAGTTGCTTCCAGAAAGCAAGCACTGACTTGAAATGACACAGCATACTATGTTTCTGGTTTTAGCTTGTCTGGCTGGTAGATTTATACTGATGTCATAGAAAGAGTATTTAACAGAGTTATTCTTATCAGCAACCTTATCTGAAAAATATGAGGGAAGACCAATCACATAAAATAGGGCTAAATTCCTGCCAGACTTTTTAATTGAAGCCATGGAGCTAACTGGCGTTATGCACAGAGAACTAACAAATTAACCACCACTTTGCTTTTGGAAAGCAATAATTTACTGCTTTCACTTGACTAATCCAAATGTCCTGTATATACCTGGCAACCTTTTCTGGCAGAGACTGAAGGAAGTCCTTGAAATATTATCTTCTCTGCCCCAAATGCCCACTTTCATGTGCATGATGGTGTCACTAAGGTCCTCAAGCTAAGAGAGGACTCCTGGTCGAAGGAGTATAATCAGGTATTCACAGCTTTCACATTAAGATAGCTGGCCATAAAACAACTTGGATTTGAAAATAGTACAACTGCTAGGAGGCAGAGTACATTAGCTCAATCTCAGTGTTGCTCTAATACAGTTATCTAGCAGACTATACATGTATTTGCCTTTCAGAAAACTGCACAGACACACACGGGGTGTTTTTTATTTTTCTGTTTTCCAGGCCTGAATGTTAAAGGTTATCTTTCCAGAACTTTGACAAAATCAATTAAAAAAGCTAAACCCAAAGAATCAGGAGACTATCATATATACACATCCAGACATACAAAATGACATTAAGTAAAACCATGGCAAGATTCATCTCAGAGTGAAGCCACTTTGTTAAGTATAAGGAGCTAAAAGGTTGGGAGAGATGCAGAATCTTCAGCTCTGAAGATTCAGAGATCTTCAGCTTCCACAAAAAGATACCACTTCAAAACAATAAGGACAAAGATCTGTATGAGTTCTCAATTTCCAGCATCAGATGCAAAGCAATAAATTTTGGATTTTACTATTCTTCAGAGAGTCTTTATTCTAATTTTTCAAATCAACTCAAGATATATTCCTTATCTCTTCTCAAATACATTTTTCTTATCATCAACACAATTATTGATAAAATAATTTCTAAAATACAACATGGAGAAGACCACATGAACAGGAAAAGAAATTAATTCCCTTTAGGCGTGTAACTTTTCTTGTATCACAAGGCAACAGAGGAAAAGTTTTGTGGTGTGTCTCTTCATGTTTCCCCATGTTCATCTGTGACATAGATAAACTCATCTTATGTGAAGGCCAGCTGTAAATCTTAGGGAAGAAAAAACAATTTTCCATTCTACCTTGGAAGCATCTGCCTACAGCTCTTCTCCCTTTCTCTTGCTTTTAATAACAATGATTTTATTTTTGCATGATTTTTCCCACAGTTACATGAAAATGCGTAAGATATAAGAAAAAAAAATTATAATTCACAAAGGTGACAGGAACTATGGAACCCCGCAAAAAAAGAAGAGTTGGGCTCAGTACAAGGGCCGCTCAGATATGCTGCGCAAAACTGCTACCAGAGAATTTTCCAGTAAATGACCTGTAAGTGTAAAATTACATTATTTTTCCTTTTCTATATAAAGAAAGGAATAAATATGGTCTTATGAAAATGAAGACACATAGAAAGTGATCTGTTCAAAATACGAAGTTATGTTTCTAACCCCTTCAGACAGAGCTTCATCTGTGATGCAATGATGGATGAATGAGTCTAGTATATAAGCTTATCACACATCATTGCAAATTTCCTTTCTCTCCACTCACCCTCCATATATTTTAATCTTAGTTTTCTCCCTCTAATCATGCTTTCTCATACTCATACATCCTGTAGGTTTTCCTCTTTCACTTTAAGTTTCACTCATTTAGTATTATTACAGTTATATTGGCTTTCCACCCTATTTTTCCTGCCATCATAAAACATTTTGCCTAAAGCGGAGAGTTTAAAAAATTGAGATATTTTAACAGTATGAGCTGGTCGAACAGCTAAAGGTTATTTAAAAAAAAAACCAAACCATTAAATTTTAACATATTGTTTTTACTTAAAATTTCAGTGTTATTGAGACTTCACTGAACCCAGAGGTTTTCAAGCAGCTGTTTTTACAAGTTCTGTTTATCTGAAAACAAAAACACAGAAAATTATTTGCATAGTTAGATGGAAGCCGGATTTATTTTTTTCTTTCAAACCCCCTAAACTTAAAGATTAAAAGAAATTCTATGCAATGAAAGTAATTATTGTCTTTCACAGCAATTTGCCAAATTCTCCCACAATATCTCCCACAGTCCATTTAGGGACTTTTTCTACTTTATCTTATTTGCCCTGCACTCTTTACAGAACCCTAATATTACTGAGACTCATGAGATCAAGGTGGCTACCCAGCATGCTCCGGAATGAAAAACCACAACTGCATCAAAGTTTATGGATTTATACCTGTTAGCACTAAAGCAAACACGAGTCTGACTTCCCTCCAGATGGCAAGCTGGCAATCCTGTGTATTTGATTTAAGAATCCTTCCTTTCATCTTGAAGTATATGCAAGTTATAGTCATTCACCAAACAGGGTGCATATATTTGCTTAAGCAATTTCTCTGAACAGTCAGGGTTTACAGGGGCTAGCTTATCAGGTGCTTCAATTGTATGTTTGTTTAACTAAGCTTCATGGTACCTGATCTGTATTGTTTGGTGAGTGGCTGTGCTCAGGTGCAGATCAAACATGTCCCAGGCTGACTTTACCCACCTCAGTTCAGAGTTACTTGGTCTGAGCTACTGTTCTGCAGGACTGATTTACTGGATATGAAATTATATTAGAATCATAGAATAGTTTGGGTCAGAAAGGACCTTAAGATCATCTAGTTCCAACCCCCCTGGCCAGGGGCAGGGATACCTCCCACTACACCATGCCACCCAAGGCTCTGCCCAACCCGGCCTTGAACACAACCAGGGATGGAGCATTCACAACTTCCCTGGGCAACCCATTCCAGTGCCTCACCACCCTTACAGTAAACAATTTCTTCCTCATATCCAATCTAAACTTCCCCTCTTTAAGTTTGAACCCATTACCCCTTGTCCTCTCACTACAGTCCCTCATGAAGAGTCCCTCCCCAGCATCCCTATAGGCCCCCTTCAGATATTGGAAGGCTGCTATGAGGTCTCCACGCAGCTTTCTCTTCTCCAGGCTGAACAGCCCCAACTTTCTCATCCTGTCTTCATATGGGAGGTGCTCCAGACCCCTGATTATCCTCGTGGCCCTCCTCTGAACTTGTTCCAACAGTTTCATGTCCTTTTAATGTTGAGGACACCAGAACTGCACACAATGCTCCAAGTGAGGTCTCAGGAGAGCAGAGTAGAGGGGCAGGATCACCTCCTTTGACCTGCTGGTCACGCTCCTTTTGATGCAGCCCAGGATACAGTTGGCTTTCTGGGCTGCAAGTGCACACTCCCAGCTCATGTTCA
Source organism: Ara ararauna (assembly GCA_028858755.1). Taxonomy (NCBI): domain Eukaryota; kingdom Metazoa; phylum Chordata; class Aves; order Psittaciformes; family Psittacidae; genus Ara; species Ara ararauna. The sequence goes on along the minus strand of CM054381.1, from coordinate 34,023,844 downwards.
TTTTTTAATCGACCAAAACCCCCAAGTCCTTCCTCACAGGGCTGCTCTGAATCTCTTCTCTGCCCAACCTGTAGCTGTGCCTGGGATTGCTCCGACCCAAGTGCAGGACCTTGCACTTGTCATGGTTAAACTTCATCAGGTTGGCATCAGCCCACCTCACAAGCGTGTCAGGGTCCCTTTGGATGGCATTCCTTCCCTCCAACGTATCAACCGAAACACACAGTTTGGTGTCATCGGCAAACTTGCTGAGGGCGCACTCAATCCCACTGTCCATGTCACCCACAAAGACATTGAACAAGACCAGTCCCAACACTGATCCCTGAGGGACACCACTCGTTACGGGTCTCCAGCTGGACATTGTGCCATTGAGCACAACTCTTTGCATGTGGCCATCCAGCCAGTTCCTTATCCACCGAGTGGTCCACCTATCAAATTGATGTCTCTCCAATTTAGAGACAAGGATGTTGTGTGGGACAGTGTCAAAAGCTTTGCACGAGTCCAGGTAGATGACATCAACTGCTCTACCTCTCTCCATCAGTTCTCTAGCCCCATCATAGAAGTCCACCAGATTGGCCTGGCAGGATTTCCCCTTAGTGAAGCCATGCTGGCTGTCACCAAGCACCTTGTTGTTTTTCATGTGCCTCAGCATGCCTTCCAGGAGAATTTGCTCCAAGATTTTGCCAGGCTCAGAGGTGAGGCTGACTGGTCTGTAGTTCCCCGGCTCATCCATTTTCCCCTTCTTGAAAATGGGGGTTATATTTCCCTTTTTCCAGTTGTTGGGAACTTCACCTGGCTGCCATGATTTTTCAAATATGATGGAAAATAGCAGCGTTCTCAGTTTTCATACCATATAGAAATAACTATGGTATCCACATATTAAACAAAGATAAATCATTCTTTTACAGAAGGATAAGGGAAGACATGCATAAAACAAAGACTACAGATGGTCATATAAAGATCATTGTCATATTAAGTTATATAGAGATTATAAATTCCTGGTACTAATTTATACATTTGTGTCACTGTCAGCAAAACAAGGTTATGGAGCCCTGTGAAGTCCAAACTCAGCTGAAACATGGAAAAAGAAATATTAAAGATATACTGGAAAATCAGGCAGGTCTTGGGCTTTAATCCCACTATGACAAACAGATTCTGATGTGCCGCAGAGGTATAAAAGACATTATAATATATCCACATCTAAATTACATGCCCCAAAGGGAAAAGACAAAAAACCTCTAGATTCTCTAAATTAGAAGAACTGTTAGATTTGAGTTTATGTGAATAGTGTAATTAAGCTAGCTTAGTGCTTTAGAAGTAATCAGCCACAGCAATGGATTTCTGACTTAAAGCAGTGACTTGACTTCTGGCTGAGCAGCAAGGTGCAAACCAGATTATATTCCAGAGCACTACAGATAAGTACTTCCCAGTGTTCCTCTGCTGCAAACACTGTGCATATCTTCTGGAAAATCTACATGTTTTGATCCCCTCCAACTGATTCATTAGAGCCTCACATCACTCATGATTAAGAAAAAAACCCCAACAAAATCAAACAAAACTGTAAGCCCCTCCCCACCCCTAAAGATTTTTACAAAGGTAAGAATATTTATTTGAAAGCAAAGATTTTCACAGTTTACTCCTATGTGCCTATATAAAAAAACTTCAACATGCTGTCTCTTCACCATCACCACAACCCTCAAAAAGTCCCTATGGTAGTATTTGTTACAAATTCATATACAGTGGAAATAAAAAGTCAACCAAACATGGAACTGAGCAAATTGTCTGGCTTCTATGTAGAAGCTATAAAACTGCAAAAGCAAATCTATAGGCAAGTGAATATTCTTCCCTGTTATTCCACAGAGATATTATTCCACAATAGGATGGATTTAACTTTATTTGAAACTTTACATGTAACTCAGATTTTGTTACTCCCAATGAATAGTAACCCTACAGTCTTTGCCAAAGCATGATTAGATTTTCAGACTAGATTATATATGCTTTACATCACTGGAAGGCAATGCTGTCTTTAAGAAAAGCATGAGAAGTTCTCAACCTGCTTCTTGCAAGCCAGATTCCTCAAGAACACATTATCTGTCACTGCACTCGGGTCCAGCTACTGGACTAAATTAAACCTTTCCACTGCTGTGCTCAATCAACCCTGTGCTGCTCCTCCTTCACATTTCTCCTAACACAGTTTTTTCCATTTCAGATAGAGAAAAATCTAAATGTAATATTTTTTTTCCACTTAACTAAGTCCTGATGTTTGTACCTCTGGAATATAGAAATAGGAACGAGGAGAGGAAGAAATGTGATAATGCAATCCTTCTCCCACTCCCTCACCCATTCACACCCCCCTGCTCCAAAAAAAAAAAAAGTCAGTCAAACTTTCAGAGCCTAATGAAGCAAACAGCAATAGAAATTAGATGTGGTTGATTTCCAGGTGTACCATTCTGTCCCTACCTACTCAGCTACTTGCCATTTCTTTCTGCCCCTAAAAACTGTACACAGACTATAGTGCTGGCCTTGACAACCCACTCAACATTTAAATTCAGCATCTCTTTATCTCTTTTTGCAAGAGAGATTTTGCAAGTGCAAAATGGTTTATGTTTATTATTGTCTTTAAAACAGAATATGCTTTATAAATATTTTTATGATAATTTGATCCACTTTGACCCAGTATTTGCTGATTTCCAGAACAACAGGAGATTAAGGCTATGATATAATAAGAAGCTTAAAAAAAGTGAAATGTTGAAGACTTCAAAACATCTGAATGTCACTGAAAGTATACATTTGCATTCCTACACTAGGTAAGATTTAATCCCAGAATTCTTTATCAGTCTCATTGTATAAAAAGTTTAGAGATATTAAAGAAAGTCTATTAAACTGAAGAGATATCAGTACCTTCTGAGAACTCAAATCCAGAATAAAAGAAAAGACAGATCTAACTTAATTCTTTCTGTCCTTATAAAGCAAGAAACTGTGATACAAAAAGAGGTAAACAGGACTTCTGTCCTCTGAATTAAATCTCAGAGAGCAAACCTGAGGGGCTTATCATAGTTGTCATGACAAGGCAGAGAGAAAGACTGTAGGCCTGGTTGTACTGCTGCTATCAACTGCAAAACATCAGCAATTTTAAATGAAGTGAAGGCTGTTTATATTTTTGTACTGCATATACTACTCCCCTAAAACCAGCTTACAGTAAGTCTTTTATCTTTTTTTATTTACTCCATCTGTAATCTGAAACAGTATTGCTTGCTGTTGCATGAATAACAAAACAATAAATAAAAAGCCATATAAAAAAATTCTACTATCCCTAAATTCTGTTTCACACGAAATTCTGCCTTTACATTCCTTCAGGGCCAACTGACCTAAGTTGCATATTAAACAAGCAAAGAGAAATTTCCCTGAAAAACTGACTGCTGACTACATGGCAAAACATGTACTTCCAAGTGCATTCACGCTTCCCTTTAAGCTGTGGTTTGGGATCTAGCAGAATTTATGTCTGTGCTCTCTAACACAAACTAAGAACAAAAAAGACATTTATTACAGAGCTTCTAGGAAGAGTGGTCTGCCTCACGAAAAAGCTTACACCTTTCCTTCTGTTGCAAAATACAATTGGTTGTATTAAGTTGGAATCTCCCAGGCACACTGACAATGTCTCTCAACACATCTAGTCTACATACTAGCGGTTTTGCTGTCATTCTGTACTTGCAAGGTACTGCAATGCTGAAAAAGAACCAAATAATTTTCTAAGCCTACATATAACTTTAAAAGATATCAGAGGCATAAGATGTGCAATTCTACCACCATATATCTGAACAATGCTTCCTCCAAATGTATTTGCAAAACATAACATAAAAAGACGTAATGACAACCTTCAGTGTGGCTCAGGATTTGGATTCAAGTTTAAGACAGAAATATTTCATGCAAGTCTTTGGAAGCTTCCTCTTCATCCCCACAGCTTGTTGCTAGGCCATCACCTACAACAGTGCAATCAGTGCAACAGATCACAGAGGCTGGTATGGCCTGTCACTCCCATCCCACCCTCATGCAGTATTAGTATCCCCATCCAGAGTCACATGAGATTTTAAGTCAGGAGATTTTTTAATGTAGGATATTCAGAATGAAGTAATGTAGATTCCTGCTACAGGCTGTTGCAATTATTTGTGAGCTGCATTATGACTTTCCTTAACGAACATGTGGGGCTATAGCACTCCATCATCGTCTTCCATTACTTTTCAGGAAAGCTTTTCCCTCTTCTTAATCATTCATGTTCAGACTTGTTACATTCTTTACTATTTTTTGACTCTTGCAGTGAAAATCACGTTGCTGGCCTTGCCATCATTTGTAATGCAGCCTTTCATACCTGCTTATAGTATAAATCCCCACAAAGGGAATGCTGGAGATACCGTAAGCCCATCTGTTATAGCCATCTGGGCCTACAAAGTTTTAAAGGCCAGAAGCAAGCATTTCCTTTTTCTGCTCAAGAGAGGGAAGGAAAAGAAAAAAAGCCACAAAACTGGTAAAGAAACCTCTCAAGCCTCAAGTCTACTGTTTATATAGATCCCTTTACAAGAATATATAAACACCAAAAATCCAGAATGACTCGAAGATGGAAAAGATGGGAAAAGATAGAAAAGCCATGTTACCACTGCCATAAAGAAAAGACTTTGGCAGTGGAATTCAGTATTTTAAGACACTAAGGTCATGTAGATTAGAAAATACAGCAAGAGCATAGCAACTGACTGCTCTTTTGCTTTAAAAAAGCAGAAAAGAGAGAGAGAGAGGAGCCCCTTTCAGGATATAAAAAGAACAGCAATACAAAATGCTTTGGTTAGTACCCAGCACATCCAACACTTACATGGAAGAAGAAAATTCCAATGTAAAAAGCCAATTAACTTTATCTCTTCCTGTTAATGAACTTGACCTAAACTAAACCAGATTACCTGGTTTGACACTAAGAATTTTAATATATTGGGTTTGAAGTCTGACCTCTAACAGATTTCTAATATTTTGGTTCATCCAGGTCCATCCAGGTAATTTTCTAAGGGTCCTAATAAATAGAACATTTGTTGTTTGTTTTAAACTGCATTGAAAGATTCACTTTTTCATGCTTTAAACTGCCAGATAGCTAGACCTAGTTACAGCTGCCACTCATTGGAAAATCCACTCCTTATAGATGACAGCCACAATAAGAAAACCTGTCACATGTACTGAAGAACAAATAGGACTGCAAATAAACCACAGCTCCAGCAATTTAAGTCTTTGAGACCCATTCTGAAAACTGGTGTCAAAGGGGTGGTTTTTGTTAGGTCAGTTTTTTGTACCATTCACAACATAAAAAAAGGTAAACCATCCACCTTCGAGAAGCTTTTTTTCTATTTTATGACTACCATATCTTACCATGCAAACTGTAGCACTTTGAGGCAAGAAGTGCTACTGATTGTGTGTCATGGTTTAAGCCTCTATAACTCATGCAGTAGCTCTCTCACTCACTCCCCCTCTTTCTTCCCCCAGTCCCAGGGGGATAGGGAGGAGAATCGAAAGAATGCAACTCCCACTGGTTGAGATAAGAACAGTTTAGTAACTAAGGTATAACACAAACCACTACTGCTACCACCAGTAATAATAATGACAATCGCTCACCACCTATACATAGCCCGACCAAGCAGTGCACACACACCCCCCCCACCACCACCACCCTTCCGGGTCTCTGCCCTCCATTTTTACATCCCAGGCATGACGTGGTCTGTCATGGAATTCCTCTTTGGTCAGTTTGGGTGAGGTGCCCTGCCTCTGCTTCCTTCCGGCTTCCACTCCTCCCTGGCAGAGCATGAGACTCAGAAAGTCCTTGGTCAGACAAAAACATTACCAAGCAGTAACTGAAAACATTGGTGTTATCAGCACAGTTCCCAGGCCGAAAGTCAAAAACACAGCGCTGCACCAGCGACCAAGAAGGAGAAAAATGACTGCTGCTGCTGAACCCATGACATTGTGCTTAATTTATTTTTATTTATGTCGCTCCTTCTCTCAATCACACGTTTTGCCCCATCTACCTGAGCCCTGGATGAAGTGTCTTCCGAGCCCAGAATCGTTGGGTGTGGTTTCCTGCATATTTGTAAACAGCTCAAAAGAGCAAGGCACTTCACTGGTAGTTTACTGCTAACAGTAGTAACACAGATGACACAGAAAAAGTGGAAGAGAGACAGCGGCACCTATCTCTCCCCTTCTTTTGGGACAGACATCTGTTTCAGGCCCCTTGAGCAAGTACAATTTTATATTAAATAGGATGGGAAACTGTAATCCTAAATTATCTCAGACATTTAGACCTGAGTCAGGCTTTGCATTGCCATTACTGGAAAGCTTTAGTTTGTACCACAGTGGTTCACAGACCAGGAAAAAAAATAATAAAAATAGGGCATAGAGCATTAGCTTAAAATGGAGTAAGAAATCAGAAGTGGTTTGTCTTGTTCATCGGTTTTTGTTCAAGACAGCTCACTTGAAAAGCTCACTGCTATAAGGCAAGACTTCTGTTAACTACTCAGATAATCCACATTCAGAGATTACGTGAAACTGAAAACATGAAGACACAGCATCAGGCTGACATGCAAGATATTGGACTGATATCTTTCTGGCACTGCTACCATTTTTCACACTTACTCTTTTATACCATTCCTTGTAAAGCAATGAGTGTGAATGCTCAAAAACTGGAGGAGAAAAAGTAGGGATTCTGCTGCCAAACAGGGACAAGACCTGTGAACAAAAATTAGCAAATGACAAAAAGGAGGAAAAGTAGAGTTCTACAGAGACCAGTGGAGGGCAACTTGCTCCAAAATTGCTTTTTCTTTCTGAGATGTTTATGGATCTTGCTGAGGGATCTATGAGATAAACTTTACTTGCACTGTAGCTCAGTAGCAGCATCTTCAAGATAAAAAACAGAAGTTATAAGAATGAAAGCACATCACATTGTAGTGCTTAAAGAAATTAATGGAAGGTTTTTGCCTTTTCTTTGTCAAAGAAGAAACAAACAAAAAGACAAAACTGACCTCCAGCTTCCGACTACATTTACTGTTCTTTTTCTAACATGAACTAGAAAATCACAAAATCCATAAAACCCTTTGAAGCTGACCTCTTTCATCACATTAGACTTAAAAATCAAATGCCATGCAGACACAAAAAAAGAAAAATCAGAGGTTTGGATTTAGTCATGCAAGTGGATACTAAAATAATAATATTGCTGATTCAAAACAATAACTAAAGTGAAAATTTTAAAAATACCTGGCAATACCTAACAAAAAACAAAACCAGCTATAGAATCTCCATATTGAGCAAAGAAAATAAAAAAAAACCCCGATGTTACAGCAAACAGAATATCCTGGGTTTAGGAAATGAGACACAGCAGGGATCACAACATTTAAATTGGTCACTACTTCTTCTTCGGTTGTTTCATTTAAATAAAGCATTCTGATATTTGAAGTCTCCTTCCCTTTGCCTTGTGCACACACAGCCATGTCATAATTTTATCTTCTTAATTAGTACTTTTAAATGAATTTATGGATGAGAGTTATACCAGCAACAACCCAGCTGCTAACACCAGAGTCCTCAAGACCATTCAGAAGGAAAACAGCTCTCACTTACTTATTTATTTATTTTTGCCAACAGGAGTCTAGCACCAGCAGCTCTCCTTAATCAAGTTTTCCTTTTTTCAACTGAATAAATACATGAAAAGCAAGTAGAATGAACAAAAATAGAGTCAGAGTGGGGGACATGGAAGAAATGAGTGAGTAGAGACTAACTGAACAGTACAACTGTACATATTCCAGTGATTTGCTGCCCCAGTGTAGCCCTCTTCTCCCCTCTGATGCAGTATTAAAGCAGTTTCCCCATATTAATTTCTTCTTTGCATGCAGCTGGTACCTTCCAGCGGAAGGTGTATGCCTATCATATGAATACACAGAGGGTGAAAGCAAGCACTGATAAGAGAGGAGGGGAAAAAATCCACAGAAAAAAATATCCCCAGAAGAAAAGTCCAATTAGTATATTTTTCCCCTTCTGATTAACCTGAAGACAGCCAGTTAAACATCAGAAGTAAGATTAATAATTGAACTTACCGGAATATGTACTTTAGTACTGAAATGTACTAAAGAAACCCTTAATTCTGTCTGCAGAAGACTACAACCAATTAGATTTGCACAGATAGGTTTGAATTACAACCTTTTTCCCTTTGAATAACAGTCCAGTATGCTTGTTGGAGGCTCTTGGGCTATGCAGGTACACGGAATAAACTGTCTTTCCTGCCATGTAATTAAATTAACTGAAATAAAATACAGGTTTTAAGTCCTAATAAAGTAAAATAAATCCAAAACTAAACCCATTTTTTGTGTTCCATTCTTTCTTGCTATCATCATCTGAGGGGCTTTCTCTTCTAAGCATCTGGGAGCCATCATGTTAAGCTCCGGATATTAAATGTACGTGAAGTTCTCTGCAGGCCTAATGAGTTACAATGGAGGTCACATTCTCCACTGCCCAAATGTAATTTGAACTATTCTTTGCAACAAGAATTGTGACACACCTGTGTATAAACACTTCTGACAGTAAAAATTACAGTAAATTTTGCTATTTCTCTTTTTTTCTACAGCAGAAATATCCAGAATGTTATTGTAGTGGGGTTTATCTTATCACTGTTAGTATCAGTGACATTTTCATATTTACTGTTTTGATTAAATTTTTCTGACCAAGTTTCATACAGTTTCACAGTAAAAACACATGATCTGATACGTGAAATATGCTCTGAGAGCTTGGAAATGATCCAGATTGCTTCAAAGTTGTACTCTTAAGACTTGAGATAACAATAAGTTTCTCTAAATCAGCTATAAACAGTTCATTGCTTTTAAAGTAACTTTTTTTTTCTCTGCTACAATACTGAAATTAAGATCATTCCTCATATTTCAGAGAAAAGAAGAAAACATATTCAAATATTGTTAGAGGAAATAAAACATTTCACATATGGATAAATGCTAGCATGGCAGGAAGACAAGCAGAACAGGATCATTTCTGCCAAAACCATTAGCAAATTGCCTTACAGTGATTGGCTTGGCTGCAAGTCTTAGATTCCTCGGGTTTATGGTTTGGGAGACTTTTTTAGTTTTCCTTCTCCGCTTTGTTTTGATTTGGCGTTTCTTTGAGGGGAGGAGAGAGATATTGGGTAGAGGGAGGATCAGGGAGTTACACTAATCCACACATAGCTTGTATGTTAAGTCATTTCTTCTGGATATTTTGCTACTTAAGTACATCTGGCTTTGTTTAATGTCAGTTTTTTAACTGAATCACATTTTTGTTGCAGTAATCTACAATACTGTAACGAAAATCTTGAAGGAAGCAGAGGCTGAACACATTTCATCCATTTCTGCCTGTTCCATACTGCTGCCACAATCACTGATTGTGTGTATTACTACCTCTTGTCACTTTGCGGGAAACCAGGAAGCCAGAAATACAAACATGCATCCATGCACATATACACACACACATATAGTACATTTTCACAACATCTATCTCTTTCTGTTTTCAGCAGTTTCCCTATTTTTCCTCTGTTTAAAGAATTTTTCTGCATTTTCCACGACATGACATCATTTGCCATTATGTATATCCCCTGCTGGAAAGCAGCCAGCACAGATTGTTCTGAACCCCTTTCTCCATCTCACCACAAACTCAGTTTCAAGTCCATCCTCAAAACACTTAATCCTTCTGCTATTGTGAGCTGAACATTAGGAAGGAATCTGAAGCCATGACAACAGCTTGCTTCCTGAAGACTCTGCTCTGGGCTACTCCAGAGGCTTCCCCATTGCCCAAGCCAAATAGTTCAATGCACTCAATAATGCAGCTTCTCATCTCTATGGGGCTCTGGCTTTAATGTCATTCATTTAACGAGGGAATCTCAAAGTGTCTGAAATTAGGGTTCAGCTCAGCTAAACGCATGAATGTTCAGAAGTTGCTTTGAAGTTTGTCAAAGCTTGTAAAAGACTCATCTATGTTTCCCATCAAGGCAAGAGAAATTGGCGTTTCTAACATTTTAAATTCTGGGATATGAAGACTGTGCAGAATTGCCTATTTATAGCATTTAAATTCTTCAATTTTCAGACTTTTCAGAGTCTAGATATTTAATCAGATTTAAATACAAAAAAAAAGTAATCCACAAAATGCAGGTAAACAGCCTAAAAACAAAACAAAGAAAAATGGCAAAACCTGATAATTAAGAACCTTAACTATCACTGCAGGAGCTAAACTTTGTTGCAGTACTTTGTACTATAACAACAGTACAAAACGTTACACATTAATAGAGGACAGGAAATCCTTGGACACGCAACATGCAAATTCAACTTGCAGAATTTACAAAATCATAGTTTCACCAAGTTATGTGAGCTTTCTGAAAGGATCACCTAAGTACAAATCTCGAGTAGTGACAGAGGGTAAAAAGTTTAGAATACGCCAGAACATTCATCATCATGAACAAGGATCTGATTTTTTTTCTTCTAAAAGCTGATGTTGTCTAGTCCATTCAATATTTGGGATAGAAAATGCTTGACTTCCCTTTTTCCCCCACTGGCTAGAATAAAGCACTATGTGGACAAGAGTTGTTTTTCTAATGAGAACTTTCAGGTTTTCAGGCCACTGAAATTCAGAATGCAATTCAACTGATCTGAAATCAGTTTTTGATTTAGAAACATGGGGTCAGCAACTAGAAGATCCTGCACCTAAATATGGTACCTGAGCTACCAAGTTAACAAGACAACATACAGAGCCTGTATCAGTCATCATGAACATTCCTTTCAAAAGTCAGGAAAAACCAAACACTCCTCAGAAGCAGAAACAGGCAAAATGCTTGGTATCACAGGAGTAATGAGTTGTCAGTTAGAAACAAACAGAAGTGGAAAGGCAGTTCACTGTTTTAGACCCTGACTCCTGGCAGCATGAGAATTAGGCATGCACAGACTGTTCTGTGAATACTGTGGGCTGATTGCATTGTTTGTCCACTCTGCATAAGCAGCACTCAAACCAACACTCAAAAAACATAAGGTACAGGGAGTTGGTTGGGGAAAGAGCAGAAATAGGGCACGTAAAAATACTAATGAGATGAGTGCAAGGGACAACAGCACCCTGTGTTACAAGAAGCTTGCAACCTGCTTTATGAATTCAGACTGCCCTTATAACGTCACTGGCTTCCTTCTCCCCCTCAATGAGGCTTCGGGCTCATAAGCAGCACGGGTAGATGAAGTACTTCATTTAAAGAACACTCCTCCATAAATCCCAATATTAAAAGTTGTCTGTCATGTTATATGATTGCAGGAGCATTCTGCAAATTTTTCAACACTTAGCAAGCAAATGTTATGACATAGTTTATATTTATGCATGTGAAAAAGATGGTGTTTCTTCACATTCCTGCACCTTTAGCCCAAACTGGGATGCAGATGATAAAGGGGTTAGTTTATAATGTTTCATTACATCATCTCCTGTCCTAGCTGACAGAGATTTCACAGAATGCTTCCTAAAGACCATAAGACTTGAGGAAACTTGCTAGAATACAGCCTAACTATAGAATAGAAAGAGAGGGAGAGGAAGAGAGACAGAGAGAGAGAAAAAATGAGAGAAAGAAAGAGAAACAGAGAAAGAAAGAGAAAGAGAGAGAGAGAGAAAGAAAACAAAAGCAAAAGCAAAACATAACAACAGGTGCTTTGGTTTTTTACACAAATGTGACTTAACTGCATAACAGTTGCACCATTTTCCTAGGGGTGCCCACCTGAAAGTAGCAAGATCACAAGTTGGTTTTTTTTCTATATATTGTACCAGTGGTCCTATGACATAATGAAGTAATTAATAGGGAGTGTGGGACTAACAGTGGCTAGCAAAGGGCTTTTGTCATCCTTCCCTGGTTAAGGGACATGACTAAGCACATTCCTCTCTTTAAAACTTCTATAAGAACGCAAGGATACAAATGAAAGATGCAATGACATCTACTGTTTCTAGTTAAAAGTGGTTTTGTTTTCTTGAGAATAGGTACACCTACAGGCATAATATGTTAACATTTCAGTTCATTATGGGGAAACTGAGGTTTACTTATATCCATTCCATGTACAAAATTATTAGGAGAAAAATACTTCTAGAACTGTTCATGTGGTATACTGACGTCCTTGCTCATGGAAAAACATCTCCATTTACAATCATTTACCAATTTTGAATTTTAGTCTAAATGAAACCCCACATGAAGATATTCTCACTTTCACCCAAAAAAACCAAAACAAACAAAAACAAAAAAATGGAAAAAAAGCCAAAAAACAAACAAACAAAAAAAACCCAAAAAAACAACAACTTACTGAAACACCTACTAGTCAGAAATTTTTTAGCTAATACCTAAAACCTAGCTGATTATTTACAGACTGTGGTCTTTATTGTGACTGAAGCCAACTTCTTCATGGAAAGAACTCTCCCTGCATTTCTTTCTCTTTTCTTATTCATAAAAAATGTGGCTAAGTTGTCAGTTTTAAGTGACCTGAACTTATTTACATGCACACAGCAGAGAAGAGGGTGTTTGTAATAGCCAAGTACAGGCAACCCCATGAAGCAAGTCAAGCATTCCTGCTGGTCTTACATATAATCAATGAGCCTGCCATGCATTCACTGATGAATTGGACAATGAGACTGAGGATCTGAGTCATATTCAATCAACTCCATTTCCAGCAGCCTGTCATGGATGATGGCAGATCTATTTTGCAGCACGGTACACACACTGGCCCACTTGGGAGAGTAGATTTTGATATACGTGTATGTATAAATGTAAGTGTATGTATGTGTATATATATAAAAAATAAAATTGTGTGTTTACATGGGTGTGTATATATATGAAAATAAATAAATTAATGGATTTTTACAGGTATACATTTTAATGCAGTTCCTTTTTAGCCTTTCCTTAGCAACTGTAATAACTACAGTACTGGCCATCCAGAAGCCTTTTTTTCCCCCAACAAGAAAATTAAAGTACAGAGAAACATATTCATAAAGCTGTGGCTGCTCAGACTGAAAATAAAAACATTACAAGGACACGGTAGATGCTCAGCTAAAGAGATGTGTCTCAGGGGCAGACCTCTAAATGGTCTATTAGATAGGATGAAATAGTAAATCTAATTTGCCAAAATGCAGGCATGCTCCTCAAGGTTTCATGCTGTCAATATTCTGCGCTAGCCTGCAGTCTTGATTGCATTCACATAATAATGAGCATGAAAACTTGGGAAGGTTTTGGCTATTCTGCAGCCAGTCACCTTTTGTCTCAGTGAATTAGTACCCCAGAATGTGCTGCACGCACTATTTGGACAAACAGCCGTTCAGGTGGCAGAGCTATGGTAACTAGCCACTGGTAGCAAATGCAAGAAGAGTTCCAAGAAATGCACACTTCCCAGATTTGCTGTGCTGAGAAAAAACAAAACAAACAGACAAAAAACAACCAAAAAATGTAATCAAATTTAAATTACTTCTTGCCTATAAAAGTTTCAAATAATGTTTCATTTAGGAAATGGGCAGTGCCTTGAAAGCAAGAATGCTGCATTGTAAAAACCAAGCATTCAGAGTAGTGCTGAGGGTTCCATCCCTTAAACTTGGGGATTTAAGTTTTTTCCTTAACATTCTTTAAACTGGAGTTTTCATTCCTTAATTTTAAGCCTTCACAAATCCAGGTCCCTAATCTTTCTACAGTTCTGCTTATCACACTACAGGGTTCTGATTTCACACTCTTTAAGGCTGCATGTGCCCCAGTGGAATACTTGGAGAAATATTTAAAATGTAAACAATCACTTCTTGCAGAACAAAAATACAAGTAAACCAAAAGAATGAATAAACACAGGGAGTACACAGGATACAGGAGTGACATAAACTACACCCAGTAGCCCTACCTCTTCTTTCTGAAAGAATCCAGAAGGAAATTTGTTCACTTCCTTTTGGGAAATGTGTATGCTTCTGTGGACCAGATGAACAGCACACAAGCACCAAACTGGGCAGCAAACTCACCCAGATGCACCTTCTCACTGCTTAAATTCTACCTGTTCTAATCCACATGAGATTCCCCATGAATTTATATAACCCATTAATCCAGCAGTTAACTAACCCAAAGCAAAAAGAGTAGGTTCTACAGCTAACGGAAGAGTGTGGCCAGCAGCAGAGGAAGTACGTAGTCGTATACTCTCACACTCAGTCAGTTGTTACAGCTGTCCATAAACCTGCTTCATCTAATTTCCTGAGGCAACTCTGGAGAAAAATCTGGACAGTACTATTGCAGTCTGCTGGTTATAAGAGGATTCCTTTCACTACTATTATTTGGCCCAGATGCAAATGATAAGCAAATTTTCTCTATCCCACAGTGGAATAAGAATCCTGAAAAAAAGCACTTTGGGCAGCAAGAAGGAAAAAATAAATTTCCACCACCTGGAGAAATCTGAGGACTGGCCATTGTAATGCCAGAAACCAGAAACTGGGTGCATTTTGAGGCCCCTCTACTCAGTAAAGAGAAGTTCATGCTATAGGTAACGCTCAGCTGCCAGCATTTGTAGATGCCAACATGGGATTTTCCTGAGAGAAGCACCATTGGTCAAAGTTGAATGTGGGTTTTCTTTTTCTCCACCTTTGTAACATCAGTTGCAGACTTGCAAGCCTGTTGCAGAAAAGTAACTTGCAAATTTGCTGCCACCCGACACAGCCGAGGTAGTCCAATGGCTCATGACAGCCAAGGTCCAGTCCTTAACAGTAAAAGATAAGGAAGCAAGTTATGGGGTGTTAAGGCAGCACTGAGGACCAGAGTACTACAACAGTATATATTAATTGTCCAGTCCAAAGTGCTTCCTTTGCAAGGAAACCTTTTGTACTGCAAATGGCTGATTTTGGACTACTGCTACAGAGAACTATAATATCATTAAAAATGCATAGCCCTGGGCAAACCTATACAGAGTGTCATACTAGCTTTTATGAACATGTTGAGTACCTGACATTACTTGACAATTAACTTGAAATTTAAAAAATAAAGTCTGGTGTAGACAAACTCCTTGGGGCTTTGTACTTTTTATATCAAGACATCGTATTTTTTCAGCAAAGATAGCAATCACCATGACATAAAACCTAACACAATGCAGTGGCAATATTACCACACAGAGATAGTTATGGTGTGAAACAAAAATCACCTATGCTTCACATCTACTGAAAGGAGGAAAAAATATTTTACCTGTACCTCAGGCACTTCTGCGGTACTGAATCTGCAGAGATCCTGCACTACGTGTTATTTGAGCCGGGAAGATCCTTCAACAGCCTACTGTGCTAAAGGATCAGAAAGATGGCCATTTCAGCAATGACCTGCTTAAATAATTTTGAAACAAGCAGCTTACTCATCTGTCTCCTCCTAATTACATTTTAATCAAACAAAATCCTCATGCTTTAATTTTTTTGAAGCTTTCACAGATTTTTCAGATTCTGCTGGAATAAATTGAGAGCTTATTACTGTATCACAAAACCTAGGTTCTTCATGCTAAAAAATATTCAAGAACAAGGTAGCATGTTGTGAACAAAACAGTATATCTAAGCAGGAAATTTTAGCTTAAATAGCAGAAGGCTTTTACTTACTTCTTACACCAAAATCAGATGGAGTTTTAATGATCTTGAATTTTGCTGGTATTACCAAAGCCAATAGTATTCTATAAAAATAGTATGTTTTTTAATGCCTTCTTACATCCAAATATAGTACAGCATATCTTCTTTCTGGGAAACCTGCAAAGGAGCCCTTGAACACAAAAACAGTTATTGTGCTTGCAGTTAGGGACCGCTCAGCAACAAAGTGGATACAGAATTTTCTGGGAGACATCAGAACACTGTGGAGAGAATAGATCGCACTTCTGATATTTCAAAGTGACTAAGCAAGAAGCCTGAGCCATAGAAGGACAATTAAATAAGTAGGTAGCTAACATACACTTCTGGTTGAGCCACTAAGAGAAGAGAGCTAGGTCAGACAAACTGTATAAAGGTGGCAGCAAGGCACTGTTCAGAAGTTACTTCATGCAGCAAATAAGGTATGGATTTGAGCTTGAAAGGTTTGTCTTCAAAAAAACAAAAACAAAAACAAAAACAACTTTAGGGTATGTGCAATAAGCATGAGGTTCTAATGCTGAAATCTATTCAAAGGGCATTTGGAAACATCTGATGTTCATATGTCAGCTGTCAGCAAGGCTCTGAAGCTTTGATCCTGCACTTTTATCTTTACCTGTTCTTCACGGAGTTTTTAAGAGCACTCAGTTTCCTAGTATACTATTCCCTGACTTCTTTCTTTCACTGCGTAGCTGACACATGCCCTTGGATTGAACCGTTTTCTATTAGTGGCTGAATAGGGTTTTGGGGATTTTTTTTTTGCACAAAAGTACTGCCTCTTACATGTGTTCATTGGTATGCAGACTACCCAAGCCTCATATATCCTCCTTGGGCTTTTTCCCCAACGCCCCTCCCCCCCCTTTTTTTTAATCCCATTTTGGACTGTGTCACATTTCAGCTAACACAGGTATTGCAAATTTGCTTCAGAATCATTAACAAATGTATGAAGCCAAATTCTCCATGATTTATCATCACTAAAACCAAGGTGCAAATAATTGAAATTGTATATAACTAGCTGAATTCCCATTGTTGCCAAATACTTGGGGCATTGTTTATTTGTTAATCTACATGTCTAATTAGATTCTCTAACCTCTATCCCCCCTGGGTTATTGGGAAATCGTTAGTTATATAGCTAAACTCTGCCATCATTACCAATATATTTAGAGTATGATATTCCACTTTTTACAGTAAGTGATACATCAGACCTAAAACCTGCCTTATGAATTTTCATTCCCTTTCCTAAAGTACAGATAAGGAAACAGATTCATTGGGCTTTTTTCAAGTCTTAGAACAATTAGAAAGAGTCAACTGAATGCTTTGGATTCTAGGGGAGGAAATTGTAAAAGTCTTGTGCATTCTTTGTTCATTTTACACATGCAGGGTTTTTTCCTGTTCCTGTATTTAAACAGGAACACTTTTTTTTGTGATATCGAACATATTCATAATGCTGCATCATATCAACATTTTTTTTCATATAGAACAGAAGCTGGTTTGATATTTTATTTGTTCTTTATGCAGCATTTGTTATCATTTTCTCACCCTAATCAGCAACAGAAATACCACTATTATATTACATAAGCTATAAAACAGTAATTCACAGTTTCCAAAGATTAAATTTTTTTTACTAA
Source organism: Ara ararauna (assembly GCA_028858755.1). Lineage (NCBI taxonomy): Eukaryota > Metazoa > Chordata > Aves > Psittaciformes > Psittacidae > Ara > Ara ararauna. The sequence goes on along the minus strand of CM054381.1, from coordinate 34,006,550 downwards.
TTTTTTAAACAATTACTGTTAGCACACACTGTCTGACTTGTCCAAGTCCAGAAACTGCAGCTACCACCATTGGAAGAAGACAATCCTGGCCTAATTTTAGCAAGCCTGCAACAGACTTGACACTAAAGTGTGCTTGGATTATTTACATAAAACTTTCTAAAAAAATACCAAACAAACCCAAAACCAAAACACCAAAAGGCTCTCCAGCCTTCCTTCTCAGTCTTCTGCTAATAACTTTCCAGATCTCACTTCTTGTAAAGGGCATTCTGTCCCTGTGAGAAGAATTACAGATGCAGTAACTAATTATTGTGACAGCAGGAAGATCAGCTGCAGAAAAAGAAAAACTGGGTGCTGTACATTTTACTGCTCAGACCTGAAACCTGGCACTTCAGAGAAATAAAATGGGTTCCACAGTTGTATAATCACTAACACATTAGTATGTTCAACTTCAGTAAATGCAAACTTGGTACACATATCCACCTAGCTGGTATTGTGTGGTGTGGTTTGGTTTGTGAACAACTCCCCTGTCTATTTCACATACTATTGTGAAAAAATAAAGAGTCCAATGTATGTCCTAATGACAGGGCAAAAGTCTGTATAAAGCCTAAATTATTGCCATCCCTTGATAAATAAGATCTCTGGATTAACAGTCTGCTCTTAGTATTGTGAATAGTTTATTTTTACATGTTTAAAGTATCCCCTTTTTATGACAGGAAAGTAAGACAAGTTTCTAAAAATAGATGGAGGAGATGTGATTGAAAGTTCTGGCAGGCGAGCCTGAAGTCCAAGTGAAAAAAAAAATAAAAGATTTTGCTGAAGGATATGCAACTAATCATGTTTGCCACTACAGTAAAAGCAGAGAGCCTTCACCAATAACAGAAGTGACTCCACAATCATCCTAGGAAGTATTCAAGGGTTTAATGGTGTCAAGAAGTTATGGAGACTGTAATGAGAAACTCATCTGATTGTAAATGAAAGACATTTGATTTAACTACTCCATCTACTGGCAAATAATTATGGCTAGTGTGCAGAGATATGGGTGTTTCTTGTATGAAGCTCTGCCTACAGAAAAGACTCAGGCATGTTTCTGCTCTTTGAAAAAGTAGCAAACGCATTGTCATTAGCATCATTCCTTTCCACAGTTTTGGTACACTATGGTTTATACCCACGATAATGGTGTTCCATTTACATGACACAGTTCCAAGCTGAATTTTACCTGAAGGACGTGGAGATTCTTTTCAGTATAGTTCATAAACATGTGAGCTTTGACCTATCACAACCGACTTTTACTTGTAGTCCCTCCTGTTGATACTTCCTTTGATTGCCTGGGAACATGTCGAGCCCTATGGCACAAAGCTCCACCTAAATACTTTTCAGCACCCCCCTGCAGGACTGTGTTTAGCCAGAATGGCTTTGCAAAGTACAGGTTTTATTTTTACTTCCCTTTCAGGCAGTACCTAGTAGCAGAGCTCTGAGAGAACATGAACCAAGGACCCAAGACCTATAAGACAAAATCTGAACACAGTAACTGGAAACATGACTGCCTGCCTTTCTTTCAAATTACAGCTTACTGATATTTTACTTTCCACAAGATGTGAGGCCATCTCTGGCATTATCATCTTTATCACCCTGAACATCAGGGCATTCTTAATTTTGCATCTAGCGCTTGCAATCTGATAATCTTTCTGCTGGGCTTCTGCATTTTAACATAGTGACTACTATAATGCAAATCAGTTTACAGTGTCATATGAAATTAGTAAAGTTACCTATTTAATCTTTTTTGCTTTTATTTCTGAGTCCTTCATGATACTACGAAGTTGTCTAATACTCATTCCACACAACAAAACTGGTAATTTCCTTTACCCCCATGAAGGAATAAAATTCACAAACTAGACCAAACCCTCTTCCACAACTCTGGCTAGCCTCCCGGGACAATGTTGCCTGAGTGCAGAGAGCACAAAATGTGCTGTTATAGTCCTCTCAGCAGTTCCAGAAGAGTGTTCTTAGAGCTAGAGCAGAAGGCGTGGGAGGAGAGAGGAAGTGATAGCTGAAACACCCTAAGCCGTGTAGACCATTGGTTGCAAAGCAATCCATAGCCCACCACAAGACAACTGCTGGAAATGTGGAACAGCTAGTAAAATGTGCTCCTACTACTTCTGGGAATGCTTCAGCCTTCACAGAAGCATAGCATCCAAGTATAAACAAAAATAATGGAATTAGCTTTTATCTTCAGTACCATTTCTGCAGACAGTACTGGAGATGCAGCTTAGAACACAGAATTAGACCTTGTAAAATCAAAATACACTTCTATATCCACACATCACCATCTACCCCATTTCTTATAGATTTGGTCCATGAAACCAAAGTTTCTAGCCAAAGCGCTTTTTATTTCTTTTTCATCTCTTTCACTGTCCACCCAGAATTACAGTTTTCCCTAATGTTATTTACTGTGGATAAATAGGTCCTTGATAAGACTGCTGCAATTTGGAACATACTCTTACCTTCAAGAGGGCAGTAGTGACAATTTAGAGCAAGACACACCAAATCAGTTACGTATCTTATTTCACAGCTGTCCTCAACACAGATGAAAGACATTGGTATATAAGATTTAGCCAGTCCTAAGGGCAGGCACAGTAGTCTGACTCCCTAAATAACTCAGCTGGATGCTGCCACAGATGGAAATAAAGTTTAAAACAAACAAACAAACAAATAAAACCAAAAAACCAAAACACCAACTTCTCATTTTGACGTTTTTGCATAGCTTTGAGATACATACAGACAGGGAAGGTGGTGAAGCTCTCCCACTCCTCCCTTCACAGTGTACACAGCAGTGAGCTGTACGTTTATGTGGAAGCTTTGGCCCTGCACCTGGAGTCTGCTTAGAGCATTACACTCAGGTGCCAAGTTCAACGTTTAAACAAAACACTGATCTTTTGTTTTAGCAAACGCTATTCAACAGGATAAAAAAAAACATGCTGATTTTCAGTGAAGATTTAAATAGCAGCATAGGTTCCCACTGTTTACTCTTTTGGAGTAGATTTTCACGCTGGAATACATGCAGCTCAGACTCTGACCTTAGGAGCATCTCTCATGAATTCAGGAGGGATCTCTGAAATTTTTGTGTTTAAACAACAAAGCCAGAAATCCAGCCAATATTTGGGGTGTTTCCCACTGCTGTAAGACTACAAGTGAAAGCCTGTTCTACTGAAATTAACAGAGTCTTTTAACATGAGTAGGACATGGATTACACTGAGTTTCACTGAATTGTGCCTATCTGTAGGCTCAGTGGTTATAAATATTAACTTCAAAAAGAGTGCACTCAGATCCTCTAAGTTAGGTACAGAGGAGAAAGACACCTAATTCACTTTGGCATTTCAAGAAATATCATCTGTTGTTCTCATACCAGGGTACATTATAGACAATTTTTCCCTACGACTTTTTTAAAAGAACAAATCACACACTTCACCTCTCTGGTAATACATCAAATTTTAAGTGAAATTACAGAAACTGCTCAACCAAAGCAGTGGCATTGTTAAATGAATCAGATGAGAATTCATGGTTCTACATTTTTCCTAAATATGTTCAAGCAAAATCTAGAAATACCCTTAAGCCAGATTTGAACATAGGTTCAATTGGATGAAGAATGCACAGGGCCTGGACACGTTTCTCTGTAAGATGCCAGAGGACGTCCCTGGTCTCCAAGTCTGGACATGATCAATTGTTTCTGCAACTTTCCCTTTGACATTTTGTAATTTCAGGCTGATTCTTCGATCAGATTCAACACCTTTTCAGTAGTCTTCTCTTCCTGTGGTGGCCTCCAAAATGAATGCCATTTAAAGCTACATTGTTTCAGCTCGCCAAATACCTCCAAACAGTGGAAGTAACCGTCCACAAATATCGTTGTTAACTAATTGGTAGAAGTGGGGGAAAAGAAGAGGAAGAAGGATCTTGTTGAGATTTCTATCAGACCCAGGAGTACATCTCCTTTTCAGCCTTTATTTGCTTTGTCAATAGATCAGTGTCTAAAACATGCAAGTCTATAGCTCCCAACTAGGGAAAAAACTGCTACAAGGTAATATTTCAAAAAAGCATCTTCAGGAATTTATTTTTTTATCAGGAAATCCATACGGATTACTGGCAATCCTCTGCATTTGTGCATTTTCTGTTTCTAGTTAGCTTGTTGAACAGCATAGAGAACTTCAGCTCCAAGAAAGGACTTTTTTATAAAAGTCAATAGCAACAGTTAAACTGTTAAACACACATTGTGCATACCTCTTTCATGATTTAAAATGAATTACTATTAACTGTTGACACACAGTTGTCAGCTATTAACTGTATTTGAAGAACAAGATCACATGTGAAAGAAATAAAATCTTCTTAAAAGATTCCACTGAATTCTGCATTGGTTGTACAGTCTCCTTGCTCTTTTACCAAAGTACAGTTGGAACAACACTATACCCTTGATACCTTTTGGTCAATCTGCCTTTATGTCAGGCCTGGGCTCTTACCTGTGTCAGTCAAAATGTGACAAACACAGGAACAAAGACTGCAAGAAGTGTGAAGGCAAGAGGTCTGTGTGCACTCATAGAGCACTAACCACAATTACATCATCTGTTATGCATCTTATTAGTAACAGACAGTTTAATCTTGAAAAGCTTTAAAAAATACTGTGTTTTTTTCCCTATGTTATTGCCATGCACATGGCAAAAGAAACACTAGCAGTATACTTCCATTTGGTTTATCACTTATCTGACTGTTATTCTGATGCTCAGAGGCAGATAACCCTTTGAAGTTCCAATTTCACTGTGAGTCAAGAAAAAAAGCAGAATTCTAAAGGAAATAAAATTATTCAGAATGAATAAAACACATTCTTAGATATGTTTGATGCCTTCTACTTTTTCACCTCTCAAAAGTTTAGGTGTACACAGAGCTCTACAGGAGGTGCTGTGAATTTCAGCTAGCAAAAAACTACTTCTGGAGGCCAGAAACAACTGCTTCAGTTAGCTATGCTGCCCTCCCACATCACACAAGCTATAGTTTTCACCCAGTATTTTCTACATCATGATCAAACAAAGTTGAGCAGCATTTCTTTCAGAAAGACAGTCAAGCTTTAAGGAATTCAATAGCATGCACTACAGGGAAAGAAAGAGTTGGGGAAGTGAGAGGGGAAAGAGGGCACAAAATCAAAACAGAGCTGTTACAAACCCCAGAACATGTAGTTCATTCCAGTACCCCCAGGCAGCATTTACTGTTACCTGAGCAGCTCCGGGCTTATGCTTATCTAGCAGATCTTAAATTCCCTGTAGAATGGTATTTCCACAATCTCTGCTTTTTACTTTAGAAGACACATAGATGGGGTCTGAAAAAACAGCTGAACATGATCTATCTGCATCAACAGCATCCAAATTCATTCCTGAAGTTCTGAACAGAACATGTCCTTAACTGAAAATGTTAAGGGCTTGGGAGCTAAGTCTTCTGGTTTTAATTATCCAGACATCTTTAACAAATTTAATTGATGACATTTCTTAAAGAACTGAGAGACTGAAGGTAGATTGGACAAACTGCATTTTTTTCCCCTCCACATCGCACAAAACTCTGGTAAGTTATTTATAGTTGCAATTTAAGATTAATTAGCATCTGAAAATTAGAGTCTGGACAAACTAGGTGTCTCATACGGCAGTTCAAAGCCATCAGGAGCTGAAATATCATCACTGCACACTGAAATCCTGAAGTAATACAATGATACTGGAAATATACTCTATAAAAATAAAAAAAGAAACAAATCCAAACAAACATACTGTGAATTATTCAAATTTGTCCTGATATGCTTCATGCTATATTACACATTTTTATCCCAGAAAGTAGATAACACTTAGTGGGGAGAAAACAGGTAGAATTCTGAATGTCTGGGTTCAAGTCCTGGGGCCATTGTTGGCCTGCAGAACCATCTCAGATATGCCTCATAACCATATCTTGTTTCCTCGTTGGCGATAGTAATGCTTCAAAAAGCAGAACTTTCCAAACAGAGAGGAAAAGAAAATACAGCAGTTGTTCTGCCTTGAAAACAAATTTTTTTCTTCCTGCCACTCTAGCAGACTCTAAACACACCTCCCCCTTTTCCCAGATAATGGCTTTATCTATGAATCGCATCACTCAAACACTCAGATTCTTCCTTTTTTTTTTACTTCACGGCAGCCCCAGACAAGCAGGAACGTTACAGCTTTCAAAAGGAATGTTTGTATTTTAAGCTCAGCTGTACGCTACAGTCTTTCTAGGTCAGATCACTTAGAACAGGGAGTGTGTGTGGAGGGGGAACAGCAAAAATTTTTATCTGTCAGTTGGAACTGAAAGAAACAGCAAGAAAAGAGGCAGCTTAGCTATTGGTTTTGAAGTGGTGGCATTTGTCTATGAGCACAGAGCCTACAAAAGGTGACAGGTTCTAAAATAATGGTACCATAGGAGGCAGTGAAATGTAAAACATATGTCACACTTTTCCCTGCTCACAGAGAGGTTTAAAATATTTATAATGCTGCACCTTTCACTGAAAGCTTTCTGCAGTTTTCCCAGGTTCATGGGTAGGTGAATCACATCCTTAGAACTACACTGCAATTCTTACGTAGATTTGTTCCTCTGCATAAACCAAAAGGAGCAAATTTTAGGGTGCAAAGGCATGGATGGCTATGAAGCAGCCCTCAAATAGTGTTTTCCGAGTATGCATTCCTCGATGTACAACATTTGCTTCTGCAACAGGATTTAAGAAAAAAACAAAAAACCCTACTCTTTCATTTATGACACAGGCTGAGGCATTGATATTGTTACTCTCCTGTGCAAGAACACCACAAAGTGTAATCTAGGGCTTTGAATTAGGTAAAAGTGCATGTTTGTATGTGTGCATGCATAGGAGGGGCAAGGACGAAAAGATATGCTTTGTTCTGTTTCTTCTTCAATGCTCTTTAGTATACATTTTAATATCATTGGAATTTTTTTCTTTGTGAGTAAAACTAAAAGGAAAATAATTCTTTTTTCATCTAAGGAATTAGATGGTCTCAGAACTATCTGCTCACAAGAGATTTGCACTGTGGACAAAGCTGCAAGAAACTAAGGGTAGTATTCAAAAAGGTGCAGATTTCCAAATTAAAAAGTTGTTCAGAAGCTGATGTGATAGAATTTAAGTGTTGAAGGTAAACAGGGAGTCAGTGAAACAGAGGCAGGTAGGATGTACATACAGACTTTCATAGGAACACATGAAAAAGATCCTTTTGAAATGAAATTAAGCAAACCCAGTCAAATGTATTCATCCTGCTGAAGACCTGTCTGAAACCAATGTTTCAGACACACCAAGACTTCAACTTTCAGAAAAAAGATTTTCAAACTAAAGGCATGTTTCTGGCATCTCTCACTTGTAGCAGAGGCCTTGTTTGACCTGGATGTAGAAGGTCATATATATATATGATGCCACAGAGAACTGCTACAACACGTGAGAGTCAGCATCGTGCCTTCCAGCCACTGGAGGTACAGTCTCATTTCTCAGCATCTCCACATCACAGGAGAGAACATCTGGCTGCAAAGGACAGTCACACTGTCCACACACATCAGGTTTCATCTGTTGGTACCATAAGACAGACTTTCAGCTAACCCATGGAAACTAAATTTTGGTGTAAGATACAAACCCTCCACCTTCATCAGTGATTTGGAGGATCATTTCATTGAGAACAAAGCACAAAGCAATGTTCTGTGATTCCTTCCTAGTTCTCCTTTGCCTTCTGTTAGTAACAAGGGAATTAGTAACAATTGTACAGGTTGCTTCAGAGTAGCACAAAGCACCTGTAGATGTTATTCATGTAGTTAGAACTGCAGTATTAACGTTACGATCAGATTTATGGCAGAGATGAAACTCCCAATTAATTTAAAAGAAATTTTAGCTGAGTAAATCACATCACATTTTGTATGTATTTGCAGCTCTGTAGATGGCACACTACTTCATCAACAGACTAGAGAGAACAGCTGAAGTAGAGCTTTCTGCTGCCATAATGCTCCAGCAGATGACCTGGCCATGTCACCCCCTTCTTACAAAGTGAGGTAACACCACTTCAGTTCCTAGCCAGCAAGTTTCAGCTATAGGCAGATTTTTCTTTTCACTTTCTTCCTGTCTGCAGTCAGAGGAAGAAATTGTACTTTCAGGATCTGAGATGCCAAGGAAACAGTCAAAGTAAGAATAAAAAGATGAAACCAAAGTGTGTCCCAGCATCTGGATTTGGGAACACTGTACAAACAGGAGCAAGGGAAAAGGTCAAGGAAAATCTGGGTGAAAAGTAAATTGGATTATACACATTAGACTCAGAGGTACATGACCAATATTAACATAGATGTTAAAAGTACATTGCACCTTCCTGTCTGAAAGATATTACAAAGGAGACCTGAGCAATTCTTCTGTAATTCTCTGTTACCAGCTAGTGTCACAGGGGTTAACTCATCACGTTTCATAAACAAATGCAGGATTTCAATGTAATGAAAGGTGCATATAAAAAATAATAATTTCAAAAAGAAAATGCATAATAAGGCATAAAATTATGAACCCAGTGTCTTGGTGTAGGCTTCCATGTATGATGAACACAGAGAAATTATGCACTTCCCCTGACAGAGCAAATACCTTGCAACAGACCAGTAATTATGTACAATTTAATTTCTCATCTGTTTGCAGTTGTTAGCCTGTAAAAAAAAAGGGTAATAGCTTCCTCTTAAAATGTTCTTGATTTAAAAAAGGAAAAGAAATAGTGTTATTGCTGTTGCTTCTTTGCACAAGAGAAAATAGAGGGAAAAAGTTATGCAACTTTAAAATACATTTTAAGCTTATCCGTTGCATGAGAATAATTCAGTACTGTTCTTGTCTGTAAATTTCCAGTGTGTACATGTTTTGGGCCACAGACTGAAGCCTCACATTGCACATACTTTTTTGCAAAATCCTGACTATTGAAACAAGCATGCAAACTTGGGCACCAAGTATATAGGACACCACCTGACACACATTTAAAGATGTAAGAAATAATCACTGACTTTTCTTCGTCTGTTAACGTTTCACTTCTGCCTAGATTCTTAACAGGCTGGAAGTTAGAAAAAGAATTTCAATAAAATTCATAAATCCTACTAAATCCAGTGATAAGACTCTTCCTAACTTCCATAGAAAACTATTCTTCATAATAATTTTTACCTTTTAATCATAACATTTTTATGCACCGCTTTTTCCCGGGCTCTGACATCTGCAGATTTATTGAAATATCACCAGAAAATTATATTGAAAGATGAGCTGGGACAGACTCAGTTGAGTATTTCACACAGTCAAGATTTCACATGATTTTTTATCCCAGTGCAACACTTCAATTTACATTAAACTTAGACAAGCATCTAAAATCCTAGGTATTAGTACCAAGCTCATGGAAATCTGCTATCTTATGTGATGCTAAACATCTTCAGAGAGCAACTGCCAACTCCATACTCTAACATAGGCTATCAGAAGCCTCTAGGTTTCTAATGAAATACAAAACAAACACTTTTCCCTGTTTTCTCATCCATCCCAATATGCTCCTCAGTTTTAAAGCTCTTTCACATATCACTCATGTGGACACCCATTTCCTTGTAAGTTAGAGATTGCTTCGCCAAGAATCAAGTACGTGAAGATCTTTCTAAATGGCTGGTCCTCTAATAATATTTACTAAACCACTTCCTTCTCTCTACAGTGAATTACTTCTCTTGCATGTTAGCAATTTGGACAGCAGGGTATGCAAATGAATTTTTATAGACAATTAGCTGAGTGGATATTCAGCAGAAGTGGGTCATACTGCACTTGTTCACAGATGATTCAATAGAAGGGATTTCAGCACATGCACTTCTCTAAATACATAACATTTTTAAAAAGAAACGAAAGTGAAAATAGAAATATTTTTAAAGATTTAGGAAAGGTTACAGAATATATGCTTTTTGTGTAGGTAGATAATAGGTAGACAAAGCATTTCACATATGCAGGAAATGCACTTTACTGTGTATCAGTAAACAAAAATGCTTGCTTTTAGAGACACTCATCAAGCAGGAGACAGCGTAACTGCTGCAGATACAGACTTACACTGTATTATGTTTGCCAATGAAGTGTGACAAAAATTATCAATTTATCTATAGACACACTTACTACAGTTACAAATACTACTTATTTTATGATAGCACCACACCTAAGGATGCACCCATGGGCACAGTCTTGGCTCTGCAGCTTGAAAGGCAGTTAATGCATCCAGTGCCATGTCCTACTGCAGCAGGACTGCATCACAAACCAAGCTATTTGAAGTCCAACAAAAAGAGTCATTACAGATTCATTACTAACTCAAAAGCAGGGCTATTCAGTTTCCTAGGATAGCTAAACATGTGGATAAAACATGCTGCAGAGTCCAGCAACATCAGAGACATACTAGGAGACAAAAAACAAACAATCAAGATACTAAATCCTTCTGGAATTATTACCAGTCTTTAGAACCACCAATGGAAAGTGAAGGACTTTGCAACACATTGGAGTCCAATCTCATTAGTAAGTCATTACTTTTCTCCACAATCATGATTATATCAGTGGCATTAAAAGATGGAAAAATCTTTCTGTAGCATTTGTTGGGGAAACAGTAAAAGTATTACTATTCTCCTAGCAACAAGTAGCTAACATAAAATTATCATACACTGAACAAAATTCATGTCCAGATCATGGGAAACACCCATAAGCTTTAGCCTAACTGTGCCCTCAGAGTATTACAGTACCCACTGCTAATGTTTATTCAGCAGTTTTCCCATTTCAAAGCTCAAACTGTTTTGAAGACTGCAGAACAGATGCTATAGATACAAATGAATTATGTTATTATATTTTCTATTAACACTGCAAACCAAAACATGCAGCTGACCCAATTCCCTATAATAAACATGATAAATAAAATGCATTTCAGATAGCAAATAATTTCTTGTCCTAACAGATACACCTCTAACAGTAGCTTGATACAAAGAAAGAAAGGTTGGAACAATTTACTTGCTTTATATTTGTGTACACTCCCTAATGCAACAGTATCCTCTTCCATGGTGCTGGCTGTCAATATTTTGATTTAATTATCAAAAAGTATTCAAAAATTAAAAAAAAAAAAAAAAAAAAAAAAGAAAAAGTATAGATATATGAAATGCTGTCACAGAATATCACACAAGTAGTGAACATGTTCATAGATCTCAGATTTTGTCCAGTATGAATCAAAAAGTTGGCCCAACAATTTAAGTAAATAATCAGCAATTCATTTAGCTATCTAAACTCACTTCCATAAAGTCCTTGATCATTATGTTTAGTTATTTGTTCACCATACCTTTCCTGGTTAAAGGGCATTGCTACATAGCATCCTGTACAGAGTTTTAGCCCAGATAATCTCAGATGAACTTTCTGTTGTAGAGTGACACATTATCGTTAAGTACATGCAGCATGGGACTGAGCACTCCCCAGTCAGACATTATAAAGTTACAACTCCATTGTTCAATGTTTCAGTGTTCTTACACTGAAACCCATCATAATTTCACCCTTTCCAGCATAACTTTTAAAAGACAAAAGCAGGGGGGAGGTATGCCTTCCAGCTCAGCAATTTCAATTCCAGGACAGCACGACAGAGCCTTACGGCTGAATGCAGTCAGAGCAAAATATTTAAGAATCTATAAACCAGTGATTTAACAAACCACTAACTAAAAGGAGGCATCTGATCATATAAAATTGCCGAGCAGATGCCAAGAATGTTATTATGGTTCCTAATCATTTACTGCCTACACTTCACTCCAAAACCCATTACTCCTTTTGTATGCTCTCCTAGAAGCTCTAAGGTCTAGCCAGCACGAAGCCTGGGAAAAAATCTAGGGAAGGAGGCAGAGGGGGGAAAAAAACTAAATCAAAACACAAAAAGCCACCACACCCAACTCATCATCTCCCTCCAGTACTTCTTATTTCTACCATTCAAAAAACAAGATATTTTAGCAACTTAAAGAATGAACAACTAAATCAGAAAGGACTGGCTTGAGAAAGCAGGAATTAATTAAGCTGAGTTTGTCAGTGAAGTTTAAAAAGGGAAGTCAGGGAATTCACAAAAAAGAACAGGTTTACAATCCCTTATAGACTTTGACTACTGAACTTATTAACAATGCTTAAAATTCACCAGCCACTCATTTACACAAATGTTAGCAGAACATGGATAAGAATCTAAAATTGAAATAAAATCAGCTTTCAGTGAAGCATCAATCAATAATCACCTCTAATTGTTTCAAATATTACACTCTAAATTGTTTTAGACATGGCTAAGATGCAGCAAGGCTGACAGTTTGCAAAACAAATTTTCAACGTATGCATTAGGCCTGGAAGCTGTGATTTGCAGTATAAAATAAACATGTAGGCAGAAAGAGTTCAATCAGACACCATTTCATAATTTACAGCATTTTTCTGCATTTTTTGTCATGGCATGTATCCTGTATAGGACCTTGCCTAATAACATACATAGTATAACATTATAAAGTTGCTATTTGGAATTGTATGTTGGTGCCCTATTTACATGTACTTGATAAACAAAACCACACATAGTAAACCACCATCAGTACAAAGCAATGAATCATACAAAATTACCTCATGAGTTCCATACTAATGTCCAGGCAACTCCCTGAAACTCAAAAGAGACACAGCCCCAAATAGTGAGCTTCAGTCATGTTCCATATGGAATTTCACAGCACAGTTCTTCACTTGCTGGCTTCCTCTGTTCAACTTTTGTTCTACTGGTTCTCATCAACTATTTATTTTATGCCATGCAGTAGTCTCCTACTTCCATTTGCATTTTAAGAATTCCACATTAGGGCAAGGGTTGCAGAATCTGCTCATGGTGCATTTAATTCAAAGATAGGGCTGTCCTTCCCTGATTTTGTGAAACTGTACTTCAAATAGCCTGCTATTTAAGGGTGAACACAGTATGTTACACCCCATGGGGAAGTGCTTGTCTGCAGTCATGTTCTCATTCTCTTAAGAAGAATAAGTCCTTCATGGACAGCTCTTTCCTAAGTAGTCATTTGAGCTTAATTTTCCAAAGGCATTGACTAAAATTCTGCTTGAATTGGGGGTATTCCATTTACTGCATGTAAACCAATATCATAGGATGTTGCATATCTTCTCTTAGAAAACATCTACCTGATTCATTCTAACAATGTCCCTGGACAGTTATTGGTTGGTGCTATAATATACACTGACTGTAATTCATCTTACATCGAACACATTTGGAAGAAAGGCACGTGTTATTTGCAGCTTAATCTTGACTCATCTCACTATGAGTTCTACCTATTGAAGCCCTTCAGACTTCATCTGGGCAGCTAAATAACAAAGAACTCTTACAATTAGATGTAAAGTGCCAACTAGTATTTTTAAACACTGTCCCTCATCGTCCCAAATATAGACACAGAGGAATGTCCTCCTTTGAGTTCTATTTCTTTACTCAGAATGAATGAAACATAATACTAAGTTAAAGAGAATAAACAGAAGACTTGATAAAATAATTTCTGACTTGTATGATGCACAGAATCAACTCACCATTGCTTAAAAGCCATCATGTCAAGGAATGGAAACAAATTTTACGTAAAAACATTTCATGATCTTACAGACAGTAATATCTGATAGAAAATAAAGAGATTTAATACAAGCTGGGCAGGATTATTCAGATCTCAAAGACAAAGGTCAGAAAGAAATTTCCTCTGTATTATTAGATGCTTTAAAGCAGTGCAAGATTATGGCAGGGAAGGGAAAGGAGGGAGGAAGATTATCTCAGTTAGTGTTCACATACAAATAGGAGGACTGCAGTTCCAAAGGGCTCTGTAAAAGTATGCAGAAGTATTCGACTTTTTCATGGATAGTCTTCAATCTCCAGTGTCCTTCCAACACAAAGCACACAGGTTATAAGAAACAGCAATGCTTAGGGCACACAAGGCAGCTCGCTGCTGCTGCTCAGTGAAGATGGCATTCTGTTAGCTCAACTACGTACGTGCTTTCTTATTTAATGCTTTCCAGTTCATTCAATTCTGCTCCTGTGGTCTGCTACCGAGTGATGTTGATCTTTGTATCTTGAGTACCTGGAATGAATTCTATTGCAAATAACTTATTCTCCTGTTGCTTAATGCAAAGCCAACAAAAATGCCAGCACTTGATTTCCCACTGTTCTCAGCTGCTGTTCTAGTGAGCAATATGAGTAAACCAGCTCACTTCCCAGAGGATAAGCACACCACTTGCCAGATTTTTCTGAGGCTTCATGGATCCACTGAACCACAGATAGATGGCAAAGGAGGGGAAGCATGGGAAAAAGAAGAATGGAATAATACATATTTTACAGGTTTGTATCTTAAAAGCATTAGGAAATATCATGTCTTGAACTGACCCACTATATGAGAGGTCATGATAATTCATGCAGTCATCCCTACTTGCTTAGTTGTGTTTTGCTAAAGCACATCTTCCAATTTTGATAAAAGAATCCTTCATTATGGTACTCTGTTCAAATGGTGTCACATTATCGTTAAGAATAAGGTAAGAATGGATCTCTATAGTCAATGTAAACAAACCAGCTCTAACACAGACCTGACACAACAGAACTCAATATCTATTAGCCACTATTTCTGCAGCACCTTGAATAGGTTTCACAATCTATAATGAACTACAGGTTGCTTCTCCATTCTATTAAATACCAGTTACAGCATATTTTATCGCCAGACACATATCCAGAGGTATAGAGGAAGAACTGATAACTGCTGAACTACAGGAAACGCCACAAAAATAAATGTTACCTGCCACCCACCACATCCACTGAAATGCTACACAGTGATACCAGTCCATTTAGGGAATTTTTTTTGTAGTGTCTCCCTCCAGTGTTTATTGAATATTAGCTCCTTCAGGAATGGTATGCTACACTTAATACAAATTTGCAACATAAAGCAGTGAATGCAAATTTGTCTTAAATTAACCACTTGATGCCTGCAATTAATTTTTAAGGCCTCAATTTAAATACATGAAATAGCATGCAAAAATATTAAGATTATATGACTTGGAAAATAACTTAAAACTTTAAGTAATGAAAATGCCTCCAAAAAGTTTGCCTTCACACACAGGGATGACTTACATATAAGATAGGTTTAAATGAATCCATATATATATGTGTGTGTGTGTGTGTACAGTTACAGACTGAATCAATCCATATTGTCTCTCTAAGATTGCAAAAGTACGTTTTTACCTCAGAGTAGCGGGGTTTCCATAGCATTTATAGAGTATGCTGCTTTCATCTCCAATTTGCTCAGTGGAGCTACATACTGCCAGGTGCACAGCAGACATACCACCCAGCATCTTCACACAGTATTAAAGATGTTAGAGGTCTTACTCTGCAGTTTACTCCAGGTTTCTTGGTGTGTGATGTAAGTATTTAACAGAAATCAGGACAATGGTGAAGAACAGCAACTAAAAATTTAACTCAATTTTAGCACATGCTTAGGAGCTGCTGGTAAAATATATTATTCTGTAAAAAACAAATAGCTTCACTACTTAACCCAGCATCTGTTCATTTGTTGTTTCATGGTATAAGAACATAACTATTTACTCAAGCAAGGTCTTTGAAAGACAAAAGCTGCTGAGGATAGTCTGTTAATTGTTTAACCCTCCCAGACCACTGCACATATACTTCAGTCCTTCTCAGTCCCCAGCCAACTGTTGCACTGAATTTACATCAACATACTATTTGATCAGAAAACTACTTTATAATAATGTAACTGCATTTAAGTTTCAAAAAAAATATATATTCTTTTGCTGTTAACACAAAACAAAACAAACAAAAACAGGAAATCCAAGAGACAGATTTGATTAAAGTCAGGAAGGACAAATACAGGATCTTTGATTATTATGAAAACAACTCCACAGGCCTGTGGTGCCTTTGAATTAACAGTTTAAACCACTAGCAACCACAGACACCAATATATTGAAATGCACTGAGAGTAATCTGATTTTAGGTAAGTAAACAAGGTAAATTTTTTTGTTTGTTTGTTTGTTTCAGGAAAATGTTTTCTGTGTGCAAAGAATGAATTTAATCTTAATATGAATAAAATTAAATTTGTCATTGGATCTTTTCTTAAACTGTTCATACTAATAATGAAGAACACAAGCACACACCTTTTTTAAGCACTGCCCTAATGGAATATGGAGTTCAAGCAGAAGAGGGAACGGAAACAAATGAAAGACATTTCAATTTCTTTCAAAATCTTTGAAAATGAATGAGAAAAACCTGGATACTTGGGCACTCAAGCAATTAAAAGACACAGTGATTAGGAATTATTTCTCTATTCAGCTGTGGAGGAGCTGGGCAGAGACACGCTGAAATAATAAAAAAGACCTTAGATTAAAAAGAAATCCATGCCCAAGAGAGGTTTGCAAACAGATTGTTAACATCACTTAGGCTTATTCAAAGTGATTGGTAAAGTCTTTTCCCATTAATCTTTCCATATCCCTGGGATTAAAAACACCCAGAGAAAAATGAGCCATCATGTAGCAGGACTAGGAGAGGGGACTGAATTCAGAGCTGCCTGGATTCACCCATCAAGTAGCAGAACCGTGAAAAACCATGTAAAGTCTCTTCCACTCCCTTAGCAGCTTCATGGTCTAAGATGAAAGATAGTTATTGCAACAGTGAGTTTACTTTTTAGTTCCTAGAATGAATCTGTTGCAAACAGCATGATGTGACTGTCTTCAAAGTCATCACACGTTACTGAGCCTTTGCTAGACTCGAAGTCCAGCAAAGCTCAGCAGGAATCTGCTGCTGCTCTCTCACCAAGTTTTCTGCCCCTGCGGTCATATGTGGCTTGTACTCTGAATTTCATATGCCCCAAAAACTGGAAATTTAAAAATTGGCAAGAGAAGTTTCAAGCATTCTGTTCATTTGAAAGGCAAGCTTATAAGAACAATACAAAGCAGTTTTCAAACTCAAATGGGAAACATCTGAACATCCTTCCTCTCCCTGTACACTCTTTTCCCCCTCCATCCTACAGCATATGGAAAAGAAATGGGAGAATTTGATCTCAACTTGAGTTCTTTTTTAACATTAATAAAGGTAGAATTGCTGCAACATGGTCTGGGAAAAAAAAATCAATGCAAATATGTGTAAATGTATAAAAACCACCTTTTGGCTGCCTTCTGCAATTTTTCTTCTTTATCTCTAACCTTTTTTAGTTTTCAACGTCTCCACATGCTTTGATTCATTTGATCCACCAGGTTGGTTCATTTGAACCATAGTAGAAGCTTGGATGACTAAAAAGCAAAGGTCTTCACACCATTTGGGGACAGTTTATGCTAAGCAGAATGTGCATGGAAGCCCTGATGGCACATCAGTTAATATGCTAAACCCTCAGACCTGAGCTCCCATTCATTTTCATAAATAAGGAAACAGTGCCTACACTAAAAGCAGCTTTTAAATTATACCTGCATGCACACACATACAAAATGCTATTCAGCTAGGCAGAGTTAAGAAGGTAAGTAGATACCCTGCATCAGCTGATGCTGCTGCAAGTTAGTATTTGCAGCACACAGCACAATATAACATGGGTCACATTAGTAGCTGACTGCAGGATGGATGGCATCAAATGTGCATCTGCAATTGTACTTCCCCTTTGCTGCTCCTGATGGCAAGGAATTCAGGATGACATTTCATGATATTAGCTCCACTTACTTAAGAACAGCCTGCAAAAGCTTTACTGTCATTTCTCTACAGAAAAAGAACGCTGCTAAATCTGAAGGACAGGAATAGACACAGGAGAACAGTGATTTGTTTCAATCAACAATTTTTTTTCTCATTCATGTGTAGGGTAGAGAACATGGGTACAATCATCCACAAGAATCAAAAACAATAACTGTTATTGAACCCGATCAGCAACTGCTTAAAAAGCACAATGAAGTTAGCTTGGGCAAATTGCCCTATATGTCTTGCACATCCTTGGGCTACTGCCTGGAGCTAACCAAAGCTCACATATAGGAATTAGTGGGAGTTTCTACTGGATACAGCCAGATGGCAAAAGTTGGAAGGCCAAGATAATTTGGCTAGAAATGAAAACTCTTTCATTTTGGAAGAATCATTCAGTATCATTCAGTATTTTCTTTCTGCCCTGACAAACCAAATGACAAGCCCTGCAGCAGAATGTGATGCACCCTAGCCGCCACTGGCTTCACAAGGAGTCTGGCAGCATTCAGGCAGCTGAAAGCTCAGAATTTAAGGACCAACCCACAGAAGGCAAGAGAAGAAGCCACTGCTACTTCAAAGGGTCATCATACCAGAGTCAAGATATGAGAAACACTGCTTCCCGTGGGAGATCCAGAAATTTTTCAGTAATACACAGCATGCTGCCAACCTCCAAGCATTCAAAGAAAACTCTAAATGAAATAACTACACATGAGTTTGGTAACAGCACATGTGCTGATTTGGATAAGGCTGGATACCAAGAGTCAGTTTTAAGTAGTTTTAAACAGACAAAAAGAGTCCAAGTTTTACAAAATGAAATCTCATTTTGATCTGCTACATACATGCAATAAGACCTTCTTGAAACCTGTTACATGATGCAACATGTGTGAAATGTATAGTGCACAAGATGCTTTTCACAAATTCCTGATGTGTAAACTAACACTAAAAGAACATAGATGTATACACCCACACATAATGTTTTCAGCATTGCCTTAGCACACATGAAGAATCTACAAAACTTGAGAGAATTGGTCCATGAGGGGCTCATCCAAACTGTGCTGTGGCTATAGCCAGTGTGCCACATGGAAAGCATAATCCCTACAAAGAAGTAAAGGTGAGCAGTTTGCAACACTGAGCAGAACCTATGCAGAGTTCACCTAAATCTGCACTGGCTAAGTCAAAATCAGGAGCTTTGTCTGTGGATCTGAACATGGGATGTATGTTAGAAATGGGCCTGAGCCACCAAGTGGCCTTGCACCCTATTAGTTCACTACACAGTTGTGTCAGAATAATCTGATTTATTTACGTATAAACTAAATCACACTGTAAAAACCAAACTACAGTAAATTATAAATTATTCTTTTTACCAGATTCTTTAAGACATATGTCCAGCTATAAATATATTCTGCTGAGATTAGTAATCAAATTGTGTCCATATTACTGCATAGTCTTGGATTTGCTTTCTCATCCTGTTTTTGTGAGATTGATTTTGTCTTTGGCCTAGCACTCATGGAAATACATTTATTTTGGTATACTCTCAAGCAACTCTACAATTGTACAATTACTTATACACATGTATTAAAATGGTAAGTAAAGGCATGTGGTTATACCTGTTTCAACGAACCAATGTTGATACAAACAAGATGAGACCAAATCTGTATATGTATACATACACATCAAGCATAGTTTTTCTCAATCTGCAATTTAATTCCCATTTTATTTCTACTTGTTTATAATTCTCTTGTTGGAAGTGCAATATTGGCCAACACTTAAAATCTTAAAGCTAAAACAATGAAGCATTTTAGTATATGAAGTGAAAAACAGCATTATTGTAAATTTATTTTGCAATTTAATCTTAACAATAAAAGTTGCAAGACCACACACTCCTTTGCTCTGCCTTTCGGGAAATCACTGGTTTATATTACCGTACTGGGCACTTACTTCATACTTGTGATGTCAGTTAAACAAGAGGCAGACACTGCAAAGTGTTAAATACAACAGCAAGCTTATTATTTTTTAATTCTCTTTGTAGGGTTAACAGTTCAATCTCTCTTCACTGTTACTGTGCTTTCTGTGCCAAGCAGCATTCCGGAGCCGAGAGAGACTTTTCAAATTAAAGAAAGCAAAAAACCCTTGCATGCCTGGAAGAATACATAGTCCAGGGACAAGGAAGAGAAACCATCTACCTTTAGAACAAATTTATTTACCGTAGGGAAAAATAGATGTAAGATCTGAAACTTCCTGCTCTAATCCACTTTGTATATCCAGAATCTATTTGAAACACAGCCTGATGTGCTACCAACTAGTCCATTTTTTCCTCTGCCTTGCTGCTCTCTGCATAAAGCCACTGCTGTTGTGCTGCACAGTGTGGATCTCCCCAGCCCTGCCTGGAAACACTGCTCCTGCTTAAAAAATTATATCCAAAGCCCTTCTTCTGCACCCATTCACTTCTCAGAAAATATACCTTGTTACTGAGCTGGATGGGCAAAACCAAGTCACTTTCAGCAGGACCTAATACTTTCCTTTATTTGGAGAAAAAAACATTTTAAACAGCATAACCTGCAAACCCAGCACTGTTTTCCAATTAAATGGCAACTTTCCCTACCAGTTCGTGGGCAGGGGTTGGAAGACAGGATGCCTGACTGGAAA
This sequence comes from Ara ararauna, assembly GCA_028858755.1. Classification (NCBI taxonomy): domain Eukaryota; kingdom Metazoa; phylum Chordata; class Aves; order Psittaciformes; family Psittacidae; genus Ara; species Ara ararauna. The sequence goes on along the minus strand of CM054381.1, from coordinate 33,986,121 downwards.
AAGGGAAAAGAAACAAACACTACGTAGAGTATAAATGTGCATACACACACAAAAATAAAAAAGAATCCTACTTCAGATATTTTCAATAGCAGCCCTGCATGGTTTTGCCTCACATTGTTAACACTGAGCCTCAGAGAAGGCTCATGCTGGACTACACTTCCATCATTTGCTTGTTTAGCTTATTCTTTTATTGTGCCTTTCTGGAGAAGACTAACTTCTAAAAGGATTACAATTATGATGCAAAATACTGTGCACTTTACCTAAACACTGTACATATGTAGCTTTATTTATCTTCACCCCCTGTTATACTTGCCCAATTAGTAACACCAGGCACACCAGTACAACAGGAATGTTTCCTATGCAGTTTCGTTTGCTAAATACCTACATGGGAGGCTCTTGGCAACAGCTGCAGTAGAGAGGTTAACATGTTAAGAATACATACAGCAGGCATTCCTAGTTAGAATGGAAGCTAATAAGAAACATTGCAGCAGCAGCACTTTACATGCTCACCACCCAAGCAAGTTTGCTTCAGTTTACCACGACAGAAAGGGATCTCTATCCACAACAGATTTTTATTTAAGAAGTTTGCTTATCAGTAATTCTAATCCACAATCTACCACTTCAGCCTCCTATTCTGGAAACACCTCTCTGTACAGTAAAATTACAGGTTGGGAAAGGTAAAAGTTAACTTTACTTAAAGTTCAGGACTAAAACAAAAAATCCTTTTTAAGGTAAGATTTAGAACTGTACATAAAGGTCTTCAGTTCTTCAAGGTATATAAAAGCACATGCCATTTGCTTAGAAACGGCTTCTCTTGGTAGGACTAGGAACAGCAAGATTAAAGATTTTTCTCCTGTTCATGTCATGTCCATGCCCTTTCTCTTTCCATATCAGCAAATGCTCGAGTTGTCCTTCCCCACTGATGAGGCAGTAGCTGGCAGGTACTGGAAATGAGAAAAGGCTTAAGAAAGTAGGAGCTGGAGGTTTCTGGAAAGAAAAGTTTCTCCATCACCTGACAGCTCCCTGGAAGAAAGCAGGCGGGGTGAAGGATGTGGGGAAGGGAGCTGTCAGCCTCATATGCAGTCTTCATATGCAGAACTACCTGCTCATTCTCCTCAGTCTAAACCTCTTGAAACTAGCATAACCTTCCCCACAGCCGCACACAGAAAAACCCTGACAGCCCCTGCTTTACCACCATTGTGCAAACCATACTAACTCTTCCAAAAATCCCCTCTCTCTCGGCTGCCACAACAACAGACTCTCTCTCTATAATTCCTTACCTGGTCTCCCAAATCCCTATGGACTCGTTCCCAATCGATGTATTCCTCTAACCCCAGTCAATGTTTGCTCTGTCTTATCTATTCCATTTCTACCCCAAATGTGAATTTTACCACTACAGGGGCAGTAAATCTGGAGCTGGCTTGAGGTCCCACGTCCAGTCTTCTGAGACAGGACTCTGCAGGTAAGACCCAACACATTTCACTCAGATGACAGCTGTAAGAGACCATACTTGAGCCAAAATGGAAACAGAAGTTAGAAACAATATATATTTCAAGTTTGCCAGTCTACATTCTTGGAAAACTTATGGGTGACAACTTGTGACACAAGAAAAAAATAAATTAATACTGCCTGCATAGAGGAGAGTGACCTCTGTGAATTTTTTATAAGCATCACAATAAAAAAAGCAAATTTAAGGAAGGATTTCAAGGAGGTAGGAAGACAGTGGAAGAAAACTAGTGGGTGCTTATCAGAAAACATAACAAGTGGGTGATAAATAACAACATAGAAGGCCAATTAGAGGTCAGACCTAAAAATCTCAACAGCATGAGAGGTAAAGGAGGGAATGCTCCTTAATTTCTACAGACTCCTGCTTTGTTCTATATATCATAGTGGAAGTGCAGTCTAGACAGATTAGACTGATTTCTTGTCATTACCCATGCAAGCATAGGAAAACAATGGATCTCTTGAGAAAGATGTGGGCCAGACTTGCATTTTCCTGAACCACTCTGGAAAAAAACTACTGTCCTTTGCAAAAACATCACAAAATGAGCAGAAAATGACTTATGACACAGAACTGCACTTAATGTTTTCCAGAGTTTTGTGATGGCATAACACTGGCATTCGGAACGGAAACTAGCTATTTCCACAGCTTTTCTCCATGACTCAACTTCTAACTTCTTATTCCAAACAAAAAAAAACTAAACAAAACTAGCAAACACAACCTGACCAGAGCTTTCAAAAAATCCCACCAATTCAATCCTTCCTTCTAAATCGCAGTCTGAGGCTACAGACACATGTATATTTTATGCTGGCTGAAATTTGCATCCATTACTATTCTCCCTATTACTCATCCCCACACTTACATTGCTGCAAGTGCTTGTGCAGCCACTCAGTGAACTGCCTCAGAGCTAAAGCTACACACACACTTTTGGGAAGGGGAGACAATTTTTGTATTACTGTCATTCCCTGAGAAGCCTCACACCCAAAGCCTGTATCAGTCTTTAAGCTGTCACCCAGCATGCATGGACCTTGCAAAGGTGGGGGGATGAGAAGGACAGAAGCTGCTTTCTTTCCACAGTACCTTTGGTGAGATTTTTGGAGCTTTGGGGGATACAGATAGTCTATTGGAGGCAGCATAAACCTCAACACCATCAGAAGATCACCAGGATAAATACAAATTTCAGAAGAGGTATCTGACAGCTACCTAAGAGCTGGTTTAGTTATGAGTGCAGATGACTTGACTTTTTATGACCAGGGTGTATTAGTGCTACAAAGTCAGTCACACATTAATAGGCATTTCTTTACCTATCTAGCTCCACTGAACCTCTTATCCCTCTTGCCCAGTCTCCTTCCTATATTCTTGTTACTCATTTCCAATCTTTTCTTCCATTTTGGTAGTAGAGTTAACAGTTTTTGTTTTCTCCCTCTTTCTGGATGTTAAACTTGTTAATTTTGATTGTTCTTTCCCCAGTATCTGCTAGTTTGCTTCACCATCTATGTAAGTCCCTCTAGCACTTTTTTTACCTCCCTTTTAAAAACTCTCCATATGCACTTGTTGCTCCCTCCTCCCCCATTCTTCCACTCCAGCTCTTCTTTAGAAACTTGTCTCTTGCTGCTCCTTTCCGCTAGCTACCACACAAACAAGTGATCTGCAAACAGAATGTTCCATGATGTTTTCCTGGAAATATTCTACCATCTATTCTCAATACTGAGGGCTGATGCCAAAAGTGAAATAGCTCTACCAGACTGGGCAAAATAGTCTTAACTGATAAGTTCAGGCTTAGATCAGGTCCACTGTTTGATGAGACATATTTATTTGATATTCAGTAAGCTCTCCTTGGAAGATATGTGATAGAACGTAAAATATATTAGTACAAACAAAATGAAGAACAGTATCTTAATTGCAGGTTGCTGAATGTTCTTTTCACTGATAACTTTTTGTGTGGTAATAAACAGTGTAATCTCTCAATAACCCTTAATTGATTCTACTAACTAACGTTACAGTAAAATGTGTAAAAATATTAACAACTGTGTTTCTTCACAAGGTGATTAGTAAATATAGCAAGGGGTTTTTTTTGTATGCTGAGCAAACTGTTAACCACATATAAACAACTCCACAGCAGTGCCCAGCAAGCACTATCCACTTCCTAGCCTTCCACACTGTACTGAAGCTGTGTTAATTAACATAAGAGATCAATTAATAAAAACAAAAGTAGCAACAACCAGAATGTAAGGGTGAATGAAGCAAAACAGCACTATGACATTCCTATCACAGCACTCATGACTCATCATGACAAAGTTGCTGTGCATGCACCAAGTGACATCACAAACCTGGCGTCACTCTGGGGACTGAATGGTACAGTTGGGATCACTGCCCTCCTCCTCACCAGCTCCACAATCTCACTTTGGAAACTAAAGTGCTTTTTCCAGCTCTCCTGCCATACAAGTTATTTTCAGATTTTTTTTTTAGCACCACCACCCTGCCACAATACCCTAAATGACTGATTATCCATAAAGACACACACACATGCTCTCTTGTTTCGGAAGTCAGCCTTCCACCTCCTACTAAAGTCAAAGTGCGCCAGGGACAAAATTGGAGACCATGTGCTGACCTTCCAAGCTCTTAAAGAGCCAGGTCATCATCTTGCTCTTTCCGTTCATATCACATTCAACATTTACAAGTCTTGGAACAAAAATCTAACAGTCATTTCCTAGGCACTTACTGGGTGCTGAGTGCCATCTCTTTCTCCTGTTCAAGTTTACCGACCCAAGTTTTCCCAAAAGTGTATAGTTCTTCAGAAATAATCTCTAGTCTAAAACAGGCAAGAGATACTTGAACCACTGTAGGAAAAAAATCAGATTTGTTGACCAGATCACACAGTGGTCACCATCCTGTCCCATACCAGGATATCAATAAAACAACATCTGTAATTAACTCATTTGCAGCCTAACTTGTTTCAGGATGGATTACATGCATCTCATTTACACGTGAGTTAACTAAATGGCTTACACACAAGCTTTGTTTCAGGCATGCAGAGGTTCTCACAGGGAACTCAGGCCAACAGGGGGCCTTTGTCAGGGCAGACAGTGCCAATTCCCATACTCCCATTTTCTAACAAAGAATAATCTCCCATAAGGATGACTAAAGCACCAAAGAACTCAGACAAATTTAGCACCACTTAAATTCATGCTATGATTTGTTTCTTTCTAATTTTAGGAGACTGAGGGAGAATCCTCAGCATTCAAGCCAGGCTTTTTAGAGAATGCAGGAGGAGGGCTCACCACAAGAATATTTGTTGGAGAGAAATCTGAACTAGTTATTTAATTTAGTAATTAATTGCTACAGCAATTTAATCAAAAGTAACTACTAAGATCATAAATTAGATAATAAGCAACAGTATTTTATGTGTATTAGCATCTGCTGAGTCAAAGTTCATATCTGACAGAATACACCTTTTAATAACAAATTGTTAAGCTAGGTAGTCCCTTTGGGGTTACACAAATAAGTGCTTTCAGGCTACAAGAGCCAGAACCCTTCAATATACCTGTGTAAAATAATTTCAAGGTATGGAGGGAGCTGTACTGACTTCTAGTACAGTGTGATTTTATCCTAAATCATGATCCAGATAAAAACCAGTTTTCATGACTTTCAGGAAACAAAACTACTAATGAGTACCAAAGACTTCCTCTCTCTGGAGGCTAACTGAAGGAAAATAGCTGAACCTGAGTGTTGATTCATTTAGACAGGAGAGCTGGCCTCATTACTTTAAACAAACTCAGAAGCAAGAACTGGGAGAGACAGAAGGGCCTCTCTCTCTCTCTCTCTCTCTCTCTCCAGCCTCCTACTGCCTATAAACCAGCACATGGAGATCTGTGAGGCAAGAACTGGTACTTCGCTGGTCCAAAGTTAGCTGTGGAGATTTTTAATTTGGCTAACATCATCAGCAGATATATATGCACTGAGGATCTGGGCTCTGTTAAATTTGTTTTGAAATACAGCCCATAAAAAAAACTAGAATGCCAGAGGTTTTTTTCAGTTGGACTCCTGGTGAATGCTTCTCTCAAGCTGCACTGACCTCAAGGTCTTTTGCAGTCCTTTCTTAAAAAAGAAAATAAATTAAATTATTCTCCCAGATGGTGAGCCCAGCAACTCAGACACTAATCCCCCAAGCTCACATCAGCCCATTCAGAACACATCAAAGCACTGGTCTTTTTTCACTCTCTAGAAAACACTCAAGCAAGTGGAAGAGCTAATACATGCTTTTTCTTTCCTTTTTTCGTCAATCAAATTTAAAACATTAAAAAGGATGTTTGAGAAGTGGCAAAAAACACTGCTTCTTACATAACTAACAATTGAGGAGACAAAAAAACCTAATTCTCACACCACTGCAAACTACTACTGCTGTTGTTAAAATGCTGTTGTAATATATGCCACAAGTAGTAAGAATCATATGACATTTCTGTACACACAGAGCTATAAAATTCCAAAGCGCAAAATATTTCACAACCTGTTTTTCCAGTAACTTTCCTGAAGTGGCTGATGCACAGCAACTAAAGGTTATCCAAGCCCGCAAGGAGTCTCAGGGCAGAAGGTAGATCCCGCAGCCGACACGAGGACTAATAGTCAAACCATCAACAAGATCGTTACAGCTAACTGGTTTTCATTTAGAAGTGTGTTTTTGCTTCCTTTCCTCTAAGTGCCCTTTAGCAAGTTGGAAGCCAGGCTGTTCTTTTTATTGCTATGTGCTACGAAGAACACTTACAGTTAACTTGAACACAGAAATCGCGGCTCCTTACTGAATATTTATTGTCACCGAGAAAGGAGACTTTGTCACACTACAGATTTCTAAATAGCTTTACTAAAAAAAAAAGATGTGAATGAAGAGCTTTATACCTAAGCAAATGCAGCTCGTCAGAACTTACATAATTGCAAATAATAATAGATTGGAGAGACTCCAGTCTCAACAACTTGAATCCAATACTTAAGTTTAGCTGCTCTTCTACTACAGAGCAGGACTCAAAGAATTGAAGAGAATATCTTATTCAACTATAGCAAGTTATCTTCATTTCCTAAAAAATGTTTTAAGCACTAAAATCACATTAAGAGGGAGGCATGCATCAAACATTTTCTAAATACAACTAAAATAGTGTTAACAACAGTTAAAACCTCTTCTTTGGATTTTTGTATCTGCATAGGAAAAATATAGCTATTTGACAAAGCAATGTAATTTCAATAGCTACATTCATCAGTGGTATTTTGTTTCCTGGTTTTGTTTTTTAAATGAGTAAGTTCTACCTCAAGGTTCCCTGGAAGTGCAAAGAAATGGAGGCTTCTTAGTTTTAGAAATATGGGTGTGAAGGCTTTCAGCAACTTCATGAGTATGAACGGAAAGCAAGTAGAAGGTCTTTGTCACAAACTCACAGAAGAGACTTAAGTACATTAGATAATGTAAAAGAAGGGATAAAGGAGGAGTTATCAAGAACACCACTGCTATTAACTTACAATAGACCAAGATGAACGTGAATACTTTCAGAAGGTCCAATATTAACAATTCCCAGGCAGCAGAAACACATGTGCTTTTACTAGTAAATAAAATTGACAAGCTTTAGAGAGACTATGGAGGTAAAAGGATATACTGATTACCATCTTCCAATAATTTTCTGATAGTCTTTTAATGATAATACTGCACTAAAAAAAAAAAAACCCTTACACTAATCTGATTATATTATATCTGCTGAGATGTATAATGTTCTGTGGAAACAATTTAACTATGTTTTGCTTATATTCAAAGTAAATATGTTGGTTATCTTTTTGGCCATCTGAAGCCAAGCACCTGTAAGTCAAGAAGTTTGCCTTGACCTGATGTTCACCACAATTTTCATGCTAACTAGCCAGTTTGAGCAGGCAAGTGAAGTCCACAAGATGGGGCTGGTACTAGTTGGACTAGTTTGCAAAACAGGGCTGTTAGCAAAATAACCAGTACTAGTAATGTTACAGCATACATAATGCAACAAATTTCTGAATAAGAACAGTATGGCTGGTGTAATTGATGCAATTCAGTAAACTATTAATTTCCCCAAGCAATTGACAGAAAAAACCCTGTATTTACTGAGACACTGTGAAGCCAGCATCTTACAATGCTTTTAAGTAAATACTACACTGCTGTTGGAAAAGTAGCACCATCTACCTAAACCAAAATTATACCTAAAATCGAGAGCACAGTAAAGTTAATTGTTTGACATGATGGTAATGGACCTTGTATAAAGGAAATGTCTTTACTGCACTTTTATAATGCGGACAACTGTTTCCCTAACATGCTCACTCCTCCCCACTACCATACGTTCCTCACAGGCACACCTGTAATTCTAGATCCTTGCTCTCAAAGAGGAAATGCTTCCAATTTTTGAACGTTTAATTGTCAGCTGCATGTCCCAATTGCCTGCTAGACTCATTAAGCCCTTGCTTCTCTTTTTAAAGCAAACAGAATTTAAAGGTACAGGTCATTCAACCCTATCTTGAAAATACACCCTAGACTGGAAACATAAATGCATTGCAGACACTTGTAAAGAGCCTCTACCCGTCATGTAACTGAAGTGTAATGCTGTAATGATTTCATTAAGATTTTTCTCTTCCTACTTCTGTTGTAAATTTCGGTACATAGAGAACCCTTTGAAAACTTCGGAATGAAGATGTCACCTAAAAGATATTCCAGTAGACATCAGGAGGTGCTTTATTAATGCAGGCAGCAAGTCTACAGGATTTTCTGAGTCTACACTGCAGAAAGCTAAACATGCTCATTCAGACAGTTCATATTTCATAAACATTCAGCAGCCTGTACAGAGAAACACAAATAGGGACAGTGCAGTGTGAGTGCAAAAACTATGTTTTCTGCTTCCCTCTTACTTAAATAGATAACCCTGAGTTTTGTATCCGTCATTAGATAAATATCACAACATTAAGCCTTTGCTGCCCCATTTTCTTTAAGCCAGTCACTATTAACCAGAGCTTTCTTAAACAGCTGTGGGTTTTGTTTTGTTTTCAAGCTAGAAGAAAGACAACAGTGAAATCACTGCAGGGGAAAAAAATAAAATTAAAAAAAAAAAACCCACAAAAATCATAATTCAGTAAAGCTATCAGTGACTCATAAAAAAACATAAGGAATTATGGATGAAGGATTTTACCAGCATAAAAAGAAATGTTCTGGTCTTGGCTGGTAATTTAACACCTACACTCCAAAACATCCACTAGTCTGAAAAAATACAAGAGTGCTCAGAAAAGGAAAAATAAAAGTAGTATAAACTCTAAAATATACTTCAGGATATTACTCCACAATTGTTTTGAAAAACAAGTATGCCTGCTGACAGCTAGTATTCATAGAAAAATCCCCGAAACAGTAGCAAGCTGGCAAGGAACTGGCTTCACTCAGGACCTTTAACAGCAGAAGCTGTCTGTGGTTTCATGCAATTAAATTTATGGACACAGGTACTTTTCCTCTGACAGAGCCACTTCAACAAGCTGCTCTCACTCTCACCCAGGCTGTTCACTCCCACCCTTGAACAATAGTTTGCTGTGTCTATAAAAATGACTAGTGAGGTCACCCTGTAAATGTGATTGACAGAGTAAGAGGCTAAAGAAACCATCTGAAAATAAAACCACCAGATGGACTTCTACCTTATCCTTGCTTGCTCAGCTCTACCCCAGTGTGGCTGTCTCACTGAACAGGAAAGAACACCTGCATGCAAAAAGAGATTCAGTTCTTCTGAAAACCTAGAAAACAGCAACTTAATAGATCAACATTTCATATGGAAGTCTATCTCCACAAGGGAAAAAACAAACCAACCAACCAACCAAACCAAATCAACCAACCATTCAAAACAGCTCAAAAACTGCACCTCAATAGACTATCTCCATTGCTTACCCTTCACATGTTGTTTGAAAGACTGGATTTGTAGAAAAAGAAACAGAGTAAAGCAAAATTGTAGATCTAAGGAAAACAGAAAAAAAAAATCAATTAAGGCCTGACAGAAACTGGTAATATTTTCTCTGAAAAAAAATATTTAGACTGTTAAAAATATGAAAATTTATGAACAGCTATTAAATAATAAAACAGCTTACTCATTTAGGCAAACAATAACATGCAAAATACTTGAAAGACTCAACTGGAATTACTTTTTATTCTGAGCATCAGTTAGAGTCCAGGGGAGTCAGCAAGCAGTAGAAACTGATACCAGCGATGGTGGTTTGTATAATAAGCTTCTAAGATGTTGATCTGAAGGGATAAATTGAGGATAAAAACTACTCAGGAGGGAATTTCTTCCCATTCTTACAACTGGGCCCTCCAGCAAGTGAGACGGGGTTTGCACTGGTAGGACACTTGGAAGAACAAGATTACTAGTGGAAGAAGGGGAGCGGTAAGAGAAAGGAACAGTGAGATTAAATCATCTTAAAATGACAGATAAAAGAGCTGAAAGTTTTATTCACACTTAGTGCAAAAGGATCTGCACAAATAAATGGAATGCAGGGAATGTTCTACCTGCTCTCACTAACAAGGCATCGCAATAGTGAGATCATTCTGCAGTTATCCCCCGGAAGATAAACATTTCTCACTGCCTATATTTTTTGAGTCAGTATTGATTGTTTTAGTGGTGCCAAAGTCAGAGGTGAAAGTAAAAAATGCCTCAAAGGTGAAGCTCTTCAAATGGAAGTGCTCAGTTATTTAATAATCTCTTCATTGATCTGGCTCAAATCAGGCTGTGACTCCGAAAGCCTGGGGATTCTGCCAAGCCAGATTTAGAGACCAGGCACTGCACCTTACTGTTGTAACTTTAAGAGATAAAAACTTCCATTTGCTGTTTTTGCATTTTGGGAGGGTGGGGGGAAAAAAAAAGATAGGAAAAAAAAATAAAATTAGCCAGTGTGTCCCAGATAGCAGAAGTAAAACAACAGAGCCAGGGCCGCTGATGATTCAAGCTTCACAGGATCATCCAGACAAAGAGAAAAAAGCGCACCGGTTAGAAACAAAACCAAATCTATATTCTGCCTAAGGGAGAAGCGCTAAGCAGACACATAACAATACATTAAGATCTTTTCCTCTCCTTGCAGCCCAAAACTCACCTAACTAGGAAATAACACTGTGTTAGCTAAGAACTGGGCTGGTTTTATGATTATTTTAAAAAAATAAAGATCTTTCAAAGCCTCGAAAAATTAAAAACTATTGCTCCAAAATTACTTTCTAAGACTTTTAGTGCTTTTACTGCTGGGTAACGTTTTTGCATTTTACTGAAAGTAACATTTTTGCATCTCAGGGCTCCTCTCTGCATACACAGTCTCAAGAGCACCAGGGAAGAGATGCAGCTTTCGTCTCTGGAATACCTTTGCCGATGTAAATGCTACTGCCCAAACTGTTTGCACTTCAGCATCTGTACACAGACAAAGCATAGTCCTCATATTCTTTTGACAGACTCTTCCCTATTGCTACCAGTAAATACGTCTGACTTACATACTACTTCTAAACCTTGAAGTCTTTGGGTTGGTTCCTTCTGACTGCATTTTACTACTGTGTTTTCCACCCTGTTTTCAACCTTCATTGACCCACATACCACCTCAGTTAAACCATTCCAAAGGAAACCCCTTAAGGGGGTGCTCAGCACCAGCACAGCATGCCAGTTTTATCATCACCAGTAAAATGCGCTGTTCCACCATGCCTTGATTAATATTGAAATTTGAATTACTTCGATATGTAACTGTGAATCCCCTACAAAGACCAAGCAAAAAGAGGTTTTCACAGAGGTGAGGGCTCACAGGCTGTTTACTTTTCCACATTGCACAGAGTACCAATAAGCAGAAGCACATCCCTGATATATCTGAAAAGTAGCAAGTAGCCTACCGTGTAACACTAAAAAAAGATATTAAATCCAAATACTACATAGCCTGTTTGGGCTTTCATTAAGGAACAACTAATATAAATTAATAAAGACAGGCAATAAAAAAGAACACAGCGTTAAATCTCCTGAGACAGGAGAGGCCACGCCACAGCAAGTCTGAGGCAACAGAGCTAAGTCTCTCTGCTCCGGCAGCATAGCTCCCTGGGCCTGCATCGATGGAATTACAGCTCCATCTCAAGACTCAACAAACCCTCCTCCAGGCATTATATTATATATACATTGAAATTTGATGCTTATTAAAGCATAATTCAAGATGTTCGTTACCTATTACTTGAATCCCACACCCATCACCCCCAGAGCAGTCAGCATGTTAACTACCCTTAGGTGTCATAAGAAATCAAATAAATGACTTGGTGAGACAATTTCTGTACATATTCACATTTAATGGATGTCTTTGCTGAGAAAGCATGGCTGGAATCTCTCCCACCAGGTCAGGGGCACAGGAGAGAAAGAGGGCAGAAATAGAGGTGGGAGCCTTCTGGTGAGCACCACACATTTGTGCATCATTTACAAGTACCCTTTCCAGCAATGCAGTTACCCCGGTACTATCCTAAAAGCCCAACAGGCACAACAGGATTTCCCTGAGTATGAAAGGAGTGGTAAGTCTACAGTTTTGTCTCTTTCATCCTCCTCAGTGCCAAACAGCTGTCTGAAATATCACTTTCATGATTTTTCTTTTCAGATACTTTGAAGAGAATTAGCTCCTTTCAGGTTGTAGTAACCAAGAAACATGCAGCTGAACCTGGAGGCCAGAAGTGAGTATTGTGATTCAATTACTGCGCTACAAATCTTTTACAGATATTCTAGTTCCCTCATTTTCTTAGCTTGCTCACTCAATGGAATAATTTTGATGTACAAAGGATTACAGTTTCATAATGCACAAAAGCTGATTAGTATCTGTACCACTTTGTGTCCCAGAAAAAGCAACTGATATATCTCACTTTTACAAAATCGTATTGGGTTTGCATGGCAAGGTTTTGATATTGGCGGGGGCTATTGGGGTAGCTTCTGTGAGAAGCCTCTTGCAGCTTTCCATGCATCAAACAGAGCCATTGCCAACCAAGATGGACCCACCACTGGCCAAGGCTGGGCCATCAGCAACGGTGGTAGTGCCCCTGGGATAACATATTTAAGAGGAAATTTTACTGTGCAGAAGCAACTGCAGCCAGCAGAGTAGTTCTACAGACACAAAGTGCCTGCAGACAGAAGGAGAGTGCAGGAGGGTGAGGATGTGCTCCAGATGCTGGAGCAGAGATTTCCCTGCACCTCATGAGGAAGACCATGGTGAGACAGGCAGGAGCAGTCTGTTCCTGAAGGACTGTACCCCATGGAAGGGACCCATACTGGAGCAGCTCATGAAGACCTAAAGCCTGTGGGAAGGACTTACATTGGAGAATTTTGTGGAAGACTGTCTCCCATAGGAGGGACCTCAAAGCTGGAGCAGGGGAAGAGCGTGAGGAGTCCTCCCTGAGGAGGAAGTAGCAGTAGAGACAGTATGTGATGAACTGACCACAATCCCTATTGCCTATCCCCCTGTGCCATGGGTCAGGGGGAGACAGAGAATTAGGGAGTAAAGTTAAGCCCAGGAATAAGGGAGGGGTGGCAGGAAGGTGCTTTTAAGATTTGGGTTTATTTCTCATCCTACTGTGATTTGATTGGTAATAAATTAAACTGATTTCCCCAAGTCAAGTCTGTTTTGCCTGTGACAGTAATGGGTGAGTGGTCTCTACCTGTCCTTTATCTCAGCCCATGAGCTTTCATTCTACTTTTTCTCCCCTGTCCCACTGAGGAGGGGAGTGACAGAGCAGCTCTGGGGGGCAGCTGGTATCCAGCCAGGGTCAATCCACCACAAAATGAATTCTTTTAACTTCTGCCCCTGTATTTCCCTCAAGATATCCATAAATTATTACATTTACTATGTTGATCTCCCATACACATAACAAAATCCTGTACCCTACCGTATTTTCAGTAATTTTGGAAAAAAAATTCATTTTCTATTTAAAGAATAGGTCTGCTCAAAAGAAAAATCATCCTATAATAGCAGCTTTCTATTCAAAAGATCTTCTCCAAGTGTAATTTTAAGTGCAAAAAGCTTACTTAATGGGCAACAATAGATTTCCACCATACTTTACCACTTCACATACTGTGGAATTAACATACCCACTAGCATGAGCTGAATTCCCTAATTAAACACTTTGTTTCTTAAATTCCAGCCATTTGTTAATGCTAGAGCCTGGAAGGGAGAACTTCCCAGATGTGCTACTGTGATCAACCCAAGTCTATTTCCCTACTCCCAGCACCTTTGCTGGTGGTGACACTGTAGGAAATTAGAAGGATTTAGCTTAATTTTCAGGTTTTAGATTCATGTCAGATGATTGGCAATAAATAGAAACATTACCTTTTTAAAAAAAAGTATATTTGTTGAGGTATTAGGGACAGAAGTGGAAAAAAAACATAAAATGCCACTTTTCTGCAGAAAAATAAGCTTTAAAAGATACTTCTAGCATACTAAGACTTCTACTTGGTGTTTTTTCTTATGTTGGCTTCAATAAGTTGGTATGCAAAATCAACAAGTAGAGAAGAAACACACACACTCCCACAAAAAAATGCCTTCAGGGGTTCCAATCCTTAAAATGTGTTTTAACAAGACAAAAAAAAATAGCAGGAGAAGTCACAAGATACAGTTAATAATATTACAATATTTTGCAAGTCTGGCCTTTATATAGTATTTTTTCGTATCAGCCAGCAACAGTTGTCATTTCTCAAATGCAAAAAAAGCTCTTCTTAGAATGATAGGTAAATACTCATTCACCCACCCAGTGACAACACCTTAAAAAATAAAAATAGTAAAAGTGCCCCAAAGTTCATATAAATTGGAATATTTCAAGCCAGTTTCAAGATAAATTGCTTTGTACAAATATGCAATATCAGGTATTTGGACAAAAATATTTCAGGATAATCATGTCCCATGTCTAAGAGAGATCTTAATGTGCCTTTGCTGCAAAGGAATTACCCACTTTAAGACAGTTTCTGTTAACAGAAGCATCAAATATGTGACAAGTGCATGAACATACATGCGCAGGCACTTCCAACAGATGTATGCCATGGAAATGAAGTATCAGAACCAGAATACTTCACAATCATTCAATACATTGCATTGAATTCACCCCTGCAAGAACTTCACATTTTGACCAGGATTTAGGCAAACCAGTCTAGGAATTCTTGATGCCTAAGTAATTTTTCCCCTTTCCAAATTAAATTTCTGTATTAAAACAAAACCAAAAACCAAACCTATATTACAAAACCCAAGATAACATTTCCATGCCTGCTATGTTACTTATGGCAGTTCTTACCAAATTCTATGTCTGAATAGAAAAATAAACAGAACTGTTGAAAGAGGCAAGGAATCAGCAAGTTTTATACACTTCTTAACAGGAAGTAAACTATCCAATCGGAGGTATCTCATCTTCCCTAATTTGCATACAAAACAATAAATCTTTCCAGTATCACTAGAGGAAGTAATTCTAAAGAAATAACTAATTAATACAGTACAGATCAAAATTTTAAGACGATTTTCCTGTAGCAGGAAGTATTTGTCATAGATCAGTACCACAAAACTGAAAGATGTGTTTTGAAGGCTACAATTCATGATCACAATAAACATTTCTATACATCTTTTCTGAATAAAAGTGATAAATGTCTGCAGAACTAACAATCCTAAATTTAGTAGAAATAATTGATTGTAAGGGGACATATTAACTCTAGCGACTAATAATTATTTTATTATGACTGATTTGACTACTTTGGACAGGAAATACAAAGCAAGACCTGAATCACCCATAAGAAATAATACCTAAAACCCTGATCCTTTTGCTATGACAAATTTTTTAAGATCATACATGAGCACATGCTACATGTTTAAATTAAGTATATGCACAGAGTTTGAATAAACATGACCCTACTGCAAAAGGGCAAAGGCGTTTTGAAGACAAAAAAAATATTGAAGCACAGCTGAAATAGGTCTGCTTTGTATACAGGAGTGCTTAACTACATATGGTCCTAGGAGTGAACCTCTATATACTTAATTTAATTTCTGCATATGTTTTGGTTTAGTAGTTTTTGCCTGCAAACAGGTACAAAAGTAACATAAAACCATTACCTCCCAGTGCCACTCCTAGCTGATTGCCAATATATTAATTTTATATGCACCGCTGCTGAGTTTTTATATTAGGGTACAGTTGAATAATTGTGTAGAGGTTTAATGATTTTTACAGCAATATAAAAGTGTAATAACAATACACAATGAGTTCTAATCAGTATAATGAACTAAAAATCAGGAAAATCTCAGGAAGCAGAGATTTGAGTACCCATCTAGAACAAGTTCCTACAGAATCAGGGAAACAAAGAAGATTATTTGCCTCTAGTTTTATCCAACAGGGTAAAATACAGAACTGCACACTGGTTCAGCTCTTGCACACTAGACACAGAACATTTCTCACTAACTCTAGCCAGAAAGATTTGCCTTCTTTGTCCAAATTACACTATGAAATTTGAAATTCTTTAGAGCCTCACTCAGAATTCAGTGAACAACATGATTTTCTTCCAAAGTTTCCACCTTCCATTTTACCCAAAATTAATCCTTTCTACTTTATTGCTGAGTCAACAATAGTGAGTCATTTACTACAAAACCCTTTATTTTCTCTTTTCTTAGCACAGGCCTTATTTTTTCTTCTGCCTGCAAGTCCTACAGTCTTCTTAAGGTCACAGATGAAAATTCACACCTCTAATCCTAGTGAAGCAGCATATATGTATGCTGAAGGTGAGAAGCAACAAGTATGTTTTAGGCCTTAGAATTTCTAAATTTTGAAACTGAATATATAAATGAATACATAAAAATGAGTAACAAAAGCACTAGTAAAGCCTGAAATGAAGGAGCTAATTAAAGATGGTATCACACATCACAGATGTAGTAACCAGAAGAATTAAATTTAAATTTAGTTTTATTTAACTAAATTCATTTTACTTCTAAAACTAAAGTTCCTAACTTTACATAGCTTCATTTTCTGATGCTGTCTTGGCCCATTTTGCTATGGTCTCTAGACAGTGGGCACAGGACGTAAAGTCACAACATCACACAAGGAGACTTGACAACACTCGGGCAATATCACTACTCTTAAACAGCCATCTGGTAGAGGGGTACAATGTGTCCCCCGCACGCCGGGGAAATCCCCATAGGGATAAAGAATACTATTCAGTGGTACAGCCTGGAGATAATACATCTGCTGTTTGCAAATTAAATCAGGGGATCCTGAGAGGACACAAATAGTCTGCTTCTAATTTATAGATTCTCCTCTCCAACTCACAGAGCAAAGACCTCTGATTAGCCATTCAAGACATAGTTTCCACCAGCCCAGTATGTGCCTATTGATACGCAGAAATCCCCCTGCACAGCTCATCAGAATTTCTCTGTCTTCTCCAGCGTACTCTTAGTAAGTGAGACCATTCTAACTATGATCATCTACCTATCATATTTTCTCAACAGTGATTTCAACATCTATATAAGAAAAGCATAGCAAACTTTTAAAAGTCTGAAAAATTGTTTGGATTCATCCCCAGATGGAAAACCAGGAGTCTGGGTGACAGGCATCTAGGCAGGAGATGACTGATTATGCAATGAATCTCTGAGACCAGTTAGAAAGCTTCTTGCGTACGCAGTAAGTACAAGATTAGTTGGTGTGAAAAATAATTATTCAAACCCAGAGTAAGGAAGAAATCCCACACTCCCTTCTCATCATTTCTGCTAGTCTTATTTTTCCATTTCTCTCAGTTCATTAGTTGCTCTACCCCTTCCTATACTAGTCAACTTAGGATTGATTTTTAAGAATGCTTTTTCTATTTCTTTGATGACGCATTGACTCCCTCTCCCTTCCTGCCCTTGCTTACCAAAAATATTTCTTTTCCTTATTGTGTTGTTACTTGTTAATTATTTTTTTTTCCATAGTCCATCTTCCTAATTACATTTTTAATTGTATAACATTGTAGTGAACTCTCTAAAGTGCAGTCTCTGAAAACACAATAGGAATCTCTGCATGAAGAACATCACATAAAAACATACATTATTGCCGCTTACATTTCATTGAAGCTACCTCATGCTTGCCCACACTCACCATGCTAGTCATCATTTTACCACTGATTTAGTTGACTAACAGTCCCACGGAACACGATCTCAGACAAGAAAAGAGCAGAAGGCTGTATGACTAATACCCCGACCACTTGTCTTTTTCCCTGTTCCATCATTTTTGCAGCCTGGTGGCATAACAGTTTTTTGACAGAGGAATCTTCTAGCCATGTGTCTTAACTAATACTGAGAAAAAGGAATCGGCTGCAAAATACCTCAACGGTATAAGCTTTCTTCTTTAAAGGTTACAGTGCTCATTTCCACAGGAAATGGCTGGGTGAAAAAGCCAATATTTGCTTGAGATATACACAAATAAACTGGGTTTAAGTGAAATAATTTGTTCATTTAACTATACATTATATCTTGTTAACCAAGACAGTTGTCATACTATTTACAGAGAAAATGCAGCTTCTTCTTTCTCACAGTGACTCAGTTTCTAGCAATTCTCTACTGACTAGACACAATTCTAATATCTTCCCCTTTTCATATGCTTCCTTGACCAGATTTTCCACATATTTCCTGGGAGAAAAAAAAAAAAAAAAGGAAGGGTGAGGAGGGACAAAGTGCACAAGGCTAGGAAGGCAAAGCTGTTTTCTAGCAGATGGTTAAACAGGTTAACAGAAAACACCTGGCAGTAACAAACAGCTTCCTTCTTAAAGTTTTACTGTCTAGTTCAGGTACCTTTTCATAGCCATCCTGTCAGCAGTCTAGGGGGTCAGATTAAGTTATGGAACACAGCCTGAGTCATGGGGAAAAGTTCAGGCCTTCTGCCCCTTACACATTAACACAGAATCATTCAAGTGCAAACAGGAAACATTAACAAACAGGAGAACTTACATCCCTTGCAACTACTTTCGAACTGTCAAGGAGTGGTAATAGTGCAACAAGAGCTATAAGGCCAATGTGAGAGGTCAAGGGCAAGAAAGTAATTTCTTCTTTTAGTTTAGGACTCCACTCATACAGTCAAGTATCAGCCAAACATATTGGCCTTTTTTTTTTAGATTATATTATTAATCTTTTGTAAAGATCTAAAAGCAGAAGAGCCCAAGGATCAGCTGACAAAAATCTCAGGAATTCATAATAATTTAAACTAAGTTGACAAATCTGATGAACTGTAAAGACTGTGACTATTTTTTTAGCTCAAGCAGTTTTCCAACGAGGTGCAAGCAAACCTTCTGAAAGAGCACTAGGATAATTTCAATCTCTTACTGCGTGAGGTTCTATAAACCAGTGCTTTTTCCAAGTAGCTGGCAAATTGATGTTGTGCAGAGTGCCATTGTGCAGAGTGCCTGCATCTCACAGAGTAATGTTTCCACCCTGTTCTTAGTTGCCTTAGCAGATATCCCAACAAGCTAATCTTTGTTGAAAACCCAGGACAATTTTATAGTTAGCTGAAGATAAGAAGTTATCTCAAAACTGCCAGTACAAGCAGAGCTGCTAATTGCCAACTATTTCACCAGGAAACTGCAGGGACACAAGCACTGCAGAGGAGAAAGAGGAAGCAATGTATTTAGGGAGGCAACATGACATATGAAAGAGTAAACGGCAGCGCAGAAAGAAGGTGTAAATTGATGAGAAAAAGTGTTGTGAAAAAAGTACCAATTTTCCAAGAAATTGTTCACAAGCTGTAGTGAAATCAGAAGAATGAGATAAACTCTCTCTCTCTACTTTAGTGCAATCTATACTCCCAGGACTCAAATTTCTGTCCGCAAAGGGCTATGCCACCTCAGTTTCTTTGGGTCAAACAACTGAAGATATATTCTAACACACACTCAAAACATCTCCGGTGTGCTGCTTGAGGATAGCCATTTTCCACTAACCCTGAAGAATCCATTATGTAATGAAAACAGGCAAACATAACAAATTAAACGATTTGGTCTGGCTTCAGTCTTCTACATTTCAACATGCTAATGCTCACCTCCTAGAATTTTAATGGTTTAGGTAGGACAAAATGCCCTCACTTTCCTTCTAAAGTGTTCTTTTCTCCTTTGTCACCTTCTTAGGGCAAAACAATTTTAAAGCAAATTTCAGACTTATCAATAAATTTGTATTCTCATCCTATTTCACAAAAAAACCTTAATGGTATTTTATCTTTGAGAGATTCTATTTTTTAAAGGTATCTATGGTTAAAATACTGAGCAACGATAAGTATTGTTCTTTCAATGCCTGGAGTAGGAAGCATTTGCAGTGCATAGTCTTTTACTCAAAACATTTAATTGAAAATATTATACGGGCCTTAACATAACAAAGCCAAATGACAGAGCTGTTGGTAAACTGAGGCACACAGATGACCTGGCTAAGATTTCATCAAAAGTAGCAGCAAAAACAAGGACAAATTGCAAGCATCTCAAGTTCACTCCATCCAGCATAACACACTGCCAAGTCATTTGAACAACATATAACATGATTTGATGTATTTGTTTCAACAGAACCAATTGCCTCTGAGGATCAAAGATATTGCCATTCTGCTACAATTCTTGACTCAGAGCATTAAATACTAAGATTTTGGACTGTTTAAGCAACCTTTGTTAAAAATTATTTCTTCTAGGTGATAACAAAAAAGGAATGGAAAATGGCTGAACTATTTAAAACAGTAGTGCATTTCACAGAATATTCCATTATGCTATGGTTGGGTGACATTTTGCACGAGCTACCCCTCCTGTCTTCAAAGGGTGTCATTTGACTATGATTTGGTAGTGATATTAAAAATAATGAAAAAAGTGCTTTCTAAGGAAACATAAAATTAACTAGGATGATGTAGAACTGTTAAAATCCAAGCCTACCTAATTTTAATCTGTTACAAAGAGAAAAAAAAAACCAACCAAAAGCCAGATTTAGAAATCAGCTTTTGTTGTGGTGATGCCTATTTCCTGCTGAAACACCGGCATAGCCTGAAACTGGTTTTCAGATAAGAAATGTATAATACTGTAGCAAAAGAAAAAGCTATGCAAGCCAGCTAAAAAGAGAAATAAGAGGGAATAATAAGGCACAGTAAAATAGCAACACAGGGGAGAGGAGGATCTATTTTTCTTTCACCAAATTAGGCCTAACAGTTCCTTTCACGACCCCCAATTCTCAGGATTTTATTTTGTTTCCATTTACCAGTCTCAAAACCAACATATCCTTGCATAATACCAATAAACCTTTTAGGCTGAACTGATACAGCCAGTGTATCACCCATCTATACCTGCTAACGTTATTATCATATAAAAATGTAACATCATATTGTACAAGGCTTTCCAGCAGTTTTCCAGTAACTGCATTTCTAAATGGGACAAGTCCCTTCAAAGCCCCCTTTAGTACAACATACATGTAGATGCCACATAAGAGAAAGTACTTAAATTCCTTCTCCCTCTCCTTTGAACATCAATCTTAAGACTGATTAACAAGAGCTGGATTCATTGATTTGTGTTTTGAGAGCACTTGGGAGAAACTGAAGACCTGGATGGCATTTACACAAATAAAGTTATATTTGCAAAAACTGCTATTTTCTCTATCATGATATGTTAACCAGAAAGACAGTTATTACTTTATAAGCTGTTTTCAAGCCACCAATTACAAGCTATAACAGATCATTTTCAATATTTAGTTCCCAGTGATAGGATGTTGTTTACATCAAAGGATAGACAAGGATGCAGAAAAATACAACTATAACTAACCACAGACAAGGGGCATGCCATCTGTGGTAACCTTTCTCACAGACTCTCTAGCTGTAAAACTTGAACAGCGGTACTGATATTCTTTGTAAATGATAGCCTACTGAAAAGCAGGGTACTAGAAGTAGATGCCATTTCATTACAGCATCTAAAGCTAAGCATACAATGGATCTTTAAAGCTTAGGAATAAAAAACAAATTTGTAAATTATACCACAAATTATTATAGTAACTATAAATACTGATAGTTATACTAACTGCTCAGACAACCCAAAAGAGAGAATTTTACTGTTCTCCCACTAAGTGGACTATGTTAAATTTGTTTGCCAAGCAGTCTGAAGTGAAAGATAACTAAAACTAGAGATACTTATTTATTGAGAATAATATTTATATAATATTATTTATTTTAGTAAGAGGCGAGAGTATCTGGTCCAGATGTAATCCGCATTTGGATATGGACTGAAAAAAAATCACAAAGCCATTAGGTGTTACACTGAAATCCAGGAAGACTACTCAGCTTAGCTTCTGTTCCCAGAAAAGTACAGGAACAAATAATGAAACACCACCTATAAACTATTATATGAACAACAAAAACCAACCAAACAAACAAAAAAATTACTGTACACACAAGCCAATCTTAATTCCTTTGCTGAGAGTGAAAGAGACCTAAAAGATGGGAACAATATGGTGAATACTCCATTTCATCCTTACAATACTTACCATGCTGATTATAAATAAGTTTGGAAAACATGGACTAGAAAAGGACTTATGAAGCTGACTAGACCTCTGCATGTGAAAGTAGTTTATATTGAAGTTTATCAGATGGGGTTGTTCATGTGCCTGTCCTGGATCTGGTACAATTTAATATTATCACAAAAGATGAAAGTGGTAGTAGAGAATATTTTTATTTAGGGAAGTAGTATCTAGTTGTAAACTTACTGGACAATAGTGGCAAAATTTAAAATTATGTTGGAAATGAGGTGCACCATTCAAAAAGACAGTAGTTCAGTAACAGGAAGTCCAAGCAGCACTGGTACCTCTCAGATAAAGAAGCATGTCTTATTTCTTAAGATGTGGTTTTCAACCTATATGCACTATTTGGTATGAGTGCTGAGGGATGCAGTGAAGAAAATAGCCTAGATGGAAAGAGTAAATTTTTTAAGAAGTGTTTATTTGTGGAAAACAAGATTAAGTAGAAACATAAAGACAGTCTAAATAAAATCCTACAACAAAAAGTCAGGATATATTTTCTGTAGTCACAGTGGCCAAGACAAGAAGGAACAAGCCTGGACTGCAATAAGGAATAACTGCTATATAGTATACTGAGCAAAATCTTCCCAGCAGTAAGATTCTGAAGGACTGGAAGGGATTGCCTAGGAAACATGGAGCCTCCGAGAATTGATTTGACAAAAACCTGGTAAGAACCGCATGACTGTGGTTCATGTTGCCTGAAGCAGCAGGGTATATGAGACAGCTTCAGTGGCCCTTTCCTGTTTTTACATTTCACAAAATGAAAAGAAAATGCTGAAATAAGGGGATTGATTCTAGTAAGTCTTCCCTCTCTTTCCCCCACTTCCCAGCCTTCCCCAGTTGATCTTCCTCCATTCTTTCCAGCTAATGATGGATATTAAAAAGGAAAAAAAAAAAAAAAAAAGAAAAAAACAAAACAAAACACCACACTTAGAAACATTCGGCCATAAAATAGTAAAAATCCTCTGGAGGAGGCAGAGAGAAAAGGAGCCAGGTGCCACTGACTTCAAGTACATGATATTCAGAGATCTGAGAAAAGAAACAAGGACACAGAACAGGAAGGTGTGGAGGGGTGTCTGTCTGGATGTCTCCAAGCCTGTTGCAGAAGCTAGGAAATGATAACAGAAGGTGAATTTCACCCTCAGACTCCCCTTGTGGATCACAGCAACCTTGGATTCTGTCTGCAGCTGTGAGGAGAGCTTAGAAGTAAATTTAGGCTTGCACTGCTTGCTTAGACTACTTATACATTCAAAATTATATTTCTCTAAGCTTCCCATTCACCAGTGTTGCCAAATCCCCGAGCATTGCTCCAGCTACTGGAACCCTAACCCTGCGCCTCCCAGCAGCTCCACTGGTAAGGGAAAAATGTTTAAAGTTGCACTTTCTGTAATCTGTGAACTATGTTTTTAAATCTATTAATTTGCCATCATTGTCACACCAAAATCTCACCAAGGGCAGATAAGACAATTCAACAGGCTGAATGTTACTGTTTACCTCTCACCCTAACTAATGTCATAGGAAGTCTAACTTGCTTTTAACAGGAGAAAAGTTAGGCCAGTAACAAGTGTTGACTGTAACCTATGGCATGGAAGGGAGGAAGAGCAAAGAGAAACCTCCGGCTATCAGCTTATATCACAGAAGAGAGCAGAAAGAAAGGGAGGTGGATCCAGGCTTTCAATTGGCTAGCTTTTCCCGCTGCAGGCCACAGGGTTGAAAAGCTGCCACAAATTGAACTGTCTTACAGGAAGGTTTGAGGGCTCTTCTTCTCCTTCAGCCTTTAGGAGCATTAAAGTTATAAGAAAACTGCCACATACTAACCTCTCAGATAGAGACTTTAGTAGCCCTGCCTAGCTAAAGGGCAGATCTATTGAACGATGCTGCGTACATTTGAAAGCCTATAGCGTTCGGTCATCTTTTATAGTCAGTCTGACATGACTTTTGACCAAATGATACTTTGCTCCCTAAACTGTAGTGGTACACTGCAAAAATCTGAGTCTAGTTCATTAAATAAAGTTAAAAGTGTTTTATTGATTCTGTATATTTTGCAGACAATTTTTATGAGGTGCTTTCAAACAAAGTCAGGATCAGGGGTTTTTTTATCCTGTGCCATACCTCCAGGAGCAGTTTCCTCTAGCAGATGATGATGATAATGATCTGCCAATCTGCAGTCACAGCTGGATTATAAAACAACTGGTAAGCCTGATAACTGTGCTTCCCTTTCAGTCCTACACATGTAAACCCCAAATGACAAGTAAGCATGGTAAATCCCTGTTGTTTCTAAGGGTTATCTGTCATAGAATCATAGAATAGTTAAGATTGGAAAGGACCTTAAGATCATCTAGTTCCAACCCCCCTGCCATGGGCAGGGACATCTCACCATAGATCATGTTGTCCACGGCTCTGTCCAACCTGGCCTTAAACACTGCCAGGAATGGAGCATTTACCACTTCCGTGGGCAACCTGTTCCAGTGGCTCACTTCGGACACTGAGTTGGTGATCATAACTCTGCATGCAGCCATCCAGCCAATTCTTTATCCACTGATAAAGTGGTCTCAGTTCAGTTCCCACAGTTCATTTTCCCTTTGGCAAATTCGTTTTAGTCTGAAGAAGGAAAACTAGATTGTTGACTGTAATAGGTAAACATTGTGAAGCAACAGAAGATACTCCCCACTTCACAAACATACAGGCAGCCATGAGATGGGAGATGGCAAAAGCACAGGGTGTTTCTTGGTTTTCTGCTCTGTTGCTCTTTTACTCCAGTGGTATGCTGCAATGGCTGTAATTGCTGTAAAAAAGATGTTTTTATGTCAATGGAACTATCACAATGCTTACTGCTGATGTAACTTCTCTTCACACATATCTTTTCCTAGCACTTTCTGATTCCTTACTGCACTAACACAGCATAGAGGATAACGAAAGGTCATACTAAGCTTTCACCAAAGCTGCTGCAAATAAGCAAGTTCTTTCCCTCTAATACTCTCTCTGCAAAAAGAAAACCAGTAGTCTCAGTGTCCTTACTATTTGCTAAGCAGGAATTAAAAAGAAAAGAACAATAGATATGATTAATTTTAGTAATTTTCAATGCAGAAAAAACATTCAGAGTGAACAAATGTGAATGAAAAGACATTATCTGAGGTGCAACTGAAACAATTGTAACATTAAATTGACAAAGACTACACAGCTATCACCTCTTGAAGGAGTTCAAGCATTTGCCATTCAATTTTTCTGTAGGCTCAAAAATCTCAAGTGGCAAGAGACTTGAAGAGCAATCCAGACATATCTACAGTTACAAACTAAGAGAAGATTTAATTTAAGTCATCTGAGTCGTTTTCTTCATAACCACACCAAAGGTCAAATCCTGCATAATATTATATTATAAATCTATAAGATTTCTAAGTACAAAAATATATTTCAAAAAAGAATTTCAACACTATCAGTACTGTAAAAGAAATAATAAAAATTGATTGTCACAGATCAAGTAATTTTATGGGCATGACACCAAATTAAAATAGGTCCAACTTATCTACATTAAACATACCACTACTGTATACAAAACTCCAGACACACTGGGACAACTGACATCAGCTTGTTTCCCTGACAGCAGCATAACATTACATTCATGACTATATATTTAGCTAGCTGCATCCTAAAAGCAATGGCTGAACAAAGGTAGACTGTGCAGTACAAAGATATATAATTATATTTTGTAGTTCTAATATGCTCAATGTTTTACCTGGGACATTACCAGCAACAGCCCCACTGCCTTTAACAGGACCTATGTAGTGAAAATCTCCTGGCTGTTACACTGAAAAAACTGAGTAAAAATTTTCTTAGGTAAGTATTTTAGAATTACCTACACAAAAGGAGCAGGGCTAGATCCTTTATCCATGCAGATAGTACCATCAAGTTATGTTTAAGTAGTTAGCTGCATCTTTTGACAGAGGCCCAAATTTATATGCTTTTTTTGCACAGCAAGCACCACTAAATGGACACATTGTTGTATGAAACACTTGACCTTCACAGATGCACAGGTCATTTTTCAGTGGTGAATAAACCGTATTCCTGATATAGTTATAGGAACAGCTTTCATGGAAAGGAAATATTTTTCTTATAGCTTCTGGAAGTAACGAGGACAAGCAGCAAAACACAGAGTAGGAATCCACAGTAAGCTAAGAGCCATCCAGCACAAGCCACCAAAGAATGAGAGACCAGAACTAGTGAACAGTGGTCACAAATGGCCTTTTTCAGTTCTCAGCTCTCAAAAATTCTACTAACCATAAAATAGGCAGACAACAGCTCTGCTTATGACATGATCATTTATCCCTGGAGCAGGGTCTGCCAGCACAGGGATGATGGAGGCTTTGGAGAAACAGAGATTTTCCACACTGGGAAAATAGATCTCCAAGAACTGACCACAGGAACCA
This sequence comes from Ara ararauna, assembly GCA_028858755.1. NCBI lineage: Eukaryota > Metazoa > Chordata > Aves > Psittaciformes > Psittacidae > Ara > Ara ararauna. Next base: position 33,959,670 of record CM054381.1, on the reverse strand, counting down.
CAACTGCAAACTAACGTTCTTGATTCTGCACCTTTCCCCAGTTTCATACAGGTTACTTCTTCATATTATGTTGTAAAGAAATTCCAATAGCTACACAAAACACAGGAATATTGATTGCTATGGGAAGGAAACATAATAGGCGAACAGCTGCCAGTGTCAAAGGCTTCTTTAAAACAGTAATAGCTGATGTGATTTTATTTCTTGTATTTGAGGGGTTTTAAAAGAATAAGAAAAGTCTAAAGATACAAGACACCTATTCAACTAGAGAATTATAACACTTTTTTCTGTTAAAGTTCTTACATATGATAAAAATTGAAGACAGGTACAGACAATGCATGCTGCTAAGAATGCAGAGACGCTGATCACTGCTGTGTTTTATCTCACTGATTACTACCATTTCATTTATCTGCAGCTGCCACTACAAGCTAGTGACTGTAGCCCCACTGTCTTCGCGAATGCCATTCTACAAATTTAGGACAACGGGTGTGTGTTGGAAGAAGGCAACTAGCAGCACCCATACTCAAGGTACTGAAACGTTTCAGGTATGAAACATGAAACATCAGGTATGTTCATAAACACAGCTAGGGAGCAGCAAATATTGATTGTATGAGACACATTCATTGTGCAAAACAATATTTTACTAGATGATCTTTAAGGTCCCTTCCAATCCAAAGCATTCTATGATTCTATGATTTTAGAAAATAAGACTGCATTAAACTTCTCTGTGTGGTGCAGTACGGTCTGGTGCTTATGGCCTCAGAACCAGATTCATTCCTTTTAGTGACTGCATAGTGACCACTAGTGTGCCACTTTTCTTGTGTGCTTTTATGTCTGTTAACTATGAAAGGAGCATATTTATGGTTTGTTTCTTTGTATTGTACTGAAACTGTAAGGATTGAATTGTGTCACTGACACACAAAATCAACCACCAAATAAAAAAAAGTTCTTTAAAGATCTTGTGCAAACCTTCTAAAAGTCAAGGTTGTTTTTTTCTATTTATTTCAATTTGCTTTGAAACAGATTATAAATTATCCTGGAATTTAGTATAAATTGCAGACATAGACCTGGGATAACACTTTAGAACATATGCCAAAAGTATTTTCGCAAACACAGAAACTTCAGAGTTACTGGGTGCAATAAGAATAATGTGTCACTAAAGGAATACAGCTCTTCATTTGAAATATAATTTAGAACCTAGTTGCATTTCACCAAAAAATGGCATATTGTTTTCATCAGAGAAAAAAAAAAAGGCACATTCATGTTTGCCTTATGTTTCTTTCAAAATATTTGTATTGCAAACTTCTCAGAGTTTCACATTTCACTTCAAATTGTAATCAAAGTTTGCTTTGGTGAAGGAAGATTGGTCAGGACACAAAACAATTACTTCTTATTTCTATTTGCTTGTCATCTATTTCTTTCCTCCTACCTTCTTTTCTGACTTGCCATGAGACAAAGCATGATTATGGACTAACACTACAGCAACACTGCTGAAGCTAAAAGAATTGTAAGCATGATAATGCAGATGATCAGAGACTATAAATGAAAGAACTTTCTTATGTGGTTAGAAAAAAAAATAACAAAGAGGTATTTACCCATATAATTTGTTCCTTCTCTTTTTCTTTTTTCCATTCAAGCCTGTAGGATTGATTGGCACAGGGATTCATTATTACTCCCTTTCTGATAATAGATCCTGAAAAAATGCCATCATGCTATCTAAGTGATATAGCAGGTTTGGTTTATAGCAGATACAGAATTGATCTTTTTCTTTGACATTTGCAATGCTGTCCTTATTGTCATGTGTGGACAGTCTGATGAAACCACATACTTACTTTAAGTAATTTTGTGCTTTTGCTTTTTCATGTAAACAATTTAAAAATCTCACATGGAAACTTAAAAACAGAAATAGACTCTATTTCATAGTTTAAAACAAATATTTCACTACAAAAGCATTAAGGGAAAACAATAGTTACATGGCTACATAATGATAAAATTTCTCTAATAGGTGCAAATATCGTATTGAATAGATCTTCTTCTTGTTATAAATCACCACAACTGTTTTGATTGCAATACACTTAAAACAAACTACCTGGTTAAGAGGAACAGCATGGTCATACCTCAAGCCAAAGATCCATTAAGTCCACCACTCAGTAGTGAATGTCCATGCAAAGTCCTAAAACATAATTTCGTCTCCTCCAATTATCTTACTGCTTTCCTTAAGATCAGTAACTCAGGGAATTTGTAAACCAGGTAATCCATCCAGACTTCTGTATTTAAGAGCTATGAACCTTTCTCAGAAATTATTTAGGTATTGACATCACCATATGCATGGGATTACACAATTCTTACACACTGTGGAAAAAAGCCCAACTGATTGGTCACTGTAAGCCTGGGTGCCTTTAGTTCTTATATTAAGAGAAATAGTGCATAATAATTCCCTAATCATTTCTTCAAGGTCTAAGCTCTCATGTAGTCTCCACTCTGCCACTTCCTTTCAAGCTAAAGAATCTTTGTCTCTCCTTACAGGAAAACTGTTCTATTTTTCCCTCATCCTTTTTAATCCTTCCCTGTAAAGGGTACTATTTCTTCCTCTGCTTTATTCATTACTTCACGGGATGATCAAAACTGAATGGAAATTCAGGAAGTACACACCCATTCATGATATAAAGTGATTTTTATTCCTCCCCATAGCAGTTAACAGAACAACCTTAACATAGTAATCATTCTATTGGGGCTTTAACAACTTGTGGACAACAAGCACTTCCCAGCTCCAAAATGTTGATGAGAATCCTCACCACATCTTGGCTATGTACATAAACAAGACCTAGGTACACACCTTCGCCTCTCAAAGCAAATATGCGCTTAAACAGGAAAGCAGAGAAACTGCTCCAGTAAGTCCTTTAGTCTGCACTCTTGAAGATCCAGAGCCTTAGGCACAATATAGAGCATAGGTATTCCATAATTACTACAAAAACAGGTCTCTGCCATCACTTCCCTGGTGTGAATAGCTGGTATAGTGCCATTGCTTTATATTCATATATATACATACATACACACAGAGAGAAGGTGTTCTGTCCACCTGAATATGTTTATTTGCACTTACTGAAATGAATTTCATCCTTCATTTTATGGCTCAGTCAGACTATTATGAGCCTTCAGGTCTGGCCTTATGCACATTTTCATGCTAATATCCAGTATTGTTTGAGGTGTGAATTCCCTCATTCTGGACACAAATTATACTCCCCTCAGAACTGTGAAGGAAAACCAAGGCAATGGTCCAGCAAACAGAGCTGCAGAATTGAAGTCAACGAACTCTCTGTGGACGCAAAAATATGCTAATGCTGATGTAATATTGGGATTTGGTATTAAAACCTGTCTCTTTGATAACACAGTATAGTAGTTAATATTAGATATTATTCATTTGATACATTTACCTACTTTCATCTAGATGAAAGAATGAATCTACACTTTCAGATAGTTTTATTTGAGGGTATTGATTATTAGGTAAAATTAAAATCACTGTCAATTAATGAACCTGAATCAATCAGCCAACAGAAAAATGAGTTAAAGACAGTTTCAGCAAAAGGCTCACAAATTTTCATCTCTTGGGGTGCTTTAGTGTACACAAGCGATAGTTTCTAATCTAGCCAACTCTGCATCAAGCTCTGTGCTAAGTGTATCTACTAGGAACACGTCCAATGTTGATTGAAAGATTGCAAGTGACACACAACCCACTACAGCTGTAGGTACACTACACTACTGATTAATTGGTCTCACATTAGAAGCTTACACCTATTCTCAGACTTACTTATCTTGCTTCAGTTTCTAGCCATTAGTATGCCTTTTTGTACTGGATAAAATAACAACTTAGGAGGAGAAAACACTCAGATTCTAAGAGAGTTGGAAGGAAAAGCAAATAACTAAGCAAACTATTTGCTTCCATTTGCAGCTCTTCCTTCCACGCTTGCTTTCAAATTATCATTCATTGCAAAGAACACGACCTACACTCAGCTACCTCCACAAAGGTTTCCTGTTTCAGTCCCAGAACTTACTTACAGAACTCTTACATTTATTTTCCTGGGGTATTTCTGCTCATGTCCGATACACTGCTTCCCTTAAAAGAGGAATTGCAAAGAGAAGAGTGGCTAAATTGTTTCAGTGAGGCTGATGAAGCGATCTAATACAGACCAACACCTGGTCCTGTCTGTTGGCTACTGTGTGCTGTTGTCTTACTGGTTTCCCTGAGAAGTCTTTACTTGAGGAACAGCAAGCAATGTTCCCATCCAGACCAAGTACACTTATGTGCCGAGCTACGTCTCCACTTTGCTCTGAAAATCACAGAATTACAGAATCATTAGAATTGAAAGGAACCTCAGGAGGTCGTCTAGTCCAACACCCCTGCCAAAGCAGGACCATCTAGAACAGGTTACACAGGAATGCATTCAGGCAAGTTTTGAATGTCTCCAGAGAGGGAGACTTCACAGGCTCCTTGGGCAGCCTGTTCCAGTGCTCTGGCACCCTCAACATAAAAAAGTTCTTCCGTGTGTTAAGGTGAAACTTCCTGTGTTTTAGTTTACAGCCATTGTTCCTCATCCTGTCACTGGGCACCACTGAAAAGAGTCTGGAACCATCCTCCTGGCACCCACCTTTGAGATATTGATATGCACTAATGAGATCCCCCCTCAGTCTTCTCTCCTCTAGACTAAACAAGCCCAGGTCCTGCAATTTCTCCTCATAAGAGAGATGTTCCAGACCCCTGACACACTTGTGGCCTTCTACTGGACCCTCTCCAGTAGCTCCTTTTCTTTCTCATACTGAGGGGCTCAGAACTAGACACAGTACTCCAGACGTGGCCTCACGAGGGTCAAGTAGAGGGGGAGGATCACCACCCTCGACCTGCCGGCCATGAGAAAATAAAAGAAAAGAAAAACTATGCAGTCGAGTCTCTTGCATCTGGGGAAGTCACAGAGTTCAGCACACCCAGAGGGCAGGGGATGAGCCTTGTCCTAGGAAAACCACCTGCCTTATTGTGGTGTGTCCCCTGTCAGGTAAGTATCTCCCACAACTTGCCATTACACACAACCTGAACAATAATGCCACAGTTACAGTTAGAGAAATATCAAAATTCTGAGGAAGAAAACCACAAATCTGCTAGCTTGTCAAAAGAAAGTGTTAACCATGATAGTATAACATAGCCTATGCCCATCTACAGATATGTCTTTTGCTATCTTTGGTGCATCAGAGATTCATGAATTACTGGGATCTTGCTTGCATTACTGAATTTGATATTTTCACTGCCTGACAGGTTAGGAATAGCAGTTCACTGGTATGAACCAAGCCCTTTAAATCTGCACTAGGAAGTGAAATGACAAAGCACTGGCTATAGTTATGCAAGGCGGCAACTGAAGGAGGCTACCCCAGTGACAAAGCAAGGTAGCAATTGTGAAAGAACCATGGTGCAGGCTGCAGGAGGTAACAGTTCACTTGTCACTTCTGTACTAAATTACATGACCTTCACAACCCCACATGTTCTCTTCAGAAAACAGAGGTGAAACAGCTGAGGGTCTCTGCAAGGCTCTGCAGGCAGATTTCTGCCAGTCGTGGGTGCCAGAAGAAATTGGCATCTAGAAGGGATTTGGTATGCGACGCATAACTTAGATCTGTACAAATCTATGCAATATTCCAAGTTGATGATAAAAGAGAGAATTCAGGTGTCAGGATCTGTATTTATGCAGTGCTGTGGCTCAGCCAAATTAACTACACTTAACAGTGATGGAGTACTGCACCAAAAAAAAAGCCATACTAGTACTCCAGAGCTAAGCTGGGTATCTTGTTCAACATCTTTGTCGGTGACATGGCCAGTGGGATTGAGTGCGCCCTCAGCAAGTTTCCTGATGACACCAAGCTGTGCGGTTCGGTTGATATGCTGGAGGGAATGAATGCCATCCAGAGGGACCTTGACACGCTTGTGAGGTGGGCTGATGCCAACCTCATGAAGTTTAACCATGACAAGTGCAAGGTCCCACACCTGGGTCGGAGCAATCCCAGGCACAGCTACAGGTTGGGCAGAGAAGAGATTCAGAGCAGCCCTGCAGAGGACTTGGGGTGCTGGTCAATGAAAAAATGAACATGATCCAGCTTCAGTGTGCACTTGCAGCCCAGAAAGCCAATCATATCCTGGGCTGCATCAAAAGGAGTGTGACCAGCAGGTCAAAGGAGGTGATCCTGCCCCTCTACTCTGCTCTTGTGAGACCTCACTTGGAGTATTGTGTGCAGGTCTGGTGTCCTCAACATAAAAAGGACATGGAACTGTTGGAACAAGTCCAGAAGAGGGCCACGAGGATGATCAGGGGACTGGAGCACCTCCCGTATGAAGATAGGCTGAGAAAGTTGGGGCTGTTCAGCCTGGAGAAGAGAAGGCTGCGTGGAGACCTCATAGCAGCCTTCCAATATCTGAAGGGGGCCTATAGGGATGCTGGGGAGGGACTCTTCATGAGGGACTGTAGTGAGAGAATAAGGGGTAACGGGTTAAAACTTAAAGAGGGGAAGTTTAGATTGGATATGAGGAAGAAATTCTTTACTGTAACGGTGGTGAGGCACTGGAATGGGTTGCCCAGGGAAGCTGTGCATGCTCCATCACTGGTGGTGTTCAAGGCTGGATTGGACATAGCCTTGGGTGGCATGGTGTAGTGGGAGGTGTCCCTGCCCCGGGCAGGAGGGTTGGAACTAGATGATCTTAAGTTCTTTCCAACCCTAACTATTCTGTAATTCTATGATCTTGACATTGCATTATTTTATAGCAAAGCAATATGCCTATAGAGCTCACAGTTTAAAAAAAAGAAGAAAAGAAAAAAGTTATACTGTAATACTAACATATCATAAGAAAATTCCTTTAATTCCTTGGTGTGCTACACCATGAAGCTGAGAGGTAATTCTGCATGCACTGAACAGTACTGGACTCAGAAATAGCACCTCAGTACATTTTGTGACAAGAATGAATCACAGGACAGCGTTTGACTGCAGTAACCAAGTGCACATTGTTTTTAAAATTCATTAAGAAATGTCTGAGGTATTAACAGTCTCCATGGCAGCTCCTGAACAGGTTGCAAATTAGATATTCAGACTACTCAGCTCCTTAGCACTTTGGATTCTTCAGTGACTAGTTGAATCCTTAAGAGCCAGAGTTATGTCCCGTCTTCATTTTATAATTATTCTAATATCTTTATCTGATCCCTTACTCCTCTGATATGAATGGAATAGTACTGTTATACCTATCATTCTCCACAAAACTGCTGGAACCCACTTCAGTGTATAAATACATGCACTCTATCTCTATATACTTATACACTTAATGAATACACATATGTCTTAGTAGCATGTTACCTGGATCTCCCAGAAGCATGCAAAAGTTGACAGCATGGATACTGAGAGCCTGCAGATATTTATAATGGAGTGCAAATTCAGGACGGGGGCACGGAGTGGGAAACAGACACACAGCAAAAGGCACACTCTGCACTATATTTTTGCCCAGAGGAGATATACAAATTTTCAAACAAGATCCACTAAGAGATTAACCTAATAAAAAACACACACTAATTCTTCAGAAATACCTGTGCTGCTTTGGGACATTCCAGAAGGAATCTGGACAGAGACCCAAAACAGAAAGTGTGAGTCTAAACAGTTAATACTCGGTAAAGCTGTAAGCAGCTGAAGACAAAAGCCTATAATGGGAAGTGTCAGGCATCTTATTAGGCAGTAATATAAGCACCACCTATAATAAATGGGTGAGGGAGAGAAAAAGAGAGTATAAGCAAATTAACCATAGCCTCAAAACCTCAAACAAGTACCTCAGTTTGTTGAAAATAAGATTTTTCTTACTAACAAGTACAGGATTTTTACATGACATATTGAGAAGTACATTTCTTTGCAATGCTGGTCTATCTCAGAGGTATCATAAGTATACAACCATGTAATGTGGCTGTTACTATGGAAACTACTCTTTTTCTGAGGAAAATCAGAAAGTGTAAGTCAAGTAAAATGCCAAATAATTTCTTGTGACATAGGTTGGACATGCTGTTAAACTGCACCCTTAACTTATTGCATCCCATTTCTGTCAATTCTTTTCTAGCTCTACATGTTTCACATAAAAAGCAGCAACACTAATTTTTCCACACATTAATTAAAGTAACATATCCTGGGTAGGCAGTACGAATTTCTTCACCTCAGCAGTAAACACAAAACAGACTAAGATGGGCTCTGAGGACACCTCTGCTAAAAGACGTACCTCCTTCACACAAGAACTTGGCTTCTCAGCTAAGAACTGGTGACATGGTGCATTGATTCCTGACGGCATAACTTTCCACCTTCCACACTGATCAAAGAAATTAAAAAGGCTAAAATCAAAAGTATGTCAACTACAAGGCAATTTGTTTGGTTTCCATAAATAAAAATAATTCTATACAGACTGACAACTCACTATGAGTAGCGTAAGAACACTCAGGAAAACAGAAGAGAAAGATTTAGAAAATTAATTACCAAGATTGGCTATTACAAATTCCTCTCTCCCATTATTAGCTACCTGCTAATAATGCCCTTGACTCTTACTTTGACCCTCTTGAAGAACTAAGTCTCCAACGTCCACAAAGTCACATGAAAAAAACCAACAATTAACTGTGAACAAAAGCTATTATGTTTAACCTCTGCTTCAGCACTACTCCTTGAGCCTAGTCTAGAAGCTACAAATATTCTTCCCTTACTGAGCTTGCCAAACAATTTTATCAACTCCCCATTTCCAAAATCAATTTTTCTTCACTAAGATTGGTGTCATTGCAAAGTCCTGTGCAGATCTGCCCCTTATTGTGCATGTTCAGCTGTAGAGCAGACAGTGGAGCATACCATCACACTTCCTGCAAAGACTTTTGTTTTTACAAATCCTCATAAATTTTTTTCTCATATCATCACTTAAGCACATAAGGCCTTTGCACCACAAACAATGAAGGTTCAGGTTGCGATGACACACTGCTTGACACAGCAGAGCAAAATCAATTCTGGGGAAATAAAACCAAAACACACTCTTTATGTAGTGCCAACACGAAAGTAATTAAAAGCAGTAGATAGGAGTCTGTCTGCCCCCTTTCCCAGTAGGTCTGTAAAAGTGCAATTACTTTGTATGAATGTGACAGGAGAAACGTAAATCTGAACTCTACCCACAGCCAATGTATCTTACATCAGTTTTTCACCTGATAAGAATGACACCCCATACAATGCCTCTGTGACCCACAAAGAAAAAAGATTAAGGAATTATAGGAATTTCAAACCCATTCCTGCCTCTGTATATGAAAATCAAAACAGTGCCTCTTTTCTAAGTACTTTTCCCCAGTGAACATGTCAGGTTATGTTCAGCCAAACTCTCTCACATGGCTTTGGGGACCAGCTACAGTGTCAAGAATCTCTTACTGCTTAGTACCTTGAAAGCTGCTGTCAGTGAATCAGCACATTAAAAAAAAAAAAAAAAAAAAAAAAAAACCACCATAAACCAAAACACAAAAACCCTACCAAAGAAAACAGTTGATTAAATTTGAATAATACATAAGTTGAAAGTAATTGTCATCTGCTAGAAACTTTCCACACAAACAGAAAAAGAAGCTTCAGTAATTCATCAGAGAAGCTATTCACCATGAATTATTCACTAAGTTTTACTACCAAGGCTTCCATGTGCTTCAAGTCATGCAAATCTGATAGGGAGATACAAACCTGAGAATCAGGGTTGTGAAGGTCTTGCTTGCTCTTACATTTTCTAACAGAGGAAATGAAGTTAGAATAATTATATTTTTCTATTTTTATCTTGGCTATTAATCTTTTGGCTGGATTACTGAGGGATGCAGTACCTCTGCTTTGCCCTTTCAATGGCCCGTTTCCTCTAGAAGTCACCAAGGGGATTTCTTCCTTTCAGCTGTACTTTTCCCCCTTGTGAATAGAGTCTCTAACAATCAGAGTCTAGAGGTGAGTTAAAGCGCCTGTGGATCAGAAGACTTATTTTCAGGATGGTACCCATATTCATGAAAGCAAACAGTCCAAAGAGAAACAGCTTCAAGAGAAGATAATATAATAAAGAAGAGAGAAAAGGAGTGAGAAAATCAGTGACAGTCACCTAAGGAACAGAATTAAATAGCAATTAAGATGCAAGTAGCTTAAATGTAAAACCCCTTCTCCTTGAGTTATCATTTAAAAAGGAAAGGGACAGACATTCCAAGATACATCAAGCTCACAGAGAAAAGTTCAAAACATGTTATTCTGATAAAAGACGCTGCAATATCTTCCCAAGTCTGCAGACAGTCAAAAACCAAATATCAATGAGAAAAAAAAGTTCCTTGTTCTGTCTCTGGAGGTCTCCTTCTTGCAGGAGGCTGAAGCAGACAGCCTGTTTCCATGAATGGAACTTCAGGCAAATACAGTCTTTCATAACTGACAACAGCCTAGTAACAAACAGACTTTACTCAATTTAGTGAAAGATCATCTCCATTTGCTGGACCTCTAGAAAACAAGCTCATTGAAACACACTGTGGGTGTTAAAACACGCACATGGTTTGCAAATAAACCAATCAACTACCCACCCCCCCCAATATCTAAATGGATTCTCCCAAACTTTGTCCTATAGATGTGCACTGCCAAGGAGTCTCCAAAGAGGCCCAAAACCTGAATGGAAATGAATTCTGACCTAAGCAGCTTATCACAAGTGAAGCACAGCAGTGCGCACTTGTAGCCCAGAAAACCAAATGTATCCTGGGCTGCATCAAAAGGAGTGTGACCAGCAGGTCAAAGGAAGTGATCCTGCCCCTCTACTCTACTCTCCTGAGACCTCACTTGGAGCACTGTGTGCAGGTCTGGTGTCCTCAACATAAAAAGGACATGGAACTGTTGGAACAAGTCCAGAAGAGGGCCACGAGGATGATCAGGGGACTGGAGCACCTCCCATATGAAGATAGGATGAGAAAGTTGGGGCTGTTCAGCCTGGAGAAGGCTGCATGGAGACCTCATAGCAGCCTTCCAGTATCTGAAGGGGGCCTATAGGGATGCTGGGGAAGGACTATTCATTAGGGACTGCAGTGACAGGACAAGGGGTAATGGGTTAAAACTTAAAGAGGGGAAGTTTAAATGGGATATGAGGAAGAAATTCTTTACTGTAAGGGTGGTGAGGCACTGGAATGGGTTGCCCAGGGAAGTTGTGAATGCTGCATCGCTGGCGGTGTTCAAGGCCAGGCTGGACAGAGCCTTGGGTGGCATAGTTTAGTGAGAAGTATCCCTGCCCATGGCAGGGAGTTTGGAACTTGATGATCTTAAGGTCCTTTCCAACCCTAACTATTCTACGATTCTATGTTGGTACTCAGGGAAATTGGTGAAGTTATGTCTGAACTGATGGATATTTCCATACTGTATTTTATTTACTGTTTTATAATACTGCATGTTTCAGTATAAGTTTCAGCTAATAAATATGTATGCAGAATTTTTATTACGTAATAGTTGTAAGGTTAATAGTCATGGGGAATGCCTATATTTAATATGTCAGAGGCTGCAAAATGCCAAGTTGAATAGCTTTAACACATATTAGTTGTAAGTGTGAATTGTCAAAAAGAACCTCACTAGAAAAATATTCAAACCAAGATCAGTATTGATTTTGGTCCCTGGAAACTGCACTGGACTGTGACAGTTCAAAATTATAAATTTCCAGAGAATACTTGCCAATACTAATGGAAAGACAGAGAGATAAATCTGGAATCATATAATACATCAACTTTGACCGAAGAGCAGATATAACACCATCAGTATCTATGATTAATTTCTTGGATACCTAAGCACTAATAAGCAAATGCATCTATTAGCATACCAAGAAATGCTGAATTCTGTGTACTATGCTTACATTTAATAGAAGAAAAAATGCTTGAATTAATTGAGCATGCACTAGGAGGTCAAACTAGCATTTACTTACTTCTATTTGTTTTGCCACCTGTTCTACTGATAGTGCTTTTCAGCTTCATGGTTTGCAATTTATTCTGCTTTCTTTAGATACACACACTTTTTACTGATACTAAAACTTTCAATGCAATACTGCAAGTACCACTGTATTATTTTCTCTGGAGGTACCTACTTAAACTGGAAGCAGGTAGGTAGGAAGGAGAGAGAGTGTAGCAGAGTCAGCTTTAGGCCCACTGTAGAAGAGGATCAGGTTCGAGATCATCTTAGGAACCTGAATGTAGCACAACTGTGGGTCCTGAAGGGGCTAGTGAATGAAGTTGCTAAGCCACTGTAAATCATATTTGACAAATCATGGTAGTCAGGTGAAGTTCCCAATGACTGGAAAAAGGGAAATATAACTGCCATTTTCAGGAAGGGGAATATGGAATACACAGGGAACTACAGACCAGTCAGTCTCACCTCTGTGCCTGCAACATCTTGGAGCAGATTCTCCTGGAAGGCATGCTAAGGCACATGAAAAACAACGAGGTGGCTGGTGACAGCCAACATGGCTTCACTAAGGGCAAATCATGCCTGACCAATTTGGTGGCCTTCTATGATGGGGCTACAGAAATGAAGGACAGCTGACGTCATTCACCTGGACTTGTGCAGTGTTCAACACTGTCCATCTTTCTCTCTAAACTGGAGAGACATAAATTTGATGGATGGATTAGCCGGTGGATAAAGAACTGGCTGGATGGCCACACACAAAGAGTTGTCAACAGCTCAATGTCCAATTGTAGACCAGTAACAAGTGGTGTCCCTCAGGGATCGATGTTGCGACAGATCCTGCTCAACATCTTTGTCAGGAGCACGGTAAGAGGGATTAAGCGTTCCCTTAGTAGGTAGGTTTGCTGATGACACTGAGCTACATGGGTCAGCTGATATGCTGGAGAGAAGAGATGCCATTCAGAGGGACCTTGACACGTTTGTGAGGTGGGCTGATGCCAACCTCATGAAGTTCAAAAATGCGAAGTTCAAGGTCCTACACCTGGGTCGGAGCAATCCCAGGCACAGCTACAGGTTGGGCAGAGAAGAGATTCAGAGCAGCCACGAGCAGAAGGACTTGGGGATATTGGTTGATAAGAAAATGAACATGAGCCGGCTTCAGTGTGTGCTCACAGCCCAGAAAGCCAACCGTATCCTGGGCTGCATCAAAAGGAGAGTGACCAGCAGGTCGAGGGAGCTGATCCTGCCCCTCTACTCTGCTCTCATGAGACCTCACTTGGAGTATTGTGTGCAGTTCTGGTGTCCTCAACATAAAAAGGACATGGAACTGTTGGAGCATGTCCAGAGGAGGGCCACGAGGATGATCAGGGGACTGGAGCACTTCCCATATGAAGACAGGCTGAGAAAGTTGGGTCTGCTCAGCCTGAAGAACAGAAGGCTCACAGCAGCCTTGCAGTCTGAAGGGGGCCTACAAGGATGCTGGGGAGAGACTCTTCGTTAGGGACTATAGTGATAGGACAAGGGATAACAGATTCAAACCTGAACAAGGGAAGTTCTTGTTAGATGTAAGGAAGAAGTTCTTTACTGTGAGGGTGGTGAGACACTAGAATGGGTTGCCCAAGGAAGTTGTGAACACTCCATCCCTGGCAGTATTCAAGGCTGGGTTGGACAGAGCCTTGGGTAAGATGGTTTAGTGTGAGGTGTCCCTCCCTGTGGCAGGGTGGTTGAACCTTGGTGATTTTAACTTTCCAACCCTAACTTTTCCATGATTCTATGATGGACTGATTTAACACCATCACAGAAGTGGATCATTTCTGAAAAGTCAGAAAGATAGGGAATTAATGTGAATAACTATCATGGTTTAAGCCCAGCCATAAATGTGCATGATGTCATTAGCTCACACACACACACCCTTCCCCCCGCTCCCGAAAGGATGGGGAGGAGAATCGAATGAATAACTCCCACCGGTTGAGATAAGAACAGTCCAGTAACTGAGGTATAACACAAACCACTGCTGCTAACACCAAAAATAATAATGATAAGGAAATTAACAAGGGAAGAGAATACAACTGCTCACCACCTGCTGACCGATACCCAGCCTGACCAAGCAGTGAACTCACTCTTCCGAGTGACTGCCCCCAGTTTATATACTGGGCATGACATGCTGTGGTATGGGATACTTCTTAGGTCAGTTTGGGTCAGGTATCCTGTTTCTGCTTCCTCCCGGCTTCCCCTCCTCCCTGGCAGAGCATGAGGCTCAGAAAGTCCTTGATCACACTTAACATTCTAAGCAGCAGCTAAAAACATCAGCGCTATCAGCGCTGTTCCCAGGCCAAAAGTCAAAAACACAGCGCTGCATCAGCTACTAAGGAGAAAAATGACTGCTACTGCTGAACCCAGGACAATAACAGACACAGAAATTTGTCTCAATTTGTACTTGAGCTATTTTTCTAAAACCTCTCTCTTGATAAGTAGTCTAACCCCTGAAACAGGTTTTTCCTGCATTTCCTTTCTGGCACCTGTGGAATAAATCTTCTCTAACAGGAAGAAAGTCCTGTGTGTTTCAGGAGACACATATGCACACCTGCACAGACATTGTGTGTAGGTATGAGTGCACATAAGTCCTGATTAGAGAAAGTTAACACATTAGCAAATTACACATCTTAATTTACAATTACTAGACTTATTATTTTTCCATTTTTGTTATGTTTAGAGAACGGTAAATAATGCCTACCCTGCTTAATACACAGAAGAACTGCTACAAGAAGCTATTAAAATACATAAGAACATTTTAAATTATCTTAAGAGGATTATGTAAATTTTAAAGGTTTAATCAAAGTATATATATTAGCTACAAAAATTTTTCTTTAATTTTAGAAATATCAGTCAAGTTTAAAAATGAATGGGCTGTTTCAGAACATTGAAACCCTGATTTTCAGTAAAATTTTATATGGTCCAAGATGTGCACTGATGCAAATGTTCAAAAACCCTATACTCTGACTTTCAAATAAGGCCTGTTAATATTAACAATTGCTAACAACTCTTCCTTACTTATGTATTTTTTGAAATCTCTCTCATATCTTTCCAGAGTTTTAGTCTACTATTCTTTCTCATTCTGTCTTGCCCTCATATCTGCCAGAATATGTCACAGTGCCACGTGAACTGGTGAAAACACAGAAAATGTTTTCCAATACCTGCCAGCAAGTATTTAAAATTAAAAACATTCCTACAAAGCAGACACCACAGTACTTATATGTTATCAGAAAATAACATTACTGAAGACTAGAAATAATATTTTTATCTCAGGCTTAAAAAGAAAACCTTTACATCACTTGACTGACAAAAAAACTGACCAACATTGTCTAACAGGATATTTAGAACTGGCTCAGACAGCCTGATGCCATCCAAAATGAAGGTTATGAACTGCTTCTATAACAGGATTATTTCTAAGGCCTGTGGGTCTTTGTGCCAGTGCCTGGCATATTTTCAGCACTTGTTTCAATGGGGGTGTCTGAAGATAGGAGGTTTTGCTGATCTTGATGGTCAGTAGTGAAAATTACTATTCTAGAGCAAAGCTTCTGCTTCAAAGCATCCTTACTCAGAAGATTTTTTTTCTACAAGTCTTACATTACTTATGAGAGTTAGAATAAAAACATATCACAGAGAAAAACCTAAAATACTATTTGCATGCACCAACAGGCTGACAGCTACTTGGTCTTGAGCGTGGTGGTGCATGAAGGAGTACAGTTTTGCTTTATATCGTAAAAAGACTTGTAGTAATGTCCTTTTCCATTTTCCTGACAGCCACTGTAAATAAACCTCATTCTCTGCCACAGTCCACCAGTTGAGAAACACTATTCTGCTTTTAGAAACAATTGCTGGCCACCAGATGGTAAGAACACAGAGTTTCTTCTGTATCCACCCTGTGGTGCTCAGGCCTGCTGCTCAGTCATGTCCTGAAGGAGATAATGCCCATGGCAGAGGATACTGTCACTGCTGTGACAATCAGAAATTGGTCCACAGTTTGCATCATCAATCAATAATATCAGCAAAGTGGCAGGTTAACTATATGACATAGGTGTGAGATCACTGTTACTATTAGCTTTTTCAAAAGGAAAATAATTTTTTATTTATATAAAGTTTACATATGCACAGTATTAAAAACAAAACAAAAAACCCAACACAAATGCTATGGAGGAGTTAACAAGCTGCCGCTCACTCAGTGTCCTGTCATGCAGCCATGTCTGGTGTGTGGGGTTTAGGGAGGTTTGGCAGTGAATGCACTTATGGTCCATCTGCTCACAGCAATATCAACAATGCGCCAGGTTTCTGACTGTATTCTTTAGCAATACTGCAGTGTTTATTGTTCAAGTAGATTGTTTTCCTACTACTTAATACTGATTTGTAAGCTCTCTTTTTATCACTGTTTTCGTGAAAATGAAAGGAAACACAATAACTGACTCTAACAGCATAGCCTTTCCTTCCCTGCAGCACAGTCTGGGGGAGGGCAGGGTAAAGCCCATTATTGCTGTCTACAGCTAATTCACTGAATAAGGGAAGGCTCTGCATCTAGATTTGAATATGTAAATAATCCAGTTAGCAAAAGAAACATAGCTCCCCACTATGTATTTAATTTCTATTTGCTGTGCTCTCCCCCATGCTGCTTTGCATCTCTGTAAGTCTTCAATTATTATTGTTGAATCAGTCACATAGTGTACATCCTGTCACATGGATCTGCATCGGTCACACAAATACTATCATGCCTATAGACTGTTTCTTTGGTTATGACAGATATATTACTGCCTTTGCTTAATAATCTCTCTCTGTGATCCAGTCCCTACATTCGACACTTTGCAACAGGGTCTGCTGATGTTAACATGAAGAGCTAATGTAGTCTTTTTTTTTCCCTGAGCTGAAGACCACTGAAGGCTTAAAGAAACTGTACTGTATAAGTCAAAGGCTGCAAATAGCTAACAGACATTGATTTAAAGAACAACAGAATAATATGCGCCCTAAAATATTCTGTGCACAGGATCTTGTGAGATTTTTTGTTCTGATGAGTATGGTTCTAAGTCAAAGAATCACCATCTGAATCTTTCCATTGATTTTGCTACATTTTACATCACACTGGACCATCATTATACACCTAGAAGAGCAGTAGCTGCCTTCTCTCAGACACACTGCATTTTATGCAAGCTGTATGTGCTTAAGCAAAAACATATATATGTTTGGAGTGATAAAAACAATTTCTTTTTGATGTCTCAGAGGTTTATGCTGCTCCAAATCTAGCTAGCCTCATTATCTCATTGCTGGCCCTGGCACAACTCATACATGTTATATCAAGTAATCAGCCAAACTCTTACAAAATAGCCAAGCTCTGAAGATTTCTCCATATGGTCATCCCAGCACATGTCAGCATCCAATTCATTCTGCACGTCATTCAACACAATTATTTTACACCAGGAGCCATCGGCATCTCTTCATCATGACACAGTACATTTTAGAAGAACGCTTTCCTTTAAGAGAAAGACTGAAAGATCAAGCAAAGAGGCACTTCCACACTAATTCACTTGCCATGACTCTCACTCACCAGTGTGGCACAGCCACCTTCCTTTCTGAGACACCAATGCACTAACAAAACAGAGGACCCTATTTCTGATCTTCATCAGTGTACTTGTACCTCCAGCCTCCAAAGTGTTTTGGGAACAGGTGTTTAGTACCAACTGTTCATTGTTACCAAGAGACACAGCATCCATTCCTGTATGGAAAAGAACAGGATTGTAAGTGACAAGCATCCCCTCCTCTTTACTGTGCAAAACGGGCATTGAGGAGATCCAAGACTGTACACACAGATGAAAAAAACAGATGGACCTGACCCTACGCCTGCTGAAACCTGCATAGGGCCCTGAGAGTTTCACCTGACTGTTAAGGCATATGCAGTAGGGGAAGGCATTATACACATGTAATCATGAAGTGAACAGGATAAACATGAGCATCATTCATCTGTGAGCAGTGCGAGACCTATATGAACAGAGAGAACATTACTAGAAATAGACTATTTTAAAGCACAGAAGAGATAGACTGGGTGTAAAAATGGAGGAGGGAAAAAAATGAGGGGAGGAGGTATCATGCGAAATGTGTTGGGCAGAAGACCCATAGTACTGTAAAAGTGTCCTGTAGGACACACACGGCATGAAGGCTATTGCAATGACAGCAATAAGTACTGAATAACAACAACCTGTAAGTCAGTAAAAGTAAAGCGTAAAGGAGGTATGGCTTATCTGTTAAAATAATGATAAATAGTATCTTAAATATCCCCTTTGTCCCAAAGCATATCAGGCAGGACAATATAGCAGGGAAGATACAGGCTGACGCCCAGAGTCTGCTTACCAATGCACACAATAGCAAAGGGCAGGAGAAGACGGACCATCACATTCAATTGAAAGGGTAAGAAGAATTTAGAAAGATGGAATGTAATTACTTAAACTGGAGTCTTGCCAGGATACTAGAGATATCAACCTTGCTGTAAAGACCTTTAAGAGGTAAAACATCAGGTACAAAAGAAGACTGGGAAGATTATACATTGAAGTTCTGAGAGCACAAAAAGAAAATGCACTGCAGAGGAAGAAAGTAAAGCTACACAAGAGGTTAAGCTAAATAACAAGAAATTTTCAAGTGAATTAAGAACACGAGGTCAGTGAAGGAGACAGTATGACAGCCCTCTAAGAGGTAGGAACTATAATTTATTCACAAGAGGGGGAGAAAGGCAGTAATTCAAAGCTTGCTGGAGCCAAGAATCCAAGTGTAAAGTTCAAAAAAGACACATTCTGTCAAAGGAGTTTGAAAGAAACATACTACAGCAGGTCAAAACATAACAGTGTAGGAAATTACTTGGAAAAAAAAAAAACAAAACCCCTAGATCATCGTTTTTAACAAGAACCTTAGGCAGATGTGAAGCAAGTGATGATGGTGATGAAACTGTATACAAAGTTGTAAAATCCTAGCAGTGGAAAAAAGAGAAAATCCAAAATAAACAATGCACAAATTAAGCATTGCAATGGAGAACAGGGGTCAACAGGAAGCGTTTTCACTATTAAAAGATTAAATATACTAAAGGAAGACAACAAAGTACCAAACCTCCAGTCTTGAGAACGAGGTAAAATTAAGCTTTCCGCCAACTGTGCTGTGTTGTATTAATAGTGAAGAGACATATGCAATGACATAAAATAATAACAACCAGGGAAAGTCAGGAATTGGAAGTGGCCTGAAAATCCAGTCATACCATCTTCCTGGTATACACAAAAAGAAATCTGGAAGGGACCAAAAATCCTGTATGGAAATTTCCTACATAGAGGACTTCAGACAATCTGGAAAAACACTAAAAATGTTCAATTCTTGGTGAGGGAGACACAGAGGAGGA
Source organism: Ara ararauna (assembly GCA_028858755.1). Lineage (NCBI taxonomy): Eukaryota > Metazoa > Chordata > Aves > Psittaciformes > Psittacidae > Ara > Ara ararauna. The sequence goes on along the minus strand of CM054381.1, from coordinate 33,940,292 downwards.
ACCAACCAGGATCATACTGCTGTTCGGAACTAATCCATCTGCAAAAATCCTTCATCCACCTTTCCTATATTTTTAAGAAATAAGACATATAAAGAAAACATGTATTTGTGTCTATGTATAGGAAACAATTCTGGAAGGGGCTCTTTTAGACAAACCAAGTGGTATAATGATTCTATGCACACTTCTTCACTAAATAATCTTTTTCCATATCTTGTCTTTCAAGCAACAGAAATCAAAATAATAATAAATAAAAATAGTTCCTTTTTTCCAGCTAGCTGTATATTTACAGCTCAAAGAGATACTCTTACTGTAGACCTTAGAGTATGCATCCACAGAGACCCACCTACAAAGACTCACCCATACAGGAACCTATTATCTTCCTGATTTTGAAGCCAACTGATTTTGCATAGGGCAAAATAAATAAGGACTTAGATATACAGATGGTGAATCATTTAATTAGTTTAAGCTTTGCATTGCAGCAGCTAAGGCAAATTCTGATCAATATAGTGAACATTCGGCTTTCTAAACATACAGTACATTTCATACAAAGCTGAACATTTTTCTTCTTGTCACACAGAATTATCCTAATTATTGTTTCAAGGAACAGCTTTACATAGAATCATCTAGTAGTCAAAAATGCTGCTCAGAAACTCATCACTGGAATAATTTATGATTTTTTTCTTCCTAACATCTTGGGCTTGTTTGATATGCTTGCCATTTCTTGCTGACAGGGAGGTCGATTAAATCACATTTATATTGTAAACGTATGCATTGCTTTTTACCCTAGGCAGAGGATGAAGAGATACAGAGCCCCATGGGAAAAGCAAGCCAATCCACTTTCATATTGCAAATTTCTGCTGTTCGGAAGAAATGAATGGTTGCCAGGGAGAGCTGGGAGTTACTCAAGGATGCAAAATGTTATTTCAGAATCCTTTTGAGAGAGGTTTTTCTCTCCCCCACCTCACCATTTTCACATCTTCTGCTAATGCAGCTCACATCAGTTTCTATGAAAACACTGAAGGAATGCACTTCACCAGCATTCTTCAGAGGATCTGTATAAATCAGGCTTTTACTCTGCCTGCATAAAGCAGGCCATTTCTTTACTTTCAAAGGGAGAGGGGAAAAGGGATTTGTAACATTTTCCAAAGCACTGTGTCTCCCAAAGATCATTTGAGATGAGGAAGGTCACCACCTGTTTTTGAACTAAAAGAAAGTGTTAAAAACGGGGAGGGTAAAGGTCATTGCTCAGGGCCATGGAAAAATGAGGCTGCAGTATCATTAACCTAAAAGAACTAATTAGGAAACATTCAGCTTTTATAAATTATGCAAAGCATCAATTTATACTTTTTCAGATTTCTACCATAACAGAGATAATTAGTAAACATTTACAGCAATAGTGTAACCTAATAAAGCAACCCTTTATTATCAGGATACCTTCAAACTCATACCTTCATACCTACAATAGTGACAAACAAGTATTATTACCTGAAAAAGCTTTATGCCAAGTGTTTCATCTGTGACCTAAGACCAACAAGATTATGTTGGTATTTCCCCTTCACTTAACGCAATAGGAAAGAGTCAGTCAGTCAGCTGACTAGGTAAAAAAATGACTCTGTGCAACTCTAACAGCTTCTCACTACTTTAATTATGGCAGAAAAATTGTTTATCTGATTTAACCTTAAGAATATATACCTTTCCACTCAGGGATTGTGTAAACATGGGGTCAAATACTCCAGTGGAGTCCGTTCCTACTTAGTACCCCTGAAAAACTGGAGAGCTTGGACATGTTAGTGTTAATTTTATCTGCATAAATGGTTCTGAAGAACCAGCTTGGTTCTCTGCTTAATTTTTAAAGGGCTTTCATTGAAAAACTGTTAAAAAAAGGGTGTTCTAACAAACAAACAAAAAAAAAAAAACATAACTTCGGAACACTCAGCAAAGGATGACATCTTTACAGCATACAAAATACCCAAGTTACTCACCTCTACACACTCTGTATCTATTTTTTAAACATAGTTTATACAGCTAACAAAATCCTTTTTCTCCTCTCCTGAGAGAGAAAGAGAGAGAGAAAGAAGAATATATAAAACATGGTGAAAAAGAATGTGGTCTGAAACCAAAATGGGGGAGGGAGGGAGAATTAGGTAAGAGGAAAGGGGGAGGTAAAGATAAAAGTCTCATGAAAATCAAAAGGTATCAAAATTCAACTACCTCTAGTATTTCAGGGGGTTAAGGAGATAAGCAAATATACTCCTGCCTTCAGATCTTCCATTTGTAATGCTTTAAAGAATAAGTTACAGCGACATTCAAAGCCCACTAAAGTCAGTGAAAAGATTCCCAGTACTGATTTTAGATGTCCTGTAGGAAATACATCCCGATTTGGCTACAAGATTTTTGATGGCAATGCCAAGGACTTCACGTATAATCATGAAGATTCAGCTTGTGAGCTGTGCAAGATTAGACCAAGAATTAATTCTGGTATGCTACAGCTTACAGAAAAAATGCAGAACGTAACTCAGGAAAGAAATTTTTTTTTATCCATCATTTTTCCTCCCATGAACTGCACAGTCAAAAATATATACCACATGCCTGACAACAATAACAAAAAGTTGATCTATGCAAGTTCCTGATGCTTTTCCCCTTCACCAAAAATAAAAGTGTTCATTAAAATATTTGCAAAACTCTGCTATTGACATAACTCCAATACTTATTCAACTCTTACAAAAAGTCACTCTATCAAGATTCTACCATGAATCAGAATAAAATATAGATGACTTCTCTCCATCACCGATGTTTATCTAGATATTACAAAGGTCTAACATTCCCTTGTTACAGTTTTTAGGCAGAGGATTAGCCCCTTAATCAGGTATATTGCATTCCCTTATGCATGAGGTAATTTGCTAAAGTGGTGCACATAAAAACCAGCCAGCACTAAATGATATACAAGAAGTTTGCAACCTGAATACTAGCTTTTTCTTTACTGGAAGTATTAACTTACTAATATTTGTTTCGCTACTGTCTTTTATCTATTTATAACAAACGCTCTTGTTGTTCACACATTATAGATTTATGCTTTTACATGCTTTAGTGTTACTTTTAACATCAATGGCAAGAAAGCAATTGATGTAATAATTACAAATTATTACAGAGAAACCATAAACAAAATCTTCAATAGTATAATTCATTCTAGTCAGACACTTTTAATGAAAGTTAGCACAGATAGCAGGAAACACCAGGAAATCGTGGGACATGTATTATATTTCTGGTTCTGCTAATCACCTGCTATGTAACCATGGGAAAATTGTGATGGCTAATTCTGTTTCAGCTTTTCTTCATTTCTTCTTAGGTGCATTAGGCAATGATGATGAATTCTGCTGGCGGTTAGTAGGTATTGCTATAATCCAGACATAGGGTCTTCAAAAATAAGTTTCATGACATTATTTCTATACTTTTGTTTACCTGATTAATAGCACAACAGGTGTGACCATCAGTTATTGCTTGGAAAGACATGAAAACACTGCACATTATGACAGATATAGTGGACATTAGGATTTATAGCAATGGGGGTCTGATACAAGTCACTCAAGTTTACTGTAACTATGGTTTAAAAGACAGTCAAGATAGTGAGACAAAACAGAGAACTAAGACCCAAAACAAACCATGAGAAATATTTCATTACTTCCATTCTCCATTCACATCAAAGATTCCTTCCACAGTTGGTCCTGAGAGTTTGTGAATGACAGAAAGAGATGTTGCTCCATTTCACAAACAGCTGCCAGAGTTGCTGAGTGAACTTTCAGAGCTTCATTACATTGCATCTATCTAAAGGCTGAATACACAAGCTTATCCATCTTTCAGATGTACTTTTCCATAAATTGCAAGGAGACAAAAAACAAGATAATGTTACAGCTTCACAGATATAACACCTTTAAAGCTCAGCTCCAATAGCCCTATTTGTAGCCGCAGCCACTCAGCAGAGACCTACCTACAGTTTTGTTATCTGCCCTAGCCATCTCAGATTGCCCAAGGGCACTGTTGTGGCCAATAGCAAAAAACCTTCATGTTAATTAATCTAATTTCTCACTACACCTGAATCCCATAAATGCTTTAGTCCTCACAGAATGACCACTGTCACTTTTGCTTGCTCTACTCTTGCATTTCATATTTCTTTAAGAACAACTGGTTGATGTAGTTCTCCTTGAATAGGTACTTTTTTAATTCAAATAACCTACTATTGCCCCGGGCTGGCAGACACATAATCCAACCCTGCCATCCCACAGACATTCAGTAATAGAGCAATTCCCTCACCAGCTGTCCTGATTTCAGTTGGTATAGAGTTAATTTCCTCCTTAGTAGCTGTTACAATGCTATGCTTTGGCTTTAGTATAACAACACTTGCAACACATCGATGTTTCAGTTGCTAAGTAGTGCTTACCCTAAGACAATGACTCTTCAGTTACCCATGATCTGCCAGTGAAGGGGAGGACAAGAAGCTGGGAGGAAGCACAGCCAGGACAGCCAAAGGGGTATTCCATACCACAGCCAGTCATGCCCAGTATACAAATTAGGGGGAGTTGGCCGGGAGCTGCCTGTGTCTGGCTGGGTGTCAGTCAGCATATGGTGAGCAATTGTACTGTGCATCACTTATATTTCTTGAGGTTTAATCCACTCTGTTTCCTATTATTATTATTATGGTTTATTTCCATTATTAAACTGTTCTTATCTCAGTCTACAGGTTTTACCTTTTCCCTGTTGTCTTTCCCATCCCACTAGGGGGAGAGGGAATCAGCAAACAGCTGTACTTGCTGCAGCTGTGATTAAACCACAACCAACTTCTTCATAATACCTAGAAGAACTCTGAAGTTGTACAGATACATTTCCCAAATCTTCCACCAACATCAGGGGTCTAGAAATTATCTTCACTACATTCTATGTGAGTTCTGTGGCCAGACCTGGGTCTTCTGAACCATCCTGAGCAATTTTGTGTAGAAAACCAAAAAAAAACCCAATACAAAGTCACTAAGGTTTATTCAACCCTAGAAATATTAAGGCTCAAAATAGTCTCAGATTAACCCCCCTCATTTACAAGTCCATCTGGCAATCCTTTTTTTCTTGAAGAATTCTCAGTATAAGCATAACTATATGAACAAGAAACATTTGCTCACATAAATAAAAGCTGCCTTGCCTCATCCCTCAGTAGTACAAATTTACCTGTCCTTTGTTTTTAGTTCCTGGGTGAGAAGAACAGATATAAGGTGTATTCATTACAGTCCTCATTATGACTCTTGCTTCAAGAGCAAGATACCCTAATTGTAAGACAGATGAGAAAGACAGCAGCATCCTGTAGTATCATGACCTTTCCAACATTTCATATTTTGACTTGCTGACCATTCCATCTGCTTGTTGCACACTGCGGGAAATAACAGAATAGTCATGCATGACTAGCTAGAAGGAAAGTTAACCCACTACTGTAAACCCATGTAATCTCATTAAAAGTCTTTGTTAGGTCCTGTCTTGGCACCTGTAAACTGCCAGGGTTTGCACTGCTTTTACATTAATAGTGGCAATAAGTATTTTTATGAAAATAGTAATATCTCTGAGATCTCATTGACAGATCAAGCTTCTTTTGTGAAAAAGTAATGATGGATTACTATTCTAGGCAACACTTTGCAACAAGTGACAAATCATGTTTAACTCCTTGGATATTCATTATCATTACACTAATCTGGCATTAAGGAAGGAATAATATGCAAGACTGCCTTCTTTCTTTTGCAGTTTTGTACAAATCTTGAATAGCTTTTGAGATCTTTTTATCAGAGATCTCTAGATACTTTCATATCACATACAATACTATAAGATTATAGCATCACTAATATCTCCACACTGTTACAACTTGACTTGAAAACTATGGCATAAAGTCCAGCAGATAAGACCTGGGCATTCTGTGTCTTTCTACAGAACTGGCACATGCTAGCAACATTATTTCTCATTGGCTCTAGAAACTGAGCTAAAATTCCTTGGTGAGCATAACTGTTTGCAAAACTAGAGAAAAGAAAATAAAAGGCAGAAATAATTGACAGTTCACACCAGGAAGGATGTGAAAGACTGATGTAGTACTTAAGACACAAGTTACGGCAAATATGACAGTGACCAGAGACATACATTAAAAAGGTACATTTCTTTAAATAAAACCACAATTTCTTTTAAAATTATGAAGTATTATGAGAAAAAAGATTTCAGGTCAAAGATCTATACATACACATCTGCTTCCCCTAAAGACTGGCCAAACCATGGAAGCAATCTGAGAAGGGTAAACCTCCCCAGCCAAGCATGGCCATGTGCCAAGAACAGAAAGGAGATGGGTAAAGAAATAGTAGGAACAGTCTCAAGGGGACAGTGCAGACTAGAATATGGGGGAAAAAGCAGAGTAGAGAAGAAATTAGCAGTCAGATATTTGAGAATCTAAAAAGCAACAAATAGAGCTGAATCTTCTGAAAAAAAAGCAGGCAGTCACCAGAGGGCTGAAGGAGTGAGCAGGAAATGGTTACAGCAACAGAGAAGTCACTCCAAAGAACAAGAAGCAGAGCTGCAGAAAAGCACCTGAATTTGAGATGCTGAATTTGAGATATTGGTGATCCAAAAGGAAATATTCAATATATAGTTTAAACACAAAACTGCTAAAGTGTGACTGAGGTGTCAAGGTGTATATAAAAGCAGAGAATATCAAAGTTACAATACTACCTTTGCAAGAAAACAGTGCAGAAGAATATAGTAACAATACATATATGCACATGGGAAAACAGATGGAAATGTGCCCATCAACCTAAATAAGACTTGACAAAAAAAACCCACTAAGCCACCAATGGGCAACAACCTGCTATCTTGGCTTCTTAAAGTTTGAGAAAGCTATATCTTTCTAATTGTTCTTTGCCTAACTACTATTCAGTATGCAAATAGCTCCAGTCACAGGGAATTAATAATTCATAAGCACTGAAGTTAAAATTAATTCTCCCATGTCTGATTTTCTTCTTTAAATGATACACAGTACACAGTAAAAATGAAAATGGCCCAAGCTGTTTTACACTAGTTAAATGTATTCATGTTTTCTATAGTTCACTCTCCCTCTTTGTATGAGAACTAATTCCTATTAATATTCTTATTTAATAAGATTAGTAAAAATTAAACTCTGCCATTAAAAAACCCAGAAACAAGTTTTCTTTTGTTTATAGGTAATTAGGTAATTTTAAAACAGCACACAGAGAAAGAAATTAATTAAATGAGATGGGGGGAGTATAGAGAGGAACTGATTGGTACTGCATGAGTAACTATTAAAATGCACATTGTGTTTCTTCATATATTTCAGTTAAATAGTATGTCAAGTGCAGAGAATTCTAAACGTTCAGAGTTTTGCAATGCATTAACTAGCTTTCCTTTGAAGCAAACAATTTAAATCTTATTCTACAAATGAGGAAATGGACAGATTGTAAGTTTTTCCCAGAGACATTTCAGGTAAGTTTATAAAACACAATGTATTGAGCCAGTGCTACAAGCAAGGCTGGAATACAGAAACTCCTGGTACTGAAGCAAGATGCAGCTTAGTATCTGCAATTATCTAAGGTAGAACTTCTCATATGGCACATTTTGTTTCTCTAAAAAGCCTTTGATATGTGACCAGACTTGGGCTGCATCAAAAGGAGTGTGACCAGCAGGTCGAGGGAGCAGATCCTGCCCCTCTACTCTGCTCTCCTGAGACCTCACTTGTAGTACTGTGTGCAGTTCTGGTGTCCTCAACATAAAAAGGACATAGAACTGTTAGAACAAGTCCAGAGGAGGACCATGAGGATGATCAGGGGACTGGAGCACCTGCCGTATGAAGATAGGATGAGAAAGTTGGGGCTTTTCAGCCTGGAGAAGAGAAGGCTGTGTGGAGACCTCATAGCAGCCTTCCAGGATCTAAAGGGGGCCTATGGGGATGATGGGGAGAGACTCTTCGTTAGGGACTGTAGTAAGAGGACAACGGGTAAGGGGTTCAAAGTTAAACAGGGGAAGTTTAGATTGGATATGAGGAAGAAATTCTTTAATGTAAGGGTGGTGAGGCACTGGAATGGGTTGCCCAGGGAAGTTGTGAATGCTCTATTGCTGACGGTGTTCAAGGCTGGATTGGACATAACCTTGGGTGGCATGGTTTAGTAGGAGGTGTCCCTGCCCCTGGCAGGGGGGTTAGAACTTGATGATCTTAAGATCCTTTCCAACCCTAACTATTCTATGATTCTATGTGACTTACTGATGCTTACCATGTAGCAAATTAAGCATATATATAACTATTGAGGGCTTAATACTGGTTTCACCTAAATCACTGAAGTAGGATTCAACATAGACTTGTCTCTTTCCCACAGATTACAAGGGGAGCATCCAAATTAAATAAATCAGCTACTCCAATACATTCTAAGGAATAAACCTACTGAGGACAGCAGGCCAAATTGAGAACAGCAACTGCATGCATAAGATATTTATGCAGTAAGGATTTCACCAAATGCATGAAGTACATGGCCAAATCACTGAGCTGAAAAAGTGCATGGACAAAGCACACTTTTATGCCATTTGAAACAAAGGACTAAAATTATTCATTAGTAACAGACCAGCTGCTTACATACTCATGAGGAGGCAGGATCAATTAAGATTGTATGAAGACTAGATTCCTTCTACTCTTCAAACTCCAATTCAGAAAAGTACTTAACTATAACTGTACACCTTTGCCAATTTTTTTCATGAAAAGGTTACGTGTACACTTAAAGGTGATATAGGTTTGAATATGTTGGTATTCAAACAGGGTGTGCACTTTGGCCCTGTTCTCTCTATTGCAGGTTGTTTCAATGCTGCAGCTGAGAGGAGAAGAGCCTGCTCCATGCTGGGGTGGCTGTACAGTTGGATCCAGACCCTTCCCATTTCTCACCTTTTTTTAGTCTTGCTAAGCTGTGCCTGAATGCTCCTTAGATTAATGTGCTTTGTAGGTCAAAGTACAAAAAAGTTTTCTCCATTGAAAATCACTAAAGTCCTTTGAGGACTTTAATTCACTGCAAGCTTCCTCGGGCTCCGAGGTAGAAGGACGCATGCTGCACCTATCAAGAACGTGGGGCATGTTTGACTTACACACTGAGCAATCATACTGACTCAGGGTGTAATACTAGCAACTCCCGATCAGTTAAAGGCAACTCCTGAAGCTTGAATCATCACTGGGGCCTACAGGGATGCTGGAGAGGGACTCTTCATCAGGGACTGTAGGGATAGGACAACGGATAATGGGTTTAAACAGGGGAAGTTCAGCTTAGATATAAGGAAGAGGTTCTTTACTGTGAGAGTGGTGAGGCACTGTAACAGGTTGCCCAAAGAAATGGTAAATGCTTCATCTCTGGCAGTGTTCAAGGTGAAGTTAGACAGAGCCTTGAGTGACATGGTCTAGGGTGAGGCATCCCTGCTCATGGCAGGGGAGTTGGATCTGTTTGATCTTAAGTGGGGAGTAATTGCAAGAAAATTGAAAAATATCCTAACAATTAAACATGGCAGTCTCTCAATATACAAATGCAGATAGGCATTTATTAAGCAGCTCTGTCAATTGAGTATCTGCTGTCAACAAACATTAAAAGCTGGTACCAACAGGTTTGAACACCACTAGATACCAATACGATACTGAAAAACTGTACTTAAAAATGCAGTGTGAGAGAATAAGTTATGTGAAAGTGCTATGTCAAAGAGTGCTCAAGAACTCACACATTATTAATTTCACACCCCTACAGAACACCCAAATGTGGTCAAATCATAAATAAAACTAATGACAGTAACTCATTAGGCTATCAGAGAAAGTCTGTGATAGTGATAGATAAGAATACAAAGCTACGTGAGTGCCTAAATGATATGAAAGACATCAGGGTGCAGAGTATAAGGCACGTAACTCAATAATATTAAAAAAATATATATAATTATTTCAGTCTCAGCTTAGTGAGCTACAAGTAGATGAAGCAAAAAAAAAACCTGAAGATATAAAATGACTGCACCTCATATCTTCATATTGCTTGTCATACAGAGCCTTTTATCTAACATTTTGCTATTTACCATTATTAAGATGCCATTCATGCTGGATCATCCTCAGTCAAGACAGTAAATGTCAGGTTTTGCCTGAAAGACCTTTATATTCTTGCTATGAAATACCCATCAATTAGTCACACTGACTTAAAGAAACACAGGAATAGACATATGGTCTTGAAAATTCATTTTTAGTTTTTCTACCTCTGTTATCCAAATTCAACTTTATTAATAATAGTATTTTTTTAATAATAACTTTGCTGTTACAGATTTAGAAAGGTAATTTTCAAAATCAGTCAAACAGTGCAAGATTACGAACCCACTTTCAGCTACTGAAGAAACAGAGACACTGCAGCTTTGCAGCATTTTTTTAAAAAAGGCTTTTGCTATACCAGTACCATGAACTTCACAGTTCCTGTTAGAAAAAAAAATCAAGTCAGAAGCCTCTACAATGCTGCATACAATTTTTAAGATAGTGCTTGCTAAACTCCCTAATCTGAAAGTCAGTTTTTTGAAATTCGGATAAGATATTTTAGGTTAGTCATGATAATCTCCTCTAAGACAACCAGAAGTGTGCTTTCTTAACATCTTCACTGCTGACCACCTATCTCCTGACAGGGGAGTTCCAAGAGAGACCACTTTCAAATGTATCAGTAACTGAGGATTCTTACCATGGCTATATTTCCTATGTGTACCTGGCAGAAGTCTATCAGCATTAGAGAAGTTAATTAGTCAACTGAGAGCTGGAATCTCACCAGGCTAATTTTTGCTGTCAGGGATAATGATAGATTTTTTAAGCCTTAAACCAACAATTGGTGCAAAAGATCAACTCACTAATGATTGTCAATTAGTCGTGTGACTGTTGACTTCACTTTTCTGCCTTTGAAAAACATGCCATACTCGTTCAACAGCAGCCCACGTCACCTGTATTTTGCAGCTGTGAAAATACAGATATTCCAAATAAATTTCCAGACACACTAGAGCTAAATGTTTGCTTGGTAAATAGTAAATGCCTTATCATTGTTATGTTATTAACTGTGTTTATTTGTCTTCAAAAACAAAAAGCAGCATTCATAACTTCAAAATAAATTGAAATATTTCTGACAGTAAGTTATATTGTTCATTGTAGTAGCTTATAGCTACCTTCAAACAATAACAAAAACCAAGATTTCAAATAGGAAACTGAAGGTTACCTCTCAGAGCAGATACATATTACAAGTCATCTCCAATAAACATGAGTATATCAAACTTCAAAGTCTGTATGTTCACAAACATACACCTATAATTACAGCAGTAGCAGAGGTGATGGGGAAGCTCTATAAAGAAGGGTACTACTTCTCAGAAAGCAGGAAACTAAAATCAGCTGAAAGAAATTTACTTTTATCCCAAAGCAATGCAGCCTTTATTTTAGCAAATGTTCTTTTTCACAGGGAACAACACACTTGAGTGGAAGATTTCAAAGCATCACCTGACTATATAATCTCAGCAACCACAACACAGGAAGAGATAGAAACCTCTGAAAAGTCTTTGTAATAAATAAGCATATGTTAATCTAAGGTAAATACAAACTTCCATTCCCACAACAAATTCTCAAAATGATATCAAGTTACCCTCACACTAATTTGAGGTGGGCCTCAAACTGAGTTGTTTGTGGGAGTAAAAGAGTGGCTCTGCCTCCACTCTTATCCTGGTCACTCCCACCCTACTAGCAAAGGCAATAGTAAAAGCAATACCTTTGACAAAGTCTCTGTTACCAGACATCAAATAAAAATCAAATTGATTTATACCCTTCTCTCATGTTTAGTAGTGTAGGTTATTATCAATTTAGATATTAAATGATACTGCAGCATATGACTGGAAATTCTGAGCTCCAAGAACTGTTCATATTGTGTGCCCAAGCAAAGGGTACTTTTAGCTGATTTTAAAATCTTGAAAGTGCCAGATTTATCAATGAAACTCCCTCCAAGACATTTAAGACACTTAAAGTCACTACCTAAGTAATAAAAAGCCCTGCTTGATGACCCCACCAGTCCACTGCTGTGCTCCTTTTCCTGAAGTGTTCCTCTCATGGCTATCACTTCATGCTGTCCATCCTACATCTCGTATCACCCTTCCTCAATGCTTCTCTTCCCCCCTCTGTGTTCACCTGTTCTTTCATCAATTGGTCTTCAACAACCGGTTCCTTGTACTTTAGGCCTCTGCTCCAAATAACACAAGTGCTGGAGATTCAGTGAATCAGAGTTAAGGACTGTTCTGACATCATTCTGAGTAAAAGCTAAAATTTAGATTTAAAAAGAGGAAAAAAGGTAATTATCTCAATACAGATAACCTGGCAGGAAAAAACTCGCTCTGAAAAGCTGCAGTCTGTGGATATTGAATGCAATGTGTAGCACCATCTAGGTAAAAGATGAGACAATCTTAAATAAAAGAATAACACTGTTCTACCTTAACTGACAGCAACAGGGATCCATTCACTATGGGAACCTGGATGTGAAAAAAACAAAGACATTTCATTTTCAAATTATAAGCTTTAGAGCCTGGGTATTCAATCAGCAGTTTCTAAGCCTGCCCAAATCACGAGTTTCCCATCAGAAAGTGTTAGGCTTATTTCCTTGTTTAGTAACAGCAGCTCAATGGAGGGTGCAATTTCCAGACTCTGGAAGCTGGCACATACAGAAAACCACCAAAACCCAAGACAGCTCTAATAAAAATTTCAAGAACTGATACTGCCCCTCTTACAAAAAGCCTGTGAGGGGTAACCCTCCAAAGGTCATGAAAAGGCACTGCTCAGTCAGAACAGGAGCTGTCACTAATTTGCAATTCCAAAAGGAAAAATACAAAATCCACACCAACTCATCATATCATGGTCTAGCAATTAATGTACTGCATTTCAGCATGATATTTCACAAGGAAAGATAAAGTTAAAGCTAATTTTTAATTATTATTTTCCCAATTTCCTATCTAGAAAAACATTTTTTGGTGATCTTATAATTAGTAGTAGTAATGCCGAGGCTGGACTGCAGCTATTCCTTATTCAGATCCTGACTTGAGACCAATGAATAACAGTGGGAATCTTCTACATGATACTTAATTCTGTTTGCCAGACATCCCATGTTGACATTTTTCATTGATCATTTTGCCTTTTTTTTTTTTTTTTTAAATTTACAAAGTACACTCCTGGAAGTAGAAATTGTATTTTGGCTTAAGTCCACACGGAAAAATGTAATTCCATCCTAATCAGGGACTTCCATCCTAATCAGGGACCCAAATTAAGTAAATCTTTATGTTATTTTTGTTTTTAAAAACAGGCAAATACAGTAACCTAATCAATAAATGTAGCAGTGCTGGTGGCATCCTTCAATTCATAATTTCCAGAAAATCATGTGCACATTTCAGCAACAGAGCATGCTGCAATGGTGGGTGGTTTTTCTTTTTTAATTCACATTAAACCTGAAGCTAAGCTAGACAGCACATCACATGGGAAGGGGGAAAAGAAAACTTCATGTCACTGGAATTCTGTCTCAGTGGGAGCCGAGAGCTTGGATATTCTTTGGTTATTGCTGTGCTGAGTGCTAAGATGGCTGTTAAATATTTTATCTGCCAAGACTAAAACCAAGAAATGCACTGAAAACAAGGGTTGAGTGATCTCTGTTTTGAGTCTCACACTGTGTAGATACACAAGTAGATTTTCTTTCCCTTCCTCCCTCTCTTCCCCCTCCCCCCTCCCTTTTCCTATTTATGTTTCTCTCAAATTTATCTCCCCAAAGCAGCTACTCTGAGGGTTTTCTTCTCCACAGCAGCGGCTGTGGTACAGTGCACTTTATAAGGGCTGACAGTTAACCGAAGTAAACATAAGGACACAGCAGCATTAGGGATGTCAGTCTGCAAATAAAATTTCATTGTAATTCTCTGCGTGAGGTCTGGGAGCAGCCAATGGCTGAATTAAGAACAGTGCTTTTGTAGATTTTATGGGGCTGATGCATGTGACTCCCCTCCCTCCCTCTGTCACACTAGAGGCTTGGATGATGGAAAATCATGTGATTATCTGTGCACGTATGTGTGCAGGCACAGCAAAATGTATCTCTCCTCTCAGGTCCTTGCTTTGCCTTTCTCCTGTCAGCTCTTTTCACTGACTCCCTAACACCAAACATGCTGATTTACTTGAGTGGAAGAGCATAAGAACTAAGAAAAGCTCCTTTCCCGTCTCCCGGCAGCCTTCCCCTCTCCCTCCTCTGCACACACAAAGCCCTTCTTAAAATCCTTTTTCTCCTGTAAACACTAACTTCCAGCCATGACTTTATCTGTGCTTTCCACTCTGTGGTTTGTGCTGTCATCTGCTAGTAACAGAGTTTTTGCCACCATCTGCAGCACTGAGCTCTTCCTGTTGTTTCTCTCTGCCATTTCTAAGAATTTGACAAATAAATCACATTTGATCAGTGGATCAAACATGAAATATTCGGGCACCACATTCCAGCTTAGCCTTTGTTTCAGGGAGTTTAAATGACAGATGAGTTTCTTCTCACACATACCTGCCCATGGGAACACAGCAAGGGCTTTGGTTCAGCTTTGAAAGCATTACAGGGAGATGATCGAAAGCAAGGGGCTACCCTGAAACCAGAAAGGCTTGACTCGACAGAGCCCTGCCTGACAGGAGAAATAGAGCAGAGCCTGGACTGTGCCTGGAAAGGGTCCATCTTTGTTTCATAAGGTGGAGCCATTTCGTTAAAAGTTGAGCAGCTTAAATAAGCAAAAGAGGAGACACAGTAAAGTGCCGTGCTTCACTGTGTGGTTTTTCTTTTATCGGAAGTCCTGGGCAGGGAAAATGTCTGCAGCCGGGGCCATGTTACACTTCCTCTGAAATTAGAGGCATCGATTTTCTCCAGCGATATTCTCCCCCGCTTCCTGCATCTTGTACGGTGGCAGCTGCAGCCCAAGGAACTGTGGGAATGGCTTTCACATCTGAGCCCATTAGTCACCAGATGTCACCTTCTGCTGCCAGTGTCTCAAACAGCCCGGCAGACAATGTCCTACGCATGCTGAACATCTGAACGCCGACTCATTCAATAACGGGGACAGCTCAATGGGTTCCAATGACATCCCCGGCACCTGACCCCAAAGCCATGTTCACAGTGACACCTACAGCCGGCAAACTCCTGCTGCGGCAGCAAGAATCCGGAGTGCCTTAGATCGGCAGGGGGATTGGGGGGGGGGGGGTGGGGGGGTGGTGGTGTCCTCTTTCTCTTTTCCTCCTCTCTCTCTCCTATTTTCTTCTTTGTTTTAAAGAAACACCTCTTCTGAAGATGTAATTGATTTTATTCACCGGAGGAAATACCAGCTTCTCTATCGATTTTTACATTTGCTGAATTTATTTTGTTTTCTCCTCGGTGTGATACCATAAAATGTTATTAAAAAGGTAGTGTAGATCAAACAGAAAATTATTTGTTTTCCCACAGACAAGCGCTTTTTTTTTAAGCAACCATATTTTAAACATTCAGGTCAATTTCAGGGAAAGAAATTATTTAGCATCCATAGCCATTATCTGGGGCTCGTTAGCAAGTTGTTTATGGGGCTGCAGAATGCAGGGTGGAAAACTGCTGCACAGCCCACGAGCATGCTCTTCTCTGCATTAACAATTTCTTTTATAGCCTCATAGTTCCCCCATCATTTCACTATGAAAGGCCAAGCAGTTATTAGAATAAGATTTTCAGTGGTATGTTAAACAGTAAAGAAAATCCTATAGAGAAACATATGAAAACTAACTGCTATAAAAAACTCTAATAAAGCGCTGCTGAGTTAAATGGAGGAGTGCTTTAGTGGGTTGTGCAAGAGTGTTATAGTCTACAAACAGAAACTGTGCAAAAATTTACTCACAGTGCAACAGACAGTTGCATCACTGTGCTTGAGTAATTGTTCAAGTATTGCTATAGTGAAACCAACAACAAAAAAACCCAAACAAAACAGACTTCAAAAGAAATTTGAGGTGTTTCCAACTACACAGAGCAGAAAGAGTGCTATGTTATCAAGAGTCATACATAAGATAAAATTTAGAGGAGGCTTCAGATAAAATTTAGGAGAGCTGTGAGAATGACAGTCAAAGCAAACCAAAAATATAAATTAGGTGCATGTTCTATATATAACTGAAATAACAATGCATAAAACTGAGATATTTTCAAAAAATCAGAAAAACATTTTTAATTTCTTAGAATGTATGCCCTGGCACTGAAACAGACAGAATTTTGTAATGAATTTTCAGTGAGTTCATTTGCTTTGTTCTCCTTTCTTTACATTTTGGGATTGTGGTAGTGTTTTAATTTGGTAAAAAATGCTCAATTATGATCCTACAGAAAAAAAAAATAAAGCATATTTTGCATTGTAGTCAATGGGCTAGGATTCCACTCCTAATATTGTAATAAAATATAGGGATTTAAGCCATTTATTCTGCAATTTAAAAAAACAGGGTATTTAAAAAAAAAAAAAAAGCTGTTACAAGTAATGCCTTTTAATAATGTTATTTTTGCAAGATGCTTATTCTGGAGAATGTCTTTCTTGTATTTTGTCTATATGTGTGTACGTACTTAGGGTCCTTTCCAACCCTAACCATTCTAGGATTCTAAGTCTAAACAAACACACATGTGTACATAAAAAAACCCTACAAACAAACAAAAAAAAAACCAAAAAAACCCCATAATTCTTTATTTGCGTAACTTTTACAATAAGGTTTAAATAACAGTTTTTACACTTGGACATTCTGTGAGATCCCTGCTGCTGCTGCATGTATTGCTGCAGGTATGATCAGATACCTTGTGGCAGTGGGACACAAAAGATGGAAATTCCCTATTCAGATGCTCTACTTTAAAAATAGATTTGTTCTATTAAAACCTTATGCTTGAGCCAGTTTCCTTGTCAAGAATAATTTCCTTTAACTCACATACTTCATAATCAGAAATAGCAGGGAGCTTAATTACAGAGGTGGGGTTTGTTTTTTTTTTCAGGGAAATTTAGCACCCACATCATCACAGAAATGGAATTCTGCCTTGAAGCTTATACATTACATACTCTAACACAGATGGGATAGCATTCAGACTAGGCAGTTCAGGAGATTGTCTATATCGGTTTTCTGTACATGTCATCCTATACCCAAACAACACTGGGGCATCCCCACAGAAGGAAGAGGGGCCCAAGAAAGGTGGTTAATATTTAAGGATCAACTGCTCTAATCTCCCCATCTGCCCCATGACGGGGGTGGGGGGGGGGGGTGGAACAAAATGATCTTTTAGGTCCCTTCCAACCCAAACTGTTCTATGATCCCTTTTGTCTGCTCAGTATCAGCCTGTATTTTGTAAAATTGGAACTGTAATAATAATACTTCATTATAATGTACACTTCATTTTTGGTATCCAGCTCAAAAGGAGGCGTGCATATGCAGTATGTCAGAAAAATTAGGCCCCTGTGTTTTGCCCACAAAAACGGGCCAGGTTTTTATGGACACAGCTCCTTAACCAGGATGTGATCCTGCCCCTCTACTCTCTGCTCCCATGACACCTCAACTTGGAGTATTGTGTGCAGTTCTGGTGTCCTCAACATAAAAAGGACATGGAACTGTTAGAACAAGTCCAGAGGAGGACCACGAGGATGATCAGGGGACTGGAGCACCTCCCATATGAAGATAGGCTGAGAAAGTTGGGGCTGTTCAGCCTGGAGAAGAGAAGGCTGCATGGAGACCTCATAGCAGCCTTCCAGTATCTGAAGGGGGCCTATAGGGATGCTGGGGAGGGACTCTTCATGAGGGGCTGCAGTGAGAGAACAAGGGGTATTGGGTTAAAACTTAAAGAGGGGAAGTTTAGATGGGATATGAGGAAGAAATTCTTTACTGTAAGGGTGGTGAGGCACTGGAATGGGTTGCCCAGGGAAGCTGTTAATGCTCCATCCCTGGTGGTGTTCAAGGCAAGGTTGGACAGAGCCTTGGGTGACATGGTTTAGTGGGAGGTGTCCCTGCCCATGGCAGGGAGGTTGGAACTAGATGACCTTAAAGTCCTTTCCAGCCCTAACTATTCTATGATTTTAGGATTCTATGTACCCACTTACAAGTTCAGAGCATACACAAAATCAACATTTAATTCTATGTTTATCTCGAACATTATTAAATTCAAATCATGTCCAAAGCATTCACAAAATACTTTCAAACCATGAAGAACCACCATTTGTAAGGTTTTAGAATCTGAAAGTGCTCCATGTAAAAATCTGTTATGCTTCTATTATCAACACACCTCAGGACTTAATAAACCAGGCATTTCAAAACACAGCATGCTGAAATTTGGCATTTTCATTTTGTGCTTACCTGTTACTGAACAGCAAGCAACGTAAGGAAGAAAAAGAGAAAACTCTAGCAGGAAGGTCATTTTCAAAATTAAGAATCTGTATTGTTGATATTGCTGGTCAAAAGGTGCCCTAAAGCATATAAAATTGATTTTGTTTTTAAGCACTAATGATCAAAGTCTAGGTCACTGACTCTGAATTAATGATTTGTTGGGCGGAGCCAATTCCATTAACCTCAGGTGCTCATTAATCCCTAGGACTACCTTCCATCAAGGTCATTAGTGCCATTAAAAGCTTAATATTTATCATACAACTGTACTGTTTTGTGCCTTATGAAAGACTTTCAGCAGAAATGCTTCTATTTCAGCTAAGTGCACTTGTCTAGGTCCCAGTCGTACTGTCTACAACTTGAAAGAACTCACATCCAAAGTATCACCATACTTCCTTACCTTGTTGCAATTCAAATTTTAGGGATATGGTTCGGATATATCTAAACATAGACAAAACGCGCACTTATGAACTGTAGTGCCTGTTGTTTTTACTAACACACATACGAAGCAGAGCTGGGGAAGGCTCACTCAAAGCCATTCTCAGCTGAGAAGCAGCACTTAAATCCCCTTCTAGCTGAGACTGGAGTGCAGTGCACAAGTTTTCTTTCATTGACTTTCACTTCAAGTAGGTGGCAGGCAGTGGTTTCAGGTTGTCATGAGCACCTTTCACTCCCCCCTCCCAAGAACACAGGTGAGCACTCACATAGTTGGAGCTGCAGTCTCATTTGAAAAGCAGTTAACTATGTGGGGGTAACAAGGAATTTTCTGAATTCCTCAGCTGCTGCATGACTACTCATATTGCCTGTCATGGCTTTGTGCTAATATCAGAAAGGTCTGATGGCAGAGACCAGGGGCCTCTGTAGCCTCATTGGGTCACACCAGGTCAAAGCTTGCGCTCACACTGGGCAAATCTAACAGTGACCCCTGAAGACGGGTATAAATGTTTTTTACTTTGTGAACCCATCCTCTCCTGAACACTTATGCAGCCTCCATAACCAGACTGAGTGGCATAGTCTTATACATATAACAGGTAACAGAATCAATATTTAAAATAGAAGCATGAACTAATTTTGATTGATGGCATAATTAAAAAAAATCATGCAATGCTTCTTTTCTGCAGCTTTCTTGTTTATTCTCATAAACCAAAGTAGAACTGAATTACCCATTTGGGATAGTATAGTATTGATTTAGATGTAAGAGGACACAGGCTGGCAATGGGATGATAAAATACTACTCTCATCCCTAAGACCAGTTTGCTCTCTCTATGGTATGTCTCAAACTCACTATATCACCCCCTACAAAAGTAATGTTAGAAAAGAGTGGAGTAAAATGAATGGCAAAGTATCACCCTCTACACCAACTTTTGTTCCATACAGTTTGGAGATGCTTTCTATTAACTTCTCTTATTTATGTTGTGGCCACATTAAAACATGCGGGTTTCATCTTTACAATTTTTCTAAAGAAAAAAAAAAAAAACCAACACCAACAAAAAAAAACCCAAACAAACAAACAAAAAAAAACCAAACAACCCCCCCCCCCCCCAAAAAAAAAACCACACAAAAAACCAACCTGTTCTTTTCTATGGAATCTAGCCACACCATGATGCCAATAGCTTAATATTGATATACATGACTGGTTTCCTCAAGATACCTTTTGCAGTGTAACAAAGTATTTTGAGATGGTTTTGAGTAATGCCATGATTTTCACTTACCTTCTGAAAAGGAAACCAGCTTATATTAGCAGAAAAGACCACAAAGTGTATAGGAAGTGAGCCTGAAACAGATCTCCTTATTCATCAATTCCAGTCCCCTGCCATCAGCAGCACTGTATCATATAATCTCAGTAATTTCTTGCCCCTGCTACTCTAATTAAAAGGCTATTCCAAAGTCTGACTCTTCCAATGGCAACAAAATTTCTTCTGATTTCCAAAATAAAAAGCATTCATTACCAGCTTACCACCCATTTGTGGTATACCTTGTGCCTGTCCTTTAGATTAAGTAGCTCAAGTCTTTTCCCTCCCTCTTTTACCTACCTCCATGTTCTTTGATCTATTAATAGACAGCACTCTGATCCCACTCAGATTCATTTTCCTACGTTAAACAAGCAATCTCTTTTCAGTCTCTTCTCATAAAACAGCTTTTTTTGTAACCTCACAGCAATTCTGGGTACCTGTTTCAGGTTGAGTTCATCTTTCTTGAACATGGGTGAACAAACTTGCATCCTATGAAGTCTGACCATTATGTTGCACTACTGAACTAACATTATTTAGTATCAAGTGGATACACTTCATCTGTCAAACCCTGGGACTGTGTGCTTACTCCCGCCACACAGCTGGCTGTATGATTTGAAGTTATTGACTGATATGCAAGTCTTCCATCTTCTGCCATTTCCAGCTTATGGCCTCAACAATGGACAATAAAACCAGAAAACAGAATAAAGAGAATGGAGAGAATAACATCTCTACAAAATCTCCCTGCTATTAGCCCTTCACTGCATTCTCTTAGAAAACAATTAACAAACAAACAAACCCAAACGAAAACAAAAACAGTAAAACCAAAAACAAAACCAAAAAAGTAAAACTTAAACAGAAATACAATGTTAATACTCAAACCCTTTGCACATTCATTGCCTAATATTGCATTCATTCCTTAAGATTCACCATTCAACACATACATAATAGTAAATTAATCCATATGTTCACATTTCCAGTACCAGAATGCAAAGAGTCTAACACTTAGAAGGTTTTACTTTCTAACCAACTTGGGTGCTTCAGTGTCTAAGACAGAAAAAAAAGCAAACCAAATTAACAACAAACAAAACCCGAAGTGACCTCTTGATTCTGTACGACACAACATATATATTTTGTATTTAACTGTCAAGTAAGTAATTAAAAGCCTTGCTCATTTCATTGTCTATAATGACACATCAGAGTCCATAAATTGGACAAGCTTATTTTCTGAAAGTTTATTTCTGGTGATATTACAGCTCTGAAAGAGGAGTAGTAAGTTTTCTGCCTATCTATTTCCATAATTTCTGTAACTCACGTGCATAAATACAGCTACTAGGTTCGTAGCACTGCCACAGACATTTTATCCAGCAAAACAGCCCACTAGTCTTAGTGCTCCTCTCAAAGCATGTTTGTTTCTCAAATACTTTGGGATATATTTGTCATTATTTGTAGTCTTCAGCATGGCTACATGATCTACAATCAATTCAAGCTTACTTTCTTTACACAGACTACTTGTATCACTAACAATGGGCAAGGAAACCACTACTAAATTGTCACACTTCTTCTGAAAGCATGTGGGGCATGGGCAGTTTTTGGGGGAAACAGCAATTTGCTGGGTCCTTCGCAAGCTAAATCAAGCACCATAACTGACAGACAGAGAGAAGCAATTTTATTCCAGCAGAACTGATGCAGCTTTCTTTCATCTTAGAGCAATGAATGAAACAAGCAGCAAATTGTACCCACAACTAGAATCTGTCAGTCACCATTGATTTCCTGTACTCCTTCAGTATCACACTGTGGCCAGCATGAGATTGCATGGTAACAACCTGACCCCTTTACGTCAAAAAGATAATTTAGCTGGCGGACTTCTCTGAAGTTTGCATCCATAAAAACTCCTCAATGCCTCTCTGCACTCATTCCATTCATTCCTGGCTTACCTAGACATGAGGCTATGCAGCAGAGATTCTGACAAGGTAAAGCAATTTTTAAAAATTCTAATAAAGAATACTGAAGCTGTCTGCATGTAAAGGGTGATTTGTTAAAAATACAACTCTGAGAAAAATACCTTCCCCTTTCAGCAATGATTCACAAATATCTCAACAATAAAACCTGTGTGCTATTTAGTAGTGATGTAACTGGGAAGTAATTGTTAATATTTCACAGATGCTGAAGAATATTCAGTCCTGCTTTTTCTTAAACCAATTAAGGATGAGCAAACTGACTGGAAACAGAAGTACCAACATTCATTCCCATTAGGAATAGTAAATAAGGTCTGATCATGAATGTGACATCTTTGATGTAGGAACTCCTTCTGTCTAGAGAAAGGCTAGCATAAAAAAAACTCCTCTCTCTGACAACTATTCAAGAGTAGATGATTTTATACATATATAATGGTGGTATCAGAGAAAATACAGAAGTCAGCTAATACCTAGGGCAAATTCGTTAAAAAACCTTCTAATATCAATTGTGTGTCACTGAAATATCAAAATGATTCCGTCACTATTCCACAACTGAAGTCACAAAAATGAAGGCAAAAAAATTAATTAGAACAAGTTATTCTAACCAAACACACTCAGCAATGGTCACATCTATATATCCATTGCAAGTGAAAAATAGAATATGACCTTCTGGAAAATCCTGTCATAATCAGTGAAAATAACCCCGTAGCCTCACTGATTTTTGACTGCCTGAAAAAGTCTTCCTCCGCTCCCAGTACAATTTTGGTAAGAGACAGCATGAGCTATTTAGCATATGAGGTAGAATATAAGCCAGGATGAAGAAACATGCACCAACTGGCTTACCGCAGTGTAGTTCTACTAATACAGTAGCCTGATCTGATGCCACTCCACAGCTTTTCACTCAGTCCCATACTATGGAAGTGTCATTACCTCTGCAAAAATTAACAGGTATTACTGAAGTCTCAGTGTTATTTCTTTCTTCTCCTACAACAGCATGTAGAGGACACAGTTTATAAGAACCCACACACATATATAAGAAGGCTCATGTCTTTAATAGCTTACAATTTAACTGAGCTAGACAAGCAGGGGTCCAGAAAGAAATCTCTTCAACAGAATAAGGGTACAGAGATTTACTGATTATCTGTACCAGAGCAAGTGAAATTTGGAACAAAATGTCTATTTAGCCAACGTGAACACAAAACAACGCAAACAAGAGTATTTGACAACACAAGTACAAGAATACCTTATTCTTCTTGCCATGACAGCATCTCTTCTTTGCGGGCTTTCTATTTCAATTTCAGCAGCTGCCCTCCCAGGGATCAACAAAGTCCAGCAGCTTTTAGGCGGAGCTACAACATGGGGGGCAATCAGGAAACAAATTTTTACTTTAAATACCCTGCGCTCCCTGAGGCACTCCTGAGAAGACAACTATATTTATGATATCGTAGCCCTCCTTGAGGTAGCTAGTTACATTCTATTCTCAGTGGAAATTTAATCACTGATTTTATGAAGTACAGGATCAGCCACAGAGCACCTCATCTCTGTGTAGTCTAAAAAGTAATGCTTCTCAAACCAAGAGCTTGTATGTCCTTGTCAGTTAGAGCCTTATCATTTCAGTAACAGCTGCCTTCATGCATCCCTCCTACAGCAGAGACTGCCGGCAATAGTGCGGTAGGGGCAGTTTCATTCACTTTTAGAAAAGGCTTAATATAATCATATCACAGAATGGTTGAGGTTTTGAGGGGACCTTCGAATAGTGTCAAATCCAAGCATGTCATAGCTTTCTAAAGACTGTAGAGTGGCTTTGCAACTAAATTGGCCAACTTCCTCAGCAATTGTGGCTGTATTCCATCACGTCCCAGGGATTTGTGTATGTCCAGTTTCTTCCATAGCATGATCCTCCTCTGTCAAGGGAAAGTCTTTCTTGCTCCAGACTCTCTTGCTGTTTTCAGAGACCTGGAATTCCTGAACATTGGTCTTACCAGTAAAGACTGGAACAAACAAGGTACTGAGAACAGTAGACTTTTGCACACCTTTTGGTATAACACATATACTGCGATCCAAGCTCCTTCTCATAAGAAATTTTCTTCACAAAGACAGCTCACTCTAGAAACACAGTCAAGCCTTTCAGTAAGGCACAGAGAATTTCATGCAGGACAGTACAAGCTGTGTTTTTACATTTAAATGAAAGTCACTCTGGAGTACTTAGCTAATGCATCACCTACCATTACTACATCTTTGTATGGCAGGCTTTGGGGGTCTTTTCGGTCGCTTAGTCCTGTCCTCTCAGTGGAGTAGTCTGTTGCTCATATCCTTGCCCTGGTCTCTCACTGATCCTCCTTAGCTTGCAGCGTGTTGTCAGTGACTAATGACTACAGCAGCGCAATAAAAACAAAAACCAGGGAGGGGTAACATGATGAAACCACCACTCAGTCCTCCACCAGGCAAGAGAGCAGCATTTGAAATGGTACAGCTCCTCTAATCCTTCTCCTACCAAAAAGCTGCACCTCTTCAGCATTAGAGGCCCTATAATTTCTGTTGCTCTGAATCTTTCCAACCACTTTCCACTCACTTTTTATCTGTGGATATTCTTTTTTTTGTGAATTCAATGCTAATGATCTGTGCCTGACCAATAGCCTGAGAGACTACAGTCCCTTCTGATTTAGTTTGGTTTTTACATACATGAGACAAAAATGTACATATATGTATAAGATATGTCCATGGGACCTCATGAAATCCATCCGTGGGTCCTGAAGGAGCTGGCAAATGAAGTTGCTAAGCCACTGTCCATCATATTTGAAAAATCATGGCAGTCAAGTGAAGTTCCCAATGACTGGAAAAAGGGAAATATAACCCCCATTTTCAAGAAGGGGAAAATGGATGACCAGGGGAATTACAGACCAGTCAGTCTCACCTCTGTGCCTGGCAAAATCTTGGAGCAAATTCTCCTGGAAGGCATGCTAAGGCACATGAAAAACAACAAAGTGCTTGGTGACAGCCAGCATGGCTTCTCTAAGGGGAAATCCTGCCAGACCAATTTGGTGGCCTTTTATGATGGGGCTACGGAACTGATGGACAGGGGTAGAGCAGTTGATGTCATCTACCTGGACTTGTGCAAAGCGTTTGACATTGTCCCACACAACATCCTTATCTCTTAAGTTGGAGAGACATCAATTTGATAGGTGGACCACTCGGAAGGTAAAGAACTGGCTGGATGGCTGCACGCAAAGAGTTGTGCTCAATGGCTCTATGTCCAGCTGGAGACCAGTAACGAGTGGTGGCCCTCAGGGATCAGTGTTGGGACCAGCCGTGTTCAACATCTTTGTGGGTGACATGGACAGTGGGATTGAGTGCGCCCTCAGCAAGTTTGCTGATGGCACCAAGCTGTGTGGTTTGGTTGATATGCTGGAGGGAAGGAATGCCATCCAGAGAGACCCTGACACACTTGTGAGGTGGGCTGATGCCAACCTGATGAAGTTTAACCATGACAAGTGCAAGGTCCTACACCTGGGTCAGAACAATCCCAGGCACAGCTACAGGTTGAGCAGAGAAGAGATAAAGAGCAGCCCTGCAGAGAAGGACTTGGGGGAGTTGGTCAATGGGAAAATGAACATGAGCCAGCAGCGTGTTCTCGCAGCCCAGAAAGCCAACCGTATCCTGGGCTGCATCAAAAGGAGCGTGACCAGCAGGTCGAGGGAGGTGATCCTGCCCCTCTACTCTGCTCTCGTGAGACCTCACTTGGAGTATTGTGTGCAGTTCTGGTGTCCTCAACATAAAAAAGACTGTTGGAACAAGTCCAGAGGAGGGCCATGAGGATGATCAGCGGACTGGAGCACCTCCCATATGAAGATAGGCTGAGAAAGTTGGGGCTGTTCAGCCTGGAGAAGAGAAGGCTGCGTGGAGACCTCATAGCAGCCTTCCAGGATCTGAAGGGGGCCTATAGGGATGCTGGGGATGGACTCTGCATGAGGGACTGTAGTGAGAGAACAAGGGGTAAGGGGTTCAAACTTAAACAGAGGAAGTTTAGACTAGATATGAGGAAGAAATTCTTTACTGTAAGGGTGGTGAGGCACTGGAATGGGTTGCCCAGGGAAGTTGTGAATGCTCCATCCCTGGTTGTGTTCAAGGCCAGGTTGGACAGAGCCTTGGGTGACATGGTTTAGTGGGAGGTATTGCTGCCCATGGCAGGGGTGTTGGAACTAGATGACCTTAAGGTCCTTTCCAACCCTAACTATTCTATGATTCCATGTATACATATATGCATAAGCACACATATATATACAGTAATCCTCAGAACCACACTTCTTCCACCCCAACTCATTAGCGTGCTTACTAGGCACACTTGTGGTGGCATGGTGTACTTTAGATTTGCTCACAGAAATTAATTTTGCCATTGAAATTCGTCAAAAATAATAAAAGCCTAACTGAATCCTATAGGTTTTATTAAAGGAGACATTGTCAACTATAAACGGAGCCTCCATTCATAAAAACAAATGTTGTGAAATGCCTCTGCTTCCACCTATCTGCACCATTCATTCAAGAAATTAAGAAAAACCAAATGGAAAGAAAAATGGGCTATTGACACTCCTTGAGCCAATTATACAGTTAGGTGAATAGAGGGCTTTCTGGTTTTGTGGTCAAATTTAAAACAAACAAACAACAGTTGGTAGGGCGTATGAGAGCTAGATCAGTTCAAGTCTTCAAATATTTATTTTGGATTGATCAAAAACGTTTTAATAACCACAAGTAGATGTCTGGTTTTATCTGCAGTTCTGTCCATTTATTTAACCTTTTCTTCTTCTCATCTAAGTTATTTTTAAGGAAAAAAAGCCTCAAGCATAAAATGAAAAGTCACACTCACACTGACCAACAGTTGCAAAATACAGCTACACTATGGTGCTGCAGTTTAGGCAGGTCCCTGATGCAACTACATCAAAGCTGTTTCTTCAGCTTCTCATACCCATTCCCTGATCCACTAAATTTGCGCAGCTTGTTTTTTATTAACTAACACTGTATACAAATTTCTCAGATTTGTCCATAGAACCAATACTTCACCTCTGCCAAAACAACTTCCAGAGAGATGCATTGTTCTCTATATTCTGACCTCTGCATTTTTTATTTGCAATAAATATAGCAGTTTTGCATAGCATAGCATACTGTAAGTCTTCAGGCCATCTCTTATCCTTTTCTACCTGTCATAATATATTGGCTGAATATGGTCTATTGAAAAGAATTTTTGTCACAATTTATCTACGTAGAAACTTTCCTAAGTCCATGTTCCTCAAGTTATGATTCCTTACAACACCTCTCTAAGAAATAACAAAATGCTATGTTCTTCCCAAAGCATGAAGTTATAGGGACAGAAAAAAAGTTGTCAGTCTTTGGTCCCAAAGATGTTATTTTTCCCAAATCATGACAGAATTCTCTAACTCTTCTTCATATGAACTATTCTGATAGACTGACATGCCAGCCTCCCACATATGTTTTTTCTCATTTATTTTCCCCCAAGATTTTTCTTTAATAAATTCAGGATATGGAAAACTATCCAATTTAGCCCCTTTTTTTTCCAGCATTAGTATTAAAAAGGTCTCCAGGGTAAGTAAGTCTCCTTAATTAGTGTCACAGAGGCAGGGAGGGAAAGCTGCAGACCATAAGTTTCATAGAAACCATCAGCACTTCCAAGGGTGCATATATTAATTTTATTTTCTTACAAAACAGTTTTAAGCACAGTTTTGAAGCTATACCTTAGTTTCTACCCCAAGGAATGACCACTAGACCCACAGATCAGTTTACATGACACAATCCCTTTACATCAGAATTTTAAGCTAATTCTACTTTTGATATTTCAACTCCTAAGAATTTTATTAGTTAAGAAAAGGTGGCACAGAGGAGCTTGCTTATTGTCTGTGCTCCCACAAATCAGTCCCAATAAATAATATCCCCTTTTGGCTCAGAAATTAACCTAATTTAATTAATTGCAAGAATCAGACTGACGTGCTTAACTGACCTTTTTCACTTCTAATATTTTCCCTGTCATCATCCTATACTTCTGCCCTTTCCTGTCATCTCATCCTAAAATAAGCCAGAAATATATTTTCTTTACGAGAAAAAGAAGTTCTATTATATCCCTGCATTTAAAATGTTTTCTAAAGAAAGGAGAAAGCAAACCTTGAATAAAGCGCATATTGACAGTGAAGTGCAGCTAAGCCGTGTATTGCACACTGCTAGTTTTTTTATAAGGCATCAGACATTAAAGCTGAACTTTTGCCTGGATCCTGTCATTTGAGCTAACCTATTTCTGCTAGGAAACATGTTGGCAGTGGCAGGTGAGGGTCTTTATGGTCTAACTGAAATAACAATATCCCCAGCAAGGCTTTAGAGAAAAGTCAAGTATTGACCAGAAGAAAAAGGAGAGAAATAGCAGACTGTAAGAGCTGACAGGAAACCCAATTTCCCTTACCACTTCGTTCTGTATATGAAAAGGTCAAAACTATACTGCAAAATTGTTCCAAGCCCTTCATACTAAATAAACAAGCCACTCTGGTTTCAACTCCCCGCAAGCATTTCAGATCATTGTTGTAGGTAGCTAAAAAAATTATTTGCATTTTTACTAGGAGACTCTTTCCATTATACCTAAATGGTCTTTGACAGGGCCAGCCATTATGGGATAGCCTTCTGCAGTTGACAACAAAAGGGGACACATATTGGTACTAGATGATCTTAAGGTCCTTTCCAACCCTAACTATTCTATAATTCTATATGAAGTAACTGGACCAAATCCTAGTGTAACTTCTTTCAAAAACAGATCCTTTGCTCTGGCTCATTTAAGCATCACTCAAGCCTATAAGGTGACAAGAGGCCCTTACTTTTCCACAGTGGCGGGGAGTGCCTTACTTATTTTAAGTGAATCTTCAGCTAGGTAATGTTTTTCTGTGGCTCTAAAAACACATGTTGTTATTCATTCATAATCATTAATAAAATTCAACCTATTCACTAGGAATTATTGTCTATAGAACAATTTTCTTTTTTTCATGCTAAATTATCTCTTACACACTCAGCTCGAGTATCATCTATTAAGGCAAATCTACTCATATAAATGGGGCAGAGAGTACTCAACAGTGTCCAGCCTCTGTAAGCAAACGGACTACACACTTGTCAATAAGAGTTACAGGAAAGAGTAACAAATTACCCAAAACTGCCTTATAAAACTAATAAAAAAAAGATATATATTCTTCAAGCCAGGTCTCCGCTCTTTTTGGCTTTTGTTTGTTTCAGAGGAGGGGAAGGGTTGTGCTTTAAATGCAGTCCATCATCTCCCTTCTGGTTTTTTACATAAGAAATTAGCTTTTGTTTAAATGTGTAAACGTCAAGCTACTAATAAACAAATTAGATATGTATACATAAATTAGTTATAGCAGACGTGTATTACACATATTTGTCTTTTCTGTGTGGCAAAATTGCAGCTATTCAATTTGATGCATAATTTCTTT
Source organism: Ara ararauna (assembly GCA_028858755.1). Lineage (NCBI taxonomy): Eukaryota > Metazoa > Chordata > Aves > Psittaciformes > Psittacidae > Ara > Ara ararauna. Next base: position 33,910,669 of record CM054381.1, on the reverse strand, counting down.
GTTTCACAATCCAGAGGAAGTGAAACAGCAGCAATCATCAGCCAGATTCAGAACAGCACATTTCAGTGCAAGCCCATTAGCTATCATTCTCTGACTGGGGAGCGTGTTAACCAGAGCCTCTGCGGTCCTTGGAATATTTCTCCAGGCTTTTCATAATCATTATTTAAAAGACATCTACTAGAAAAGCCAGTCAGAGCTTGCTGAAATTACAAGTAGCACTAAATACTTGCCTGGCAGACCTGGTTATTAGTTCCACAAGTTACATATACCTGTGGAAAAGAGAATCTTTCACAACTAGGCTGCCTGTCTTTGAAGAAACAATCTAATTACAAAAGTGTAGAAAGAATTGTTGCCATCAGGAAGAACATAAGTTTACTGCAACACACATACTGTTTTGTTAGCTGATTTCATTCTATGGTTTCCACAAAAGTTCTCATAGGCACCATTTCATTCTTTAAAAGGTAAGGCGGCATGTACGCGACTGAGGAAAAAATGAGTCCATTAGTAGTGTTAAATAGAGTGTCTTTAGTGGATAAAAAGAAATGTAACTTAAGGTTGGCATGCTCTCCTTACTCATGGTCTTCTATGTTGCAAAGAATGAATGAAATAAAGCCTAACAATCTTTAATTGCCTCTAGTTTAAAAAAAAAAAAAAAAAAACAACACAAAAAACAACAGCCAAACAAACAAACAAAACCCCAAAAAGCAAACAAACAAGAAAAAACAAAACCGAAAAACTCACTTATTTCAGACATAGTCAAACGCTCTTTTGGTTAGGCTAAGAGGGATTTGTTTGCATATTTTAACTAAATTCAAAATATTTCAAGAAATAGGGCCTGAAAATGCATTATACTTAAGAGTACATTAAGATCTATCTCTATAAAGATACAGATACCTCTTCAAGTTTTCATCTACTTGAAATTCATAAAACTTCACCAATTTAATTCAAGTGCTAAAACTGGTGGAGTAGGATCTAAATTTTAAAATCAATTTCTACTTCTCATCTGTTAAATTTCACACATGAAGCAGGTTTTCCACTCTGGGCATTGGGAATATAATTCAAGTAATTTACATAATTCATATGCAACAAGGGATAGCCATATAAAAACACATGCACTGCAGGAATGAAGTTTAAAGTCAGAGATATTAGATTTTTAAATCTGAATCTTTTAAACAACTGTGGTTTATATTTTTCCTAGACACTTCAACAAAAAATAAACAAACCAAACCAGAAGAAAGTACACAGAGCACAATTACTACCCTACCCAGGGATTCTCTCCTACTGCTACGCAGGACTGCTAAAAGAAAGCCAAATGCACAGCACAACAGGCAGAATGATTATTTAAATCAGCTTTTGTCCTTCTACATAACTTCTTTTCAAAAATTACTCCTGGACAACTTCTTATTATGGAAGCTTGTTTTCAGCTAATCGAACACATGCAGGTTGGGATACACCTGAACACTAAATGCCTGTTCCAGTGACATCTCTCTGGGAGTCAAAGTCACAGCTAAAGGACAAGACCCTGTTCCTATAATATGACAAAGGCTATCAGCCCACATAAAAGTAAGCAGTATTAAGCTGCCATTTTTGTTTTCTTCAACCTGCCAGGAAAGCATTCCTCAATACAAATATTAGATACCTTGCCGACTAACGTGTTTCCTTGAGAAATCATCTTCATCTACCAGCTTGACTCAAAACCATGCCTCCAAGTCACACACCCCAAACATAGATAGAATTTTTGCTTCCTCCTTCATCTTTTTTTGATGTACTTCAAATCTAAAATAGCCAACTAGAACTTTCCTTCTTTATTCGTTTTGGTTTTTATGCTGCACATTGCCAAAAACTGCATAAACAAACATTAATTCACCTTTCTCTTGCTGATTCGGAAAGAATGAAAATGACATTAATTTCCAGTGGAATCGCTCAAATACAACCTATTTGGGAATCCGTCCTCTCTTCACCCAATTTTGCAGAAATGTGTATGCCATTATGAAGTTAGTTAATCATAAATACTGGACTGTTGAAAATACTGCCCATTTTGCAGGCTTCCTACATGCAGTGATACAGAGTGTTTGAAACTGTATTCCAGGGCTGCATGAATTATGCATTGCAACAGCTGCCATAGATCCAGTAATGCCAGCTCTTTAGGACAGAGCTTTGCTATCTGAATCGTGAATACGGCAGTGACATCTTGACAGCACTGTGCCTCCAGTCCAAGCCGAGTACAGCCATTAGTTTTGATTCCAGCACTGCTGCAGAACACTCTTAAATCTGGATTTAGTCATGTTAGCACTTCCCCAATAACAAGAGCTTTTCATTACATTTCATCCTAAATTTTGTCAGAAAATTGTAATGTTCCAACTTGTACATCTAGGAATTTTCAGGGATGCTACTCACAGACATTATTACAGGTGGCAAAATCCCTGGAGCAGGGTACCATGTTGTGTTAGTCCAAGAGGAAAGTGGCAATCATACAGACGAGCTTCATAATGAAAGTGATTGCAAACAAGGCAAATATGAAAAAAAGGACAAGGGCAAGAACAAGAGCAGAGCTGGCAGACCAACAGAATTGTTTAATAGAACATTATGTAGGTGGAAGACATGACTGACTTTCACAAAAGGGAGAAATTCAAATAAGTTGAAGGAAATGGGAGACAAACGTTATACATATACTGTCTTGCAGGCAAAGCAGCTGCTTGTAATGAATTACATTCAAAATTTAAAACGTTTGAGGCAAAAAACACTTCAAAACCAGCCCACTGTATATGTTATACTTTAATCTTCCTGCAAGGGTGATCAACAGCGACAGCAATCTAGGTAGAGGCCCTTGTACATACCAACCAGAAGATTTCAGAATATAGAGCTCCAAAAATAAATTTCCAGAGTTCCCAAGCACTTTTCAGAGTCCACATTAAATTCTTCTGACGTGTACATAAAACAAGGAAAGGATTAGGAGGAAAAAGAGAAAAACATCAAGAATAACACCTGTAAGAACACAACAGAAATCTCAAGTTTCTCAACTATCTGTAATCCACATAATATTTTGCCCTTAGCTACTACCTACCCTGTTCTGCACTCTCTTTAATCAGAGTGGGATACTCACTCCTACCTCTGATAGCATCACACCCATTGTATTGCTTTCAGGAAGTAGGGGGAGGAAGGTGGAGGGAAAGTGTTAATTTTTTATTTTATATTGCTGGGGTTTAGTTTCTAGAATAGCTAATCCTGAGCAAGTTCAAAGTGTTTTCTTTCAGGAAATATAAGTATTTAAAAGAAAGGCTTGCTGACTCAACTGCAACAAGACATCAGAAAAAAAACAGGACTTAAAACAGTTACTCTACAATGCTGCATCTTTACCTAAACCTTGGGTTCACATAGTTGGTTAGTATTTTTCTGTGAAGCAATGCAGCCTGTTCTTCCACCAGCTCGTGCCTCATGGATCTAAGTTATCCCTAGCCTCCCAGCTCCTCATGTATTTCCTGACCTAAGTCATACATGCTTAGGTAAGTGTAAAGACCCAGGTTCACAAATAGCTGGAAGTAGTGACCTCCTCATTATTCACGTACTCAGGCTACAACATGTATTTTTATGAGCAAGAATATCCAAGAGCCAGAAGCTGAACAGCATTTTCTTTGAAAAGAAAAAGTATTTAGGCCATAATCCAAAAAAGCACTTAAGGATATATTTATAACTTCTATTATGTCAACTTCAGTGGGTTATATGTAACTTTTGCTGGATTTGGGTATCCATAGACTAAATTAATATATAGGCCAGCCCTGTGGAATTGATCTAATTACTCTGAGTTAATTACTACGACAGACATTTGAGCATTTAAATATCCAGGCTGATTCTTGCCAGTACGATAATTTTTGCTGAACTGTTCAAGACAGACAATAATCCTGCAACGTATTTTGACAATAGATGAGCAGAAATGAGCTGACAACTGGTTATTGTGCATTTAGAGTCTAAATACATAGACCTCTCTACAGAGAGCTTCTCCTGAGATGGTTAAAAAATAAAAATGGCACAGATTTTGAAGGAATCTGTGCTTCCCTGACAGAGCATTCATGTACACACAGAGCATACACATACACACACACACAGAGAAACAGGCTCCCTCGCTAACATTGCACTTTAAAGTTCTCAATGAGCTAACAATAAACATGTCTAAAAAACACAATTTAGAAACCAGAGGGTGCACCTAGCAAAAAAGCGTCTTTTAAAATATTTATATTTCTTGCTTCTTAGAAGAGTATTTTTTCTTTGTGAAGGAAAGCAGGCTAATTAAAACTATGAATCAATTCCCACAGACAAAGGGATGGAGAAGAGAACAATAAGCAGTTTTGTTCTTCGTATTTATGAGGTGTCCAGGTATTTACAGCAGATACAATTTTACATAGGACCACAGAACAAGCAGATACGTCCCTAAGAACTTCAGCTAAGCCACCTGAAACCTGGAAGCAATCTAGAGAGACTGTGTGGTCTTGTTACTAGCATCCTGTTTCAGATGACCTGTAATAACAGCTATTGAAAACTCAGATTTTTCTTGAAACGCAGCATAGCTCTGAGAATTACTTCTATTCATATTATTTGATTATTTCTTATGCATCACTCACTATCCCTCTCAAACTTGCACTCAGAAATTACTTACATTCTGCTCCTTAATGTAAGCTGTGAATGAAATCCCAGAAAAGATGCTGGAATACTTTTTCCTTCTCTCTAGAATTAGATAAAGTAATTTCATCCAAGAAAAGCTGAGTGCATAGAAGTCTGGTTAAGTAACTACTGCAAGTTTTGCAGCAGTAATACACTGAAGTGTTCAGCAACAACTAGACTATATTCTGGTTCAGGAAAATACAGGATACCAGACATGTTAAATATTAAAATAATTGAAGACATAGTAAAGGATACATTTTACTATTAAAACGTATTCACAAAGAGAAATGTTAACTGTTTGTACAACAACCATCATGCTCCTTGCCTGTGTAAGAATGTTGAATTAGCTCTTTTACAACAATTAAGCCAGCAGTATACTTTCTGTCCGCTACCATACAAGAAATCAGAAATCTGTTTTTATTGTAATTTTTAGTACAGCAATACAAGGTGCTAAGAACACTATTGCATCCCCGTCCCTGGGACTGAGCCTGTGTGTCCCAGCTGCTATGCCTACTTCATTAAATGATGATCTCTCTTCCTGCCAGTTCCACAGAAAAGCAATAATTGGTGGCTCAATGAGTTTTGGATACACAAAATTTCACAGTTTTTTTAGATTTGTGGCTGATATGTTACAGTGCATATTATGACAATTGTTGTAATAATAGAAAACTTAAAGTATGTCCACTTAAAATGCTTCCAACCATAACCATGCTTGGAAATACAGCAGGCACCCTTTTGACACGAGATAAGCACCGATATATTCATACTGACTTCATACAGGTTAATCTGAGGACTAGCTTTACAAAATTCTCAGTGTAATGGACATACTAAGTGATTTAGCTTTCCACACCTACTTTCAGGAAGGGCATTTGCACTACAAAGCTGGTGTTCTGCAGGGACAAAGTTCCATTTTTGAAAGCTACTCAGGCACTACTACTCTGGGTTGTACCTCATTTAACCTTTCTCAGCTTTTTTTTTTTTTTTTTTTTTTTAGGAAAAAAACTAGTAATAACAACTTAAACTCAATAACCTCATCTCAACCTAAATGAGAACATGAGATTCTCAGTTACAGATATTACTGAAACATACCCCACAGATCACATTGTATTCAACATAGAAATCGAACTTGGTAAATTTTACAAACTTTCACACTAATGGAGACTTTTCCTTTCTGAAAGGTGAAAGCACTGCCATGCCCCTGTTACCACACCTGGCTCATTTGAAGCATGATGATTTCTTGATGGCACCTTGGTAATTCCCTCAAACTGTCCCTCTATTAAAAGCCCCATGGCTCCCCATTTAACAACATTTACCCAGTAACTCAACTTCCACTTTACATGTGTCCTGGGTTCAGCAGTAGCTGTCATTTTTCTCCTTCTTAGTAGCTGGTGCAGTGCTGTGTTTGACTTTCAGCCTGGGAACAATGCTGATAACACTGATGATTTTAGTTACTGCTCATTAACGTTTACTCTGACCAAGGACTTTCTGAGTCTCATGCTCTGCCAAGGAGGAGGGGAAGCCGGGAGGAAGCAGAGACAGGACACTTGACCCAAAATAACCAAGGAAGTATTCCATACCACAGCATATCATGCCCACTATATAAACTGGGGACAGTTACCTGGAAGGGTTAGATCACTGCTTGGGTCAGGCTGGGTATCGGTTGGCAGGTGGTGAGCGGTTGTATTCTCTTCCCTTGTTATTTCCCTTGTCATTATTATTACTGGTGGTAGCAGCAGTGGTTTGTGTTATACCTTAGTTAATGGACTGTTCTTATCTCAACCTGTGGGAGTTACATTCTTTCGATTCTCCTCCCCATCCCTTCAGGAGCTGGGGGGTAGTGAGCAAGTGGCTGCCTGGCTGACTGGGTTTAAACCATGACAACATGTCAGTGTCTTACATAAGGAATGAGGAAAGTTACACACATGGAGAATATCACGCCTTGTATTCTTGTTTGTTATATGGGGAGAGAGAAACTTGTATTGAAAGCCTGGGCACGAGATTTTAAGTGCAATTTTCTTCCGGATGAGACCATTACAAGGTTATGCTAACAAAAAGACCGTTACATTTATTGATTTTGCATTGCCAGGAGGAAGTATTATCTCACTTTAATATTCTAGCTTTCCTTTTTTGTTGTTGTATTGGTTTTGTTTGGGTTTTGCTTGTTTTGTTTTTGGGTTTTTGGGTTGTGGGTGTTGGAGTTTTGGGGGGGGTATGGGGGGACGTTAGGTTTTTTGTTTGGTTTTAGAGATGTCACAATGAATTAATACAGCACAAACACTTGCAGTGAACAGTACTGCTAAAATCGGGTGTTAGCAGGAATAACTGGTCATATCATCAGAACTCTCTTCTCCTGAACAGTTACGTAATAGCAAGGAAACTACTTTTGGAAAATGAAGGTGACCAAGAGCAGAGTTTTTCTCCTTACCCAGCCAATGCCTCTACAGTTAGAGTAAGCCCTCTATACTCCTACTAACATCTCCTTCCTTAGGAATATTGTTTATTGGCTACTACTAATGCAAGAACGTTGGAGCAAGGGTCAGTAGCCTGGTGTAACCATTGTTTAAACATCATTTGAAGCCATTGCTAATGTAATGTTAAATTCACATACATACCATTCCACAAGTAGTTAGAAGTAATGAAACAAATGCTCTTCTAGAACCAACATCCATTCAGCTTCCTCACTTATCCACTGTGGCTTCTAGTGTGTATTTCACAATATAAACAGTTGTGTATCATATTAAACCAGATCAAAAAAGAAAACAAGAAATGCTGTATGTTTTATGAAAATCTGAGCCTGCTTCTATTTTTCATGGGTCTAGGTTTAGTATTTACTTTCAACTTGGTATTAACAAGGGATAAATTGGTTGCTTACTTGCATTAACCTTCCATGGATTTTCAGAGGCAGCTACTGCAGCAGCTCTTTAAAAGTAAAGGGATACACAGCTTTTGCTGACTGGCCTAAACTCTGTGTATTTGATATGACTACTTCCTTCACATGGCACTCTTAACCTATGGGGCAAATATCACTCCATTAATTGATCCAGACAGTTTCACTCAGCCTCTGACTCTCCAGAAGCAGTGTGTAAGCACACCTACACACTATGTAGAAATATCCTCTCAAGCTCCAACCCTGCAAAATATAGTTAATACCATAGAATCATAGAATAGTTAAGGTTGGAAAGGACCTTAAGATCATCTAGTTCCAACACCCCTGCCAGGGGCAGGGACACCTCCCACTAAACCATACCACCCAAGGCTATGTCCAACCTGGCCTTGAACACCTCCAGTGATGGAGCATTCACAACTTCCCTGGGAAACCCATTCCAGTGCCTCACCACCCTTACAGTAAAGAATTTCTTCCTCATATCCAATCTAAACTTCCCCTGTTTAACTTTGAACCCATTACCCCTTGTCCTCTCACTATAGTCCCTCATGAAGAGTCCCTCATGAAGAGTCCCTCCCCAGCATCCCTATAGGCCCCCTTCAGATACCTGAAGGCTGCTATGAGGTCTCCACATGGCCTCCTCTTCTCCTGGCTGAACAGCCCCAACTTTCTCATCCTATCTTCATACAGGAGGTGCTCCAGTCTCCTGATTATCCTCATGGCCCTATTAGTATTCTCTGCTGATTACACAGTGTTTGTTACAGGTCAAATTAATATATACAATCTGGCTTTACATTAATTAGGTCATGTAAGGCCAACAGTAGGGAAAACACTGTAAAAGTGGAACCTGAGATACAGAAAGTTCATGAAAATTGAAGGAAGCCAGTTAATTTCATCTGGAAGACATAATAATACAAACCCTTCTGCACACTAAATTGACACCATTACCAATTCATCTCAGTCAATTTCAATAGGGAAATCGAAGCAAAATATTTAATTTCTAATTATGAGCTTTCTAAACCATCAGTGTCATACACACGTCTTTCTATAATGTATCCCGTAGAGATTAACCAGCACTATGATCAGAATGGTCTTGATCTCATTTAAATGCATCCTTAAAGTACTTAAAATGTCCTACTTCATCACTGATATTTTTACAAGGTTGTCAAAGAGAAATATAATTTTTCATCCTGCTTTATTTCACTTTACTTCAAGATATAGTAATTAACAAGAGTCTTTAGATGCTGACAAAACTATCCCTTTTGAAGTTTCTACATAGCCGTCACCCTGGAGATAAAGGCAGATTATTCAATCTTGACATTATAATGGTGAATACAAGATAAAAGACTGGATTAGCAACTTCATAACTCCATGTATACGAAAAAAATGAAAAAAAGATATCACCATTAGGTAATTTTATTTCTTGTTTAGAGAGTTTAAGGAGTTCCTTAAGAAAGGAGAGAAGGAGTATCATGTCTTGAAAGGGTATGAAATGAGTTACATATCCTTTTGAGCATTCCAGTAAACAATTTAAATTATCTTGTCTTCATAAAATTATACAGGAATATTAAAGTAGCCATGTGACAGGTAAGTCATTCCTATCTAAGTGCTGGTTACTTTTATGCATTGCAGCTACATCTCTTCTCATGTAATTTCTTTTTCCTTTCTCTGTACAGAAATAAAAGCAACAATGGAGCACATCAGAGGACTGGTTGTAGCAACCTGTCTCATCTCAGACACTGCAAGCAGAAACCGACTGAAGACCAAAGCCAGCTGCAGTCTATGACTATTAGGTTGTTTGTATGGTGGGATCCATCGTGTCTCATAGAAAGCACAGTTAAATGAAAATTTGTGGCAGATAATCTGAGGTCTAAAATCAGCAGGAAAAGTTAATTTCTAACAGTGTCCTTGATATTTTTCCAGTATTTTGATGCACACTAATGAAACAGCACAGGGTCAAATTTCTTGGCCCTTAGAATACTGTTGATCCATTTTGTGGAAAACAGGAAAATATAGGGCAGAATTTGGAGATGAAAATTAAATATATCAAGCAATGTTTCATGGACCTGCTAGTCAGATGTCCCATAAAAGTTGCAACCTCACATGATAGCAGACTGACATGCTGAGTGTGATTCAAAATTCTAATGATGAGGAGTCTCACCAGCAGCAAACCTGAATGGCAGATTGAAACCAGCACAGTTAACCATGATAAGGAATCCTCTTTGAAGGATTTGAACTCTGAAAGCTGAAGCTGTAATCAACTGAAGAAACCCACACTGGATTAAAAAAAAGTCCTGAAACTAAACCGAAGGTATACCAAAAACAAATTAAAGGAAAATTTATCAGGAGGACTCAGAGCTTCTCACAGATCTTTCTTCAAACACTTAAGGAACATAAATACTATTAGATAAACTGTAGGAACACAAATATTATCAGATGATCCACATGCCAGCTGACAACCAGAAGGCAAGTAAAGCTCTCAAAGATGCAATGGAAAACCAAAATAATTTGTGTCAATGCTGATCATGGAAAAAACTAGAGAGATTCCCATACTGTGGCCCTTATTTTTGGAGGAACCTGAAGGATCTCTCTGAAATTAAAGCACTTCCAGGGAATATAAGGAAAAAATGAACAAATTACCAAATCTCCAGGACTACATTCTGCTTAGTCAAGAATTCAAAAGGAACTTGGAAAGGAACAGTTTGATAATTAACAATAGCATGTACCAGTTTTGTTTGGAACTGTTATGGTGTTCAAGGGATAGTCAGTAACAGTTGACTCATAGACAAAGAAGAGACGGCCCAAGGGAAAAATGCGCTAATTCAGAAAGAAATAACCAACAAAATCTATTGATACAAAATGAACACACGAACAGCAGCATCCAAACCAGCTGCGTGATCAGAAAGTACATGGGAAGTTCCACATAGAATCATAGAATAGTTAGGGTTGGAAAGCACCTTAAGGTCATCTAGTTCCAACCCCCCTGCCAGGGGCAGGGACAGCTCCCACTAAACCATGTCCCCCAAGGCTCTGTCCAACCTGGCCTTGAACACTGCCAGCAATGGAGCATTAACAGCTTCCCTGGGCAACCCATTCCAGTGTCTCACCACCCTTACAGTAAAGAATTTCTTCCTCATATCCAATCTAAACTTCCCCTGTTTAAGTTTGAACCCATTACCCCTTGTCCTCTCACTACAGTCCCTCATGAAGAGTCCCTCCCCAGCATCCCTATAGGCCCCCTTCAGATACTGGAAGGCTGCTATGAGGTCTCCACATGGCCTTCTCTTCTCCAGGCTGAACAGCCCCAACTTTCTCAGGCTATCTTCATCTACTTGTCTTGTTCTTACTTACCCCAGGGCATCCTTTTTTGGCCACTGTCAGTGATGAGATAGAGTGGCTAAACACCCCTTGAGTTAAAACCAGTATGAGGTTCTAAAGGTTTAAAGTTGATCTAAGTGGAATGAAATCCTCCTATCCAGGAATTTCATAATGTGTAACAGACACCAGACCACATATAGCAATAGTTATGCTGATGTACAACTGACTAGATTCACTGAATGAAATCCAGAGTATTTAATAACCTGTGTATACATGTAATGAGCTCTTGAACCATTATGTGATATTTATGCTGAAGGAATAAGACTGGGAGTAAAAGTGATCACCTCCATCCCTGTTTGTACAACACACTCATGCAGCTTCATCATCTCATAAAGTCCAACAAACTTATCTGGTCAGAGCAGGTGGTATTTCATTCTTAGCTTATTTCAGTAAATGCCTCAGAAATAAAAACCCAGATAGCAAACACAGAGAAACCAGCTCCTGGGAGTCTTCAACCATTTGTGTCAGAGGAAACATTATATATCACCTCCTCATATTTGGCAATGCCGTGATACCACAGTGTTTTTTTCCCCAGTGATATGAGGGATAGTCCAAGCTCACTGCAACCACTTACATTTAAAGAACTTAGAGAGGACTAAAGATAAAGGTAGAAAGAGCAGTACCTGAGTGGCATCACTTGGTAAGTCTCATTTACATAAAGATATCTTAATTTGCAACCTTATAAAATCAGTTCAGAGCCTTCATTGTAAAAAGTAATTCATTTGATCAAAATTATTTAAGCATTCTATAAACATTGCCTTGTTTAGAACAAAATTAAGAAAGTTCACCTTAAAAGTTTTACCAGCTCACAAGAAATAAAAATAAAAAGCTTGCTACCAAAATCACTGCTTTTGGAACAGAAGAGACCACTCTAAGAGAAAAGTATTTACAATGTGACATCATCTGAGATAAGTAATTCCTCACATGTACAATCTCTGCAACCTGCCCCCATACTTGCCTTTCAAGTTCTAAATATTCATGTGTCCAGAGTCATTCAGCAAGCAGTAGGCTGTTAACTCTTCTGCTGCTTCTTTTGTTTTTGAGGAGGGTAAAAACAGTAAAAAATTTAAAACAATCACTTTCTTCAACCTCCCCCCCACCCATCTACTCAGCAAACATTTTATTAACAGAAGGATCTAATTAAAATATGAAATAACACATCAGGGAGTGGCAATCGAGCATGAAAAGTTCTGCCCACCTAATAAATAGCATCATATTGGAAAACCCAAAAAAGAAAAAAAAAACCACCAAAACAAAAGCTCTTTAGAATTCAATAGAATTATTCCAATGGTGCTGTCCTGATAGATATTTTTTCCTCACTTACTGTACCGTGTATGTCTGTAGTCTTGCCTGTTACTGGGTGCTAAGGCATTCTTTAATATAGTAAAACAAAACAATTCAGAAAGCAAATACAAACACCACAAAAACAGTGCTTCTTTTGTTATTCAGCATTTTTAAGTCAAGACACAGGGTATTTATAAGGCACATATTTTTGTATTGTTCTAGAATGAAGGTCTGTAGTGTTTCAGTCGAGACAGGAAACAGAAGCGCTTTCTGGCACTAGACTGTGTGTCACTGCTGAATGCACCAGGTTCTGCTTCATATTTTTCATTACACAATTTGATTGTACCCTTCTTTAGCTATCTCCCTGACATATTATGTTGCTTCTTAATGGAATTGCATATGGAAACACGAACAAGGTACTGGAAGAATTTTGTAAGACAAGACTTTGCTTTCATAACAAACTTCTTTATTGCTGATGGTCTCTAATCTGTCACATCTTCAATAAAGATGGTTTTGTTTTATGATGGCTTTGTTTTTTACCTTTCTGCAATGAGACATGTTAACTTTCTAGCCTAGTGTGTATAATGATAATAAGGTAATGGTAAAACAGTAGTAAGAAAAGTCACAGGCAGTAGACACAAGGAAGGCAGCTAAACCAAGTATTTATCAGATTATACCAAACTTTTGCAAAAAAAGTTGTCACTTTGCGGCTCTGACCATAAGTCTTTAAAGTGAGAATGAGTATGGTCCTTCCAGAGAACAGCACTAAAAATCACTACGCTAGTTAAATAAGTAAGAAGGACTGATATAACGTACAGTACTTGGGTTCAGTAAGAACAGCAACCAAAAAAAAAAAATCAGTCACTCATCACCTGCTTTTCATTGCCATCCATCATCAGCTCTACATGCTGAACATGGAGAACTAAGACATTTTAAGTCCTTCATATCTATATCCCAATGTTACAATTTATGAAGCACTTAAGTTGACAGCAGAACTCAGCTGATTCGAGAAGTGTGGATCAGATGTTTGATTACACCTGCTCATTCTGTTTAAGTAAAATTTAACTGTTAAACTTACTTCTCAAGTTCAATATAATATATCTGGTAATTCTTAAACCTCAATGAACTCTTATGTAATGTGTAACATATACTACTGTACCATTACTTAGCTACAAGTAAACAGCCAGAAGATTTATGACTACTTTAGATCACAAAGATTGAAGACCTCTGTAGGCTGCTGTTCTGGGACTTTGAAGCGAGCATCAGCCACACTGCATACAAACACTATCAAATCTGCTGTGAGATTGTGTTTTTGTACTGTCAGCTTCAACAAGAAGCCATAAATCTGAACTAGGGTGGAGGCTCAGCTACCTCCTTTTCCTCAGCCGATCAGAGGCATATTTGCCAGGGTTATTTTCTGGGAACTCTGTACTTCCGATGCCTCTGGTTTCTCAATGCACCCAATTATTTAGATTACATTTCTGTGAATCTTACACATTGCTTTAGTACCAATTTCCCTTCTAAAATCCTGAAAACGAAGTTCACACTTATGGCAAGGAAGTCAATAACATCATAACTTACAGTACCCTTAAAAGGAGAAGGAAGTAAAGAATACCAGAAACAATGTACTGCTATAAAGTGTGTCTTAATCTTTGACTTGAAATGTTAATGAAATTAATGGCAGGCAGTAGTGTACATTACTATCACATGATAGCAGGCAACAGAAATGAATGAGATGGCTTAACTCTGTTTTTAAATATTTTCTTAAAAAGCAGGTGTTAAATTATAAAATCAATCAGAAAAATTGTGTTTTCCCTGAAGATTTATTAATATAAAAGCAAACACAAGAATGTAATATGGTATCTGGAGCTGTCTTAAAAAATTAAGATATTGTAGAAACTAAAAGATGAGTGCTTCCAAATATGGAAGTACTTTGCATTTTAAAGTGCTATACAGCACGTGAAGAACCTCTCATCTCTAAGTGCATCATTCTTATCCACTAGGTTGTCTCAAGCTGCTGCTATACTGGCAGAGACTAAAAAGACCAGAGGAAGCACTACTTCAGTTAAGAATCCATGCTTGGGCTGTTGTTGATAGTTCTGATTAAAGGTGTTTTTTTGAGGTTTATTTGTTTGGTTTCATATTTAATAACTGGGAAGTGTATTTTGCAACCTCAAGATCTAAATCTTTAAGTACTGAATAGATTGAGAAGACATTCCTGCTGTGAAAGTTCACCCATGAAGGCAAAGCCTCCAGTAAATACAGGAATGTCAAGAGTTCATTCTTAATTTTAACCTTAGTCATGAAATGCATTAAAAAAAAAAAAAAAAGGCAATATTCTGGAAAGCACTGCACTTTATCCAACTTTCCCTCTAAATAAGGTTAAAGATGTGGGAGCAAGAGATGAGTGAAAAGCACTGAGCATCATAACAATAGCATATATAAATATAGTCCCTTTCCACATTTAATTTCTAAATCAAGCTGACAGCCAAAGAAAACAGTTCAGTCCTTATCTAATGCTCATGGGAGTTTAATGCCCAAGGAAGCGCTTTTCCCAAAACACTCTCAGCAAAATGACCAATGCGTAGTTTGAAGCAAGTCTGAAGCTCCTGACAGATGAAGGCTCTCTACAAGATGTATAACGTAATGCGTCAGGAGCTGCAAGAGGGGGCAGTTACGGAAGGTAAGGCCACCAGCCCCACTCCTAGCAAAGAAATCGCATGTCACTCCTGTACGTGGCCCGGGCAGTGGTTGTGTAGCTGGAAATTAGGGGCTGTGGTTTCACGTGGTAGGGTGCATGCTCAGAAACATGAACAAATGAGGACAGCCACCTACTTTCTCCTCACCACTCATAAATACTATTATCCTGAGGCTTTTGCTCCATTGCCACAATTTGTTTCTGAGAAGGGATAATTTCAGTAGTTTAAAGCAGCTTCTGCAGTTCCCCATAAAAACTGAAATAATTGTCAAAGACCATTCCCTTTAGCCAGAAGGGGTTTTGGAAGGCATTTAAGAGGGGGGAAGGGGATTTTCCCCATAATGTCATAATATTTTGACATCAAATAGGTCAATTTTCCAGCTAGCAACAACCTTCTATTATCAGTTGCAGAATCTGCCTTCCAGTGCTTCTTGAAACAGTAGTGCTCTCCACTCTCCATCCTTCTGCAGTTTATAGGATGACACTGGACTCATTCTCCTTGTTGTGGCCTCCAGCAGCCCCTCTTCCAGCCAAGAAACAGCAGCAAGCTGTCACTTCCTACAATACCCACATATGCCCACACACTACAGAGGCTTATCTGGAAAGAGATTACTCTAGAAGTTATATGGGGCAGATTCTGTTTGGGGAATCACCATCAGTGGGGAATCAGGACACTACTTCTGTGTTCTACCCCACCAAAGTATGTTTTAATGAACTATCCCAACACAGCACGAGGCTATCATAAGCAAAGTGCTAGAAATGCCTCTCATGAACTCCAAGGAGTTATTTATTAAAATTCTGGCACCAGATAAAAGGGAGTTGCAGATTTGTTAATTACTGTTGGCAAGGTCCTGACAAGGTATTGGGAATGGTTTCCCTACTTCTCACGCAGCGTAGACATATTCATGATACTGCTAAGAAGAATCCCTTCTGAAGATCAGTTACTTCTGAGGCTTATTAAATTATATCCAAGAAATTGTTTTCAGGAGATGGGGTGCTGCTCTGAAGAAAAACTGCTTCCGAACACATTGTGCGTAAAGATATTTCCTCCAAGGCGAAGGAGTCGTCCTCATCTGCTGTTAATTACATAAAATCAAAGCTATGCTGTACTGTTAATATACCAAATGTAGCTCTCAACAACAAAACACAAATAAATCACTCTGAAAATGTCCTTTGCATGAAGTGCCTGCAGGTTGCTACTGCTGTACTGAAAGAGGTAAAGGAATAAGAAATCCACTTTGGTCCACTATAGAAATAAATCATAGAATAGTTAGGGTTGGAAAGGACCTTAAGATTGGAAAAGACCTTTAGAACATCAAGTCCAACCTTTAATGACGAGATACTTCTATTTCACCTATCCCACCTGTAAGCGTACCTTTTCAAACATGTTTTAGTTGAAGTTCAAGAGAGAAATCTCTGGTCATTTGTTAATGTTAGTGGCATAACCACAAAATGATAATTCTTGAGCTCTCAAGTACTTTTTGTGTTACTGGGTGAGTTTAAACATTAGATCACCTCTGGGTTGTTTTGCTTTTTTTTGATTGGTTGGTTTTGGGTGGTGTGTTTTTTGTGGAGTTTGGGAGGGGTTTTTTCTTTGTAGACATGTCCATGTAGACTGAGTATGTAAATACTGCATCTACCTGGAACGAATATCAATTTTCCTCCAGCAGATGCATCAAACTGCAGTACATTTCTACTCTATTGTTCTTAAATACTACAAAATATGAAGTATAGGAAACTTCTAATGTAACAAAACTGTTTGGAGGACCATCTCAACCAACTTAGTACCTGCATACCCTCAACAAAGAACTATGCAACAGTATACATTCAGACATGTTTGAAGATTAAATCCAACATGGCCAGACAGATCTGGAAGTCAATATGCAAAAGCAGTTTGAGGACTGACCCAATAATTTTATCCAGTACATTAAAATAAGATGCCATTAGAAAGAGTAACCTCATAAGAGACTAATCTTTGAGTCAGCCCAACAGTGTGTAACTTGTCCTACACAGCTGCTCAAGGGAGAGAGGGAGCAGGAAAGCTTCCTCTTTCATCTCTCCCCAACAGAGAACTAATCAAAACTCTGTCCTCACACTTCACAGGGTGACTTGCATCAGAGCTTGTACAGAGAAGCATGACAGAGACATACACTAAAAAAAACCCTCTTAGCTGCTGGTATTAATTCTGGAATTTATTAGAATAACACTCAAGAAACAGACACAAAGTGTACCACTACCCGTGGGAAGCAGGGGTTAAATTAACCAAGGTAAGAAAATGGTTCTGCTCCACGGAACAAAAATAATGAATTAGGGAAAGCAGCCACTATGTTTCAAATGGATTATACCATGCATGCCTAGCCTGACATACCCGGAACAACCCATGAAGAAGCAATTCTCTTTCCCCATACTCTTATGAGACATTATATTGTCCATATACTGAGGCTTAATGGAAACTGCTGTCCAAAGACTGCTTGAAGCTATAACTTGTAATGATGTAATTTCACCAAGCACAGAGCAGGCCACACCACTCTTCCTGCTGCAGGCACAGCTACAGCCCAAAAGGCTGCTCTAAATTACCCCTCATGGAGCACCTACTCAACAACTGGGTGTCTCCTGAGCCTCCTATTCTGAGGATATTCAGCTCCAGCTCCAGTCTAGCCCACCATAGATATGCTAATGTTGCTACACCTAAGTGCTCCCAAAAGTAACTTATCCACTCACAAGTGTATTCTGTACTTAAATGTCATGAAAAATTATAAATTGTTCTCCTCAAACCCCAGCAGGTTCCTTAATGACTAAGCTCCACTAATTAGTAACAGCTGTTAATGAAGTGAGCAGGTACAAAACTAACCTCTTCAATTAATGCACAAGATTCTTAGACTGAACTAATATTCAAAGGGAAGCTAAGTAAAAATAAGAGAAACCAACATTCAGAGATCAATATTTTGTTGCCAAGATCATATTATTTCTTCCAACCCCAGAGATAGGCTCCATAAAATGTAGAACATATTTATACTAACACCTTACAATTTTTATTCAGGCTATGCAAACTTAAAGCCTGACATTACTTTTAGAAAAAAAAAAAGCATCCTTTCTTAACAAACGAACAAGGCAAGACGTAGAACGTATACAGTAATCCAAATATAGAACAACACTGTTAATGGTTGATTGACTCTATAATTACGTATTTGGAAAAAAATAGTTTAACATATGTTGTTTGGAAAGCTTGATTTCAAATAGAAAACCCCTTGTGCAACAGCAAACCATGGTAAAATCAGAGCATGGCCACCATTTCCATCACATTCAACTCAGCTGCTTTGCTGTTAACTTGTACTTTGATTTGCTTCAACACTGTTGTAGCTTCAGTTTGTAATCACAGAAACTTTCTCCCTACATCTTTCACATGTTAGCTGACAACTTAAGTCCACAGCCAAAATAGAAGGAAATTCATAATCACTCCTTACAGGAACTGAAAAATTAAAGAGGTTTTTTTGAACTTAAATCTGATCTGACAGTGTTCCAAACACTGCAGTCACCTCAACACACCTGTTATCATTTTCTATCATGTTTGTGAAAACCTAAAGTTTCATGATTATTTACTCTACAGAGAACCACTGTACAAGCAGATATATAGCTATCTTGAAATGCCCTTCCAAGGCTAAAATTTAGCGATTCTTCCCACTCTTCTACTAGTCAGGCACTGTTACAAAGTCTCCTAGTTCTGAGATTCCCAGTGGTGAAAGAAAATTAAATCATAGACTACCACTAATGTAATCATAAGTAGTAGATTTTCCATCCAAAGTGCTAAATTGCCAATTAAAAGAAAAATATTCAAATGAATACTCAATACAAACAGCTTGCCTTCTAACTATATTGTAACACTGATCCACAGAAATAGAGCGCAAAATGCTCTTTAATACAAAATGTTATGGAAATCAGCCTATTACTACAGAAGACATAAAAAAAGGGGAAAAGAGAATGAGAGAAGGCAAATGCATTCACTAAGTAACTTCTGAAATGTTTACCTAACACTAATTATAATCCTTCATACTGTAGGTAGAGCTGTGCAGATACCCAGTTAGACCTCTTAGAGAACTTTTTGGGGCTTCTCAGTGATGGAGTGGCAGGTAGGGAGATATGACTAGGGACTAAGAGTTATATATTTAGATACTGGCCTTAAGGATCCCCATTTTGAAATTCTTTATCCCACAAAGTATTAGATTTAAGTTCATAATCACTTATTTTAGGTAATTAAAGCTATAAAATAATAGTTTAGAAACTGTACAAGAACAAAAATCTAAGATTTCCCAGTAGAAGTATTTTCGCTCTTATATGATATGCCCTAGAAATCTTGAAATATAGAAGAAACACAGAAGAATAGAATCATCTCTATGTAACAATTTATAACGCTGACACAACTTTGGTGAAAATTTGCAACTCCAAAGAGCATTACACTCAAAAGCCAACAAAAAAAACCCAAAAAACCCCAAGCAGATGGCCTGTTTCATCTTTCTTTGGAAATAAGCTTTGTATGTTTGGTCTTTGCAATTTTTCTGTGTATGTACGCCCACAGATTTGCACAAATTCTCAAGCCAAAACCTGCAAAAGCCAATGAGAAAACCCTATTCAGATTGAGTGACTTTAAGATCATTCCACTGAGATCCAAATTCATAACCATAGTCTGGACATTGTTCCTGTACCAATATCGCTACTTTAATTATTTCACTTCTTCAAGACATCATCCCCAGTGCAGCTGCATTATGCCAGTACAATCTTGCTTTATACCAGGATATCTTATACCTCTTTCATTACAGAATACATTCCTCCCCCCGAGTATTCTTTTTATCAAATAATCTGTAGGCAGAATTGGGGGGGTTTGCTCTTTTAACTGATAAAAGCTTCATGTGCAAATAAACCTCAGACTAACTACTAAACATTGCAGACATAAGTCCCATACAGTCATGTAAGACTGCAAAGAACTCTGATTTCAGATGATGTGTTGTGAAGGAGCTGGGTGCTGGCAGATAGTAGACTTGATGGGATTTCTGGATGCCAGCCCTACAAACCAAGCAATTGTCTAACTTAAGCTGAATAGACCTAGAGGAAAGTGGGTGGAAGCAGGTCCTGAATCTGCTGCAATAGCTAAACAAAGAGGCAAAAAAACATAACAAAATAGAAGTTGCTTCAGAAAGTGGCAGCTCATTTCTACATTAAGTTTGGTATAAATGTGAACTCCTGTTTCAAACAAAAGATGACAAGACTATTTTGAAATAAAAGTTGTCATCATTTTCTCCTCATTTTTAACCTTTCCTTATTCCACATAAATTTCCTTCTAGTTGGTCTCTTCAGTGTTCAAAGACAGTCCTGAAAGCACAAATTCCAAATATAAAAAGAACATTGAAATACAGTAAAAAAAAAAAAAAAAAATCACATTTAAAGAAAATTATTTTCCCCTCAATATGTTGTTGGTCAGCAAGAAATTCTGACTAGAAGAGGATTTTATTTTTTCCAGAGCTCAACTTTCCCTGAAAATGACAAACTCCCTAAAAACAGCAGAAAACCACTTCTTGCAATTTGCCAAGAGCTGATTTTCCGCTCGACAGAAGTACTTCTGAACATTTCGCTGACATGGTGTCCATTGTAGTAAGACCTGAAATCCCATGTCTCTTATGGCGTTCAGGATAAATCATAAGAATTTGAGGCTCTGAAAGACATCTGCCAGCAAACCTACCTGAAATGGTTTAATACTACCACCCTCAAATGGTTTTCCCTATCCCCTTGCAAGAGGCTAATGACCCCAGAGAGATTTCCCATGTAATACAACCATGAGCCAAGTGGCTTCCTTCACTTTCTAAGATGGTACAATGTTGTGGTTCTTTAACTAAGAAACTGATAGAACAGACTATTTTGAGGATGGGAAATTCAGTATAAAAGATAATAAGCTTTTTTCACTTTCACTCAAGTGTTTTTAACAGTGCAAAAATTCACACAGCTTCCCTATTTCTAAGTTACTCCACTTGGAGAACAGCAAAAACCACAGGCAGTATCAGTTATCAGAGATATCAGATAGACTGCCAGGATGAGTATCTGGACTTTGGTTTGCTTATTCAACCATACCATGATGTGCAACTGATCTGAAGCACTGCCACTGCTAATTAACACAGCTGGGGGGGGAGTAATGCTTGAGAGATCCTGATGCCTTTAGAGAAAGCAGAAGAAAAATTAAAAATAAACCACACAGTACACCTGCAAGCCATGCCAGGAAAATAAAAATAGAACAAAAAAAAAAACCCACACCCATAAAAAAGAAAAACCAGAGTGAAATTTGTAAGTAAAAACTAAGTGCTCAGGAATAACACAAAGGAAAAATTCATGTTTTTTATCACAGTGTTGCATCAAAACAACCAAATCCAGCTTTCATTGTGAAGTACGCAAGTATATATCTAACTTGAGTGGAATCTGGGCATAAGGACACAAAGAAAGTCTAGGGAGTTATTGCTTCACTGCAGGAAACTGATGCTTCTTAATTTGCCCTGCACCTGGACTTTAAATCAGCCTCCACACATTACTAATTAATGTTGGGGCACAGTAGCACTTGGTAACAAAACTGACAGCTTGAACAAAGCATTTCCATTACAGACATCACACGCTGACATTGAGGTTTGCTTAAGGGGCCCTGCTCATTACAAATTATTACCTTCAAGTTACAAGTATGTACAAATGGAACTCCAAATATTACACTAAAAGTCAAAAAATAATTAATGCAACAAAACAATAGCTCTGGAGACACCCCTGAAATAGTCTTTCCACACACACACAATTTTAATTCCTGTGTGCATGGTAGACCTCAGGACAGCACGACTTTCTGGAAAACCCACTAAGTAAATGACATTTCTATCAGAAATAAGGTTGAATTATGTGACAGAAGAGCAAATTTATATCCACTTCTGGACCAATTTTGCCAGCATACTAAACAGTAGCAAAAGGACAAAAAAAGTTCTTTGCTTATTCACTTATCTCAATTAGATTTAATTATGATACATGTTGTTAATTAACAAGTTTACAGCAGATATAGACTCAGAAAGATTTAATACTTTTTAAAATAATTTGTCTTCTCTGTTTAATCATGTTCTTTGAAGAACAAGCTCTTCAATCATTCGATCAAGATAGTTGAGTATGGAAACCAGCGGTAAAAAGTATGAAGCTCTGCAATATTAAATGAAGCCATGTAACGTAATACATGGCTATGTGTATACGGATGTATATTACATGTTACACAGCCACTCAAATAACTGCAACAATCTAGAGCACACCAAGGGATACATTATTATGCACTCCAAGCAGTTTTCTCCAACAGGAAACTCAGGCCCTATTGGCAAGATAATTTTCCGCATGATCCCTATGTCTCCAACAGGGATATAGAAGATCAATGTGCCAAGTTTGGCTCCCCCTGAACAGGACCATCAAACTAACATGGATACCATGTGTCACAGTACAAAAACGAACAGTCAAAAGATCAAGTTAAAAAGCATGAAATATGGGTTAAAGAAAAGGCACATCTCTCTGTACAGAGCAGTGAGTTTAATGACCTCATGCATCATAGAAGAAAGGGGATTGGGTAAAGAATTATGAGAAGAAAGTCTGAAGTGTGCAAAGGCATGGAGGCAATCATACATAGTGAGAAAAGGAAAAAAAGTCAAACTATGAGAAAGATACTAACCCAAGTATTAAAACTATGAAAAAAAAAAATGCATCTTCATATGCAAAACCAAGAATAGAAAAATATAGGTAAAAAAAAGGTTTAAACCCTTTTTCATGTTATGTTGATAGGAATTGTGAGGTCAATTTTATTTAAACTCATATAACTAAACTAGGCAATTTATTCAAGTGCTAACAAGACATGATGGTGAACATGAATACACCTGCCTTTACCTACGGGCTTGCAAGTGCCAGTTGCACTTTTCTCAGCATAAGACAAAGTGGATGATCTTTCCGAGACTTCTGGGAAGTACAATATATGCTGGCCCAGTGATTTATTGTGCAGAAATAAGCCTGAAATAATTCAAAGTTTCTACAGTTTTAAGATACTGCAGCATTAATTTAGAAAAGCCAGTCTGTATCTGGTGGGCTTATTTAGACAAAGGGGTTTATTTCCACTGTCTCTATTGAGCAAGCTGTTTACCTGAAAACATAAGCTAATAAAACTTGTATTTGCAGAGTTTCTGCATAGAGAGGGTACCAAAGAAATTATAGAGAAATATGATCCAGTAAAAACATTTCTATTTGTTTCCATGTTCTTTGGGTTCAGTACAAAATTCTGAAGTGTAAGAATGGCACATGCTGAGAATGAGGTCTAAAAATGAGCATAGGCAGGATTTGAAAGATGCCCAGCTTTAAACTTCAACTACTACAGACAAACTTAACTGTTTTTCACTCATGGCTTAGACAAAAAAATCTTCCAAAATCGTTGTTAAATCAGTATCTTTTCCTTTCTATCACCAGATAAGCCAAATTTTATTTTAGGCTTTATGGTAAAAGTCAAAGATAGAAATAAAGAATGTATCTATTTTCAGGAAGCTTTAAAACATTAAAAGCATCAAAACTATCAAGTGTGATAAAAACCAGGATCAATTTTATCCAAGATATATTTAAAATATCTGCATAAATATTTTAGCACAATCTATTTCATTTATTTATCTGAACTTTGTAGAAGTACCAATAGGAAGACAGCTTGCAGTGGCTTCAAGATTTTCTTCAATCTAGTGCAAAACACTTTACTCAAGAAGAAATACTCATGTATTTGCTGATTTTAGGTATATCAGGGGGTTTTTTTGTAAAGCTAACATAAAGATTAGAAGGACAAGCTCCAAAAGCTGCATGAGCCTGGTTATGCTACATCTGTAGAAACTGGAGTTTCTCAACTTCACAAAAAATTGTACGGTTGGTATTTCAAATGAGGCTTGCAATATACCTATCTATGCCGTAATTTTTAGTCTGTCCATTCCCCACCTCTCCCTTTTTTTAGTTAACCTGTACATTAGCTCTGTTGCCAAGAACATTGGAGATGATGAACAAATACTCAAATTGGCTAAAGTACTCATTTCACCAAGCAAGCTACAGAGGAACAAATCTTAAAACAGGTCCACTAAAGTCACTGCCGCAGCTGCAAATGCTTCTGTTATGAATATTTCTGTTTGATACCAATAGCTCAAGCGATCCAGTCTCAAGTGAGTCTAGTAGGTTGGACAGTTAATAGAATTTAGCGCCAAAATACATGAACCTTAAAGAAGATAAAGATGGCAAAACCTCCTTAGGTTTCCTTTTGTCAGCCCATGCTGCATACATACATAAACACAATCCATTCATATATATGCCTCTGTGTATGTACAATCCATAAAACATTGCACATATACATTTGAAATAAAATATTGACACTGACTTGTTCACTTTGTAAATTTACTTCTGCACTGAGATTGAAGACATAACAAGATTCAGTCGCATTGAGAACTCCAGCATAAAAGAATCCCAAAAGTATAATTTACATCTCTCTTGACTGAGAGCATTTAATGAATCTTCTAGATGTTAAGAGGTTTTATATGTTTAAAATAAATAAATAAATAATAATTTCCCAAATGCAATCCCATGATATTGCCTCTGAGAGCTAAGAGATAAAGTGACACACATATGCTGAACACATGGATATGAAGGAAGTGGTTACCTTGGCAACAACCACTGTGTAAAAGCTTCCTTCTGCTAAATTAGAATAGTGACTATTGGAGAAAATATGGGGTTTTTTCACAGTCAGATTCTGAAAATAATTTATTATATTTCATTTGTAGATTTTTGGAGGCTTAAGCTTTCTGCAGTTAAACTAAACTTGTTTTCTCTCTTGCACCTCCAAGTTCTAATACATAGGACTTTTGTAGTTGTTGGCTTCTACTGATTTTCAAATTCAGCAATTGTTTTTCCTGACCCACATAAACCTGCACACATATTTGAATAGACTGAGTCTGCCATGATGGTCTGCAGAATATCTGTAGATAATGTATGTACCAAAAATGTAAATGAAGCACACAATATTTTGAAATATTTTACCAAATAGCTCTCAAAAGTACATGTAAGAACCTGTTATTGAAAAAAATGTATTTGCAGGCATTATGAATAGCATTTTAAAAGAGTACCTAATGAATCAAGGAACCCAGTTTCAACTGAAGGATTTCCATGCACCAAAATCACTTTGCTGTTTCTGAAAATCCTGCATTACAGATAACTAAAAAAATGTATACTCTCTGGGAGCAATCCCCCAGGACACTCTTTGCCACGAGCAAAAATGCCATTTTCTGCCTAGAAGAGTATAAAGAACACTGTTTTCGCATGTGCTACAAGCCACAAAATACTTTCAAAAGCTGACAAATTTATGATCTGTAGCAAAAGACCGAAAGTCACAGCTCAGTGTGACAAGAGGAGAGAAGAAAACCTCAAGGACATTGTTGATACTTGACCAGTCATCACTGAAGAATACAGCACTCATTTGTTTGCATCATGCATACAGGCAAAGACAATAAATTCCTATTCATACAGTCATGTCTTCCTGGACCCATGTAGGTTTCCTACTGCCTAGAGCAGGTTCAGAGTTTACAACTAAACTTTTCAATGCAAAGTACACGTATCAATTTATACTAATGTTTCTGTCTTTTAACCATGTAAATTACTTATGATGATCTCGCTTCTATCCAGTGTGGTCAGCCACTATGATAATCTCACATTATTTAGTTATCACTCAGAGATACATTATACAGTATATTGGCACATACATTATCGCCAGCTTGACTACTTGGTGGACAAAGGGGTACAAAGATTATGCATTTTAGTTTCTCTAATTTACATTTTTACCTTGTTTATTGGACTATAATTAGTGTTCATCACATTCTACAGCTCTACAGGTACCTAAGAAATACTTTCTGAATACTATTCTAATATGCCAATTGTTACCAATTATTACTCACTTCAGTTACAACTATAGTTATGAAAGCATGAATGAAACAAACCTCGGGTATGTGGCTTTCCAGATATCCTACCATAATTAAATAATGACAAGGTTGTAATGTCCCACATTTACAGTTATGGATTCCCTCCAGAGTCACACCAGATGAAGGAATCAGGGTAGTGAAGACAACTGGCAACTGCAAATAAAAATTTCTGCCTGTTCCACCTTCAGCTCCATACACAGCTGCAACACAGGAGCAAAAATAGACAGGATTAGAAATATTTCTTTAGTCTACAGAGGTACCTGACAATTGTTCAGACCAAAAAGTACAGCATCCATAACTGCAAGAAACATGCTTGGGTTGCACTGTGTTCCCTTCCATAACAGAAACCCACTGTGGATTTTACCAATGGACAGAAGTCACACATATCAAACCGATATGTAAAGAGCCAGCACCATCCATAACATACTTTATGATTACAATAAGAGGTGCTGCTGACCTGGGTGAGGAATGTTTCTTCTGGAAACAGCTATCATAGCAACAGTACTAATAGTATGACATCAGTCTAATCAGTGTCAGTGTCACTCCTACTGATTTCTCATCAGTAAGATTAGAAACACTTAAACAACAATTAAGTGCCTAAATTCTTCTGATAATCTGAGCCTTAGTGCTTCACTAAAGCTCTCCTCCTTGTGATAAGACAAATCCATTTTAAGGACACAGCATACAAAAAAGTCCCATCTCCTGTAAATGCTTTCAGCATACGTATTTAGAGAAAACCCTGAATTCAGATTATGCCCATTACGTCACTTCAGTAAGCTTGAAACTTGCCTCCCTTATGTCAAATCATTCCTATTGCTCACTGATGAAGCCCTGTGAGCAGTGCATGATGCAGTCAGATTATTGCTAAAAGAACATATATGCTAATGTATTACTTGCTTACTTCCATTTCCTGGTCATTTGAAAACTACTTCTCAATCTTGTTATGCTGATATCATTTATTTGAGGATACATGTCATTGTGACATTTAGCCCTAACACCTCTCCCACAGGGTTAACTGTTTGTGACCACACTAGTCAATTATTGTTATTCCTTTCCAGCAGAGATCTGCTGCTGCTTATGAACTGCACAAAACACAAACTTTTCTCATGATGTACACAGGCCCAAGGAAAGATACACTAAAGACGATACAAAAACCACATGCTAATGAATGAAAGATTACTAGGTTTTCAAATTAGGAAGAGACAGCTCAAATTATGATTTCAATTGCCTCAAAAGGTTAAAATAAAATTCTGCATAGTGTTACAGATGTTTCCTAAAATAATCAATGCAACCAGACTAGAACAGAGTTTCACACCACAGTACCATAATTAGTTTCAGCCTCCTGGTACAATCACAAAAGCAACAGCTGCTAAACTACGCTCTGAGCCCTTCAAAGAATGTCTTAAATTCTAACTCTATTTAAAAATTGAATGTGTTCAGGATTTTCAGCCTTCAATACACTACAAAACTTTTTTGTGAACTATAAACATTCACGTCTCATCATACAGCATTCATATGGCTGTTGGTTTGTATCTATCTTGCTCTGATAAGGAAATAGTTGCAGAAGACTGAAGCTAAGTAAAGAGAGATTATGTACTTAATACTCTGATCCAGAGTCAACTTAGAAAATATTGGACCACCTGATTTCATACTGTAAGTGCTCTTATAACTGCTAATTACTGGACTAGGAGCTATTCCCTTTCATATGACTTTAAAGTAAATGTTAGAGAAATGCACATCCAGGAGCACTGTTCAAATTCGGGATTAAGAAAAAAGTGTAAGCTTTACCTCAAAGCTACATAGTTTAGAAATTACCATTTATTCCATATCGTCGTGTGTTTATTTCACTCTCCAGATTATGGTCTACTTCAGTAGTATTTCATAGGACAAAATCTTTCATGCTGCTTTTCTCCAAATCAAGGAAGATACATCATTCAACACATAAACCTTTGATTAAGTCAATTTCCTGGTGTAAATCAGTTCCAATAA
Organism: Ara ararauna; assembly: GCA_028858755.1. NCBI lineage: Eukaryota > Metazoa > Chordata > Aves > Psittaciformes > Psittacidae > Ara > Ara ararauna. Next base: position 33,882,750 of record CM054381.1, on the reverse strand, counting down.
ACTTTGGTGGAAGAATTTTCTACTAGAAAATTCCATTTGCCTAAATTACAGTTTCACAATGCCATATAAAATCTGATAACACTTTGATTCCTAACACTTTTAACTCTATAAGAACCAGTATTATGTATTGTTTCATATGTTGGTTCAACAGTACATATGTGATGTGCTGCTTTTTACATGTAATTATCATATAGGAGCCTATGCTAAAGGGTTTTACATTACTGACATGGTACATCTATTGAAATGAAACATTCCTAATGTTGCTATAGATCTAAGACTGGTGGAAGAGCAGAGCATACAATACTTGATAACACTACTACAGCTATTAATTTTAAAAGTTTTGATTATATATATTGCTGGGGCATGATCTTTGAGTAGAAAGGTCATGCTCACAAGGCAGCAGGTACCAGAACTTACATCTTTTAACATTAGATTATGAGAACTGCCACACTAGACTGAAATACTTATCCAGTACAACCAGAGTACCACATTGTAGAAGAATAATACAGGAAACAGTGCAAATAAAGGATAATCTTTTGGATATAGCTACCAACCTTCCAGCAAGCTAAAGTGAAGAAATTGAGAGAGGTGGACACTGAAAGTAGTTTGCCAACAAGCAGCCTCACCATGCTAATGATGCAGCTCAGGATGTTACTGAAATACACGAGTTCAAAATTTCATCCTAGGAGACATTAACTCTTGTTTAAAAATTAAAGAATTAAAGAAAAATATATTTAATATGTAGATTCAAATATAACTTATTGATTTACCAAAAAAAACATTTTACTAGGAAACCTAATTTTCAATTTGTCGTGGTTTAAGCCCAGCTATAACTCACGCAGTTTGCTCACTCACCCCCCCCCCCCCCCCCACTTTCTTCCCCCCCAGCTCCCAGGGGGATGGGGAGGAGAACCAAAAGAATGTAGCTCCCACAGGTTGAGATAAGAACAGTCCAGTAACTAAGGTATAACACAACCCACTGCTGCTACCACCAATAATAATAACGACAAGGGAAACAACAAGGGAAACATCAAGGGAAAAGAATACAATTGCTCACCACCTGCCAATCGATATCCAGCCTGACCCAGCAGTGAGAACCCACTCTTCCAGGTCCTTGCCCCTAGTTTTTACATCCTGGGCATGACGTGCTGTGTTATGGAATACCCCTTTGGTCAGTTTGGGTCAGCTGTTCTGTCTCTGCTTCCTCCTGGCTTCCCCTCCTCCCTGGCGGAGCATGAGGCTCAGAAAGTCCTTGGTCAGACTAAACATTTGAGCAGTAACTAAAAACACTGGTGTTATCAGCGCTGTTCCCAGGCCGAAAGTCAAAATCACAGCACTGCACCAGCTAGTAAGAAGGAGAAAAAATGACTGCTACTTCTGAACCCAGGACAATTATTACAGTAGTATTTTATGCTCAACAAGAGTCATAGACGCATCAAGTGAACATATAAACAGAACTATTCTTCCCTTTTTATTCTAACCCCAGTCCATAGAGTCTAAATTGACCAGCTAGGCACAGTAGTAGAGAAAATAAAGGGTGCAAAGAGGTGAACCGATTTGCTTTCTGCCACTTTCCAGATGGGTGTCACAGGATGTGGACAGAACTAAGGCCCTCTGAAATTCAAATCAGATCCCTAGGCTGGGCTTTATACCACATATTTTGCCTCCAAACACCTGTCTTAGTGACCATTTAGAGATTGCTAGGTCTCCTATAACTGCTAGGATTATTGTTTTTACACTAATGACTTAGAAGACAAAGCACTAAATAAAGCAACTTAGGTTCAGCAAACAATATAGGTGTTGCATTTTATACCAAATAAAACAGATGTTGAAATTAATATGCTGCAGGAAATGGAAAAAGAAGAGGTATGAAAGTCCTTTATATCACACTTCAACTGCATGTAGCTCCTTGCTCCCAGAGATCTGCTTTCCAAAAACAAATAATAAAATTATACTTTTTGTGCTGTTAATTATATGCAAATTAAAATTGGGTGCACATTAATGCAAAGAGTTGAATATCCATTTAATCAGATCTTCCCTGCAGGGTCCAATGATAAAAATGACAGATGACTTGCATTGCTAATTCTGAACTTCTCACATCTTGTACATACTTACCCTGTAAACGAACTGCTACTGTGACACCTGCCTGCTGGGCTGAAGGTTTATGTTGATTAGGTCTATAGGAGCTACTGGTAATCCTCCTGAAGGGAAAGTTCAGTTCCTTGAGCTAGGAAACCTAAAGAGCAAATCCCTGTAGTAACTGGAATCATTTAGCTACTGAAATATTTAGCTGCTGTAATCAACAACAAGCCCCTAACATTCAAGATCATTTGATAAAGATTTAGGCCGTAGTCTATTGTAACATGCTCCATGGTGAGGCCACAGATCTATTGTTTAGATCTAGTTTCCCTCTCTTATATCAGCAGGGAAAAGAAGGGTCTCTAAACTATCTGATTACATATATAATCTCCCTTGAGTTTTCTTCCCTGAAAAAGAGCTGCTAAATATTCTACCCTTTTCTCAGCCTCAGTTTAATTTTTTTTCAGCTTTCATCTTCACTTCTATTTCTAGCATTGAAATTTCCCAAGGATAGCAGGGCAAAAGCATCCTTGATGTAGATTTTCTGTATTAATAACAGTGACAAGAGGGCCCTTAATCCTGTTTAATAGCTAAAAAGACAAGTGGCAGGGGACAAAAACAGGAATTTATACGAATGAGACCACATTCTATTATGCTGCCTCACATGGTGACAGCATAGACTCATGAATTTTTATCTGACATGACAGTCAAGATCATTCCTAGGGTCTTACTGCAGAGAATGCCGATTTGCATTTCTCCCTGCATCACAGGGCTTTTCAAATCAGCACCAGTTGGACCAGCTTCTCTTTAAGTTATTCTTGTAGGGAAGAAGGACAAAAATATTTTTTCCCCCAATTGCTAAAAAGGTTAGGGAGAAAAGTAAAGTTCCCATTGGACTGGTAAATCCCACCAACCTGAATAGAGATTCCTTGTTGCTGAGCTGCACAGTGCTGCTCAAAAATACCAAGCAGTCCTGTTTAGTAGATAACGCAGTGATAAGATTGAGTTTGAGAGAGGTCATTTGACTAGTGTATCAGGAGTGGTACTTTAAGGGATGGATGTGTGTCATGGAAACACTTACTTTCAACCAACAAAGACTGCAGAGAAACGACCTGATCATAAATTGAAAGACATAGACATTACTGATGATGGCAGTTAGCCCTGCTGCAAACCTGCCCTCACATAGTGAATCACTGGAGAGAAAGCATACAGCTCCTGTAAACTTAGTGTTATCTCAGAGGAGGCCTTGCTAGGACCCTAGTGCATCTCCATGTCTAGAAGGCATTCAGTTATAGCTGCTATCAAGCCAACCTCAATAAGAAATTATTTCTTCTGATGACATCTCAAAAGCTTTGAAGGAAGCATTTCACCACAGACTTCACAGCTCAGACTACCTAATGCAGCACATCTGCCTGTAACATACATTCTCCCATTACTTTTCTTCAAAGGTATGAGCTAGATTAAAACAGTTTCAAATCTAACTCATTTCCTTAGCTTTAGTCGTTGCTAAGATTACATTGACTATTAAATGAATATAGGGTATTTTATTTTAAAACTTGCTACAGTATGTAACACATTTTGGAATTCCTTATTTCAGACGTGATAAATAATTATAGACTTCATAGAGTGCATTCTTTATTCATCAAACCATGATCACAATATTTTCTGCAAAGCATTTGTTAAATTTTTAACCAGACTGTCCATGATGACTTTTTAGACACAACTGCGTCGCTTGCAAATAGGAACCTTTATTTTATAGGTCATTGGTTTAATATGGTGCAATGGTTCCCTAGAAGCTTTTTTAGTATGTCCATTTCACCACTGCTATAAGGAATAGAGCTGTAGAAGAGCTGTTTCCTAGAAGGAAACTTTGCGTTTCTTTGCTTTGGCCTTCTGAAAAATCATTTTCTGGGTGTCCCAGATTTTTCTCTTGTAAGGAAAGTTGACTGACTTGAACCTTCCTTATCAGTCATATGTAAGCCACATTTTTACTTAAACCAGTATTTATTCTTAACATTTGAATCTACTCAAAATGACTAATATTTTCTTCACTGGGTTAAATTCATTACTGAGAAGTTCAACTATAAGTTGAAAATGGAGAAATGGTATTCTCTTCTGTGTATATAACAGATGCAGAAGACCGCAAAATCCGCAAGCTAAAATCCTCAACCACAAGTGGAAACACATTCAAAGGTATTTTGACACCTCAATATGGATTTTGGTGCTCAGCTCCATTTTTACAGTGAGTAGACAACGCTTAACTGAAATTTTGTCATTTAGGTATCTAAACAGTTTTGAGCATTAAGTGTGTGCTGAGCTTAGGAAATCTGCTACAGCTAATAACTCTTTTGTTCAGCGACTGTTGAAAATACAAGTCCAACTTTTTAAGAACATACTTTTCAAAATTACATATCAATCTCATTATAGGGTTTTTTCCTTAAGTAACTTAATAAATCATTTAATTTTCATTTCAGGAAGCAAGGTGTGCTCCTTGAAAAAATCCTGGGTAACAAAGTATCCTCAAAGCAGACAATAAACATCATTCATCACTTTAATATCATAAAATTCAAACCTTAATATGAATAAATATATATAACTTATTATATTACTTAGCATACAAGTTTTTTATATACCATCTCTGTTAGCAAAAAAATATTACCGATTATTGCCATAAGATTATTTCTAGTTGCAGATCAGTGTGTTTTAATTGTTTATACCCACCAACAGGACTGAAATTTTCTTTAGGAAAGTAATTAAATACAGATTAAAATTAATTATTTAAATACAGGTTTCCTGCCTGCTGACTTAAATCATGATTAAAATTGGTGATTAAATCAAGCCACCCTACTGTGACCTACCAAAAAAAGTTTTCTGAATTGTAATCAAATAATATGCAGCATTCAGTATTAATTGGAGTGTTTTATGGTTAGGCTTGGTTTCTGGAATGAGATATGCAAGTACTTCCATGGGACTGAATTCTTAATTTCTCATTTCTCCTTTCATTACATATGCCACTTACAGAGTTTTATTGCTTAACATGTACAGTCTTATTTGAAAGTAAGACTGCATGAGAACGTAGTGCATTAAATGCCACTGTAAGTAACAGTATTCCTAAAAGAACTGAGATATATTAAATGACTTACAGGCTGACAGAGATGCAGCCTGTATCATCAAAATATCTAAAACAGTGCCCTATAAAAATTCTTTGGTCTAATTTGCTCAGATCGTTAATCTATGACCTATTATTATAACTCATATTCCATTCATTTCCAAAAGCTAAGAAAATCTTCTGACAATATCTATGCATGTCTCTTGTCAGACATATGCAGTTCCTATAAAAATCCCCATATTTACCATCAAAAATGCATACACTGTCTCCCATACACGGTAAATATCCAGTTTCTTGGAGCACTAAATACATGTTGTCCCATATTGCCTTTATGCAACAGTAAGAAATCTTTCTAAATTCCAATGCTGCCCACTAGCAACTCCGCTTTGGATGTCAGAAAAGCAAACCTTTCTCACAATCTGTGCATATTCAACTTTCAATCTCATGATGTTTGAGTGAGTGCACACTTGGGTATTTATTTATTGGCATACAGAAATTCAAGACAAAAAAGGAAGTTATTAGGAAAAATAAGATGCAACCATGACATTTCAAAGAGCATACCAAGACAACCTCTATCAAGAAAATGTCTCCTCATTCCCTAAAATTTATCAACTATCTTTATCAATATGTTGATAAATTTTTTTCACATTCCAGAAATATCTTCATTAGTAAATAGTTCTGGTAATCTACTACTAGGGACAGATCATATATTTAGTTCTCTCATTACAAAAAGAAGGTAGGAAAAATAGTACAGCAAGAAATGACATTAAGGAGATACTGTTTATATAAATGATGACACAAATTATAGTTTTATCATCAAAAAAAGAAAAATGTTGCATTGACCTTTGGATCTTTAGTACTGCGCAGGAAACGGACATAAAGAGGTGTTTGTTAAATGTCAGTCAAGTGTTAGCATAAGAAAAAAAAAAAAAAAAAAAAGAGTTAAGCAAAGAAAACCAGACCACATCATCCTAAACCTTATGCTATTTCAAACTCCCGAAGTCCTGGGGGAAAGGGATTTGGTTACAATTCTGCCATATCCCCACAATCTTCTGTTCAGCACAACAATGAACAACAGACAAAAAAATATTTTGACGTCCCATTCCTCTCTCCATTTAAAGGTATAGCAGATACCATAATCTAAGAAATGAACATATTCTTCATGCTCTTGAATAACATTGTTTAACCTTCATCTTTAATTACTTTGCCATTGCTCTGGATTAAAAAAAAATAATAATAAAGAAAAAAAAAAGATACCTACAGTAAAGCTATTCAATTTTATTCACAATCACAGTGCCTGCTGGAGGCCAACTGACAAGCTAATGTGTTAGTCAGTGGTGTGTCTCTTTGAAGTTAATCAAGCCAATACCTACACCCCAGAAATTATGGGTTGGACTTCAAAAAGACAGCAGGAAAAAAAATCAAGAGGTCCCGAGGGGAAAAGTATGATGGATGACAACGAGTTGCCCATTCAGATGATTATGTAAATGGTCACAAAACTATGTCTGTAAAACTTCAAGACACTGAAGGTAAAGGCAGTCATAGAAATGAACTAACTTGATCTGAAATGCAAGAAATAGTAAAATTTGCACAGAGATCGTATCTTTAATAATTTAATCAAAAGCTTCCTTTCCCAACATAACATTTTTTAAAACTTGGCTGGAACATCCAAGTTAGAGTCACCATTAGTCCTTACTATTTCACCTCTGCTTGCATAGTAGATGAATACAGTTAGTTTTAACATGACCAAAAGCTCAATGCTCAAGATATCACTGCACATCTGCCATAAAGCTCACTAGATTAAAAAAAAAAAAAACAAAAAACAAAACAAAATATCTCCCTCAGTGAGTAAGCAAATAAGAGTGACAAAAGAGGAAGAAAGCTGTCATGTGCTTAATCTTCTCCCTTGATTTTCCAGAGTAAGAAAAACACATCCAGTGATATGTTTTCAAGCCTGTACAGTTTAGGACACAGTCCCATATTCATTTGCTCTCACTGTTGGACAAGACAGACTTGATGTTAAGAGATACACAATGTTCCTCTACATCCTCATCTCTACTTCCCATGAAAGACGGCAATAGAAAGAGACAACTATTGCTTCAGGTTTCATTTTGCAACTTCCAGGGTAACGAGGTTCTAATTTTATTCTTACTACTCACTACTCTTCAGGCAACGAGCATTCTCTAACCATTGCTATTACAATAGCCATTACCAGGTGTTATCTCACATTTTTTTTCTAGCTCTTGCACTCACCTATGACCTCAATGTGTAATCAGATGCCAGAGTTAATCTTTAATTAAACATGTACCATACCTAGCACAACAGGGCTAAGGTGCTTGAACAGAAGTTTGAAGTTGTTACAATGCAAATAAAAGTTTCAGTTAATATTATCAACGTTTTCAGGACTGAATGCTTCCAATGCACACAGCTTGCTCCACGGTGTGACATTATAGGAAAACACTGCTTAAATGATAAGAATGTGATGCCACACCTTGCTAGCAGCCTTCCTAAAAAAAAACTCACAAAACAAAAAGCCTTGAAACAAAGCTAAGTCACCAGAGCAGGGTCAGAGGATAAATCACAACTCAGTGAGTAATCTGTCCTCCTTCTGGGAGCTGTAAACCAGGAAGAAAGATGAGCAGATTCTCAGGTTGGTCACGGCACAAACGGTAAATCTCACAGTTTAGCACTAGCTAATGGGAAAGAAAATATTAAAAGACAAATATGTAATATTAATAGAAGATAATTTTAGGTGCTTAACATTCTTTATAATGAATAATAATGAAATTATTTTTAAAATTGATGTTAGTCTATCAGCTTTGGTTTTCCAAATAAAGAAACTGAAAATCACAGCAGTTCAAGCTTCACACACTGTCTCTATTCACTACTTGTTATAGTTGTACAGGAAAATTTTACTGATTGTTGATAATTAAATTAGATATAAAAGGTGTAGGGCATTAGCCTGTCTTCAGCCTAGGCCAACATTTCTCTTATAGGATTCAGGATCAGGCCAATCAGATCTTCACCCATCTAGTTCTTCCATCTCTTTCTGTCAGGAGAACATACAGGTACAGATTTATCTCCCCAGAAACTTCAGGAATGTTGTAGTCATTGATATCAGAACACAAAATACACAAATAACATGCCTATATTCAGCAGAGTAAAAGAAGCATAATACTACCTTCTCCACATACATGCTTGGGGCAGATTCATCAACCCCCTGGTGTTGGGAGGGAATTGGGTTGTGTCACCACATCACAGGTGTCTCTTACTACCTCCCATTCCATCAAGTCTCTTCCCATTTTCCCTCCTCTTCCCTTACTCTGTTATGCCAATACACTTGAAGAGCAGGAGCACAGGCTGCCCCATGCTTCGACCTTATGAAGGAGATCTTCTTTCCCTCTGACATTGTTGCACTGGATTCATGACACTTTTTTTTTGTTGTTAAATAATGCACCAATAAACCTTTGCAAAGTCGCCACCAAAATATCAATAAGAATGTCTTACCAGTGTCTTCAGAGTAAGCAGAATCAAGGTGTGAAAACAGTTACTCTATCCCTTTACACTATATGTACTGATAACTGAGTTCCTTTAATAACAGCTGCTTACCTGATTATTTGCTTGCGTATGTGTTTACAGGGTTAGGAACATAGAAATAGCTCCCACCTTTATGCCACACCATTTCAGTTCGCTAACTGATAACATACCAGATACCATCAAAACAAGTTTTTCTAAAGTTTGATCCGGCAATCAACGTTGACATCTTCATGTGACCACCTTGCAGCAGAATCACTTCCAAAAAAAACCCAAAATCTCACTACTGCTTTCACTCATGCCCATGCTATTGTCTCTACAATTTTTACCTACAGGCAACAATGAGCTGCTGGTTTGTGTTTCATGAAGGGATACAAGCTCCCCATATTCTGCAAGACAGACATATCAACCTGTGGAATTGTAAAATCTGGGTTGTTTTGCTTTCCTGATTAAGATCATCTTGCCCTTTATAACTACATTTTCTGTCACTAACTCCAAGTGCAAGCTTCAGCCCCACTGAACAGCATTATAAACTAACTGCCTTGCCCCAGTCTGTCCCCAGAGATCCTGCACTTGTTACTAAATTTTCTCTAAGAAACCTTTGCAGCTTCTTCTCAGGGTTGCTTTTCATTGCAATTCAGGACCATAAGAAAGTTTTCTGTGCTGAACTTCAGTTCCTATTATTTGCTCTGTGGTTTTGGATTTCACTGGATAGAGCCTTACTAACAAATCTACAGCCAGAACTAGGCTTATGCCTCACAAAAGGCATGGCAAAAACAGAAAGAAAGTAAAGTAGAAAGTATAACTAGTAGAAAATCCAGGAGAAATATTTTCAGGAAGCAGAACTCAAGTAAGGCACTGGAATCATGACTTCCAGAGACTGAAAGAGCAGAAGAGGAAAGGCAACCAAAAATGAAAGGCAAGAGCAAAACACACAGATCCTGGAAGGCTGAAACTCAAGGTGATTCCAAAAACTATAGAAGACCACCCTAGCAAGTTTAGTGCTTGAGAAAAAACAGCTGCTGAACGCACAAATCACAGACATCATAATGGAAGCAGCTACTCATGACCATATGGTCTTCTACCATTTTTCTTTACAATTCAAGCAAGACTAATACAAAGGTTTTGGTAGCTGGGTAATCTTTTGAATCTCATTCTGCAGGTTATAAAGTAAACAGAAAGGGCAAACAGTTTCATTTCAGAAGAATTTATTAGTATGAGGGATTTTTTTCACCATTTTTGTCTTGTCCTACTGATAAACACAGACCATTACACTTGGTGGGATGGTGAATGTATAATGCTTAACAGATTTGCTGACTATTAAGGCTATCATAATAACAGCTCACTCCCAGAATCAAAGACTTAATTCAGGCTATAAGCAATAGCACAACCTGTTTCCTCTGCACATTTGGCAGAGTCAACAAAGAATAGGGTTTTGTCTGCTTTTAAATTTCTACAGCATACAAAATGTGCTTGAAACTGTGCTGGTTCACGGAATTAAACCCAACTGTCACCACTGCCAGTGAAGTCAGAATATAACATGAGACATCTCTAACCAGTTTCGTGAGTTACCAGACGCTAAATGCCAGGCACAAAATATCCATTTGGAAAGCTATCAGGAAGCCAAGTTACAGCATGCAAATTTACCTTAGCAAGGTTTGCAGAGATGAATTAAAGAAAAATTTCAAGGAAAAAAATACCACCAATAGGAAAGACGCGGAAAGGACTACAAAGTCTTACTAGAGTGCAATGAGAATTTGGTACCAAAAATCCTTACACTCCTTTTAAAAACTTGAGCCAAATTATAATTATACAAATCTAATGTAGATTCTGGGGGTCAGCATGACACCATATTTCAAAGTGAAACATCCATTCTATAGACAACCTCCAAGTATCACTATTGGCTCTGTAGCTTACTCTACCTACTGTCTCCTCTGTGGGTATTTGGAGCTTTAACTCATTCAGATCTGGCTTCATTTTATTAATTTGATAGGGTGATGAATTAAGAGTCAGTGGGGCAATAAAATGATAATGACCTGAACTATCTCCTGTTACTTTTTTTTCCAGAAAAAAATTCATGTTGTCCAGCGTTTCTCTTCTTCCTAAGCACTTTCACTACAGGGTTATAATGACACTTTTCAACCCTACTAGGAATCACCTGCTCATAATATCAGACCATTTTTAAAAAATAGGAAGAACAACATGACTGAATTCATAGTCCAGAGAAAGTTCAGAGGAACCGATTCCTCTGGTGAGTTTCTGATGAACCCCAGGTTTCCCTGGTGTGGAGAAACATTCATACACTTTAAAACATAGATGGATGGCTAGTGAGTTTTAAAAGCACCTGCAGACATGCAATTCTGAAAACCCCGTGGCATCTGTTCATATTTATGTTGTCAAATATCCCTAAAAGTGTGGCTTCAATAGATTTAGATGAAAAATAGAACCTTTACACATAACTAGAATTCTGACCCAACTTGAAAACTACTAAGCAGCTCATTGCTTTCAATTAACAGTGACTGTGGATTCATTCAGACAATAAAACTGTGTCTTTGCAGGCTAAAAGTAGGATTTTTACTTTTGAAGTACTCCACTAGCCTTTGGAGTGAGGAGAGGTGAACTAAATTGCTTCACCATCCTGTATAATGCTGGACCACCTAGTTATGTGTGCCAGAACAACTACTATTTTGGAGTACCTAGTCTGGCTAAGGTCAATTTTAAATGCTAGCTAAATTAAAGATACCAGATGAAGCAAGAACATAGAAAGAGAGAGGCCCTCACTGCCCTCTGAAGTGTTAACAGAACATTCAGGAAAAGCCAGCATGGCCTTGAGCTTAGTCCCTAAAGCTACCACTTAAAAGTGTGTTCACCCACAAAGACACAGAACTTAAATAAGTTAGGAAGGAAGAAAGGAAAGCTTCAGTTCAGTGAATATTTTATATCATCTCCCTGGTTGATTCTTTCAGCACACTTAATTCCTTTCTCAGATACTTTGCTTACACTTGGCATGCAAAAGTGACACAGGGTTACTGCTAAGAAAGCAGGAAGAGCTTCTCTGAAGATTTGAGTTAATGCTGTGACACAGAACTGTGGTGATTGCCAGGCAATGGCTTGACATCTGCTCCACCATGTAAAAATGAGACTTTACAAAGCCCAACTTGAATTCATATTAAAGCTTCGTTTGAAGATCCTATTTTAAACCCTCTTGCTAGAGATTTCACTTTCCAACTGCTTAACATGCACATTGGAGTCTCCAACACAGAGCCATATAGATTTGTCTTTGTCTTTTGTGTTAATTATTAGCTGCTGCAGAGCTGTCTCTGTGGGTGAACGCACACAGAAACAAAGGCGGCAAGGTTGTAAAACCTTTTATCTCTATCAGGGCACATTATTTGATAAGGTGCTAAGCTAATAGCAACGCATGTCAAACTGTGTTTAGACAAATCAGTGTGCTGGGAATTGGAGGTTATATTTGTCTCTGGAAACCAGCACCTGGAGAAGCAAAGAGAAATTCATACCACTATTCACAACACTATGTAAACTGTAAACCACCTCAGAGCAGTAACTTTACAAATGGCTCTAAAGATAATGAACCTCGCATTTCATTTGCCTTTTGAATATACTTTTGAACTTTAAATCATTGATATACTCATATCATGAGTAACAGGCAAAGGCATGCATCAAGGCACCCAAAGCTGATAAAATAAAATACCTGTTTCTTGTGAGAGAACAGGACACACACAATCAACACCATGTTCTGCATAACAAAACAAGACATATGGTGTGAAATTAAAAAACCACGCCACAAACAAAAAACAAACAAACAAAAAAACCCCCACCAAAAAAAAAAAAAAAAAAAACCACAAAACAACCCACCAACTTAATTTATAACTTCCAAAGTTTGGCTTTTGTGTTCTGAGGATTTCCCCCTGTCTTGCATGTATTTCTCTTCTGGTTCGCAGCTAACTGCACTAAATGCAAGGCAGCACCTGGTTAGGACTACCGAATGGGAAGACAACAACTTTCCCATGAATGTGAGCAACTGATAACAGTACCTAGTCATCCTGGAAAACACACCATAGTCCATCCTTCCAGAGACCCTTACCTTTCAACTTGCAAGCTTGAAACCAGAGTCTTGCTAATCAGTCCTATGTGTGCTCATTGTCATAGTTTTTTCAGCATCTTAAATACTTTTTCTATGATGACAGAGATATTACAAGGAATTCTCCCAAATGCTAGGTGTCTAATTTGCATGAAGCTTACAACCTTATTTATCTCAGTCACTGGGATCAATGAAAATATTTAAGTAATCAGGATTTTGGGTACTCAAGGATGGTTCAGCACAGTTAATAGATGGATGTTTTGTAAACAGCTGGAAATAATTACAGTTCAAGTAATCAGTTATTTTTTACTCAAAAAAACATGGTTCAGATTATTTTTACTTCCTTTTTAAGGACAAAAGCTATTTGTAAAGCATCCTCAGTGTAAGTAGCAGTTTCTGACAGTCCCAAAAAACAATTAAACTTCATCTTGGTCTTTGTTCCAAAGATGACGCTTTCAGAACAAAAGCGTTGGAACCAGCCTACTTAGCTTGTGGTGGAGCTGATGAAGAACCAAACATGCACAAAACAAAGAATGTTTTCATCTTAGCTGCGAACTCTGGTGCCTAGATGATATTGGATATGAACCAATGGATTACAGATATAAGGCATACCTTATATTTTCTACATGTCTTCTTATTCTAGATTGAGCTCCATCACAGCTAAAAAACAAAATAACAACAGGCTTGCATGGTGGAGTGTGGTGTGAACTTTGGTGCTTATTTTAATTGTCAAATAAATCTTTGAAAACCGACACTCACCCATCAGGACAAAAAGACAGCCTGAGCAAATACTTTGAGCAGATAAGCTTTTTTTGCATATATACATGTATGTGTATATATGTGTGTGGTTCAAGTTTTTTAAACAGCATAATGGTAAACCACCCATATTCCTGAACAAGGAAATCAAAGCTCAGCGTCACCTTCTTATTTATGAACTCTCAAGGGGGAAAAAAGAGAAATTGGCTTTTGATGAAATTCATACGATTCCCTTCACCTTGATAATGTGCTGATATTAAGACGACACCATATTTTGTTTTTAAGAAGATACTCTAAGTATTTTACATTGATTCTCTTTGCAGTAAACAGACTGCCACTCGTCTCCTCTCCCCCCACCCCCACCCCCCCCACCCCAGAAAAATTGTAAAAGAGAATCTTACAGCATTATATTCTCTGCAACGATTGATATCTAAAGGTGATGTGACAGGACTGAAACTCTTAATAGCTTGCTATTGTGGTCAATTATACTATGGTTACTGAGCTCAAGCGTCTTTTATTTTAGAACTCTTTGAGGGGAAAAAAACCAAACAAAACAAATAGAACTGAAGTAATCATAGTGACTGTAAACTTGGATAAAGAAAGATAAGATTGACACTGCCTCACCTGAGCAAGGAATCAATTTTTTTCCCATCAAGCTGGCAGGCAGGCAAGCTGACTGGGGTGTAGAGCACTAGCTTGGTGAGGGTCTGTGTTTTTCAGGAAGAAAAAAATTCTCCCTTTTTAACCAAAAGACCATAGGAGCTGTATATTCACATATATATGAAAAACTTTCCTCTCAACTTTCTCCTCTATGTGACAGAAGTTCCCTGTACTCTCCAGTCTTCCTAACACTAGTAAAGACGTAGTCCTCAAAGAAACTACTTTCTTCTGCATTAAGTTACCCAATCACTAATTAATCAGCGTCATCCAAGCTCCCAATTTCAAACACACTGAATATTAAAAAAAAAATGAAAAAAAAGTCAGGGTGTAGCACCCTTCAATTTGAATAAGCAGACCAGCAGACAGGCAGATGGCAGAAGCAAAACATGGGAGAATTAATCAACCATTACACAACGCTTTTCATCCAAAGTGGTTAAACAAAGAGTTCATAATCACTATTCTCATTTTAGAGGTTAAGGCAAGCAACAAATGCAGAAATTAAAACACTTGTCCTAAGAGGCCAACGGTAGAACTGAGAAAAGAGGCAGCAAGAAAATTTACATCTCAAATCCCCCCTCCCTGTTCCGTTCAGAAATATGCCGCTCATCCTTAGAAATAAACATGAGGTCCTCAATTCTTTCCTGCTCCTGCAAAATATAAAGTTATTTTAAGACCATGTTAAATGCATCCTTCTCAGTCTAACTCTGCTATTAGTCTAAGGCTGATAAACAAAAAGTACAAATATTGAGTCAAAACATCAAGAATTATTTCTTCCCAGAATTGTTTATAACAACATTACTAGCTTGTATGTTATAGCATTTAAATATATTTGCTAGCCATGTGGAGATATGCTTGGATAGGGTTTCTAAGCCACAAAACACATCTGTAATTCACAGGAGCATGGCACTCAGCAAGATGAGGCAAATGAGACAAGAGCAGCCTCAATAGAGAAACTTCATCCACCCACAAAGATAGGTTATGCATGTCACATTTTCCAGCCTATTTCTCTTAAACATGTTTTGCACTTCTTACTGCTAAAAATAACTTACATTAGGAAAAGAGCAGGGGGAGAAACCAGTGCTCACTGGCTAAATGCTGTCTTTGCCACTACCACTTTTTCTTTTCATCTTTTTGAAGAAAAAATTTATCTGTAACATTTCAGAGATGTTTAGGTTAACTACAGCTGTTAAGCTGCCATGCCAATTATGAAGTAACCCAAGAACGGTATTTATATTTTTCTTTTTTATGTCTAATCAGCTCAATTCTTGTTTTACTGACACCCATGCTAGTTAAAGCAGCTCAAAGAAATCTTCCCACTACAAAACTAGTGTGAGAGTAGACTGTGACTTAAGAAATGAATACGTATGTGTGCGCACCTGGGCACATTTATTCATCAGTGTGTTTAATGGAACATGCAGTTACTGTGTAAGTTACTATGCAGGAAAAGCAATGCAACAACAAATCTCCTTTACATCATAAACAGAGGCATTAGCTAAGCAAAACCAGCTTTTGCTTTGCCTCTCAGCATATGATGACAAAAGTAAAGAGAACATTAAAATAAAGGTGCGTGTTACACAAGAAATACTTGTAGAGACAAATATTTTTCAGGGATCTAGAAAAGTTAAACACTTTCTCCTCCTGAATGCTTCACAGTAAACTGTTATACTTAGTCCAAGCATCTTTCAAGAAATTATTAAGGCAAGTCTCATTCATGGTAATGCCACAAAACAGAATAGCCTTTGACACATTTGATCTGCTTCAAAAAAGTACACTAGGGTTGTTACTATTCATTATGAGAAAGGACACATGTATATACCTCTTCAGATTATGTACCTTATTTTGTGTTTCCATGAAAAGCCAATAAAAAAATTATCACATAAACATATTCATGCGTACTGAAATAATAAACACTGTTCTAAGCAAAAGTCACCAAATAGTGCCACCTGCTGTAAATTGTCTAACATTGCCAGCAGCCACCAGTCCCTGCTCTCCATCACCCGAGATTCACAGAATAAAAAATTAGACAGCCAAACCCCTCCATTCAAATGGACGACTAAAGAGGTATAAAGAGAAGAAAGGAACAGAGACACAAACAAACATCATTTAACAGAGCTCTGCTGGAATCGGAGGGATATAAATAGTCTATTGTTCCTGTGTCTATCTGCTTTTGTAATGCCCCCTGCATCACTGAATAGGCAGCAATCTGCATGAGAAAATCCTCATACAAACACTGATACATATGCTTACATGTAAATGCCTCTAGGAGTGTAATTTATGAACATCTCATTAATAAGAGTGATATGTTACCACTGAGATTCTAACAAGAACCTCCTACAGGTTCCAGATTAAAGGTTTTGCAGTTGAAGAAACAGAACAAATTGCACAGCCACAACCCATGTTATCACAGAAATCAACAGCAAAACTCCCAAGATGATTCTACAGGACTTAAAAACTATTAAGGTAAAACCCCACCGTAAACTCTAAAATGTTCAGGGTGGTAGGGAGCCTTAATTTGAGTGTTCACATTTTGTGGTGATGAGAACAAGCCAAATAATTAGCTGAAGCATTTCCATATATCTGCAGAACATACATACTGCCCAAAAGACAATACAATCCATTTTTAAAACAGCCATAGCTCAGATGAGAGACAGCAGGATATTTTTAAAATAATTGCTTTTCAAGAGTCCTCCTCATTTTTTCATAGGATTCTGAGCAACAGCCGTAACAGCCCATTCACCTACACATTAACCAGGGTAGTTTGAGTCACACACTGAGTCAAAGACAAGCTAGGCTCCTTCATACTGATACAATCCATTTCATTCACCATGATATAACTGAATGAATACATTAAAACTACATTTTCAACCTGCAACTGTATGGAACTAGCTTTCGACTCTTTCATAAATTACAAATTCTGTGAGTTGACCAAATAGATCAGACTGAGATCCTATCTAATCACAACAGATGAAGCCTCTGTTGAGATTAGAGCACTTTCTTTAACCATTTGAATCCTTTCCCTGGGGCCAAATATTTCATCTCCATGAAGCTTTGCAATGTGCTGCATACCATTTGATCACCCCCTGTATCTCAGAGATGACTGAAGTTCTTCAATACAAGCATGTCAGCCTGGTAGCTGACAAAACGACTTGAGAACAAAATGAGTGAAAATGAATGAAAAATGCTATATTAATGTAAATTATTGTTTTAACAGAACTGTGGATATTTCTGTGCTACTTCCATTGCTATTTTTTCCCCTCACATTTCTACATGACTTTTAATTTTGCAAAAAGAGATTAAGTGCAGATTGATTTTTATTTTCTAAATCATGATGAAATTATGAAGTGTCATGTCACAGGTAAAACTGTTAAAAGCTACAGCAGCAATGACAGTAATGACAAAATATCCATATTAATTACTCAAACATTTGTCATGTAGTGTGTGTCCCCCCCCCCCTTTTTTTTTAAATAAAGACACTGCTTTTTTGCATTGTGAACAGACTTCACTCAAAAAGATAGATCAACCGAAAGCACTGGAGGGCCAGATTCTCATATATCCCTAAGGAACCCTTCATGCTGCCTAGCTGTGCAAAGGAACTTTAAATCAGGTAGATACTGAGCTGAAGGCTGTTACAATATCCCCTGCACAGTTATTCATATTCTGAATAACTAAGCTCTAAGCTCTTGAATCTTTTCACTAGATGAGATCTAAGCCTTCAGGCATTCCACGTATTTGAACTCTTTCAAGCCCTATTCCTGTGACCGAGTATAAAACTTCATGCTGTCACAACACAGAAGTTTGTGTTTGCTCGGAAATTAGCCATTCCACTAACATTCAAAAATTCCAACATGCTGCAATTCCAGGTAAACTATTTCCTTGGAAGCAAATGTGATGATAAAGCTGTGTTGCTCATACTTGGAGTTCAGTACTAGACAGTTCCAGAGTACTCATGCTTCCTTACACTTAGCACAGCTTTGATCCCTGCATTTAAGATCAGAAAAGTATTTTGCAGACATTAATGAATTAAAACTGACAACATCCTTGTTAAATCACAAAGTTTTAATATCTTATTACGGATGCACAAACTGAGGCACAGAAACTTTAATGGTGACATCCCTGACCTTGCTTGAATAACATGGAGTGTATAAATCCAAATTTATGTATTTGGGGAAACAGCTGCATTTAAAGATCACATGGCTTTGTAGTTCAGGAACTGATTAAAGCTCCTAAATCCAGTGTTTTTAGAGAATCCCCAATTAAAAAAAATAACGTTTGAACATCCTGCATGAAGCAAACAATGAAATGAAAGAAATCATAAAAAGAGACAAATAAAACAGAGTACCATGACTCTAGCTGTCAGGTTATCTTGAAAATGCCAACATTAACTTCCAGGTTTTTGGGTTTACTGCACCAGTGACCTGCAAATCACACAGTGCTGTAGCCAGAGGCATCACTTCACAATCATCACAGTACATCACATTCTGAGGAGTGCTAAAGGGTGATAATGCAATTAATAAAAATTTCCAAGATAGACCACTAGTTGTACATGATAAATTGATTTCCTGCCTTAGCCCTACTTTATAGAACAAATACAGAATTGTGCCTTTTGAAATTTTTGCTCAGTTTCTCACCCCTGGGATAAAAGTTTATCAGTACCTTCATTGTCACACTGCAGACACCTCCACCCATCTAAAAAACAATAGCAAAAAATCGAAGAGTATTTAGAGAAAAGGTTGCTTTCTACAGCTTGCAGAGGGGAGAGAAATTGTATGGGCGTGTAGAAAACAGTGTAACTTAGAAGGAAAAGCTAAGCAGAAAAAATCGGCAAGCTGTACTGAGGGTAAGTGAAATCTTACTATGCTAGGAAAATGAATTTTAGGAAAGCAGTTCCAGATTACAATGTTTTGCAGCCTCTAACTCAAAAGAAAAAAAAAAAAAAAACCCAGAACCAAAAACTATTGGCAAAAGTAAACCAGCAGGGGTCTCTCCTGACTATGACATGCCCCAAAGATGAAAATAAAATCGACACATTGACCCCTTTTTCTAAAAAACCTGCCAGGTACATCCAAGATGAAGAACAAGAAAAATCTCTGCTAAAGTCTCTGATTTTTCACTAAATTGCCATCCATCATAGCATAAAACACACTTTTAAGCCCTTCACCAGCACAGAGAACAGAGGCCTAAAAACTATACAGCTGCATGTAACCCATATTTCCACAATCTCTGCACCACTTCCAAGCATATCAATTCATATTCAGCAATTAAATACAATAGTGTATTAGATACTACGTAAGAAAGACTTTAAAAGTCAACCCTGTCACATATGATTATATTCAGCCTAGGAATAAAGTTGGCTCCGAGATACGCAGGTTGAGACTCTGACTTCAGGATTTATCAAATTTTATAAACCTTCAATAAAGTATCGCTTAAAATACCATAGATGGTTGACATCACTTATATGCAAGAAAAATAATTTAAATGGGAACAAATTCAAAGCAGACCTATTAAAGGCATTAAAAAAAATGGAGTGTCACCAAAGGAATATTAAGAGGACAGCTTTCTTTTGCTATCAAAGCAAATGCTGAGAAAGAATATCTGACTTCTGAAGTATGTTTAAAAATTAATATCAAGGAGGGATAAATAGATCTGAGGACAGATTAAGGATTTGTCCTAGGTTCAGCTGTAGCAGTCATTTTTCTCCTTCTCAGTAGCTGGTGCAGTGCTGTTTTTGACTTCAGCTTGAGAACAATGCTGATAATTGTCCTGGATTCAGCAGTAGCAGTCATTTTTCTCCTTCGTAGTAGCTGGTGCAGCGCTGTGTTTCTGACTTGGGGCCTGGGAACAGCGCTAATAACATCAGTGTTTTCAGTTACTGCTTGGTAATGTTTTGGTCTGACCAAGGACTTACTGAGTCTCATGCTATGCCAGGGAGGAGGGGAAGCTGGGAGGAAGGAGAAACAGGACACCTGACCCAAACTGACCAAAGAGGTATTCCATACCACAGTACGTCATGCCCAGGATGTAAAAACTGGGGACAGGAACGCGGAAGAGTTCAGTTCATGGCTCAGTTGTCGGGTGGTGAGCAATTGTATCTTCTTCCCTTGTATTTCCCTGGTCATTATTATTATTATTGGTGGTAGCAGTAGTGATTTGTGCTATACCTTAGTTACTGAACTGTTCTTATCTCAACCTGTGTGAGTTACATTCTTTCGATTCTTCTCCCCATTCCCTGTGTCGTCCCTCCCCCCCCCCTCCCCCGTAGTGGGGGGGAAGAAAGAGGGTGGAGTGAGTGAGCGGGCTGCATGATTTACAGCTTAAACCATGATAATAACACACCAATGTTTTTATATGTTAGCCATAAATATTATTACAACTAGTCCTACAAGAGGATACTTCCAGAGTAGCTAGGACAAGAAACCTAACGCTGCTTTTAAGTTGGATATCTATCAATTTATGAAAGAGACCAAATGACAGTGCAGGAAAATTTCATACATGCAAACTTGATCTTGGTATGAATTCACATTACCTGATGTGGCATCTTCCAGAGATTGCCTAAAACAAAACTGTATCACTTTTAAATCTAATTGCATTTATTAATCATTGCATTAGGACATTACTGGCTACCTACAGAAGCTAGGACAGGATATGCTTTTCCCAGTCAGTGCAGTTTCAATTCAGTGAAAAACAAAAAAACAAAACAAAAAAAAAAAAACAGGAAGAAAACATCTTCCTCTGAATAAATATAAATTGTATGCAGCTAAAGAAAGAATTTGGGTACCAGTGCTTTTAATGACAGCAACATGCTGCAGATGCATATACCTTTTATGCCTACAATTAACTTATCACCAGGTTTCTGAAACAGTCTTCATGCAGATTACATTCACCCAGGCTGCTGCAGAGTTTGCTTTGTTTCTTAGGTTTTTGGTGTTGGTAGGTATTTTTGGTTGGCTGCTGGAAGTATTTTTGTGTGCTCTTACTTTTGTAGGGCTATAATCCAGAGAATAATTTATTAAGTTAATTAGCACATCCATTGTCACTACAGGGTCGCTGATTAATCCTGTTGGGGTTTTGTGTCCTATATAGACACATACACTTTTAAAGTCTTTATAAAATGTTTAGTAATGCCGTCTCACATGGAAATTGTATATTTTATATACATATGTATATATGCATGCAGAAGATGTTCTGTGGATTTCTCTCTACTAACTGTCTACCACAGAGGTGCTTGAAATCACCAGGCAGCTGGTTAGTAGGGCAATCAGAAAATCCTTCCCAATAGTGTGTTGTTACTTATTCAATAGTTCTCTTATAAGAAAAAAAAACTTAAGGAGCATGCTCCTTTTCTGAGCACTCGCTGCTACAAGATGTCCCTCATAATCTAGTATGGAAATCACCTTGCAGCAAAGGCAACTAGCCGCCCGAAATAATTTAAGCCTTCAATTAGTGAGCTGCTTTCAGACTTCTCGTGGCAGAAAATACAGTCTTTGTCCCAAGATCTACCCATTTGATTTGTTTATGGCTGAGCTTCCTGTTCTGAGTGCCAAAACGCTATGTGAAAAAAATTTGAAATCCTGTAAATTTACAGTTGGTTAAATGGCAGCAAACATGCACCATCAGCTGCAGCAAATTAACCATTTAAGCTATAAATCACATTTATTATTTGTACTGTAATTGTTAAAAATGTTCATCTTAACAGTAAATAGCAGTTAAAGAAATGAATATAATAATGACAAACTGTCTCCAGCTAGAAATAGAGTGCTAGAGTACTTGATTTTAATCACGAACTCATATTCAAGTTGCCACAGATTAATATCTCAGAGTATGGTCTTAAACCCACAAATTAACAGCTTTTTACTTTTCTGTTACAACAGCGACACTTACTGAACGCTGATGAACGCTTTTATGTGTGTCAAAGGAGCTCATTTTAAATAACTGAATAACTAGTTTAATTCATGACTCTACAAAACAGCTTGAGAAGACATACTCAAACAGCTGCTTTTCTGAAAGGCAAGAGGAAAAATGAAGAAAAAAAGGAAAAGAATGAAGCAGAAAATCAGTTTTCTTAAAAGAAGATCTTTCACAAATATGAGATTTATGTATACTTTGCACAGCTCTATGCTTCTCCACTACAGTTGGAAAACAATTAATGACTTAGAAGATTCTGAAAAGGAAAAAATAACCCTCGACCAAATGCGTGTCTTAAAGCCTGTTCTTTCTGCTTAGTATGTTTTAAGGCTATTAGTATGCAAGTTTCTTGAAGCTGCATCTAGGGGATCAACTACTGTACCAGAGAAGTAGAAGGCTCAGTGGTTTAAATACTATATGCAAACTCACATCTCTACACCGCTGCCCTGTCCTCTGTCCAGGGCTGTCAACAGTAGCACTGAGCACAAAAATGGTATTTCGGTCTTTGAGATGTTCACCCTCTACCATAGGTTTCTTCCTCTAATCCTTTTTGCCTCTTTGGAACTCTTACCTCCATTTTCCCTGTTCTTCCTCTTCCTATTTCCATATGTATTCTCAACCTTCCTCTTTCCCTATACCAAGCTTTCTCACATAACACCTTGATCTCAAATGTTACTGCAGTTTTCCTTCTCCCAACCATAACTCCTTTTTCTTCATATTTTCTTCACGTTTTCCATGCAACAAGGTTTGTGTAACCTCAAAGTAGCGATCTACAGAGAGATCACACCTTTCCACTCAGCAGAACGTCCCAGAAAATACATAGGGACATCACACAGCTCAAATCCAATACATTAGCAAATGGGTAGGGCTCTTCACAATCACATTATCCATGGACACATACAAAAAACACTCCTTGAAAAACTGTTAGCACACCTTCAAGCCAAGAGTGAACATATACACATATTGGAAGTTATGACTGTAATACATGTACATTAGCCATGAATTACTATGTTGCTTGGTATTCTCCCTCTCTGCTCAATAGTTAGCTACAAGGAATATTACGTTAATCTTGTGTCCAATATAGAACAGGAAAACCTGCAAATGAGCGTAAAATTACTTTTTCTATTTTGGATAGAGGTTTATTCAGACACATAATGAAACCTAGGACCTTGTTGTTTTAATAAAAACCCAAAAATACTTTACTACAAACAGCAAAAATTCAGCTATCAGCAGCTAGTATTACAGACAGCCAGAGGGATGGTAAGCTGAAACTTCCCTGCTGTCATAAAGGTAGTGGCAATTCTTAGTTTTACCACCACACGCCAGAAAATACTAACAACTGAAGCTCTTATCAGGGAAAACACCCCATATAAATACGCAGAAATTAGCAAAAAAAGGCAGAACATTCTGGGGGCTTTTATGGCTGACTGTTTTTAAAGTGCAATGATATCTGAAGCCATGTCCAAGGACCCTTCAGAAGCAGACTCTTTCCAACACACTCCAGAGGTATGATTTTTTCTTTTTGTCTTTAAAAAGGGCATAATTCTTACAGAAAATATGGATATATCTTTTGATGCTATGTAAGTTTCCAGGCAGTCCGAAAGGATGCAGGCAGGGGATTTGGGGTACTAAAAATTTCGCTACCATTTCCTGGCTTTACTCTGTCTGCCTGCCAATTTTGTGACTGGGCCAGCCAAGTGGATAATGCTAATGGCAAATAAAATAAACAGAAATAAATTGCTCCAGACATCAGCTGTATCTTAGAAAGAAATTCAGTACCTGTTAAAAAGAAAGTTAGACATTATATAAATTATAGTTTAAAACATAACTGTCATGGGACTTGCACTAGATATTGCAAGACTTGGAACAAGTACATATCCATCCTTTTTCCGTCAGACAGAGAAGGTATTCCAAGGTGCTTGATGAGTGACCTGCACCTGCTGTATCCCCTCTAATGCACTAAGGAGGATCCAGCAACAGTGGCAATGAGCCATTTAGGAAGAGAAGTCATCCACCAGCTAGGCTACTTCAGACCCACTTACAGCCTATGTCACTGTGCACATGTGTCCTGGGTTCAGCAGTAGCAGTCATTTTTCTCCTTCTTACTAGCTGGTGCAGTGCTGTGATTTTGACTTTCAGCCTGGGAACAGCACTGATAACACTGATGCTTTCAGTTGCTGCTCAGTAATGTTTATTCTGACCAAGGACTTTCTGAGCCCCATGTTCTGCCAGGGAGGAGGGGAAGCTGGGAGGAAGCAGAGGCAGGACACCTGACCCAAACTAGCCAAAGAGGTATTCCATACCACAGCACATCATGCCCACTATATAAACTGGGGGCAGTTACCTAGAAGGGTGAGATCACTGCTCGGGTCAGGCTGGGTATCAGTTGGCAGGTGGTGAGCGGTTGTATTCTCTTCCCTTGTTACTTCCCTTATCATTATTATTATTGGTGGTAGCAGCAGTGGTTTGTGTTATACCTTAGTTACTTGGACTGTTCTTATCTCAACCTGTGGGAGTTGCATTCTTTTGATTCTCCTCCCCATCCCTCCAGGAGCAGGGGGGAAGAAAGGGGAGGAGTGAGCAAGCGGCTGCATGGCTGACTGAGCTTAAACCACAACAACATGAAATAAAAACCCATTAGACTAGAGTGCCAAAATTCATAACCAAACTCACCATAAAGTTTAACCCCTTGTTTGCAAGGGAAAAACTTTCACAACACTGAGTACGTTTTGATTGTGAATTCTTTACTTCCCATTTCATGAGCCAAGAGTAGTTTCTAAAGAACATTCTTTTTAAAATCTGTGTAGTTTTGGGGGTAATGAGATGTAAAGAAAAAAAAAATTTAAAAAGGGACAAAAATCAAACCCAAGTAAGTAATAGCATACCAAGTAGTATAGCTTTATCTCCCAGAGCATCAATTCAGATTTTGTATTTCTCAATTGTACTTTGCTGTAAAGAAATCAAAATATATAGTGTATATACAGTATTACAATTGCTATTATAGTATTTGACTATTTTATTTATGCGAAGCATAAAGCACAGGTGAACAAGATGGACTTCCAGC
Source organism: Ara ararauna (assembly GCA_028858755.1). Taxonomy (NCBI): domain Eukaryota; kingdom Metazoa; phylum Chordata; class Aves; order Psittaciformes; family Psittacidae; genus Ara; species Ara ararauna. Next base: position 33,857,544 of record CM054381.1, on the reverse strand, counting down.
TAAACTCCAACTCACTACTTGATTGTTTTCAGTTTATAATTACATAAACACAAATTAGTAAGCACCAACAGAAAGGACTTTCCTTACCACACAGCTCTGGTACACCAGTTTGCAACTTGCTTACACTTATCTCCTCCAAAGCTACTCTGAAGTTCAAATTTAAAAGCCCAAGCACATGTAAACGATGTCAGCTTTTTAGTGAAAGCTGGTAAAATCCAGTAGCAACAATGGGAACACCAGACCAGAATGTCTACATGTTAAAATTGCACTATAGGCCTGATAAAAAGCCCCTTTAAGCTAGAGAAAAATACTCTGGTTGTAACTGTATTGGTTGGGGTGTTGTTTTGCTTTGGGATTTTGTTTTGGGGTTTTACTGTTGTATTTTGGGGGGGGGGGGTTGGTTTGGTTTTTGGGGGGGGGGGAGGTGGCTTGTTTACAGGTTTGGGAGGTTGGGTTTTTTGGTGGGATTTTTGGGGTTATTCTTGATGTTTTGTTCTACTTACAAAAGAAATGCTTATTAGTCACTTTGTTTCAAAATATGAGAAAGAGACAATTGATTCTGGCTGTAGACATAATTTTGCCTTCCCTATGAGAGAACAGATCCATTTTTCTCTAGTTCTCTGGTTTGGAGCAGGAGAGTCAAAGTATTTATCTGAGTAATAGGAAAGGATTACACATGTAGATGGGCTTACGAAACGTCAATCGCAGCAGGCTTCTGAAATTAAAAGAGCCTATTGCATGGGGAGTGATATACTTTACAATAAGGGAAATGTCAAGCTGTGGAAAAACTATTCCAGAAGGTAGCCGCGAGTTAAGTAGAGAGCTCACTTCTCTTGTCACTTGATCCTCTCCTTAGAATAAAGGACTGAACTTACCATTTTGAAACATGTAGAGTAGCAGCTATAAAAATCCACCACAAGAATGTTCATATTAGGAGATTTCTCTGCTTTTACACAAGTTTAAGGGATCGTCAGAGGTCAGAGAGAATTGAACATCCCTGCTGAGTCACTTCTATGACAGACCTGCTGTGGAATGGGGTAGGTGTACTAACTCTTCATGGCTATTGAGTATTGAGACAGGACCAAAAAGGAGTCAGGCAGAAGAGAAAAAAATATAAACCCACAAAAAAACCCAAACAATATAAAAAAAACCACTTGCCCAGTACTTACTCCTGTTAGGGTAAACACCAATACTGATTTTTTTAACAGATAACAGATAAACAAGGATTTGCTGCTTAAGAAACAAACCATATTCAGAGATCTTAAAGTCCTTTCCAACCCTAACTATTCTACGATTCTATGATTCTATGATATTCCAATAGTACACAATGCATTAGAATTGGCAGATTGGTCGTCATTAGGTTACCTTGTCTTACAGACAAAAGCAAGTTTTTTTCTCATTTTGTGAAACCAAAAATAGACACACTTGCAGACCTCCAAATACCCTTTAATGAAAAACAGAACTACTTCTTGGCAGACACAGAATGACACATATACCAACTTGCCCCTCCCCGGCTATCTATTATTACCTCTCTATCTCCATAGGAGAGAACTTCTTCCCCAGGAAGCAGACATTACACTTTTATTTCCTAGCAGGGGGCAAACTAATGAATCAGAGTAGGAGCATAGCTCCCATTTAAGTGCAAGTTCAGACTGAGTACCTTCCCAAGCTACTAGAAATCCAGTGTTTTTGTTTAGGAGACTACCAGAATTTATTCTACACCAGCTTTTAAAAAAAAAATCTGTTACTACATGCAAATTTATCTTACATTTGGAATACATTAAGGGAAGACTTATCAGTATAACAAAAACCCCTACCCTCTTACCTCCCCTGCAGTGCATTTATATAAGGGGTTGGTGATAGAAGTAAAGGAATTATTGAATTACATTCAGATACATTTCCCTACTGCCGTTTCCCACACTGAAGAGACAGCTGCCTTATTTAACAGAAAAGGTTTATACGCCACCATTAAAATTACATTCATTGTGACATACCACTCCCTTTGGAAGTTCAGAAAGCAAAACTGCATGAATAAATTAATCTCTGTTCAGGAAACAGGTTAACCACATACAAGCTAATTCTCCAAGTTACCTAATCATCACAGCTCCTTATCACAGCTGATGCAGTTACATATTGCCAATGAATTTTCTGCTATGATTTTTACTTTCAGTACTTATCAGTCATAAAACTTTGGCCTATATATTTCACTTCAAAACAGAGTTCACAATGAACTGTAAACACAGCTGCACATAAGATTAGTGCACACAATCTTTTGTGTAGGGCTGCAAGAAAAATCATATAATGTTTTTCTGTAGATATTTTTTGAACAAAAATAGCTTCTGTAAGCGCTAATTAAAAGCCTAATCAGAAGTAAATCAGGTAAATAATAAGTACTTTCCCCTGGTATTCTTTTAGCGATTACAACAAATTAACACAATGTTGCTTCACAACATTATCATGAAGAAACAAATCATGGAAATTCAGCAGATAATTGCATCTCCCTGATTTCATAAGAGAGTCCAAGCAAAATGGCTCACTGAGTATCAGGTCAAAGTGTAGGCAGATCCCAGAAGAGTCGAAAATCCTGATGCCCTTAAACTGGAGGGTCCCATCAAAGAAACACCCAACTGAATTGCAAAGAAGAAGCAACAGAAGCAGATTCATAGCCTCATTAACATTATTGCTGGCACAGGAAGGATGTAAGAAACCTGCCTCTGGAGGAAAAGAGGGCAACTGCCCCTTTCAGCCCAGGCTAACCGAGTCTTTTCATACAGTTGTGAGGCCACCGCCCGTGTCACCCAACAACATGCTTTTTTGCACATCTAATCATATTAGAGTACCTGAAGTAACATTGTTGTCATAGGGTTGTGCCCTAACGCCTTCACCCCTGAGTGGACCAGTTTAGGAACATTGGGAAAAAAAAAAAAAAAAAAAAAAGAGAAAAAAAAGAAAATAATTTTTCTCACTAGTCAATGACTAACGGGTCTGGTAGACAAAGGAGATGCACAAGGGTCTTCCCCAAAACGAAAGCAAAGTAGCTAGCAAAGATTTTAACGTATCTGAATTAAAACAGTGCAGAATGACTTATGGAACGGTAAAGCAGAAATGGGATGAATGAGAATTCTGGTAGTGAAAATGCAGCTTTATTAGCAATATCTAGGGTGCTAGTAGGCCTCAAGACTGACTGTTTTCAGACAGCAGAAATGATACTTGTCTTAAATAGCAAATTATGCTTATGTTTGGTTTTTGTTTTGTTTTGGGATGTTGGTTTTTTTTGTGGTTGGTTTTGTTTTTATGATATACAATAATGATACCCTGTAAAGCCTGGGTGAATCCTTTTAAGATAACTGATCTGTAGAAAACTATTCCTAACATAAACTAAGAACCAATGTCCATGCCTTCAGGAGGAAACCAGCCTATGAGAGTATATCCTGACATTGTGTTTGTTCTAAGTGACTGTTGGAGCATGCCATTTCTGTACTCTTAGTGTAGAGGTCTGGGGCTAGAGTTCATTCTGAGGTTACAGGTTTTTTCAGCCTGGCTAGAGATAGGTAATTACATGAGCTGCAAGCACATGCATGCTATGACAATGGGTCACATTTCATTTTTCTACTATTGCTCTGCACAACCATTATATGGGCAGAATTTAGACTACACACTATTGAGATGCAAGTACACAGGACAGTGCATCTAAAAATAAAGTAGTTTGTTGGTTTTTAGGTTTTTTGGGGGTGTTGTTATTGTTTGTTTTTGTTCTTGTTTTTGGCTTTTTTTTTTTTTTTTTAAGCTAAGCTTATTACAAGGGAAAATGACAAACCACTCAAACTATTCACATTGCATTCTGCTCTGAATGTTGCCACAATAGCAACACAAGCTGCATGCAGGTTCTTGGATGTTTAAAGTCAGAGCTGTAATTAAGCAGCTGCTGCCTGGTGAGGCTGTAGGTTAACAAAATATCAAGACCCACAATCCACACTGAAGCTTGAAGTGCTTCTAGTAATTCTACCTTTGAGCCATCATTTAAAATTAAAATTAAATGCATTTACAACATGTCATTATTCTTATATCTTATGGAGTGTACGCTTTACTGCCTACAGAGACAGTTTCAAATCATACTCAGCATTAAGTTGAATTACTGTCCCAAAGTGCCTACTCCCCTCCTCATTTTAGCAGGTCTCTTTTTAGACACAAAGTCAAAAATGGAGATGAGCTGCATGCTGCTTGCAAGTCCCTCATCTGCTTACTAGGGGGGGATCTTGAGTTTTATGGCTGCAAGGCTTATGTCAGTCAACCATTATTAATTTAATTTATTAGGGGGAACAGTGAATGATATGATAGAAATAATGTCTAGCCAAGCTACTCTGACAAAACCCTATCTGTTTATTATAGGCAAACCTGTTCTAGTCAGTACCTCGATACTGGGAGCCAATCTTTCCCTCTGGGATCACTTAAGATGTGGTTATCTTTTGTATTTCCTATCTTTCCTGTGATCAAAACTTGCCATTCTTTTCTCCTAGCAAATCTCCTTCTGCATTCTATTCCAAGGTGTCTCCCCTCAACCCTTCCTTTTCTTTTCCTGTCTGCATCCTTGGGGAAATTCTCTACTCTTCTGGCCTTTAGAATTTTTATTCACTTGCTTGCGTGAGATAGAGGAGAACGTTAAGAACTTTAAAAAGAGAAAGAATGTGACCCTATTGCAAGACTTTTAAGTAAACTTTGTGTCCTCCCAGCACTGGGGACTATAGTATTATAACAGCTGCTTTTCTATCTTAATCACACATCTGATTCTAAGATTTGCTATAGGTAAAGTCAACTTCACATAAATACTATTTCTGAAGCTCTCTATGATGGTTCATCAAGCAGGACAACACACTGTTTGCAGTACCTGTAACTTACTCTTTAAACATTAAGTCAACAGAGATTATCAAGGAAGCAACAACGAAGTCTACACACTACAAACAATTAGTAAGTCTTACAAGTAATTATTGTGCTAATTATATATTTACACTTTCAGGGAATGAAAAGAACAGACCATTCCAAATGATGCAGAGTGACACACAAAATGACTATTTTAACTTTAACTACCTTTCCACTTATCCTTATCAATACTGCCCTTTGACTTTTGCCTTAAGCATCCTTTTCTTGGCTTTGAATCTAGAGAGACTAGTTTTGATAGCAACACTTATTCAACATATAGGAGTAGGAAATAAAGTCTTAAACTTAGGAATACACATGAACTACTATCAGTAACACTTAAATACAGTGTATTTCATCACTTAGTTACAACTTACCAGCTGCAGGATGGTTTTTAATAATCATACTCAGCTAATCCAAACAGTTCAGGATTTTAGACACCCTCTTTAGAAGGCTCCAGAATGACATAGTTTAGTCATTATTTTCTGATCTATATCCTGCTCTGACATCTGAAATCATTTATCACTATATTAGCCTCAAGAATAGAGATTTCACACAGAATGACAATCACTGCACATGGATACCATCTACATACTCATTATTTTGACCATTTTCCAGAGCACAGGTGTCATCACCCCAAAAAGACAAATGCTGCATTAGACATGTTAGTCATTTCAGACATAACCCCAACATGATTTTCTAATATGATGGACATTTAAAGTGCTTAGTTTCATTCTGAATAAAAGTTCTCAATAATTTAGGGCAAACTTCCACCACTCTGCTGATAAACACCTAGCAAATAAAAGTACATTTTCTGAAATGTGAATATTACATCCAGGCACCTACAACAAAGAATTAATCAAAATTCTTCAGTTTGCACAAGCTTTTGAAAATCCTCGTATAATTTGTTTGAAAGTGCATGAACAACAAAGAAGATGTCTTAATCTTCTCTAGATGTCTTTCTTTGAGAAGCAGCTGAGATTCTTCTATATTAATTAGATTATTCTTAACTGCATTAATAACAAATTCCCCTGTGGGCAGAACTCACAAAAAGCATCCCTTACTATAGCCCACATGAAACCACACATGCTCAATCTCTGACATCTTGTAGAAAAACTTCCTGAGGCTGTACTAGCTTTATTGCTACAACTGCAGAGTTCATAAAGCAATGTATATTAGCTAAGATAATTCCAGAGCCATGATGAAACTTGGAGATAGATCTAAGAAACATAGAACATAGAAACATGTTTTAAAGGAAGAGTGCAAACAGCTTATAGGTTTGCTTCTGATGCTGATCCCAGCATCAAGAGAGTTATAGATGAGCTACTGCAACAGTGACAGATAGAATTAAAATTTTCAAAATGATCCAGACATCCAGACTACAGGGTAAGAATGTTACTAATGTATACAGGCGTATAAAAGGAACCGTACATTCAATCAGACATTAGCAAAAGAAGTTACTTCCCTTCTACTGTCTGTTCATGCTTTGGTAGATCACTCAGAATCTTCATCTCCTGTGTTAATCAAATCATGAAATATTCATCAGACTATGTGTAGCAATCTGCTATTGGAATGGTTTGTTAAAGGTTTCTTAATCACTAGGTTGTCCCTTACCCCGCTGAGAATCATTTGACACTTTCATTTCTAAGACCTGGTTGTATACTTCCAAATTGTTAACAGACAAATGCTTAGGTAGCATTAACAGCTGAGTTCCTAAAAAGAGCCCAGGAGCACAGAAGATTTACAGTTAAACCCTGAATAGGTATTTTTTTAATGATGAGATGACCTTAACACCATTTCTATCCATTTGTCATTAAAAGTTTATTCTCATCGTTACCCTTTTATTTTTGGAAATAAATTGTAGGACTAAAAAAAACCCATGTTTATAATTTTATTTTTACACTACACTCTGCTTTTCAAACCTTGAAAGCATTATTGTAAAGAACAGATGAGAGCTAAAAAGAAAAGACCATTTTTTTTCCTCGCATTACTAGTTTGCTAAGACTGTCATCAAATAGTTTGATTTAATCACCCCCAGAAAACATGTGATATTTCACCCTCATGTCAGTATCTCCCAAGGGCTGGGGAACTAGGATGTCAGTCATTGACTACAAATGTGGTTAGATCAGCCAGACATGATCCTGACTTAATCTCTTCTAGGTATTCTTTGCCTGCTGGGCCCCTGGGATTTATTTTGAAGCAGCAGAAGTACTATTATCTGAATTTGAATGAACGGGATATTCGTTTTTGAACACAGATGTGTTAAGTACGCTTTAATATCAAAACTGACACACTAGCAAATTTCATAATTGTTCAGTAGGAATTGAATTGAGAAGATGTAGGAAAATGAACAAACATTATAAACAATACATAGCATATAGCTAAGAAACAAATCAGAAGATTGAGAATCAGCAGTAACACAGTAATGCTACTTTAGCAACTGTATTTCTACTTGGCAACACACTGAGTCTTCTGACACCTAACTGTCCAAATTGAGCCTTCAACAAGCAAGAAACAGCTACATATCAAATCATACGTGTCACTGGGTATTTAAAAGGGATTTGCAATGTGAAAATGGCACATCATAGTTCTACTGCTTAAAACAGTAGAGAATACAATTTTCATTCATATATCCTTGCTTTGAGTTTGCTTCACTCTGTCCACCCCTAAACCACAATAATCCCTCACAGTGTTCCAGTGCAGAGTTCCATCATTCACATGAAAAACCCACTGAAGAAGTAAGTAGCTGGGACAAAACATACAGAGTAGAAAAGCTTTTCCTAAGAGACCTTTTTTGCAGTCAGGCATCGATTACAAAAGTCTTGTGTTAACAGACAGACCGTTGCTCATGCAAGCAGATTTTCAAAGAGCTAGTGTATCATAAGCAAAGCTTGCTCACTCATCTCTGTTACAGTCCAACGTTAAGAAAGCTCACAATCAACAAGAAACACACAAATTGGTGAGAAAGTATGAGGCACGTGTGTTGAAGGCTGGCTCTGGTTACAGGACAAGGGAAGCATAATGTCAGGACTTGGCTGCTACGCTTCATGCAGAAACTACTCTGCGGATGAACAGAGAATTTTATTTCTCCATTACTCAGCTTCCTATGACTCAAATTCAGTATCAAGAAACAGCATTAGTATTTTAATATTAAGGTCTTGCCTACACTGAAAACTTGCCCAGGTTTAAGTCATCTCAGCACTTAAAACAGAAAGGCATTGTGGAACAGCACAAACTTCAAGCAGGGGCAAAACTCCATTGACACAAAGTATGAGAGAAAACAGCTGTACCTGTTTACACTTACAAACATCATACTAGCACAAATCCACAGGGAGACTAAAATGTCAGTGTAGACAACACCTGAGGAATTCCTGTGGATTTCTTCCCCCTATTCGGATTTTAATCCAAATTACACTTCCATGTTTACAGCAAATCCTTGAGTCCTTACATTTTATTTCATAATGCATATAATCAAATTATCTAAAGGCATAAAAGAAGCCTTTAAATGAGGCCATGGCAAATCTATTAGGCTATAGCACACAAATTAAGTAAACTAAGTGAGGGAGGGAAAAAACAGCTTTGTTGGCAAATTGCCTTGGACATTTATTTTGAGAATTAATACAAGTCATTCAAACTAAATGCTGCACCATTATCAGTGGCACATCAGAAAAAAACATGTATTATGCACCATTCTCAGCTTTACCTCCTAGTACTCTTAGCCTAAAAAGCAAACACAGCTTTTAAAACCACCTTTTTTTATGGTGTGCCATGACAGCTGATTAATAACTGCAGTTGCATGAGCTGAAAGCTTAGTAACGAGAGCTAGAAAATTCAATCTTAATCTTATTCCTATACAGAGGGGGAAAACTGAGCAACAGCAACAGAACCACTAATAAAACCCACTGAAATAGTTGTCCTACCATAACAAGATACCTTGCACATTCTAATTCTTCCATGGTCAATCTTTCCAGAAAGAATTTTCAGATATGAAGGCATTTTATAAGGTAGCTGTGAGTCTCCAGCTGATAGTGATGGAAGATGTTAACGAGCTCCTCATAAGTGAAAAATTAAAACAAACTTAACTCAAAAGTAAACACATATGGTGTTTTTCAAAGTTACAAAGTGTACTGGAAATCAATAAAAAAAAGGGTGACTTACATGTTTATTACATTGCTGAAAATCTTAAAATATTTTCGTGAAAGCATATTTAGGAGAGAGCAATACCCCTCTATAAGCAAAGATAGAAAGAAGACAACCAAAAGACCTAAAACCTGTGACCCTGATTTCATGAGAAAATAGCAGTTACTGCTAAGAACATAGAAGAGTCACAGATAGAAGTTAAATTTCTAATTACAGAGTAAATGTTTCTCAATTTTATCCATCAATTTACCTTGCATTTATCTATGTCTCTTACCACTTCCTTGTACATTTTGTAATGTATATCACTTGTCCCATTCCTCTAATGTAATCTTTTCAGAGATCATTTTTTAGTAAATCAGTCCTTATTAAAGCTGATGACTAACCACTTGTAAGTGGCCAGCAAATACGGACATAAAAACAATCCTCCAATCAGAATTCTTGTGACTGGTCTACACTATACGTATGCATAAGGAATACAAAATCAGTTTATACTCCTGGTAATCTAAAGAACACAGTAATGAAACAAAAAACTTATTTACTGAAAATCTTTGAGGGTGCATCTGTCAAAGAGACACAGCAATTGCAATTAATAAACAAGGCAGCAGATAATGACCAGATCTAGAATATATTAGGGCATTTAAATTTTACTTAGGTTAGATTTCAGTTTTGGGGTTTTGGGCAGGTTTGTTTTTTTTTTTTTTTTTGGGGGGGAGGGGTTTACTTAAAACATTTGCACAATTTGAAAGGCTATTATCCTGTTGGTGGTGGTCTTAATTTTGTAAGTACTTGACTTGATTGGAATGAATTTAAATGGGACAAGAAACAGCAGTGTAAATAAATTCCTTCACACTTCTCTCCAAGTCAGAGCCCACAACTCAATCCAGCTTCGGTTTTGAAGAGGCTCTCCCACATTCAGTGTAATTTCATGCTGAGCACAAGCTTCTGGAAAAAATCTCCAGATACAGAATAGCCAGTGTCTGGTATAAACTACGTTTTGTGTTAACTGACAATGAATAAAGTAAGAAAAAGAAAAAAAAAAAAAAGGGAAATCTGTTTTGCTGGGGGCAGTCAGGAGATCCACCAAAAACCTGGAGAAAGTAAGACAAAAGGTAAAGCTTCCCATGAGCAGCAATGCACATGAATAAAAATTTCTAACAGTTTATTTTCACTTCAATCATCACAAGTAGGGGTAATTTAACTATAACCGTTAGAAACATAGCCCAGGGAAACCTAGATCTAATTGAAAGTATTTATATCACAAAGCCTGCCTGTGTACTGCAAAGTAGGTGCCAGGAACCAAGAGCAAACTTCAATTCAGCAGTAATTTTACACATGTGCTTGTCTGCCCACCTTCCTTTAAAAAGATCCTTTCCTACACTACCTGCCATCTAAAAAAAGCTTATTTTTTAAAAAAGTCTCTGCTATAGCGATTTACCATTTATGTTCCAAATGTCATCTGGAAATGGATTGTCCCCTCTCTCCTTAAAAGTCTAACTTGTGCCTCCTTGCTGCCATTTAACTTTATATCAATATTATCTAGCCACGTAAAGCCTTTGAGATATCATTTCCACAAAAGATGCTATAAAAATAAAGTGATAATACACTATATCATACTGCATCACTGTCAAGGCTCTTATCTAAAGTTCATTCTATTCACAGTGAACTATTTGTTCCCAAGATAAACAATAAAACAACTCTGAAGTATTCTCTGTTTCCAGTTCAGCCTGATGTGCATGTGTCAGAAAAAAACCCAGGTTATGGCCTCATTGTTTCACAAACACCATACAAGATGAATTTTGTGATCTTGTGGTGAAGGCTCTGGACTGACACCCAGAAAAAGCAGTGTTTGCTCTAATCCTCTATATTCTATTGAGGATTATTCACTTCCACTTCAAGGTATGTCCACCACCTAATGTAAGGTGCCCAAGTCCCAGACAGATTTTCTATCCATCCTTAAGACATAAAAGACAACCTTTTCTCCCCAAAAAAGAACACAAGTATCATCTCTATTGTACTGTTAGAAGGAAAGCCTGAATAAGACGATTGCTGGAGAGATTTGGTGGAACTTTCCTTGAATGTACCACACAGTTTAGGCAATACTTCTTAATACAAGCTTAAGCTACTCCTATTTTAATATATTTCCCCGTATGACTTCGATATGACTCCCATTGTGTTGACGATTATTTTTTATGCATTTACAATCCTGTGTCTACCATACTACTTAACTTGTATCTCTTGGATATATTTCATCTACCTTCATTAAAAATGGAACTCAGTACAGCAGAGTAGAATTGGACAATTGATGACATTAAATTTTTTATCTATAGGAAAATCAGAAAGCTTCAGGGTTTGGTTTTTGTTTGTTTTTTTTTTTTTTTTCCATTGTGTATGCACTTCATTTTGCACCATCCAGAGGCATTATCTAGAGATATCTTCCCCTACTCCTTGAAAGAGCCCAAAAGCATGTTAGCTCACTGTCAAAAACTAACTCCAATGATCTAAGGCTTTTCAAAAGAGAATACTACAATCATTTTTGTGTTAATTGGCCAACAACTAAATGGTATTAGATCTAGATATCCTGCTGTAAGGTGACACAGAAAGTATTGTTTCTTGAGGATCTACTTGCACCTCAAGAAACCTCAGTTACAGCATGAAGCACAGGGTTTGAGCCTGGTTCACAAGTGCCAGTAAGCCTTAAGAGGTCACTCCTGTAAACAGCAATTCAAGCTTTCCATTAGCACAGCAAGGGAAGTGGACGCACAACATTTTTAGAGTGGCAATCCATATAATGAAATATCCTAGCTTACTATACTGGGATAATGATGGTAATATCTTTAATTCATTATTTGATCATTCTTATTGATAAAAAAAGAAAAAAAAAAAGGAAAATTTTATCTCCCAATGCAAAGTCAGCAGCAGAAAGCTTTTGTATTTCTGTTCAATGAACATGACCTCAGAGGTCAGACTCCAATGTTCAAAGACAGCAACCTGCTGCTGTTTTCTAAACAAAGCCATTTGTACAAAGTAATCACTTACAAATACAGAAAGTATGAGATTATCTAGCATCCAGTGTCACTGAAACACAAGTACGAAATGGGAAACAGAAAAGGCAAATACATGGTTTCTGTTGAGCATATGAGCAAAATAGTTGAAAAACCTGCCCATTCTTGCTACTTGGCTGAAGAACACAGCACTGGCTTCATTATAGTTTATTGTGTGACACAAAGAGGAATTAAAATGCATGGTTCAAGGAAAGGCTAGCAGCTGCAGCCAAAGCATCCAAAACAACAATACACAAAAAGAGAAATAGAATTTAGAAGATAGTGTTGTATGCTGGCTCTTTGTAGTTATGCTACACAAATAGCCATGTTATTACTATTTAGAGCTAAGAGAGAAATTTCAAGAATTTCAATTGCAACTGTGCCAAAATAAGAACATTTAGTTATTTCTAAAAGTTTATCTTGTAGTAATAAAAGAGTGGGCATTTTAAAAAATCTAAACCACAGATAGGTTTTTCAATTGACCCAATAGCTTTTTTTTCTGCCCAAATGAAATTAAAATATCTCAGATCTGGTACAGCCAAATTTAACAGGCTTATTTCTTAATAAAACGGAACACGTATGCTGTCACACAAATATGCTAGAGGCCAGTAAAGTCTAAAAGCCCAAAGCAAGTATGAATGCTACACATGTATAGAAAGACTAAATGCTTTCTTCAAAATTAGCTACTACAGGAATAAGGTCTGCAAAATACACTGAATAGTCTATCTATTGCACACTATCCAAAACCAAGTGATACCAAGCAATTACTTAAAACAGCCTTTTTTGCAGAAATTTGAACCTGTTTTTTCTAACAAAGCACACATTCTTATTGCCAGCTCTCAGCCAAAGAAACATTAAAGTGCTGAACCACTGAACTATCTTAGTTCACTGCCTTGTTAGGAACACCATGAAGGCACTGGAGAAACGTCTACAGATTAGCAAACATGTAGCTGTTTAAAGGGTATTTGTGGTGTAGCGGCAGACTTCTGTAGGAATTCCTGTAAGAAGCCAGCTCCACTGGCCTTAAATTGCTTGCTTTACTGCAGATTTCTTGCCCTGTATCAAATGGAATCCCAAAATAATGCAGATTTTAGGACAAGTACTGAGGCAGCTTTTCTACTCTTTGCTCTCCCAATACAAGCAGACCACATAATCTTAGTCTTCATTCTTTAAGCATACAACATTATTATTCCTCTTCCTAATTCTAAAGTTAAGGGATTCATTTTTAACAGCACAAACCAAAACTACATCACCATCTTCATTTGCTTTCCATTTCATCCCTGGTTGTATTCTTCGTGCATGTACTTCACTTCCATTGGAAAAGGTTTGGTTTGACAAACATCACATGTCAGCCAACATAAGGAACACAAAGATCCTTTTGTGTATTTCACCTCCTGTTTTTGCTTCCTACTGTCCCTAGCAGACAAAATGTAGTCATTGAACATGACTTTGCAACTGAAAAATGTTTCAGTTACTGTGTGAATTCTTGCTGTTTGCCTATTAGCCAATGACATACAAGAACATATTTTTACCATGCTAACTAGATAAACAGGAATTATCTAGTCATTAATTTCCGTAACTACTTGGAGGTTTTTAAACATTGGAAGGTAATGCACAAATATATGCAATTAAAAATTGTGCAAACAACAGTACCACAGTGCAGCATTAGTAGCACCATGCTCAAAGATATCTGTCCAATGCTGATCAAGCACAGCATAAATTCCTTAAAGATCAGAACTTAACTCTTACCAGGATTACACACAATTAGACCATTACATTCTCTTACGCTAATCTCCACTTCCCATAATTTCCTGATGTCATTCCTGCCTCGTGTATGAACTGGGATTGTCTCTTTTACAAAGGTGTACTATTTTGATTTACATACTTACTCCAATAATATAAAGTTTACTATGACTACCACAAAAGTCTGCTCTAATAATTTATACCCTATGGTTAAAAATTTATGTCTAGTTCACGGTTTGAACTTCATGGGCTTTCAGTGCATTGTTACAAACTAGTTATGCGTTTCACTGCAAGTCCAGCATCCCATCTTTTCTTGATATGTAGGCAGTTACATAATGTCAGCAAGTTGTTAGTAAACCTTCCTCCTACTAAGCTGTGTAGAAGTCCCATAATTGCTTGCTTTTAAAGGAGTTTTCTGTACCTCAAGTTATTTCTCCTACTCCCCGCCAACACATCTCAGGTTCTTCAGCATTCTGCTTCAAGACAAAGAAGTATTTATATATTTGTATTATTATAAGACTAGAAGTGCAGACACTGTCAGATGCTTTAATGTAATTCAGTATTCTTTACTGTTGAATTATAGTGACCAATTTTGTCTTTCTTAGCCCCTGATTACTGGTTTCATTTAGATCCAAGATTAAGTCCATGCCTAAGCTTGGGATCATCCCTTTTGTAAACTTCACTTGGCCTGGTTATATTTTCATACAACTTGAAGACAGAGTGCTTGAGTTTTTTTAAGCACTGTCTTACAAGCCTAGAGGGAAGCACTGAGTAACACCACAGATAACGCATCAGGGAAAAACAAAAAGTAAAGAGGAAGAACTAGGAAGTTTTGAGTGCCTGTATGTCCAAGCCTACTTTTGAGACAGATATTCTGCTGAATTACCTTCCCCATCTTCAGAAACTAGATGATTTTTTACAGATACAACAATAACATAGAAATTAAAAAGTTTTTCCATCTGTATGTGATTTGCTCCTTCACATCCCTAATGCATATGCATTTCACTCTTCCTTACCAGAATACAAATTAGCATTTTACTATGAAAGCTTCATTTTGTTTTATCCTGCCCTATATTAGTGTGCATGTAGAAGCAGAAGTCCTGGAGTTGCCAGTGCGTCATTAAGGGGGATGCTGAAACAAAGATATAAATAATTCAGTAAAGAAACAGAAAGCAGCTAACAAAGGATAGTTCACAGAATGGATGATACTAAGAGCTCACTGCAGTACAGTATACTTTTATCAGCAGAAATGTTACAAAAGTTCTGCTTCTGTTCAAACGAATATAACTTTGTTTTCTCTAAACTATTCAAAATGCAGCACAAATATAACTGTAAGAGTTCAAAAACAGCCCCCATGATCTTGCAGAACTTGCACTCGAAAACAGATGTAAAAATGAGATTGGAAAAAATTAAGTAATATTTTTTCATGCTCAAGTCTTCAGCCTACACAATTCACTAAAAACATGCTACAAGTGTCAGAGAAAAGCTTCTTCTCTAAAGCCTTTGGATATACTCACTTCCGCTTCAGCTCTCAAATAAAGTAAAAAATCCATTTGAGTCAGAAAAAAAAATAAATACAATATTAAATACATAACATCAAAGGGATCTGCAAACTTCATATTGCAGATCAAACCACAATCACTTAGGTATTGCAACAGACTGCTTTGACCTAACTAAAAAAGCAAGAAACAACCCCACATCACTTTCTCCTTTTCCTGCTGTAATGCAAGCCAAACACTGTCATGTTCATCAAGTGGCAACTATTAAGCCCTCACAAACACTTTCATTGCCAGTTTGATGAGGCTATGAGCAACCTCGTCTAGTGGAAGGTGGCCCTGCCCACAGACAACAGGGGGATTGAAGCCGTATGATCTTTAAATCTCTCCCAACCCCAACCATTCTATGAAAATGACAGAACTGAAAATACTTGACAACAAACCAGAGCCAAGAGAGAAAAAAGTCTTGCTTACAGCAGCAGTAAAAAATAATCTGCTATTTACCTAACAGCTAATACTAGCAGCATGACTGCCACAAAACTTTCTACTTCCAGCCTGATCTTTTCACCTTAATACCTAGGCTATATCTGAAACTTTGTTATTACCACGTTATTTGCAGCACATTGTCTGTTGGACAACTGCCTACCTCCTTCCAAAACAAACTATCCATGCTCTATGTCGAAAAGTCTCCTTATGAGCAATTCTATTTCTCCTTGTCATCTTCAGGCTAGCAAATGAGACACTTCTCCTTGGGCAGTCATCCACACAGTACTTAAAAACTTAATTTAAAAAAACCCCACAAGTTTAAGAGGATAAAACTTGCTACCTAAGAATCCTCTGCTGCACTCAAAGATCAATACAAACTGACTTAGTGTCACTATAACAGATATATTTCAATAATTTGCAGAAGACTAAGACAGTAAAATAAAATGTAAAAAAGTTGATTTCCTTCTACCAGACAACTATTTCACATACTGAATATCTAATATGAAAATACAAGGGTTATTTTGCAATGCAAAGTGAACAGTTTACAAAGCTTTGAAGTGGTTTGTAAATTCAAGATTTTTGGGTTGTCCTCCCTCTGGTCAGTGAGCTATTTCTTGTTTAAATAGGTGACTGAGAGGCTGGTTTAGAAGTCAGAAATATTCTTGACTGGCTGGCTCTCCAGCACCAATAAAGTACAGCACTCTACTACAGTGAAGATATCTGTTCTTATGACTTTGAGTAGTTCCTCTGTTGCTTTGCTGTACATGTTTGAAAAAGCTTCTCATCATCTTCATATTCAGAGCAGAACATTTTTTCTGCCTCTTTTACATGTTGTTATTTTCTCTTACTTACCAACTTGCTTCCATTTCCAAAAAACAATAGCAAGGAAAAGACCTTATGTCAGCCTTTTACTTCTACTAAACCTTCATAGAAATAAAAGTAAATAAATAATTAAGGTGTTCTAGTAATCAGATTCAGTTGTAAAGGCATATTTTGAATACCACACTGTACAATCTGCAAGCAGTACAGGTCAGGAATACCTCCAGTGAAGACAGTAAGACCATAGAGATTTGGGATCAATAAACAGTAAAGACCCTGTGATTGAGCCATTTATCATAGCATATAAAGAGTCGTAAGCATTGTCCTGGGTTAGCTGTAACAGCTACTTTTCTGCTTCTTAGTAGCTGGTGCAGTGCTGTGTTCTGGCTTTAGTGTGAGAACAATGCTGATAACATACCTATGTATTTAGTTGCTGGTAAGTAGCTCTTACCCTGGCCAAGGACTTCTCAGTCCCTCATGCTCTGCCAATGAGGAGGGGCACAAGAAGTTCGGAGGAAGTAAAGACAGGACAACTGACATAAACTAGCCAAAGGGGACCTCCATACACCACAGCACATCATGTCCAGTATAAAATCTGGGGGGAGTCACCCACAGGGACCAGATCACTACCTGGGTCAGGCTGGATATCATTTGGCAGGTGGTGAGGAATTGTATTGCGCATCACTTGTGTTTGTTGGGCTTTTTTCCCCTTTCTTTTTAGTTTTATCTTCTCTTCCTTTATTATTTCCCTTATCATTATTATTAGTAGTAGCTTTGTATTATGCTGTAGATATTGGAGTGTTCTTATCTCAACCTACGGGGTTTACATTCTTTCAATTCTCCTCCATACCCTGCGCAGGGCCCGTGGGAAGAAGAGGGGTAGTGAGCAAGCAGCTGCATGGCTCTGAATTACCAGCTGGGCTTAAACCATGATGAACATGGTCCCAAAATTTTATTAAGTAACACAGTTACATTCATAGGAAATTAAAGAATAACTTTTGAAAAGGAAAACCATGATACACCATGTTGGGATAAAACCCTTTGACTAGTTTAGTCTTGGAACCATACAGACTGGTCTCAAATTCCAAATTTATTCTGTTACCAGAAAAAAAATAGTAATTTCAGAACTGCAGCTCTGTACCTTCTTGGTTCTACACAGTGTAAACATGCTTGTCAAAGCATCTTCTGGCCAAGCTGGCAGCATGTCAAAAAGGACAAAACCATAGTGATGATCAGAATGTGCAAAACAGTTTTATTGTGTCTTGAAAGAACTTAACTGCAGGACTGAGTGGGCTTCTGTCCTCATCACAGATTACAGTCACACAGCAGCAGCAGCACCACACATATTGATATGCTAGTCACATCCTACCCTCCATCCATCCAGAGACTGCAATCAGGTACCTGATAATAATGCAAGTCACATCAGCTGGACTGCTGCAGCAATGAACTGATTCATGCTGGCACCTTGATGCAAATAACAAGGACACCAGGGCCAGAAGACATAGGATCTTGTCTTTATAATACAGATGCTGGTTTTGAGAGGGAACATTGCAGTCTCTCTTCTCTTGCAGGTATGCAGTGTACCTACATTCCATCTCTCAGCCTCTGGCTGAGCAATGGCACTGTGCAACACATTATGAAAAAAAAGAATGCAGTGAAGCAGTACAGGGGAAACAAACAAAATTTAAACGCTCAGCTGCTACTGTCTTTTCAGTGCTGTGGCACTATTTCTTACTGCAAGTGATGTGTTTTCCCATCATTTTAGCTACCAGGTAAAAACTTTTCCAATAGCCTTGAAGCACTGAATATAAAGAACAGGTTAGTCAGATGCACTTAAACCGATTACTGATCAAAGAAATAACTCTCTTACACTAGGCAGGCATTTCTGGGGTTTTTACCTCTTTAGTTGTCTCACTACTAAATTCTATGGATATTTTATACGTAAGCAGGTATAACTTGTAAGTGAAACAACAAACAGTTAAACCATGACAATACTAATTGCTAAGTTAGCATATGATATTTGTTTGTTTATTTATTGTCCTGGCACACCAAGAAAGTGTTAGTGCCTGTCATGGGTTCAACAGTAGCAGTCATTTTTCTCCTCCTTGGTAGCTGGTGCAGCGCTGTGTTTTTGACTTTCGGCCTGGGAACAGTGCTGATAACACCAGTGTTTTCAGTTACTGCTTAGAATGTTTAGGCTGACCAAGGACTTTCTGAGCCTCATGCTCTGCCAGGGAGGAGGGGAAGCCGGGAGGTAGCAGAGACAGGACACCTGACCCAAACTGACCAAACTGGTATTCCATACCACAGCACATCATGCCCAGGATGTAAAAGCTGGGATCAGGAACCTGGAAGAGTTGGTTCAGGGCTTGGTATTGGGTGGTGAGCAGTTGTATTCTCTTTCCTTGTATTTCTCTTATTATTTGTGGCAGCAGTAGTGGTTTGTGTTATACTTTAGTTACTAAACTGTTCTTATCTCAACCAGTGGGAGTTGCATTTTTATGACTCCCCTTCCCATCCCTCCGGGAGCAGGGGGGAAGAAAGAGTGGGGAGTGAGTGAGCAAACTGCGTGATTTACAGCTTAAACCACAACAGTGCCAGATCACCCCATAGAACAATCCTGATGTACACCTTCAGTACACTCAGTAGAATAAACAATAAATTGAAGCAGCAGTGACCTAAGGTATTGTCAAGCTGCACTTGACTGCAAATACTGAGTAGGAGAATACAATGATTTAATTTCCACCATCCCATCTTATTTTATTTTGCCCAGATTTTGCACATGCAATTTGGGATTAAACGTATTTACTGGTACTTCATCAAAGAAACGAGCAAGATCTCTTTTTTTTTTTTTTTGACCCTGAAAAGTAACTCCTTTCTGGCTTTTAACTTCATTCCTTTACTTTAATTCAGTAAAAACAAAGTCTGAAAGAAACAGGAACAAGCTTTAAGAGGAAATGACTAAAATAATTTCAAGGAATTAACATTTTAGTATTCATCTTAATCTACACGACATTCTTTTCCTTCACAGCCAGTGAGATGTCGCCACTATGCACACACATAAGCACATAGATTTGAAGGCATGAAGAGAACATGCATTTCCGAAGCAGCCACAGCAACTTTGACACAAGCACTGACACTACTGCTGCTATCCAGTACATTTGATTCACAAATCTTCTAACAGGAACGACCCAGCACAGCAGCTGCATGTGATCAAAATATTTACATCTCATAAGGTAAGGATGGACAACAGACCTCTACAGGAATAAACAACAACTGTTTTCTTTTTTTAACTTATCTAACATTTCAAGTGGCAAGATGTTAACCACAAATAAAGATTGTAACTGAAATCATAAAACCTTCAACAAAAAAGCATACCTGAGTCACAGCAAAACACCCACCACAGGCACTGGAAAACAAACACTAACATCGATGAAAGTATTACATCACTCCTCCTGGCTAAGCAACTACCCCTCTGAATACTGTGCAGCAAACAGGATTGGTGAGTATAAGGGGGATGGTGTTCTTCTGACACCAAAGGCAGCCTCAGTGTACCATATTAACAGAGGAAATATTATAATCTCCCATGACCACCCTTCTATAGAAAATACATATGAAATGATTTCTTTTCATAACTCTGTAGAAGCCTGCGGGCAAAATGCTGCTTGTCAAAGGGAAAAGCATGAGGTTCTTTTCAAACTCACAATAGGGGCCACTGATTACAGCAGGTGATTACAGCAGATCTTCTACTACTCTAGTAGACAAGAGACAGAAACTGGTGAAACATCTGAGATGCCACAGAGTGCAGAGCATCAAGATCAACAGGCACACACAACAGTCTCTGACAGCGGCATAACGATCTTTGAAGTCCAAAAGTCAAAGTTTTATCCACACAAAACCAGAAAAAAGTGAAACACTTATTTTCAGACTTTAGCCTGTCTTAACACACAGTAGGACCAGATTTCTTTTTCCAAATCTATATGTCTGAGGACTTCAACATAGTGACAGACTTCAACTGAAAGCCATTATTCAGTTTCCCAGTTTGGCTTCTGGGAGTCAATTCTATGGATGTGTGGGTTCGCACGGCAAAGTTTGGTTAGCTGGTGGGGGCAGGGGGAGAATGTTGGTAACTTGTTTACAATATGTCACATGGAAAAGACAAGAGGGAATGGGTACAAGTTACTCCTAGGAGGATTCTGGTTGGACACAAGAAAACTTTTCACAATGAGAAAATTTAGCTATTGGAGTACTCTCCCCAGGGAAATTGTGGATTTTCCAACATCGGACACTTAAGATTCATCTGGACAGGGTGCTTTCACAAGGAAGGTTGGACTAGATGATCCTTGAGGTCCTTTCTAACCTGATATTCTCTACAACTCTACGAAACAGTGGGAGAACACATTTCATTTACATCTTCCTAGTAACATCACATTACTAGCACTTGCAAAGCAGTTTATTTAATGAAGCCTCTGCTATCAGCAAGCAATTGAGAGCCTGCATTCAGCCATCACAGTTTTACTTGGTGTTCTCAAGGATCAGCTGGAAATAAAAGCAGTTGTGAAAAAACTGCAGGAGAAAAAATAAAAAAAGCAAAAGTCACCAAATTTACATTTATATGCTGTAATAATAAATCCATTCTCAGTACACTAACGCTTTCTCAGCCCTCATTCAAAAGCACTAATGTACAATGAAACATGCTTTTCTCTACACAAAGCATGAAAAAACTGTGAGAGGGACATAAGGAGTCTATAACCACTTTAATATTATCCATATTTATTTTCCAAATTTTGATATCAAACATACCTAACTCAATATTACTACAGAGTGATTAGAGAGTAGGAGTGAAGTTACAGATTCCTTCCCAAAGAATTCAGTGAGGCAAGGCCACTACAAATACAATTTTGAATGAGTTTAGAAACTTCAGATTACTTTGGGAAGCACAAACAGCTGAACTAGTACAAAACAGTGAACAACCAGGTAAAAACCTTTATTAAAATTTCCTCTCAAAGTTCAAATTGACTCCTGTTGACTTGTAACTCAATTTGTTAAATAACTTTAAAAACTAGATGTAAGACTCTAGGTCACATCATACTTTTGAAACAGACATCCAGCTCAGCTTGTCCAACTGCAAAATTAATTATACAGTTTTGGATTCCTATGCAACATTAAGTTTTAAGGAACTTAGTAAAGTAGTAACAGACTACGGAGCAATATTTTAAAGCACAGGGGGTGATGAGTTGGAAAGGTGAGGAGGTGGTGGTTTGCTTGTTTTGTTTCATTTACTCACATTGACTGACATGCACATTATATGCAGAACACTAAGGAATTACACACGTATAACACTAAGAAGACTGCCAAATTAGAATAAAGCTCAGAAGTTGCCCTGATTAGATACACAGAAACATCTCAGAACCAGTAATGCAGAGAATGACCTCAGCTTCCTAGTTCCATCTCCTGGAATCAGCTCCCACCTTTCTATGCTCAACAAAAGCCTTTCTCAAGAGACAGGTTAAAGACTAGGTTTCACACTTCCTTAAATCAAACAAGCTATCAAAATAGCTCTGTGATGCCACAACCTTTGTGTCTAGGTTCTTCAGCTAGTGTGAGCACGCTGCCCACTCTGTTCCACCCTATCACCACCATTATGCCAAAACACTTGATTTTTATGCCCTCAGGATTCCTAGAGCTTGTGCTTACAACATGCGACCAGCTGTAGTCATCTTAAAACAGGAAAACCCACTGATCCAAGTTCTTTACATCTGAACTGACAGTGACTGCAACAGTAGCTTCTGCCTCTCAGCCCTCCATCTGGGTCTCCAGTTACAAGTACAACCCCCTCATTGCAATGCTGGCTTTAGCAGCCAGCAAGAACATATGGAGGAGGTCCTGCTTTAGGGAACCCTGGGGAATTGCCATTGTGTGTAGGAGCAACAATTCTGAGCAAGAAAACCTGCTCTCCTGTTTACAAGGCCACTTCATATAATGGCTCAAATGTTACTCTCTGCCAGCCAACAGAACAAGCCAATAACTTCAAAGTGGGTGGCCTGACTGTGCTGCAGTCAGGAGTGTTGTTTAAAGATAGAGTGCCCACAGACAAGATCAAATTCTGCCTGTTGAAATACACAAGGTATTCCCTCACTGACCAAAGCAAGCTTAAGAACATTTACTAGTTGCCACATTAATGTTTTGTTATGTGTTCTGTATAGGCAGAAGACTTAATCCTTCCCATGTCTTCAGCAGCAGTTTAAAGTTATCATCTATCATTAGGTATGTGGATTAAAATATTTCTCCAGGGACAATATTTAAAGTTACATTCGCATATCTTGAACCACCTTGTATGTGAAAAGGCTAGATGCAAACTACAGATCAGACACAGTAGGAACAATGTGACAGGAATGTACCATTGAGGTCCTTTTGGGATAGGGGTGGGTGGCGAGAACATGGTACTCTTCACAGTAGTGAACACTGGGAAGGTGGCAGACATCAACTCAGGGCAGACAGATGCCTTTTTCCTTTCTGTTAACACCTTCAGACACCGACTGCTGCTGCACTTGTTTTGGAGTTGCAGGATATAGATTCTCTTACAACTGTTTCCTAGGTATGCCAGGCTAATTCTGTCACTAGAGACATTGGTACACTACTGCCCAATTAGCAATAGAAGTTGCACCTGACTTACAAAGGAAGGTCTAGTGGGCAGGTCCCAGATGATTCAAGGTTGGCCAGCATGATGCCTCTCTACAAAAAGGGCAGGAAGGAAGGCCACAGAAATGACAGGCCTGTCAGCCTGACCTCAGAGCTGAGGAATATCATGGAGAAAATGATCCTAAGTGAGATCATAAAGCACTTCTGGGAAAATGGGGAGATCAGTCACAGCCAGCATTGGTTCATGAAGGGCAGGTCCTGCTCAACCAACCTGATCTACCTCTGCAATAAGGTGACCTGCCTGTTTGATGAGGCAAAGGCTGCAGACATTGTTTGGACTTCAGTAAAGCATTTGACACTGTCTCCCACAATATTCTCCTGCACAGGTGTACTCTTTGCTGGGCTGGAAACCAGCTGGAGGGCCAAGCCTGAAGAACAGTGGTAAATGGCATCACATCTAGTTGGAACCAGTCACTCCTGGTGTCCCTCAGGGCTTGGTGTTAGGGCCAATGCTGTTTGACACCTTCATTGATAATCTGGATGAGGGGATTGTGTGCACCCTCAGTAAATTTGCAGACAACACTAAGTTGTAGGTAGATACATGAGTTACAGGAAAAGAAAGATCACAGTATTAAGCTTTATGAAGACCATTATATTGAACTGTCAACAATTACTGACTACAGTCAAAGTACAGGGACAAATAGATTTGAGTCTTCATCAAAATTAACTCCTGAAAGAGCTTGCCTTCTCGTAATTCTTTGCTGGTTTGATTCGATTTTCCCCATACAGTAATACTGAAGTTCCTATACCACACGTCAAATGAAACCACAAAATCGTAAGTCTTTTCACAAACATTTCGAGCTGAAGGAAAATAAATTACTATCAGATGCAATTATAAGTAGTTGATACTGTGGAAAGCATTCTTCAACTG
The DNA here is from genome assembly GCA_028858755.1 of Ara ararauna. Lineage (NCBI taxonomy): Eukaryota > Metazoa > Chordata > Aves > Psittaciformes > Psittacidae > Ara > Ara ararauna. The sequence goes on along the minus strand of CM054381.1, from coordinate 33,833,332 downwards.
GAACAACACAATAAGCTACATCTACTACCAAACCGGTGACTGATCAATGGAAAATGAATCACCAGAATATATTTAGACTGCATATTACCTTTTAGTTCAAAGCACGATGAACAGACAATGCAACTGTGATTTGATTCGCCAGATCAGGTAGCATCTTCAAATGAAAAAAATACCATATGCGCTTTTGCTTACAGAGTGACAAATCCTACATAAGAAAGCTTCTAATGCCAGTGTTAGTATTTAATTTAGTAATGTAAGCACCAAAATTTCTCCTAGATAGCTGGTCTGTGATTTTGAGTTTTCTCACAAATCACCATCTGTAAATACATATGCAGTTACTCTGTTTGGAGTTTTTCTGTATAGCACCTGCAAGCAGGTACACACACAGACCATAAACCAGAGAGTCCAATTTTTCCAAGACTGGACTACAAGTACATTTTGCCCAAACTTTAAGGTCCCACACTCCAACAGGAAAACCTATATTGTGAAGTTATTCACCCTAGTAGGGGCTACATTCAGTATGTTTATGCGCCACATATCCACAAAGTAGCATCAGAGACCAGCTAACCCAGCAGACCTGGGACTGGTGCACTGCTTCCTTCCAAGTGAACTTTGGTAAAATTACATACTTCCGCTCAGCAAAAATTAGTAGATCTGCAAAAAAAACAAAACCTTAAGATCATGTTCAACACAGTTTAGTAACAACAACTTAATTCAGGCCTGGAATTCTTTAGTTGCACAAAATCGAGATCATAGGTGACAGAGATAACCACGATGAAATGATGCCCAAGGCCCCTGATTGTGTGCTTCTACACTCAAAACTTATTGCACAGCCTCTGACAAACTGTTTTTCATGACCCTTCAGTTGCATCCCATTCTAACCTGCAATATGTTGAATGCTTAATATTCTGTATGATTTTTTTTTTTGTAACAAGGTGACATGTTTTTGTGGCTTTCCCCCAGAACTTTTACAAGGCTTTTTCAAATACTCCATGTGAATTGCCACTGCTAATGCATTATCACAAAACCAATGTACTGCAAAACCATCATACTAACGCAAGTACTAGCTCTTCATGAACATCACCAAGATGCAGTATCAGGAAGTGAAATTTTTTATTTGCCTAAAGAGATCATTAAATGTAAATAATTTCACCTACCTTAATTTTATTTAGCATGAAGAAAACAGTTCCCTTGCTGTTACCTTACAACAACACAGGTTACAGAAAGCAGACACACTATGTTTGAAACAGTCATTCAGAAATTCAGAGCCAAGTTCTACAAGAGAAACTTCTTAATTGAATAGCTGATAATTTTCATTTAGAAATGTACTAACAAAATGAAATTCAAATAAAAAAAACTCTATAGAGGCTAAGTGCAATTAAGGCCAGAGATGAAAAAGGATTTCCAGATTCATATTTCAAAGCTCAAACACACTGCCACATGTTATCTGGTCAGGGAGGAGGTACCAAGAACATTAACTATTGGTATCAGATGGTTTTGGGGTTTTTTCAAAAAGACAGTTTTTTACTTCTTATGAACAAATGCCATTGTTGACCTTTAGAACAGGGACTACTCTTGGAGCAGCAATGGAAAAGTTCCTGAAAGAAGCACAGGCAAAGAATGAATCATATGTAAGCAGAAGTAGGTTACTTATCATGTGCCTCCCTAAGATCAAAGTCAATAAAACCCTCTAAGGCCAGCATAGCAAAACATATTACAAAACTCTGCACAAAGCTGAGGACTTAAGGAAAGAGTCTCTAATAATGAGCAAATGTTATCTGGCAGTTGCATGATGAATGCATGTAAGAGGCTCCCAGCACTCCAGCAAGACAGCACTAACAGAGTTCCCCAGCACGTGAAGATTTTTGCCAGGGCCAATTTCCTTCATAAAAGGATACTTGGGCTGCCGGGTTCCCAGCTGCCATATAATTGTCTGCATTGCTGTGGATTTCAGAATTTTTTTTTTTTTTTCCTTACAAGAGGGACAGGAAAACACAGAGGAAATGCAACTTATTCACCAGAACATAGAGAAAAGGCTGAGTGGCTGACAGAATCCTGGCTTATTTTATAAACATCCCTTGAGAATATTCTGCTCACAGATGTATTTCAAAAGAACAGCAGTAGGTGGTAAACAAGCACCATACGCCTTTCTCTAAGGAGCTTCAGTCCTCTCTTCCCGATCTTGAGCTATCAGATATGCAACAATCCACTGCTACAACATAGCTTCTTAAAATGCATTTTCAAGATAAAATAAACAATGTGTGCATGCACAGGGAACTTCCTCTTGACAGTACGTTTTCATGAAATAGGAGTGTCTTTGCAGTTAAAAAAAAAAAAATCAGTTTTTCTTTAGCAACAAAAAGCTAAGAACCAAGAAAAATGTTTTTATTCTCCAGATCAAGCTCTAATGAAGCGTAATTTCTCAGTGACAGAAAAATGTTCTGCTCTTTTTTCCCCCCAACTGATCAGACATATTAAAACCAAAGAAGGTCATTATAGAGTAATATAATTTCCCACTTGAGATAGCACTTAAAATTTTAACCAATTACCTATGTGTTTAAGCCAGAAACTTGTTTGATCAAATTATACTTTCTAGCCTTAACCTCTGGGAATAAAGGGAAAGAGACTCAACAATTCTCTTGAAAATTTGATCCAACTAGGTTGGATGGATGTAGCTTTGTGAGTAATACAACATGAGCCCCTACTGCAATGCTATTCTAACTGGGTTATACTATTTTATTTGTTAATGCTGACAGGCTGTTATATGCAACATATAGCCTTGTGTTCTGCTAATCAGAAGCTAATTTCACCTAGCAAAAATTTGTGTTTCACAATTAATTTGCATTTTCCTGGATTCAGCTTTCAGACATCTGTGGTTATCATGTTTTTCCTCTTAGATATAAAGAGTATTACTCTAGAATTTCCTTCAAGTGAAAGTACCACAACATAGCCACCAACATACTCCTTAATCCTCCTGACCACCCAAACATACCTGGCTCCTGAAACCCATCACTGATGATCAGACTTCAACATATCATGGTTCTTTTTCTGCACCTCCTCCCATGCTCCCTTGCCCCACAGTGTCCTATTGAATATGCAGATCACACACAGAGTATTCCAGTACTGCCTGGAACATTGCACTAAGTGCACAAATACAAAATAGCGCACAGAGATACAACATAACCCCTAACTGCTGCTCTCCTCTATTAACCTGTTCAAGGTTCATGTTGGACATCTTTCCATCGCAGTACACTTGGAGCTCATAACAAGTTACTAACCCATAACAGAGATCAGGATACAGCTCCCAGTTCAGTAACTACACATGAGTTAACCCTAGATGCCCAACCTTGCCAGCAGGGTTAAAACCACAGTTTTTGAACAGATGTGAGTCACCACATGCTGCCAACTGCTCTCAAGTGCTGTCCTTTCCATTTTTACTGTTTATCATGGTGCTTGGCCCTCATGTAGATAAGTACTTAAGCATGTGCTGGAGGATTATTCTAAACTACCAAATGCCCCAGAGTGAGTTAAAAACACATGAGCTTGCATTTGATAAAGGTGTTCCAGTTTAGTACTAGAAACAAAGCTGCTCTCAGCAGGTCTCAGCAGATGATGCCCTGCGCTTCTGTGCCTCAATTGCTTCTAACTACCTGTGATCTCTCATTCAAAGCTAGCAGGTTACCCCTGCTCTCCTCTGTAGCCAGCAGCAGTTGAATACAATGAGACTTGAAGTGCTTTCCTACTTAAAGGGCACTACTCCAATCTTGGCTTTAAGGAGTCCAACTGAGGATTATAGTCAGGAATATAACCCTCCTCTCTAATCCCATCATTTTCCATCTACCTGTGGGGAAATCCTGTTCACTTTTCCCTGTGCTTCTGTACCTCTTACAACCACTACATGTGTTGCCTCAACTCTCTTTTATTTGTTAGCATACACTTCCCTCCGAGTTCTGTAGCAATATGAACGCATGAGAGTGCCTGGTGCAAAAATCTCCTGTGAAGGGAGGGGGAAAATAAATGGCTATCCCCAAGCACAAAAGAAACCTGCATAATCAAAGAGCAACTCAGTGAGCCAGGGATCCACTTGAACAGATGGCTGAATGCAACTTCTGGGTTACTCAATTTTGTGTCCTCACTTATTTACTGAACAAAGACAGAGAGACACCCTCAAAGTTGGATATATAGGGACAACTGAAAGGACAGGAATAGCTAAAAATGCTGGAGATCACCTGGCACTGACATTGTTAACCCAAAGCAACTTGTACACTTGCACTGAAAATGCTGCCATTAGCAGAACACCAGGTTGTATCTTTCAGGTAACAGCCTATCAGTATTGATAAAACAGTAACCCTACTAACCCAGTTAGAATAGTGTTGCAGCAGGAGCTGATGCTCTATTAGCCACCAAGCTATACCTACCAGCCTACAGGCTATTGTTGCCTAGGGTACAAATTGATCAACTGTTACCTCTCTTCTCCAAGTCGTGCGCAAGACTTGAATGTCTTTTTAAAGATGGGTATATTTCCAAATCTAGCCTGAAGAAGGAAGGGGAGAAAAAAAAAATAAAAAACCCACAACAAACTATCCAGCTCCTTTATAGCTTACCAACTCTATCATTTCCAGATCAACTGTATCATTATAACGATAACTATGTCTACTCAACAGTCTGGAGCTCTCAGAGCACTTTGAAAACATTAGTCATAGTTTCACAATAGTTAAAGCACTGAGGCATTGAGACATGTCCTTAACTTGAATAACTGCCAGTAAATCTACAGAAAGACTGAAGCTACAGAAACTGTGAGACTATATATCTCAATGTGATCAGTGAATCTGATATAAGTGTTTGTGACCAGTTTACTCTTGCCACTTCCCACAATCATTACTTTGCAAAACAGCAGTGCACCAGCACCATCTAAAGAAACAGGCTGTACTCTTGTAAAACAGTTAAGTGAACATGCCCAAAAAAGTCCTCTGTGAAGTACAAGATAGCACAAAAATGAACCCATGATTTGCTCTACATAAAGTGGTCCATGGCAGAAGCAGAGGAAGAACTCAAGCCATGACCTTTAACACAAACGCTGCTTTCTTCCTTGATACCAAAGGATCACAGTAAGCTGCCTTGAACAGCGAGGGAAAAAAAAAAAAAAAACACCAACCCACAAAAAACACAGTGTACTTTCAGTAGATGCTCACCATCTAGAAGAACGATTTGATAGGACTTCAGAATTCCTGCACAAGAAAGCTTTCCACTATGCTCCCACACACCACACTATTGTTCTTTTTCCAAAGCCAGAGCCAGTAATTTTAAACTGTCAACTGTGCCTCAAAAATATTAGCAGAACATTGGGGGGGGTCTGCATTCAAACATCTGGGTTCTCATGTTCATTGGCCCAAATTTACTTCAAAATCTGATGATTACAGGAAGAGTCGCCTGGGGGGAATTTTGAGCTCATGGCAATACGTAATGTCAAGAAAAATTCCTGGGGATAGAGGGTTACCCACAGCCTAAAAGAACTTTTCCTCGCAAGAACACACGTTCTGAGTAACATGCATTAAGTAGTACTGCTGTGTGAGGTGTTAATGTTAAAAAAAAGTCTCACCTTTTCCCTTCTCAGCTCTAAACTAAAGTAGCTCCTGGGATCTATCATAAAGCCCACAAAAGAGAGAGCACAGGGTGGATTTTATCTCCTACACAACTCTTTCCTTCTCCCAAGAACACCTTATTGCATTCCTATGGGCAAGCTGTGATGACAGTTCTAAAATTTATTGTGCCAGCTAATAAATCCCTTTCCAAGAGAAATGAAGTGTACAGTACAAGGGACTGAATTATTTAGTAATGCATTTGATGCTGGAGATGCGGAACTGCTGCTTTTCTTTAGCATCATCAGCCTTGTCTGGTGACAGTTTCTATATTCACGCATTTCTTGCCATGCAGCACATAGGTGCTAATCACACAAACCAGTGGGTCATATGTGCCATCTTTATTCCCCTCATGTTGGCAACTTCTGTCTTTTTGGGTCATCTCAGCAATCCGAACAACCCAAGATAAACTCTAGCCCAACAGCAGCTACCTATATTAAATCAAATCCTAGCCTAGATAACTCTGCCCACCAAAACTATCACTGGACCAGAATGCCCCCACCAAAAAAAAAAAAAAAAAAACAAAACAAGACTCAAGACTAAACTGAGGATCTCATGGTTCTCAGCAGTAACCAGAAAACTTTTAAGGTTTCTCCTCCCTAGATCTGGGCCTGAGGAACCATTTGAAAGCCAAATTTAATCAAAATATTTTTTTCCCCTATAAGACTTCTTAAAGGTCTATTTAAATCAAAAAATTCATTTGACACATCCCAAACTGGAAAAAAAGTTATGCATACCACAGACTTGCTAATTGGCCCTCTGCCACTCAAGATTCACTCAATTTGCACAGTGCCTTGAACAGAGAAATGCAGAACCACCAGGCCATAAAGAGAACATAGGCACGCACATGCAGTAAGGGAATAAACTTACACATTAGGAGTTAACACTGCTTGTGTTTTGCAGAGAGAGCTGTGGCATCCTGCTCCCAAGTTTACCTACTATCCTTTTTTGTTCTTTTTTAGCAACAGAAAGGTATAACTGATTTAATCCCAATATGGCAGTCTGAGGCTAACTGAAAGAACAGTTTATGTACAGCTGAGGTAGAAGACAAACTGTACATCTTTGTCATAATCTATTTGAAAACACACACTTCATTTTACAGACCAGAGCATTTTCAAGACAGTATTTCTTGTAATCTAAACATAACTATACTAGACTTATTCTAGAAACCAAGCAAAGGGTGGATCTTTCTTGACATTAGATATTTCTCTTCACATTTCACCTTGATAAAGCAGCTGAACTTACAACTCTATCATGACCTAAATTCTCTTACGGCCTACAAGTAAAGCTCCTGCACCTACACAATGCTTTGCAAAAACTGCTTTTACTCCAGTGGGACAAAAGAGTGAAAATTTTTCATTTGATTCCAATTAAAAAAAATTAAAAAAAAAAAAAAAAAAAAAAAAGGGGGGGGGGCAAAAACCAAACAAGCAAACAAGCCAAAAATAAACCCCACCAAGCAGCTCTGGTGAGATGTTTGAGATGTTCTAAAAATTCCTTTCTTGGGAGAGATGATGGGCAGATCCTGAACAGTTAAGGATTTGGTAAATCTATTCTTTTTAGCGCCTTCCACTAATTGTAGTACCATCACAACCTACTCAGCTGCACTGACCAAATTAATCTGGTTAACTCACTCTGACATCCCAGCTGGAACAGAGGAATTTTCAAAGGGAAAATTGCACCATCTGTGGTCCACCCCATTAAGGTGATTAGTTGGCAGTGTAGGGCACAATCCTTCTCCAGACACTCCACTAACTGAGTGTGCACAGAATGACCACAGGAAACATAATTGCACAAAACCACAACAAAAGAGTAAGAATTGCAGTCCAGAGATGACAAAGCTATTAATCACAAAACACTAGTTTTCAGAAACAAGGAGAAGAAATTCCACAGTATTAATCACCAGTGGCATACAAATCAAATATATTAAAAGAGTTTCTCTTACTCGTAGAACAGAGAAAGAAAAAGCAGCTTCAGCATATATTGGGCAGTCTTATTCACCAAAAACACCACCACTCTCTTTCAGATCCTAAACTCTCCCACTCCTCCCCTGCTGTTTCATATCCTCAATTGCCAGTGAACCTCATTAGCCTTCCTGCATGATGCACCTGCTAACCCACCCATCCTTGTTAGCACATTGAAAAGCATCTGGTGGTCTAGGAAGTGGAAGTTAAAGTCTTTAACACTAACCCTGCCAGACTCATTCACCACCATGCATTCAGGTTATAAACATTATCAATTGAAGTGAACTTTTCTGAATATACCGTCTCAAAATCATACGTGTGAATGAACAGGGTTTGGCGGTACCTCTACACCAAGCAGAGCAGCCCATAACCAGCACCTTAACACTTCTCCTCTAAGACCCTCAAGAGACAGAGATAATTGCGCTATGGAGGTGGAAAATGCAAATGCAGTGAGTCTAACTGCTTTTCCTACACCCGAACATTTGGTTTTCCCAATTTGAGTTCTGTGAACAGACCAACTTGTTCACACTTTGTACAACCTATTCACATACTCCTAAGGTATGATAGCTGCAGCACTTGGAGAAAGTAGACAGAATTATGCATTTCAGTTTTTCTAAAGAGTTCAACTAAACACAATCAACTCCTTGCAACAAGAAAACACTGTGGCAAATACAAATATATTTTTTTTTTTCTTTAAACTGTGTTATACAAAGCTGGGGGAAAAAAACAACATATGGGAAGAAAACAAACATACTTTTTAAGAGTCTTTATAAAAACAGACAGGTGAATGATGTGATTTTATTACACAATTTTAAGTTATTTTACATCATTTCATACAAGGTGCAGGTGGAATGAAAAGTCCAGTAAATTATGGAAATAATGACTACCCAAGAAGCTGCAATCTTCCGCAGACAAAGTGGGTAACAGAAGAAGTATAGTCATATTTTCATCACTACAGAATTGAGAAGTTTATACTGAGCTACTCTTTCAAAGACATGCAAGAAGTTTAATGGTGCAGTTGCGAAGTAAACAAGATGACAAGCCCTAGTCTGGAGATTTTATTATGAAGCTGAACCATGAACATAAAATGATTTGATAAAACCATTTTATCAGGACAGTTTGACAAGAATTTGATATTGGCTCAGACTTGATTTACTGCAAAAATCTTGGGCGAGTTATCTCCAGCATTCTGTAGAGATTTTTAGAATTTACCTGTTGTCATGGATTTTCTAAGTCAAGTTCTCTACTGGCTTCTGCATAACCTTGTGGCAGCATACTAGGCAACATACAGCTAGCTCAAAGCAATTTCAACCACTTGTCACAAAAAAAGAGGTATTTTATTGCTGTGGTAAATAGGTTTGCTCCTAGAGCATTCAGTAAATGACTGCAGTTACAGCTTATTTTCAGTGCCTTTTATTACTGTTAGACCAGCCTTTCCTACTAGCAAGACCTTGCATCCTAGTGACTTCAACATCCACCCACTTGCTTGACTCCAGCTTTCAGGACAACAGTTTCTACTACCTGAGGATCTGAGGCAGCCTAGGGGTGAGGAGAAAGACCAAGGTTTGTTTTCCTGTGAGCTTGTATTGCTTCATCAACCTGGCAAAGTGACCTTGGTACAGCACAGTCTCATTCACCCAACCTGCAGCAGCAATTCAAACATTCTTGAAAGACTGACTAGGTACAGGTGTAGTCAGCTAACAGGAAACCTGAGCACAACTAAATCCACCTTCTACAGCTCATTCTCAGATTTCTCCCACCTCTTCCCAGCACATATGTGTCTTGGTTCATACTCTGCATATAAGTTTCTCTTATTTGAATTATGTTAAGGAACTCAGATCTGCTTAAAGACTGTCCTAAGTAAATACACATAGCTGCTACCTAAATTATTTGTATTATAATTCTATTTGCACATGCCTACAAATATAACCTTCAACCTGTTCTTACCTTTTGCACCATATAACAGAACAACCTAGATGCAAAAGCTACCAACCCTAAGGGGAAATACCCTGTTGCCTCTCACTTGTGTCACCCAAGCCTTGACAGCATAGCTTTAACACAGCAAGATGAAAGCTCCCCTTAAGATAACTTTATCTACAATTAATTTTTGTCCAGAAATTTTTTCAGAGCCTTCAATATATCCAAAAAGGTCCCTAGACTGAACCAGCAATGGTTTTGTCAAACACAGACAAACCTTCCTGCCACATATACAACAGCTTTCCTTCACAGTACAACCATTGAATTTCATTCTGCTGCCTAGAAGTATTTCCTCTCTGCCTTTTGGAGGGCTTCTCATTCCTGTGAAACATCTGCCATTAACTAAAAAGGTCCAAGTTACTGATTCCAGCTGGACCAAACACATATGGCAGATAAAAAAAAAAAAAAAGAGAAGAGGCACCACCCAGATAAAGTCAGACCAAACCTGAAGAGTGGAGAAGCTACCTTGCACAAAACATACTAATTTGTAAGAAAACATGCAGAGTCATGAGCAAGTTTCAAATCTCTTCCAACTTACTACTTACTGGTTAAGGCCAGCTGGTTAAATTCACCAAAACCAATTCAGAGTCACAGCTCAGACTGTAAACTCTCTGGGAAAAGAAGTCATATCCAAGTAGTACCTTGCAGGGTGTTCTGGGATAAGGCTCAAACTCTCAGCAATTATGTGAATACAGGTGTTGCAGGTTAGAAAGGAACTGTCTCACAACAGACATGAAACATACACTTCAGACCGACCTGTCAATGAAGAAGCAGTTTTTTCTTAAAATAGCAAAGATTTGGTCAAATATGGGTCGCTAACAGAGAATACCAACTAAAAATGGCATTGCCACACCATTGCTGGAATTACAAACAAGGGTCATAGCCTTCAGCATCTGGAGACTTGGGGGGCACACATCACCCTCAGGACAATGTTATCTGTATACTTGATAAGTGTCTTCACAGGTGGGGCTTTTTTTGGCTGGTTGGTTTTGGGTTTTTTGTACATTTGTTTGGTTTGGGGGGCTTTTTTTGGCCCCTTTTTTTTTTTTTAGGATGACTTCTACATAGGGTATGTAAGTAAAAAATGAATTAAACCAATAATTAATGTAGACACTTGGAGGATATCACAAAGCATTAATCTCCTGACCACACTACAAATGGCCTACTGGCAACAAACTACACTTGGTATCCTCTCATCTCAGGGTCACAGAACTTTCACAAGTGTTCAAAGAGTAAGGTAACCAATATTACTTTGAAGAAGGAAGATGAAATGCATGAAGAAGAATCATCTGTGTGCAGATGGTTTTAATGGTTTTAGTTTCTTTTCCAACTGGAGTAGGGAGAGTAAAAAAAAAAAAAAAAAAAAAAAAAACACCCTGAAAAAAAAAAAAAACAAAACAAAAATAACCCACAAACCTCCACCCCCTCCAAAAAAAAAAAAAAAAAAACTAACCACAAAAAAAGCCCGCAACAGAACTACCACAAAACACACCACATCACACCATAATTTTTCAGGAGCAAATATCCCTCTAAAAAAACCCCAGACATTTAATACTAGCACTAAAGATCACTTGAATTTTCCTGGGATTCAGGATGTCAGTAATTTTATTTTGTTGCTTTGGTTTTTGTTTGGGTTTTTTGCCCTCAGTATGAGTTTGGAAAGTTTGTAAAGGGTCACATGAGAATGAAAACATTCTTGTTGAAATATCAAGCTTTTAAACAGCTCTCTCAAGACCTTTAGCAATGCTTTTACAGCCAAGCACTGCCAATTCTAATGGTCTCAAATCAAAAATGTTTATTTCTAATATATACTTGATCTGTAACAATAATTACAAGCAATGAATTGTAACAGAGCTGAAATTTCTGCACAAATATATACAATACTTGGTAGCCCCTCCATGATGCTCAAAGGTATCAGACTATCAGCCACGTTAATAACATTTTTTAAATTTGGTTAGAGCTATATGTAGAACCAGACACAGAGTTTAAAGAAGAATTACTGAAAAAATTCAATGCATATCAGCATTGCTGGGATAAGCTATAATTTAATCAATGGACAAACAGTGCTTTAACTCTGTTATTTTGTGTTCTAAACTGAGTTATCTGTTTTCAGAGTTCAAAAAAACTTGACTGACATAGCAAAATGCATTTTATCACTTGGTCATGCTTCTGTGTATCTAAAAATTAAGTCCAAAAGCTTTTGCTGATAGATCATCTTGTCTTTCATCACAATGACTACCACAGAGAGCCAGTCTCTTTCTCTCAGTAATAATTTAAAGGTCTACTGAACTCAAAATTACAGTAGTAATTTTCATTTACCAACATCTATACATGGAGTACACGTCTCATAGCTTTATAATAGAACTTGATTACACAGTTCATCTAGCAAAATTCACTTGAGAATCAGCCAGCCATATGAAAGATTCTAACCCAATTTACATACATTTTCAGTCATTCTTGAATAGCCACTGCATGAAATGCACTCCTAAATTCAAGCAAGCTGACCACCCCTCAATTATCAATTCACATCTTATCTCCTCTTCTGCCATGTAGGAAAACAAGTGGTGGCCAGTTGAGGGCAAACCAGCCATTCAAGAGGAGAAGTAAACCACATCATACTAAAAGCTTCCAATAAGATGCATGTATAGTGTTTTAGACCCAGTTACTCATACAGCTTTCTCAGAATGATTTCCAGACCCAGGTGATATTTTTTTAAAAGGAGACAGGTGATAGGAGTCAGGATCCACAGGCTCCTGACAGGATACAGAGCCTCACTGCTGTTCTTTGGTAAAAGAATCAAAAGGTTATACTGTAGAGTTTTATTACAAGCTTTTGCTCAGTATTCTTTTAAAGTTAAAGCAACCAAGAAGAATCACTGGCTCAGCACACACAATCTCATAATGAAATGTATACCATACAAGACTACCATATCCACCTGTGTGTGGATACCAAACATGCATTGTCAGCATGGTGTGCACAAGTTCACTAATATAATTCCTTTATTTCAGACAAAACCCCTCTGGGGCCTAACAGAACTAGTAGAGATGTGTGGTTTACTCCTCATCATTGCTCCTACAACAGGATACACTCTACAGTTTCTGCATACAGACACAATCCACATTAACTGCACACTCACATATACACTTCAGAATACATTTTTCTTTATTTAGAAAGATTGTTTCCCAAGGGGGGATAATACACTGTGGCACAGACCTTGTGGAGCATTTCCCAAACTAGTTTTCACTAGAGTTGAGGTAGACAAGATGACCTTTATAAGAAACTTCCTTTAGATTTCACAAAGTAAATCAAAACCTCTCCTCATGTTGTATTTACATGTTTTATACATATGCATATATGTTCTAAGTGCTTAACGACATCTTCAGACTAACATTGTCATGAAAATTAAAATACAGTTTTAAAGATGTTTTACAACTTTGTATTAAATTAAGATAAGCTCTTGTAGCTAAGTGTAAATTTAGTGCAGCTGCACCCTATCCACACTTCTTGTTTCCACAGCCAAAGGAAAATTTCAAGTTAAAACTGAGACCAGCAGTAAAAATTAAATGCCATATTGCTGCGTTGCATGTTCTCTGTAGTTGCCAGAGAAAACCAGGGAGGCTACCCTTCAACTAGTTTTTCTGCTTTCATAACCCATTGCAACCATGCACTCAGTTATCCAGGAGTATCATCCCAGTTTTCTCATTTTCTACTAATAAGCCCAGGAAACACCTGCTCAGTGACTAGGAAACCATATTTTATTGCCCTTCTCTTGATTTAAAAGTATGAAGCCTTCCCAGCTCTGTAATTCACCTACTAAAGGTTGTATGCAAATCTCAGGACTACAGCCTGCCTGTACCAGAGAAATAATGCATCCTTCACATATTTCAGCAATTCTATCACGTGGCACATCATTATGAAGGGAAAAACATCTCCATGGAAACATTGTAACTGGAGGAAAAAGGTTCAATGAGCTGAAAGGCAAGAAGTTATGAACATCAAGTTTTCCATTCAAAAGACGGTCTCATATTCATTTCAGTTTTCATTAAAAAAAAAAAATCAAAACCCCCCTCAAAAACAAAACTCAAACACCCACCCAACAACCCCACACAAGAAAACAACCAACTTATTCCATATAAAATATCCTGAATATGGTAGGCTTGTGTGTTACTTAAACACATCATCAACTGCACAACAAAAAAAAATGAAGTCCAAGCATTACAATTTTCACATCCCATATTTTCTTTAAAGGTTTCATGGTTTCATAGACTGCTGGAGTCATATACAGGCAGACCTAAAGAAAAAGTGAAGCCAAACCCATGGTGTCACCAAGTATTGCTCTTAACAATTAAGAACTTCATTAGTAGTGTGGAACAATCCACAGGTATCCCATGTCCCACTGGACACAAAGCATCACTTGAGTATTTTTATAGCAAAAGTCTGTAGTACAACAGGAAAAAAACAAAGGTAGAAGACTGCAAAATGCTTTGTAACCCTAAAAGGGAAGGAAATACTTTCAAACACCTTAAAGAACCACACTCAGCACAATAAATAAACCCTCAATGGTGGTTTGTCTTCCAAAGTAAGTCCTTCCTGATACAATCTGGACACAGTTCATCTGAATACATAAACCAGGCAGAGCTGCTAGGTAACTCAGATAACTAAACACTGCTAGAATTACCAGCTTACATCATGCCCCCATAGTTGTGGCCAATTACAAGCTTCAGGAACATGAGCAAAACCAGTGGAAGCCAAATTGCACATCACAGAAGAAACAATACTTTTCCAAACTACAAAGGCAATATTCATAGAATGCAAATACAATTAAGCAACAATCAACCCAAGTCTTCAAAACCTGCTTACAAAGCAAGACCCCAATGGACAAAGGAGCACAATGGCTGTACAGAGCAGTTGTCAGTCTCCCAAGATCAACCTATGCTCTGCTCTCATGAGACCCCACTTGGAGTATTGTTTGCAGTTCTGGTGTCCTCAACATTAGAAGGATATGGAGCCATTGAAGCAAGCCCTGAGAAGGGTCACAAGGATGATCAGGGGGCTGGGGCACCTCCCATATGAAGACAGGCTGAGAAAGTTGGGTATGTTCAGCTTGGAGAAGGCTGTGTGAAGACCTCATAGCAGCCCTCCAGTATCTGAAGGGGACCTACAAGGATGCTGGGGAGGGACTCTTCATTAGGGGCTGTAGTGATAGGACAAGGGGTAATGGCTTCAAACAGGGAAAGTTTAGACTGGATACATGGAGGAAGTTCTTTACTGCGAGGACAGTGAGGGACTGGAACAAGTTTCCCAAGGAAGCTGCGAATGCTCCATGCCTGGCAGTGTTTCAGGTCAGGCTGGACAGAGGCTTGGGTGACATGGTTTAGTGTGAGGTGTCCCTACCATTTCTTGGCCATACACAGTATTTCAGATGCACGTGATTGAGGACTTTAATGTTAAGTTACTTATCTGTAAAGATAGAACCAATTCGTTTCAAGAATAAGCAATATTTAAAGGTATAAAAATATTTCAAAATGTAATTATTTTATTCTGCTCTATTTATCTTCAAGTGAAACAGACATTCATTTTGCCTACACAGTATTTGGTTTGCTGGAAAAAAAAAAAAAAAAAAAAATCAGTAATTTTCCAAAATGAACCATGTTTATTTGCGTTGGCAGCAGAAAGAGCTTTTTTCTGAGTCACATTCATGCCCTGCCACCTGTGGTAAGAATCTTGTTTTGCAACATAACTGTGCTAAATTGTGGATGAGCACGGGAAAAATTAATTAAAACTCACTTGAAAACCAACACATCCTGTAAGCACCTCAGAAAATCTATAGGTTCATCATTAAATTCATTAGCAAGTTTATAAAAACCAAAAACAAAAAATCTGCTCAAATATGCATGAACACACACACAAAAAGCAACCACCCCCAGTAATGCAAATTCTTTTGGACTTCATGCATTGTGGCAAGGCCTCCGGAGTAAGGCAAGCACGAACGACCATCTGTTATTTTTGTCTGCAAAGCAGCTACTTCCCCCCTGATGAATCTCTGATAGCAGCCAAGCAATGGCAGCAACTGCTGTGGCAGGAACTGACAGCCAGCAGCCTCAGCCTCTATTTCTCTTTTCACTCATCCTGCATGTTAAATGGCTGCTTCAAACCCAGGAGCAGCTCTTTACATATTAAAACCAAATATGCATTTTCTGTGCTTTCATTTAAATTACAGCAAATGAAGGGAAGTGTCAGGGAGCAAGTGAAGGGAAAAAAGGAAGAGAAAGAGTCGGAGAATGAAGAACCCCTCGGGGAGCATTCACAGTGCCAAAGAGATACTCATTTTCTAGCACCATCTGTCAAGAGCTACTTGGAGCTTTTCCTTTCTTTCTCTATCTTAATACCCTCCCCCGGGTTTTACCATCTCACTTGCTATACTAAGTGGAAAAAACCTCTAGAGTTCATAGAAAAAAAAAAACAAAAAAAAAAACACTTGGCCTTCAATCATCTGAGTAGCAAAAATGTTATTCTGGGACAGACTGGACTCTAGTGAAAGTCAACATTAGGCTCCAATTAGGCGTGGCTTAGATGCAGAAGACAATTTGTCTGCAATTGACTGGTAGCTTCTTTTAGCATTGCTATTGTACAAGTTTCAAGTCAACAAACAAATCTGAGACTTGCCCCAAAAGCATAATGGATTTGAGCCCACAGCTTAATTATTGTCCATCCCACCCAGATGCCGGGCAATAGCATGGAGCCAAACACTGTGGTAGCACAGTTGCAAAATATAAGAAATCAAGTTAGCTTGTCTGCATCATTGCAACATTTGGACACCTTTTCTCATTTTATTTAAATCTATACTTTATCTGACTTCTCACTTTAGCAACTGAGACATGAGAGAGTTTCATAACTTCAATGCAAGCAATACTACCTTCACAGTAGAAGTTTGTGTAGACAATTTACAGTGTAATGCAAATATCCCAATTATTGACTTATATGCCATACCTAAATAATTTCTGAGAACTCTATGGATTTTGCAATAACCCTAAGAAACAACATATTTAATCAGCAGTGATGGGGACAGCAAGGTCCAGCATGGTTCTAACCCAGGAAATCCAATATTGCCAGAAGGGCTAGCTGTGAAAACAAAGTGTGTTTTGCCAAAAATTCTGGGCGTTTTTCACTTGATTACTTCAGTCTTCAGTAAACTCCAGGACATTTTTAAATACTTACACAAGCAGAACAGAAAAAAGGATATACACAACTATCTGTGGATAACAGAAGACAAGAAACTAAGCAGTTTTCCATCAAGATCAAGTACATACACCAATTCTGGAGTCAAATTCACATTCTTTCTATATGCCAGACAAGATCTTAGCCACAGGACTACAGTCTGTAAGCTTTTCTTTGACAAAAAACTATTGAACTTTTAACACAATTTGTGTAGACAAAAAAGATGCTTCCTCAGGCTGCCAATAATTTGAGTGAAACACAGAGCAGAGGTTGAACCTCCAACCCAGAGAAGTCCCTAAATAGGTATGCATATGGAGATGGGGATGAGTTATTCTCAGTTACTTTCTCATTCAGATTCTACTGGGAAACATTGCCAACAGCGCATTAGAACTAGCACATTCCACTGAAAAATTTTTTATTTCATAAGGAAGCCACAGGTACCTAAAAAGTTTCCCTCTTCAGGCTGAACTGGAAGATTCCCACAATTCAAAACCATAAAATCCAGATCAAAATAATATACCTCCAAGATTGATTTTAAAAATACTTGGATTCAATTTGTCAGCTTACATTTCAGCTTTTAAGATGCACATTTTTCTTTCACTTTTACTATGAAATATTAAAATCAGAAAGCTTATATATACCTGAAAACTTTGGACTTCCAACTTTTTTTTTAAATCAAGTCTGAAGAACAACATACAAGCATAGATTTGATCATAAAATAAAGCCAGAACAGTAGATAGTAGAAAGCATCACACCTGACCTTTCAGAGGCAAGGGTAAACTTCAACTACCAAATATTTTGTCATTTCTTATTTAACAGACTCATTTTCTCAGGTATTAGAGACTTCTGGCCCTTCAGCAATATTACTATTCTTTTTATAAGGAATTTACTCGTCCCATAGCACTGCTGTATACAACAACAACTCAAAGATACAAGACAACTATCTACTTTGCCTACTATTCACCTTATAACTTTGTTCTGTGTAACACAACAACCTGTGGGAATACATCAGGATGCCATGTCAGCAAGATGCTGAACAAGGTACTGAAGCACCCAAAGAGTTTTAAGCGTCAGTGTAGTCTTGCCCACTTCATTGATACCATTCAAGCTCATGGAGATGCATCAGCACTATGCTGGGGCTCACATGTAATCTCCAAAGCACTGCTAGATTCATGAACTATCCTGAAGAGCCAATCAGGAAAAGTAGAGAGCATTATTATTTCTGAAGTAAATGTTTCTAAGCAATTCTGAAAATAAAACATAGTCAACTCTTATAACTAGTGGCAAATAAATCTTCAAATATTTTTAGCAGCCATCTAATTGCCTAGTCAGGAGCTTGATGCACTGTGGGAAATAGCCAAACCATTTAAGACCAATGTCAAATTTAAGCAATTTTTAATAAATTTTTAAGCAAAACTTAAACACGACAATGTGCAAAGCTATTTGGGGAATCAAAGACAGCACTCACCACTTGTACTTCCCTTCTTCCCGTCAAAAAATCTTGCAGTTTGAATTAAAAAAAAAAAAAAACTAATTCAAAAGCTTGTATTTTTTTATTATTTTCACAGACTTCGCTGTCCTTCCTAGATAGGTTTTCCTACTTAGAGCAAAATTTCCTCAATTTTTCTGCTTCACCAGTTTTCTTATGATTTCATTGATACAATTTCCCTGCAATTTCTTTTTTCTTTATCTTGGGCTGTCTTGTTATTATTGTTGATTATGTTTATTCTCACCCCATCCCATTTCCTCATGTTAACAAGCTAGCTTTACCTCACACTACATAAAACCTCATCCAACCTTAATCTTGGTTTGCTTTAGCTTGACAGCAGATTCTTCCCCTACAAGGCTTGTAATTGAAGCTTTAACACTGCCATCTCTGTTCTGCAGTCTCTCAACTGCTTCTTAAACAAAAAACAAACAAAAAGAAGCCTCACACAACCAAACTTCAGGGTTACTAACAGAGGAAGAAACAACCCAGATCAGTGGGATTATTGTTCAAGTAGAAACAGCTGAAGAACAAACATTAGGGATCTAAGTTCTTCTTCCACCCAAACACTGTTTTCACTAAACCGCATTTCATTTCAAAACCTTCAGACTTACTCCTGATATACTCTAGTTTCAAATGATACCATTTACTCAAATATATTCCCACCCCTAAAAGGCATAGTCAAGCAATCTAAATTATAATTCATGTTCGGGAAGAAGAAAAAAAACAGCCTGGAGAAGCTATATAACACGGGAAATGATAAAAAGATGATTTAAATCATTATGAATGTTTCACCTCAAATATTTCTCAATCCTGACTCCATCCTGGGTAAAACCTTAGTCAAACCTACTACTTATACAGCCTGTTTATAATTTAATTCAAAAAGTATTAACTTTCACCAACAGCTCAAATAAATATAAATATATATTTGGAAATTGTGTGCCTGTGTACATTTGAATAATACACATAATAGACAGAGAAATCTTTCATACAGAACAGGAAGCTAGACAAAAATACCATTCCATCACATATACTTAATATTTCTAAAGCACTTGAAATCACTAAATGACTATGAGATACAGTGACTACTTCCTTATACTACATCTTTCCCAAATACACTACTAAGTTTCTCCTTGCTCCTTTTTAAAAACATAGGTAGGGTAAAAATTTCATAGAATTGTAGAATGGTTAAGGCTGGAAAGGACCTTGAGATCATGTAGTTCCAAACTCCCTGCCATGGGCAGATATGCCTCACACCAGGGCATGTTGCCAAAGGCTCTCTCCAACCCAGCCTTGAACACTTCGAGGAATGGAGCATTCCCAACTTCTTTGGGCAACCTGTTACAGTGCGTTAACATGCTCACAGTAAAGAACTTCTTCCTTATATCTAACCTGAACTTACCCTGTTTAACATTAAGCGCATTCCCCCTTGTCCTATGACTACATTCCCTAATTAAGAGTCCCTCTTCAGCATCCTTGCAGTCCCACTTCAGATACTGGAAAGCTGCTGTGAGCTTTCTACGCAGCCTCATCACCACCACCATCAGACACGGGATCCCCAGCTTTTGGGGTTTAATAAAGACTATACACAATCTGTGCCTGGTTTTGGATCTGTAGAAGAAAAATAATCTTAAAAGAGAATTTGGAAACTATTAGATTAAGGACTAAGATGCACATCAGAACCAGACTAATACTACCTCTAATCACTACAACAGGTTTTATTTCCGCATATTTATTCTTCCACTAAGCACAGAAAGCCCCAATTTTTAGGTGATATTAATTTTACGCCATCCTAAAATATATCTTACATAAGTTCTATTTACAGTGAGTTAAGGTTTAGCACCCTGGAGATTTCATCTCAATGCTGGGATCTGGAATTAGTGGCAAGACATTCTCTGAGTCTGCACCCACCTTCTTATTCTATCTGCTTCTATCCATCTTGTTCCATCTTCGCAAATTCACTATTGTATTTGTATAGCCAGTAGCCCAGGTACAGTTGGTTGGGAACTCAAGTACTAGCTATTAGCTGAAAAACAATTACCAAAAGTTCAGCTGGTAGCAAATTTCTCAAGTGCTTGAGAATAATAAAAATAAACAAGATAATAAAGTCATCATGAATAACCATAATACAATTATCTAACCTTAAAATTGGCCAAACCCTTGCAAGGAGTTCCAGAGTCATCTGTATAATGCCCATACTGGTACAATTGCTTCATTTCATTCCTCCAGCAAGTCATAGGTTAAGAGGAAATGGCCTCAAATTACTTCAGCAGAGCTTTAGACAGAATGTTATGAAAAATTTCTTGATCAAAAGGGTTATCAAATGATGGAACCAGCTGCCAAGAGCAGTGGTTGAGTCAACACCCTGGAGGCATTTAAAAGATATGCAGATGTGGCACTTAGGGATATGGTTTAGTGGTAGACTTGATAGTGCTATGGTAACAGTTGGACTCAATGATCTTAAAGGTCTTTTCCAACCACACTGATTCCATGATTTACATGACATTATTAACAACAGCCCATAAGTCAGAGGAATTATGGACACATTTTTATACATGCTTTGTATCAGGTTTCACAAGCATACAAAACATCAAAAAGATCTCAAAGCAGTATATATTAACTTCATAGCATATCATGTGAACTAGGAAACCCTGCAATTTGTGTAGTTTCACAAACTGTAAATGCTTGTACCACATGAAACTCCATAAATGAAAGCAGTTGTTTAAAATGGCAATACAGTTCGGTGTGCTTTACCTCTTCACTCCTATTTAATTTTTTTTTCTCCAAGGGTACATACACATGCTACGGCATAAGGAGCAAACTGTTGACAGACGGCATTAAAACACAATGGTCCCATAACTGAGGCTTATATTCAAACATCCCTGCCAGTCTGGAACCTAACTGCCAATAAAACAATACTGTGATATTGCCACATCCAATACTACAATATTTTGCTGAAGTAACACTTGAATCCACTAGTAAATTCTGTTCTGACAGAGCAAAACATTTTCCTTATTCCATTCAGAGCACTATAAATCCACATACAGTAGTTCAGCTTGAATGAGAACTTACCTCTTACCCCAAAAGTTCTCTCACAGAGTTACTAACAGTATGAAAATGCTCAAGATGCAAGTACTACATTGCAGCACTTGTGTTTGAGCCATCCTTTATTAGAAGGCAAAATGGTACAACTGACATAGTAAGCATTATGTTTATAAAAAGATCCAAGTGAACCAGGAGTAAAATATGCCAACTTTGTTATTCCAATTCTGCCTTCAACAGTGAAGGCAACTACTTTTTAATCAGACAGTAACCATCACAAACTAAAGTGAACGACATGCACAAACTACAGTGAATGACATGGGATGCTAATTCTTATTCTATCTATGGCTGCTTTTAACTAGAGATGCACACGTATTAAAGGTAAAACCAACCATGTTTCAAAGAGAATGGAGACAATGGCCAACTGCCACCCATTACTACAAGCTGCAGACTTCACCGTGTTCAGCACAGTCATCCCTAGAAATCATTGAGCATTTCCTGGAAACTCATGGACTGATGCCAGAAGCCTTGATACAAAAACTTGGGTTTTACTACCACAAGGTTTTGCTCACATTAATGCCACTGGTGAAATGAAGCATATTTGAGTGCTCCTAGGACTAGGTTTTAAGTGAGTGTGCCCAAGCATGCACCTATTTATGTTTATTACCCAAACATGTTTAACCATGCCAAGTGCAAGGTCCTACACCTGGGTCAGAACAATCCCAGGCACAGCTACAGGTTGGGCAGAGAAGAGATACAGAGCAGCCCTGCAGAGAAGGACTTGGTGGTGCTGGCTGATGAAAAAATAAGCATGAGCCAGCAGTGTACGCTTGCAGCCCAGAAAGACAACCATATCCTGGGCTGCATCAAATGGAGCGTGACCAGCAGGTCGAGGGAGCAGATCCTGCCCCTCTACTCTGCTCTCGTGAGATGTCTATTGGAGTACTGTGTGCAGTTCTGGTGTCCTCAACATCAAAAGGACATGGAACTGTTGGAACAAGTGCAGAGGAGGGCCACGAGGATGATCAGGGGACTGGAGCACCTCCCGTATGAAGACAGGATGAGAAAGTTGGGGCTGTTCAGCCTGCAGAAGAGAAGGCTGCGTGGAGACCTCATAGCAGCCTTCCAGTATCTGAAGCAGGGCTATAGGGATGCTGGGGAGGGACTCTTCATTAGGGACTGCAGTGAGAGGACAAGGGGTAATGGGTTAAAACTTAAACAGGGGAAGTTTAGATTGGAGATAAGGAAGAAATTCTTTACTGTAAGGGTGGTGAGGCACTGGAATGGGTTGCCCAGGGAAGTTGTGAATGCTCTATCACTTGTGGTGTTCAAGGCCGGGTTGGACAGAGCCTTGGGTGGCATGGTTTAGTGGGAGGTGTCCCTGCCCATGGCAGGGGAGGTAGAACTAGATGATCTTAAGGTCCTTTCCAACCCTAACTATTCTATGATTCTATGTAGACTGACATTCAGACACAGAAACTTACCACAAATATTCAGTATGTTTACCTGAACAGATATGTGTACATAAAATCATTTTTTACCTGCTGCTCAGATGTAGTCATCTCACAGCTGGACTGCAGTAATTATTTTAAGGTAGACAGACAATACCACGGCTTAAATCATTTGGGTCAGAGAACAGCGAAACAATGGACAATTGCTAGAGAAACCTTACAGGCTGCAACAGAAGTGCTTGAGTAATTGTGGATAGTTTTCCAACAAATTTACATACATTTTTGTTTGCCATCCTGTTAAAAGGTCTGCTAATAAAAATGATTTCCTGAATAGTTTAAGCCTGCATCAATAAGCTTGACCGCCACAGCTTTCCTGGAATGGATCAATTATGATTCCCTGAACAACACTCTTATTTAGGGCTCTCAAATGAATTGTGTGAAAAGGAAAATGCTTTCTGTCTGGCTATGTCATAGTGAAAGCAATAGATTTTAGCTGGTCACTTAAAGACTGGTATGAAATAGGTCTCAAAGGTAAAAAGCATGAAGCCAGTTACAATTTTATGTATTATCTCATAAGAAAGAAAACAAGAACACACGAACAAATACATAGAACTAGATTAAGCAACAACCAAACTTCCATCACAAGATGAGTTCAAATCATACTGCAAGTGTTGTGGTTTAAGCTGTAAATAACGCAGCCGGTTCTCTCACTCACTCCCCTCTCTTTCTTGCCCCCGCGCCTGGCTGGATGGAGAGGAGAATCAAAAGAATACAACTCCCACAGGTTGAGATAAGAACAGTTTAGTAACTAAGGTATAAGACAAGACCACGACTGCTATCACCAATAATAATAATGACAAGAGAAATACAAGGAAAGAATACAATCACTCACCACCTATACCCAGCCCGACCAAGCAGTGCACCCCCACCCTTCCAGGTCTCTACTCTCTGTCTTTTGCATCCTGGGCATGACGTGCTGTGGCATGGAATAACCTCTTTGGTCAGTTTGGGTCAGGTGTCCTGTCTCTGCTTCCTCCCGACTTCTCCTCTCCCTGGCAGAGCATGAGACTCAGAAAGTCCTTGGTCAGACCAAAACATTATCAAGCAGTAACTGAAAACACTGGTGTTATCAGTGCTGTTCCCAGGCCCAAAATCAAAAACACGGTGCTGCACCAGCTACCAAGAAGGAGAAAAATGACTGCTGCTGCTGAACCCATGACACCAAGTCACAGCACTACCTCACAGCCCATAACCTAGATATTTCAAAAGGCAGATTCACTCATCCTGGGCTTGCATTCTGATTTCTGCTATAACAGAAGCTTCCCTCAAAAGCCCACAGGATAGACCTGCCCTCACTTGATGTATTGGTGAGCTCTCAGATCCAAAAATGGGCAGAGCATGTCTGTGAGGAGTTAAGCTGATGCAACTGATGGGCAGAGCACACTAAGCTAACAGCCCTTCTGAGGCTAATGCAAACCAGGACAGACAAAACCTGGTCACTAGTTATTCAGGGAAGTCTAATCCAATGACAATAGCAATTAGAAAGCTCACAGAAGACAGAAACTAAAATCCAGGATGACCAAAGGCCTCGTATTTGAATGATACTGAAGGTAGTGACAGACATATCTTGAAAGCCTGACACATTCACTCAGGAGACATATTGCTGGATTCAGTTATTTCCCAAAGGGAAGGTCAGAAAGAAATTACAGGAAAGACTAATGACACTTTGAAGGAGGAAGGAAGCTTCAGGGTGTCAGATGGAAGTAACAGAGGAGGCCAACTGACAGCAGCATCAAAGACAAAAGGGCTTAGTCAAGTCCAGAAAAACTGAAAAATAAAATACCTGTGAATATCTGAATTCCTCTTGCTCCCTTTTCAATGCATGGCAAAAGGCTTATGTAGGAAGTATGCATAAAATCGGATGAGGAAGGTCACATTGATAAAACAAAGAAAAAAAAAAAAAGAAAAGTAAAAGTGGGTGGGTGGAGGGGGTAAGAACCAGGAACGTTTTAATTTTTAAACCTAAAAGATAGTACCATTCTTCCCAGTGCAGTGTTTCCACATCCCATCCATATCAAAACCAAACATTTCAGGTATGCTTAAGACGCACCTCAATAGGATGCCATGCTCTCAGATTCCATGTAATAGCAAGCCATGACCTTGCAAAGTAAGCTCTGCTAATTCACCCTTGTGCCAGAGCTGCCAAGTTTTTACTTCATGAAGCTAGTAAAGCAAGTAAAAGTGTCTGACATGTCAGACAGAAGGAAGCCTGAGTATCTTGCCTAAGACTTATGTGTTTTAACAAATCTAGACAATACAAAGGTTAATCACAGGGCAAGATATGTTTAAACAGTACCTAATAGGTGGGGGTTCAGTTTTGAGACTTCACATGGATCAGCTTAGCTAAACATCCCTTCCCAGATTTTATTTGGGATTAAAACTGCAGTTTGTCCTATTCATGACAAAAGTAAGAAACCTCATCTATTTTCTCTGCAGAGATATTTTAGCAACAGAAACTGCTCAGATTTTAACAACACACCACAAAATATGTATGGTGACAAGATAAGAGCATTTTATTCCACTTGGTTCCTGTAGGCAGTACTTTAATAAAGCCGAGGGCAGAGGGAGATATTCCAAGTCATGCCTTGGAAAACTTAGTTCTTCGCATCTGTATAAGTACTGACCTATAATTACACCCCGATCACCATAGAAAGGGCTTTGATCAATTGTTTCAGTAAAACACTTGAATAAAGGGAGCTGTTAGAAATCTCCTTCCTGTACAGCCTTTGATTGTGTTCACATATCATTTGAAGGTAAGTTCCACGCAACATCTTACTGTGAGCATATCTGCAACAATTCAACATGTTATCTTGCCTCAGCACAGCTAAACATCACAGAAAAAGATACCTGTCTTTCCACTGAGTTCCTTCACAAGCAGCAAAAGAAATATTATTTCAAAAGGTTTTTCCACTATTTCAAAAGGTTTCACTGTTTTTCAAAAGGTTTCACTATTCTCCTAAATATAAGATAGCCTGTATATTTTGTGGCTATCTTAATGACAAGGAAAATGTCTTGAAAGCCCCCAAAATTATTATAACACATCTTGATAATGTAAAAAATTAAGTACTTGCCTTTTTTTTCCTGACATCTTTATATATCCATTATTTACAGTTGCAAAAGTAATTTCTACTGTGACATGCCCATAGATGAGACAGACTGTTTGGGCAAAACTCTAACCTTACTGCATAACAACTGATCTCTCCACTCCCAACAACTTGAGATCTTTATTAAAAATGTACATTTCCGCCATTTTGACATGAACCAGCCTTTTTACCCAGGAATCATTTTTAATGGAATTTATGGCTTCTCTGTGAAGGGATGCTGCTTTCCCTGGCAGCATTCTCACTTGAATATTCAAAACGAGTGAATCAAGTGAAACAATTTTGAACAGGGACATCATTGCACCGTCCTAATATCATGTGATTTCATCAAAAGACACTTTCAAAGCAGAAAATCCCCATAAGCAACGCATGTGTAAAACAAAGTGTATACTAAGGTGAAGTCTTAAATGTTAGCATTTGTATGACCAATGACTTCAAACACAAAAGGCCAATCAAGTCTGAAGTGCTTTTCTATTTACTAAATGGAGGTTTCGATGTTCCCATTAATTCCTCTTCCATATGTTGTCTTCTATGACACTTTCTCATTAGATACCTGATAGTCAATAGCCTGAAAAAAAACAAACAGATTTCAGGCTATCAGCATTCCAATATTTTTTTTCTCCTTATAAGGTTAGTGGCAAAATTTCAATTGACTTCAGTGAAGAAGTGGTAGGTATCACCTATTCTGAACTACTTGCAATGGAGTTTACCACAGTCCTGCCTTTTACTGCAAGAAGCATTAATAATTCTGTATGTGATTTAGTGTGTAGTTAATGCTGCATTTCATTTCATGGTTTGGCTTTCATTGTCGCAATGCACTTGAATGTCGCAACCAGAAGCATCTATACATCAGTATAACCATTTCACTTTAAGTGGAAAGATTCTGAATTATTTCATTGTCAAGAAGGTTCACTCTCTGTTAACAAGTGTTTTCTCGTTAAGGGAACGGCCGCAACAACAAACAGCCAGGTGGGTGCCACTGAAGACTGTGGCAGCAAGAAATTAATGCAAATGAAGAGATGAGCAAAAATTAAGAGAATAAGGTAGCCCTGCAGCCATCACACAAGCTCCTAGAGCTCTTAGTATTAATTGTCATTCAATTCCCCATAGCATTCTAAAACCTAGATCATCAGATAATAAGAGGTTGAATGATATGCATAACATCAAGCTGATTAAATTTGTTTACTGATAATTCTTTCAGGTTCCCATGAATATCATATAATTTTCAAGGTTTATTTCAAACAGGTTTTATGTAATGTATTATTGACAACATCCTCATGGACCACTTCTACAATGTCATTCAGGATAATTATTTCACAACAGATTTTCCAGAGTCCCTGATACCTGTTGGGATTCACTTTTGCATAAATTACAGAGCAGAATATTTAATCAGTGTCCCCATTAGAACCCTATGGATTATTTTTAGGAATAAGGAATTAAACAACAGAGAGATTTCAGGAGAGGCAAAAGAAAAGAAAGCAATATTTGTATAACTGAAGCATGAATATTTTCCTCAGTAAGTTTTCTAAAGTACAGAAAAGCTAAATGCTGTCCTGCAGCATCTTTGCCTTTTTTTGAAATAAATACCAGCATTAATCTTTTGACACCATTAAATATTTATGTTAACAAATCACATAATATGGAGTTAAAAACAAGTACCATTTAAACAACATTATCATTAAGGTTGCTCCAAAAATGAGTTAGCTCCTTTAATAATTCCAAATAACAATAAAACCAAGAATTATAACTGTAGGAATTTTACATATATTTAATATACATATCCACACAGAAATAAAGACTGGACAATCACTTATCTCCTCATTGTGATAAATTTCTGTGCTTCAAAAATGTTTTTCTTTCCTTATGTAACATGCTCTAGCCTGAGCATCAGAACAGCATTTTGTGCTTACTGTTTGCAAAAGTCACTTAGGCAGACAAATATGGTCCTGTGATTTGGCAACATCTCAAGAATAAAAAAATACGATCCATTTTTCCACTAGATCGCAAGTTGCCCACTAATGACTGCTCACAACAGAGGGTTTAAAAGAGTTAAATCAAAACCTCAACCTTTCTGACTGATAGGAATCTGGGTTTCCCTGAATAATGACCAAATTAAGTATTTACCATCTAGAAGTACACCTGCAGTTACTTTGTTAGAGCAACGAAGTGTTTCAGGACACCAGAACATACCAAGTATTGAGGGAAAGAAGCAGCATCACTATTGCCCAGTATGAAGCAGTATCTTCATTCTTATATATTAAGCCTCTGTCAGAGAGGAGAAGTGTGTTGCTACCAGAGGTGAAGAAGCCCAAGTACAACATGAGCCTAAAATAAAAGAAACAGCTTGAGGAGCAGATTTGATTGCAATTCCATCCACATGAGATAATAAAGAAATCATTACTAGCACTGGGAGACATAAAAGGCAGCACAGGAAAAGTTGTATATCACTTTTTAAACACCAACTCCACTCAACTTTCTCCAGTAAGTACAATGCACAGGGAATAGCAATTTTGACAGGTGGGGCTTAAACTTGTAGTGCTTGTCAATCAGAGCTGAATGGCAGATTGTCTTTGTGACTTGCTCTCAACTGACAGTTCAGATGCAAGGACTCCAAATGGTACAGTACTCCTATGTAGCATATGTGACTGCTTGAGGGTCCCAATGAGATTCAGTTTTGTCCATTACCCAGACCTACTGCTATTTGTGGAGAGTAGGTCAAGAGGACAAGGTTCATAGTGGTATGAAACTCTACATCCTTCATACCTTTCCCCACAGTATGCATATCCATAATACCAGCACTGTTCAGAAAAGACTAAGACCTGATCATGATCATTCAAATATGTAAATAGTCATGCAAATATAAAAGCTGGCATGGCTAAGGCTTGCCATAACATGCAACCTACATCACAAAGAAAAATGATGTGCCAGCAGCCCACTGGCAATTGAGAGTTGCTAGCTGATGGTAATCAGAGTTTGGTCAGCAGCAGCCTGGACAAGGATCAACCTCGGTGCCTGGTTTTGCAAGGAAAAATATTTCATCACTTTCTTCATTACAAAAGTCAAAAGTAAATTTATTATTTCTCCCTCAGACAGGCATATACTCAATCAAATGCACTTATACATTTTTAGAATCAGAAGACACTTGAGCCTGAGGCCATTACATGTGGTTGTGAATTCTGTATGTACCTAGGTGATAAATGCTTATCGCGCAATTATATTTTAGAGACAGACTGTGTCTGCATACCCAATTCCCTACAAAAGACTAAGTATCCTACCATTCCAAGGTAGCCATATTTGTACTTCTACTTTATGTACTACATGAAATTTAAAAAGTCAGTGTGTCTTGCTAGCATCTAATACAAGTCTCCCTTTTTAAAAGCCTTATATAGGGCCTTGTGGTAGAAGTTACGATACATTCATTGGTGCATAGAAGTTTGTGTATTTAGAGCAGAACTCCTGAAGTAATCCCACGGCATTATATTCATTTCTTCACTGTATGTAGACTCAAATAAAACAACAAATACAAGTTATTTATTCACATTAAATAAACAATTCAATATTCACCAGGAAGAAAATCTTCAGGAGTTCATACTTTCTGATGCTTCTTTTTCCCTAAATCACCTTCAAGTTTGGCCTTTTTTTTTTTTTTTTTTTAGGTGATAGAAGTCACTTAGGAAAATTAGGTAAAGTGCAATGAAGGCTAGATCTTTCTATGATACAAGAAACTAGGATTTGGGAAATACCACCAGTAACAGCAGCTATGGGTCTATCTAGCACAACAGTTCATTACCCAGCCAGTAAAAATAAGACCACCTCTAAACCCTCCAGCGCTAAAACCAAAACTGGCCTCCCCTCCCCTTCTCTACTAGTTTGGTACCAAAACGTATTGTTTTGTGCAGTCCACCTGGAAGGGATCAAGACCACTGTGCTTGACTACTTTGAAATTATTAGAAAAATCTCATTCAAAAGCCTTTAAAGAGATATTTTTATCAAGATAATATGGATATTTCCTGGAAAACTCCAATATACGCACTTTTACATGTGCACACACTTAAATTACTTTGGTAGACATGAAAAACTGGAGGCCATTTGTTATCACAGTGTAGACGGCTATATGACCCCCTTCATTTGTGTCTTACACAGGATGGCAAAAGAGTCAAGTTGCAGGAACACAGAACCACACAGAGTCCAACAGCACTGTGGGGGTTCTCTCCCACACCTCAGGAATTCCACAGCGGCAGAGCAAGGCAGAGCCACAGGACAACAGAGGAGCCCAAACACCTGGTTAATGCAGCATCTTCTACCTCCTAGCGCAACAGAGGCCACAGGAACAACAGAATAATGATAATAATTTACTGCTGCAGCTCCAGGCATGGGTATGTTCTGCCTCTGCTACTTCAAACCAGCCTGCAGCTTGGGAGGCTGGCAGGCATGAGCCAGTTGGGATGAGGCCTGGGGCAAGGTGAAGGGGACCCACATTGTCTGTAGCATCTCTCTTGTGGGAAAAAAAAAAAAAAAAAAAGCATACATGAAATTTATAAGTTATGCCCTTCCTTCTGTAACCCAGCCAGGGCTTTTCTGCCTGGGATAACGGCTTCCACAGACCAGCAGCTATAGGCATGCTCCTGTATCTCCCTGTTTTCCTTTTAGAATAAGCACATGGCTCATGCTACTGGCACTAGCTGCGTCACCTCCCTCAGCACACACTCACACAAACACCCATAGGCTGACAACCTCACAAAATGCCTCCTTACGTGAATTTAAGCAAACAGTTAGTGCTGCTGCACAAACAGGAATTACCACCTCAAAAAAAATAAACAAATCAAAAAACCCCAAACAAAACCCCTACTACCTGAAAAGTCAGCTCTTTGACATGCAAGTGACAACACAAGGATCTGCTAGCAGGTGATGAAGCTCCTGAGGAACACAGGTCAAGAAAAAAATTAATGGGAGGTAAACATCAGTGGACAAAAAGCAGTAATCTATCTTCATCACTTCTTTCCAAAGAGGTGAGGCTTGGTAAATCAGGGTCTTCTAACAACTGAGGCTGGCTGGCCAGCATGTTTCATATGTATTATTAACAAGGATTAAAGCTCATTATTCCATGTGCTTCCCACCCTGGTGACTAGGGCAATGTTTGCCAAGAACAATGCCAGCCAGCTCATCCTGATCTTGAATCAGCAGAGAATAGCTTTTCCAGCTGTAACTTCTAACAAGCAGAGAGAAAGATCAAATCAGAGACCTACGAAAGACAGACACTGCAGAAGTTCAGTATGGTGCAGCTGGAGATCAATGAACTCTATACTTTCTCCATGAAACAGCAGGGCTGTGGGATGAAAATCGTACAGTTGCAGAGACAGTCAAACATCAGTGGCATTGGGGTATAAGAGAAAGAGTGCTGCTCACAGTGCTCTCAAAGATAATTTACAAGAATGAGTAGTTCAACTATATTATAGGAAGATAATTCAAACAGTTATATATTAATGTGTACAGGTCACTTAAGAATCAAAAAAAAAAAAAGACCAAAAACCAAGCAATTTTGCTGCTACATCTCAAAAAAGGACCACAGCACAAGAAAAAGACCCTAGTAATCCTGTCATTCTAACTGATCTGCTTAAAAAGCCCCATCTGTCTGAAATCTTATCACTCTTCTTGGTATAGATCCAGATCTGAAATAAATCAGAAAACGCTTTATCCTCCCAGTGCTTTGAACAAGTTTTAAATCTGTCCTCCCAGCTGAGTACATGCACCATTATAGCTATTCTTTGTATCAGACTGGAGCACAGCCAACATGTCACACATTTCACAGTCAATACTATTAGCTCCTTTGCTACAGCAGTTTGCACCGCTAAGTATTTAGGCAAATAGGGTCAAGGCTTCAGTTTGTGTGTGCTTGAAAAAAAGAAAGCACAACTCTATGAAGTGCTGATCCAAAGCCTAATAAAGCAGTAGAGTTCTCTCCATTCAGTTAAGAGCTGCTTATTATTTTATTCACCCTAATTACAACTACCAAACCACAGTCACACTTATACCAGGCTTACATCATCAGGCCCGGCACAGCTGGGCATGGCCCAGCACAGACAGGGCATGGCCTGTTGCACCAGACAGTGAACAGGGCAGCCCCCAGCATCTCCCTGGAGCAGAGACAGGCTGCTGCCAGCAAGCTACAGGCTACACAGCATGGCTATAGCTGTGACTGCACCTTTCAGCCCCATTAAATGGCTCTAAGGCCAGAAAATGCTTTCAAAATGGTACTCCCACTCTCAAGAACTGTGAGAACAAGTGTCAAGCTTTAGTGTTTATGATGGGGACCTTTATGGAAGACAACTCTTATCACACTTCCAACCCCACCATGCCCTCCCCACCTCCTGAAACAAACAAACAAACAAAAAAAAGCCATGCACGAAAACAATACTAATCAAGTCTGTCTCTTTAATGCCACTGTTTGAATAGAAGCAGACACGTAAAACACTAAAACCAAGAAAGTCACTGGGTTCCCCCACATATCCATTAAAGGGTTTTTAAATGCATCATATGAATGCATCTCTACCAACTTCTGTTATTCTCTGTAGCGATATAGTAGTAATACATCATAGAAGATAAATAGAAAACAGCACACACAAAAATAGAACACATGCAAACTTCAATAATTGGAGAGAGAAGGTGGAAGAATTAGTGTAAACTACTTAGAAATTAAACGGCATGAAAGAAGGTAGCACTCCCCCATGAATTAAAGTGTACCACAAAAGCTTTTGTTTTCTTCTGAATACATACCTGTGCACAAGTATTGGGTTCACAGGGCCATGTTCTGGTAGCAGTGGGGTTACAGGGTTGTTTTCTGTAAGAAGCTGCTAGAAGCTTCCACTAAGTCTGACAGAGCCAATGCCAGCCGGCTACAAGACAGACCGACATACTGGGGAGGCGGGGGGGAGAGGAGAGGGAAGGGGAGAAGTGTGGGCAACTGCAGCTGGCAGAGCAGTGAGAATAAGTGAGAGCAACAGCTCTGCAGGCACCAAGGTGAGAAAGGACGGGGAGGAGGGGCACCAAGTGCAGGAGCAGAGATTCCCCTGCAGCCCATGGCACAGACCACGGTGAGGCAGCTGTGCGCCTGCAGCCCATGGAGGTTAACAATGGAGCAGATCTCTGCCTGCAGCCTGTGGAGAACGCCATATCAGAACAGAAGGATGTGAGCAAAGGAGGCTGTGACCCCGTGGGAAGCCCACACTGGAGCAGGCTCTTGGCAGGACCTGTGGCCCCATGGGGAGAGGAGGCCACACCGAAGCAGATTTGCTACAGGAACTGTTTCTGGGAGACTCATGCTGGAGCAGTCTGTTCCTGAAGGACTGCACCCATGGAACAGACCAACAGGGGAAATGCGAGGAGTCCTCCCCTGAGGAGAAGAAGGGGCAGAGACATGAGAACTGACCATAACACCCATTCCCTATCCCCTTGTGCTGCTGGGGGTGGAGAGAAGGAGGTAAGGAAAATCAGGAGCAAAGTTAAGCCCAGGAAGAAGGGAAGCATGGGAGGAGTGTGTTTCAAGATCTGATTTTATTTTCTCATTACCCTGTTCTAATTGCCAATAAATCGAATTATTTTTCCCCCAAGTCAAGTCTGTTTTGCCCATGACAGTAATTGGCAAGTGATCTCTGCTTGTCCTTATCTCGACCCATGAGCTTCTCATTGTATTTTCTCCCTCCTATGCAGCTGAGAAGGGGAGTGATAGAGCAGCTTTGGTGGGCAACCCCAGCAAGCCAGGGTCAACCCACCACAGCATAAAGTGTCATTAAATCCAGGTAATATATATTTGAACTTAAGACAAAAATTACTTTTTGCATCATATATGACACCTGATATGTAATTTCTACTCCTAACAGATTCTTTAGTATACCTTTTCAAGGTTGGTTTTTTATTTTTCCTTTTCCCAAAATAGCACCTACGTTATATATGACCCTATTCCCATAACCTTTTGAGATCTTTAGAGTTGGACAGCCTTAATAAGGGTCTTCTAGCTTAATTGCATAACTGAGTGCACACTGGAATGATTTCCATTTACAAACTTCAAATCCTACACTTTTATTCTGGGCTTTGTTCCAATGTTGGTCCTATAAAAAGGTCAAAAACCAGCCAGTTCTTCCCCACTTCCTTGAAATACAAAGCTAACATGACTTCCTCACACATAGCCTAGCATAACAAGCAGCTGGCAAAAAGTGATTGGCAAACCCAGTTGCCATACCATGATTTCTACCCGTTTTTCACTGCCACATGGCAGACTGCAAGGTTGTAACCTGCTTTGGAATTAAAGTTGTCCAAGAGACAGACCATTTCCCAAGGATCTGAAGTTTGGGGGCTGGGAAGAAGGATGTGGAAGAATGCACAACCTAAGAGATGAGGCAGGGCTCACTGAAGAGAACTTGTGTTCTGCTCCCAGCTGACATGGAATTACCTGCAAAAAGCCATTTTACCTTCTTTCCTCACCCATATTTCTGTTCCACATCAATTGAAAAACACCAAAGTTAGAACTAGTAGGTTGGACACAGATAATTCACACATCTACCAGATAAAGGCAATTCAGCAGGTTTTGGCCTTTCAGTATCATCCTTTGTCAGAAGGAATATGATAGATAAATCCAGTAACATGAGATAACACAGATGTTGGCTTTCCAACCCACAGCCAGTAACAGCAGTGAAAAAAAAAAAATCAAGGCTGAATACCAGGCTTAGCCTCTTTCTGGAAAGGAATTCTTACTGCAACTCTTGATCCCAAGACCACAGTTTTCCCAAGAAACAAGTTTCTACAGCATATTTATTTATTCATTTGCTTGTCTTTACTGTTTTTTGTTGGGTTTTTTGGGGGGTTCCCCCCCCCCCCCCAGAGAAAGCCCTGAAAAAAATTTATCTTTCCAGGCTCACACCTGGACACCTCCATTGGTTTTGTTGATTTTTTCCCAGCTTTTTTTACTTAAATTTTATTTATTTTTTTTTAAACATATGTGAATTCTAGTGGGTTTACCATAGCAAGCTCACAGTTAATAACTTCGGAAGAAGGTAGAAGTTGATGAAAGGAACCACATCTTGAAACAGAGAGAACAGAACCTAAATTAAAACACTGGATCAGGCACCAGCTTTTCCTCCAGCCCTTCATGAGCCACAATCTCTTTCTGTCCCTGTTCCCTATCAGGAGGATCATTAGCTGAATAAATGATAGCTAAAAACCCATTAACTAAAGCCAGATTTACTAAGCTTGATCAATTAGATTTTCAAGTGTAAAAAGATCCTAACTTACAAGTCTTAAGGAGGAAGCTCCTTCTGCCAAATGTATTAATTTCTGACCACTGCCTCTCTTTTCAAATCCCTTCTCAATTTTTTCTTCAAA
The DNA here is from genome assembly GCA_028858755.1 of Ara ararauna. Taxonomy (NCBI): domain Eukaryota; kingdom Metazoa; phylum Chordata; class Aves; order Psittaciformes; family Psittacidae; genus Ara; species Ara ararauna. The sequence continues at coordinate 33,798,019 of CM054381.1, read as the reverse complement.
TTGAGAGGATTGGGGGAGGTAGAGAGAATAGATTATACTTTCTGACACTCGCTGCAAGACCTCTCCTTCTGTTTTCAATTTTAATTATTTATTTCACTTTTTCTTCCTGATCTCAAACTCCTAACAGGGAATGAAAAGCAAGATGGACCCCACTAGATAAACACAACTGGATTTCATATTGCTGATTCAGTTCTTTTTCCCAGGGTTCATACCAAGGCTGCAGTGTTAGTGCTCCTGTAACCATTCAAGCTCAACAGCCCAGTGGGACCAATTACTGCATTTACAGTAAAACATACAAGAAAATGTATCTCCCTATCTCCATATAGCCAAGTTTACTGAAGGATAACCTACTACATTACACAGATTAATACTCCAGTGACTAAATTAATCCTTAGAATTTCACTCACTACTTGAGGCTTATAAATTTTAATTGATTCTAAACTGCCACATGAATTTATGTGAATGTATATTGATGAAGTAGAAGGGATCAGAAATTACTGTATTAACACTCAGAGCTCAGAGATAACAGTATATGTTGGGACCAATTTATAAACATATATAAATGTTTGCAAAGCAGGATTCAAACTTGTTTTAGAGGCGCATTATCATAGTTTACATATAACTCCACTGAGGATGAAAGCTGCAGCATTAGATGAGAATGAAAGGCAGCTTCAAAAAGTGAAATGGTCCTGTTTTGCTTAAAGATAGATTCAAAGCTGAAGGGTAAGCAGTGCTTATGCTATTTTTGATTGTACCATTATTGATGACAGTCAATCAATACTAGCAGTGCAGCAATCAGAAGAGTTTTCCTATATGCTGACAACCTGGTACACCATGCAAGTGGTTAGTTCTGTAACAATAAAACATAACACCAAATTTCTGAAGGGATTAGAAGTTCTTAACAATACCAGCTGGCATCTTCAGGAAATCATGCACCTTCAGAAAGTTTTGTGATCGGGACAAAACTTTGCCTCTGATATGCAGCTGCTTACCAAGATTCACTAGTTCACTGATTGAACCTTTCAACAGTAAATCAAGGCAGAATTGGCTCCTTAAAAAGCTACAAGAACAGCCTAAAATGTTCTTGTTTTTTTGTTTGTTTTTAAACCCATTTACCATAGCATGGTTTGTTAATCCTGAAACATAGTGATTATTTGAGTTACAGTAACACAAAGTGTTCGACTGCTGCCCATGACAGCAGGGGCATCCATTACATGTTATCCATCTTTGTAAAATACAGCAGCAGTTAACAAGGTAGAGAATCAGAGAACCAACCTAGTCTAAAATAATTAATGTCAAGACTTCTCAAAATCAGTAATATGAAAGGTCAAGTCTATCTCCTTTCTCCTGCCCAAATGTAAATAGCTTACTGAAAGCCAGGAAGCAAAACTGCTACCCAAGGACCACTTCCTATCCTTGCATGACAGTTATGCATGTTTTCAGTTTACAAGTGTGACGCACAAAAGTAATTCTGACACCACACTAATCAATTTCATATACTAGGAATGTAAATAATATATGAAATAGCAGGAAGCTGCTTTTTTCATACTTCTTTCCACATCTACACAAGACTTCCACAAACATTTCCGAGATGTTTGTGGAAAATCAAACATCTTAGAAAAGAATTTTATATCACAATTCCTTTAACTTCCAGTAGTTAATTATCTGGGACCTCCCATTCAGCATCATTGGGAGTGAAGCTGCTGTACAGAGGAAAAAGGCCCTAAGGTTAAAATGGCTCATTGAGTCTTTTCCATCTTCACAGATCATCACTGCAAATATTTAGAGGGGAAAATATCTGGTGCATCCCATGCTCAAATTGCCTTTCAGACCACAATTTCAAGCTTGTGGAACAGACTTCTTTATTCATTACAACATCTGGTAATAACTTTAGCCCCTAAGACAATAATAATTGTATTAACTTATTAAAGAAATGTTCCAATGTCAATCTTCAGAAGCCTTTGGCATCTGTTATCATTTGATTAAACTGTGACTAGAAGGCAGTATAGGCTGCCCTTAAGGCAAACTCCTTACAGCCAGTACAGATATCTTGCAGTAAACATAGGGAATGCCTTGGAACACTGACAAATACTGCTGAAAAGGGGATGCAACCAGTAACTTTACAGTCACATATGCACCAAGCTGTATAGCCCTATACATCTTTATTTTATGCCCTATATCTGTGTATGGTGTTACCAAGCTAAAGCACAACTTAAAAAACCAAACCTATACAGCTTCCAAGTTGTGGGAAATGCCATACAGATTAAACAGAGATTGATTAAATACGAAAAAATTTGCTTCCATAGTCAAATTTTAGTTTCTAGGCTAGCTTAAAATACGGCTTGAACTAGATAACATCTTCATATAAAGCCATTTCTTGGGTCAAAACCTAAGGAGTTAATAAGTGAAAATAATTACAAGAAGAGGCTTTATTTCTAGACATTTATTTCTAATGTATTTATTCACTTAATAGCATACTATTTTTAGCTTCCTATATTCTCTTATGTTTGTATTTGACACAGCAAAGGACAACTTCAGGTTCAGAGGCAGATTAAACTGCCTATTTTTTTTTTTTTTTCTTAAGAAAAGTTAGATACTATTTCACTCACACATTTAACTTCTTGCTCTTTTAAGCATTTCCAATTGCTGAATAAAAATAGTGCAGCTCCAGCAACCTTAAGCAAAGATCCCAGAGTTTTCTTACCTTTACCTGAGCTTAAGACTCCTTAAGGCAGCTCTCCTTAAATTTCTAGCTAAGCTGGTAATCACCAAAGCATTCAAACACATCTCAGCCAAGCAGTTGGTTCGTCCATCTTCTTATATAGAGAAGATGAGCCTGTGAACATTCAGACATTCACTCCTAATTCTTCTTTCTCTGGGCTTTCAGACGCTAGGCAGCCACCAAAGTAAAAAGCACAAACCCCCAGACTGGCACTAGAAAAAGCCACCTGCCTCACCTGGCTCTGATTAAAAGCAGGTGTGTTACACCACTGACCTGCTGTACAGAAAATGAGCATCAGCTGGGCCTATTACAGAATCAGTACCTGCAGCCGGGTCAAGATACAAACCTTCACATCAGGGTTAATGCTGATCAACCTGTAAGGGCGTTCAGCTTGCTAGAAGGAGTCTTTTGATAAACGACCTGTCTTTTTCTCATAGAATAAATAGGGAGGAAAAAAGGTATAATTGAATTTGTTCTTCTATTTTTCAAGAAAGAGCCTGAGCTACCTTATATATAACACTGGTCTAATTGTTTCTATTCTTCATATATCTGTATGTTTTTATATGAGCTCTTCTGGGTGAGATCTCGGCACTTCAAGTAACTTAGGAATACAATTAACATCAGCTATGCATTTGTTTTCTTTGATAAGAGACAACCATGTAATAGAGCATTTTATGATCCTTGGCATATATTCCACTATGTTGTCGTCCATTTCTGTTGTTGCATGCTATGTGTCAGCTGAAAATCAAAAGATGGCCCTTTATTATAAGTTCTCTCTCAGGTAGTATCCAATCTCCATCCAAATAGAAGGCTTCAGAGTTCTCTGGTTAGGAGTTTAGTAGGTAAAGAGCATCACCTTTTCCAGGATTCTTTATTGCTTTGGCAATAACTGAAAAAGGATACAAAAATTAGCCCATTCTTTCTCTTCCAAAAAGTGCTGAGCCAAAGTATCAAAGAAATAGAGCACAAAGTTTTTCAGAACAGTCATGTTCTGAAATGGCTAGACACATTACACAGTCCTAGTATATTACATCTAGGCCAATACACTAATTAGATAGTAAATATTAGAAGACCTACTCATTCATTAGACTAAATGAGCTAATGCTGTCCAGACATTAAAATACAAGGAATGAAAGCTATATGCAAACAAAACAGCTGTAATGACTTTCTGATAAATACTTTCAGGCTGAATATGGCTAGAGGATATTACTCTAGGGTAGCAAAAAAGATTTCCTTTGCACAGCAGCAATAATCTATATATCCACAGAGAATTTAAATACATGATTGAGATCTGCAGCATACTATTTTCACTGCAGATGTAGAGATAATGTTGTAGCTAAGCTTCTATTAGAAACCAGCATCCCTGAACTCACATCTGGTCTTCAGGAAGACATTCTGTACTAAATTTTTGGAGAAATAGACAAAACGTGCTTAAAGGGCTGGCAAGAATGAGATAAAGCAGCAGCCATTTGAATCTAGTCTAATTCCTCTGCTACTTTTCAACAAAATATAACGCAAAGAGAGGAAATTGAGCTTCAAGATCTTATATACCTAGTCCATCAATGTTTAATTGTTTATTCAAGACCAAATTGTTCTAATTTTGAATTATTTTTTTTTCTGTGAAAAAATAAAGCTCTAGAGCTTCATTTACCCTGGCACAAAGTTCCATTGCCGACAGCAGGTCTTTACTATAGCTGTGACCAGTTTTTGACTACAGTCTTTTTCTCTAATTCAGATTCTGTTCTCTAATTTGTAATAGTAGTTTAGCAGGTCGCAGAGAAGGATGGGAATGCCCACTTTGTATCCCTTTTTTCCTGATGTATCAATGGGAGCTTGGGAATTGTCTGACCTGTTTGCCACTCAAACAGCAGGAAAACAGGCATGCACTTATATATATGTCTCTACATGTATGCACATGTTACCATACGATGAGCACACAAATAATAGCAAGGTGTCAGAAGAATCAAGGTTTTTCCCACATCCTTTTTTGATAAAGCGAGGTGGCAAATTATTATAGTTACCTTGACTGGGTGCATGTACTTCTCAAAGACAGGCATGTGAGAAGTAAACACCATCCCACCTAGGCGCTTCGACAGATTCCTGCTACTGACATGCCTTTTCTTCTCTACTTCCTACATGGCATGACCTGGAGGGATAGCCTGACAAAAGCCTTAGGAAAGAATGAAGTGAAACTGTTTCATTGCCTCTCTTTAGCCTATTCAAAGGACTGTAGTTTCCAAGCTCACAGAGTCTTCCTAGTATCCTGGTCCTGTATTTGGAGAATGTGTGACTGCTTTGTTAATATTTTGCTCAGCTCCCCCAAATTAATATTAAGAATTCACATTCTGCCTGCAATAACTCAAATGGAATCCCTATATTACTGTGTTTGTTTCTTTTTTTATTTTATCTGCAGTTTGAGAAAACATTTGTATCAATGTCTTAAAACATCTCAATGACCATTTCATTTTCAAGGAGGCTGTTCCAAAAATGTGGATTTCTTATGGTGCTGGTTGCTCGTACTCTTCCACATGCACCCAAGTGATAGAAATCCCATCACTTACCCTTACCTATGAGATATCCCCTAATTTGATATAAAAGTATAAAAATGTTGTGAGAAATAGATCTCAGCAGAATTTAGTGCAGATGCCTTACAAGCCTCTTCCAGTGGAATCGTTTATCATATATGTGAGAACATGTCAGAGTGAGGATTTCTGAGCCTTGCTCTAAATTGCATTTTATATTTGGATTAATGAGTGAAGTAATAAATCAAGAAAGACTGCTGTACTCCGATTACTCTCAGTTCCTCACATACAACTTCTTTTAATGTCTTACCTGCAAGGCAATGGAAAGAAGCACAGAGGAGAGATAGCACAGAAAAAGGCATGACTGGAGAGAATCAACTTTTCTTTTTGTAGTGATTATACAACCAATAAAGAGTGAGCAGCACGAGGTATTTGCACTGTTGCCTAAAAGGTGGGTGGAAAACCGAGTTCTTCCCCCCCTACAAACACCCATGTAGGCTCTGGGAATGTGGTTTTTTCAGACATTGCATAATTACTGGCTGTCTTCTAGAAAGAAAATATGGGTTTTAAGCCCTATTGGTTCTTTGTCTGCAGCAAAGCATGGAAATACATCCCACAAACCTAGGCATTATAATAGGTCTTATTCCCTCCAAAGTAGTCAACTGCAGCCTTATTACTGTCAGTAATTAGATATAGTGCTAAAGGCCTCAGTTACAACAGAAAACAGCATCGATTTAACTGTCTAATCAAGCTAAGATAACTTGGTACAAGATGAACTGAAACCAAGTGAGAACAGCTACATGAAGGGGTTATGCCTCTTTCACAGTTTATCTTTTTTTAAATTATGTGAATTTACCATACATACAAACCCAAAATGTCATTGAAATGAATTAATTTTCATAGTCTACACACAGATAGCTCCTAGCCAGCAGTAGGCAAGTAAAATCCAAGTCTTTTCTAAAACTTTAATACAGCAAATCTTCTTTCTATATCTTTATTTTGTTTCAGACATCATAACGTCTTTGGGAAGGAGCGTAAATGAGGTAGAGACATTTCTGGCTCCCAACAGTGGAGGCCTATATGACTTGTAATCACAAGTGATCTGACAGTGTTTGCTATTCTGTTGCTGGAAAATCTCCCTTGCCCATCCCAAAGCTTTTGTTTTCTTCTTATGCCTCATTTGCATTTTCTCTTTCATCAAAACAACAACACAAGTTCAGCATTTCGACAGGTTGTCATCAGTACCATTCCTATCCTGAGGGCTAGATCCATGGTGTACAATTGTTCTTCACAGCCTCTTTCATCTCTCCTATATAGCATAAAGGGAGATGCAAAAATATTTCAATGTTTTTACATGCACACTACTGTAGAAACAGGGGATAACATATTTTAGCATTCAAAAGGGTGGATGCCAGATTAATGACAAACCTGGGAGAAACAGAATAGATAGCCAGGAAGAGATGACATACAGTGCAGGAGAATGGGTTGTAAATTGATGCTGAAACAAGCCATGTTAGCACTGATGTCATGAAGTCATAGAGTGTTCGCATACCACAGCAAGTGTTTGTTTTCTCCTTAGGGACAGTTTGTGTTTGTTATAGCTGACAAGAAGTAAGGTGAGGAAGAAAGAGCTGGTGTGCTTTAAAGTATGATGGGGAAAAAGAAAAAACCTGTCTTTTATATTTTGTTGTAGCTTGGAGAACAGTTTGCTCTCTGCAATTTAATCAGATTGTAACTGTTGAAGGGTGAAAGGCCTTCTAAAGGAAGGATGTAGGGAAGCATAATAGGAATTGGGGGCTAAATTCTGAATGCTGAACTGGCCAGGCTGCTTTCTAACAGAAGGCTCTGGAAACTTGAAGTGAAACACACACTGGAGACTTGGGGAGCCATGTGCTAGTGATTTCAAGCCAACTCTAAGTCATTCTATCAACACAACATATAATTGCTCAGGCAGTGTTTATCCTATAGCTAAAAGGAGCAAATTATCTGCAAATTCAGGACACACACACGCACACACATACTCACTTGCAGTGCAGTTTGAACCCAGAAATATCCCAACATTTGGGGGTTTTTGTTACCCCTGTGCACACAGAGGGTTTAGAAAACAGTAGCTGATGGCAACCAGTGAACAGTTCCGCTGGTGACAAACAACACACAGGTCATTTCCCTTTGTCATCTGGGTTGGCTCCATAGAAATAGTTAATGCTAAAATCAGAAAGAATTGTTCACCACAGTGAGTAGATGTACTCACTGAATATAAACAGAAGACTGCACAAGAAGTGAGTTTAACAGAGCTACATTTTAAAAATAATTATCCTACCAGCTCTCTCAATCATATCAAGTTTTTACAAGGAAAAAATATTTTACTAAGTATTGCAAGTGTTAAGAGCTCAGAATTATGCTGATAAATAAAATCAATATTTCAGGGTAGGACTGTCTCTCACTGCATATTGCACAGTAGCCACAACGGTGTAACTTCCTGTTGAAGTACAAGAAGAAATTAAAGTGTGGTTCATGCCAGAAGTTCACATTGCAGACAACTGATGCTATTGTTAACCTGATTAATTTTTTTTATCTATGTAGGGGTTTCTTTTCCTAATTGGAAATTCCTAACAAGTACTCTAAAAGAAACAGATAAATGGTGAATTTTTATGTATACAGACATGCCCAGAACAGGTTAATACTCTTCAGGTGGTGCCTTGTTGGAAAGGCAATTTCTTGTTCTGTTCCTGCACTAATGGATGCTTAACAACCCAGCACAGTAGAGACAGTGGAATTAGTTCAGCTGGGGAAGCTCAAGCAAACAACAGAATTTTAAAGGATTTGAGGGTTTGTACATTTGTTTTTCTCATGTAGTTGTCTTGGCCTTCATTCAGATTTACAGCATTAGGGAATGTTGTTAAGTATTTTATCCATGTATCAATTATTCTCTGAAGAGGGCTTCACTGTATATCTACAATATAACACTTGTGCAGTAAAAACAAGCATCTGAAGAACTCTCATGAAAATACATAAAAGCCAGTTATTGTGATTTGTGTTTACATTCCAGCTGTCTTCGAAGATTTTTTTCCATGCCATTAAAAAAAGCCAGTGCTATGAATTTCTGGACTCTTAGATAAGTTCATGAAAACATTTAGGTTCATATTTCAGGTTTTTTCTTGTCAAGAGATATTCTTCAAAAAAGATACACACATTTAAACATATGCATGAGTGCCTTCATGAATTAAAAACTTAATAGATGCAAGTTAATGCACAATGAGACTGAATTCAACCACCTATTTGTAGCTGTGGGTTCCTTTCCAACTCAGGTAACCTCTCAGAGTGCACTTACTGACTTTGGATGAAGAATGTCCAATGTTTTTCAGGACTGAACACTCTAGACTAGTCAACAGTACAGTCAATAGGACAGATCCAACCTTCAAATGATTTCTGCCAGCCTACTAATATTTGTACTTGACTTTCACCTTGAGACAGATGACAAACCAACATAAAGCCTTGTTACCAGCAGTATGCATACCCCAGCTTTTATGGAATGCATCTAGTCAACCTGCCCACACCCAGGCAAGAAGATCTAGAAGCTGGCTATAATCCCACAAAGATGCAAATGTCTCTAGAAAGCAGTCTGCTGAGGCATCCCAGCACAGGCATCTGGCCCACACATACTGAAAAAACTGAATTAACTCCTAGAGGAAATGGGGAGTGAATATGCCACTATAATATACTCAAGCTGCAGCTGCTGCAATAGCACTGTGAACCTTCCTGTTTCTTAAAGGGTGTCATGCATAACAAACCTTTCTCAGTCTTAATTACAAAACAAAAACCAGTATGATTCTCTTACTGTATGTCTTTATTTACCCTCTCATCTGCTCTGGCATTTTAATATCCAAGTTTTAGTTGGAAACAGATGCCTCAGCTTTAGCACCCTCTTGTAATGGCTTAATACCCTAGGTAAGATCAAAGACAGAGGAAAAAGATGCTACACTGAGCACAACTCTTGAGCAAATGGGCTTGAATATTCATTAAACAACATTTAATTTAAACACCCAAACTCTAAAAGCAGCAACATATGGGCCTGTTTTATTTTACATAAACTGAATAGGAGGTTGTGCCATTAGTTTCTGCAGACATAATGTTCATTACAAATGAAGTATGTTTTCCTTTAGGGAATGCATCACCATTTCTGTAGTGTTGTCATTCCCCCAAAAGGTTCAGTATACTTGCCATATGAAGTACTCTTCTTGGCAATGTGCTTCAAAATGTAAACAAAATTCCCGTAGATCTTCACTGACAAAGGGAACCTGGGGCAAATTAAATTCTTTAATGAGAAACAAAGAAAAGAGCCATCCCTTTTCAGTATTTTAACGTGTTTAAGAGACTGTCTCACCTGCATAGTTTTGTACATGGATTTCCCCTTACCCTCTGTGATTCAACAGTTTTGCATCAGTAACTCTGTGTTACATGGTTCTACAGTCCTCTGCTGGCTAAAGGGTTGCTTTGCACAATCTCTTTGAGAATCTATGCTGTTTTCTGGTATGTACCTTCACTGAAAAGCAAGATACTTGCTCTTGACATGTGTGGATTGAAAATGGCTAGAAAAAAAATTATTATTCAGCAAGCTCTGAGTAAAGTATTTTACACATGCTGCATTTCACATCCCAAGACAGCTATTTAAGAGGTAGACAAAAAAATGTAAGTGGGGGGAAAAAAAAGGCTGGGAGTGATAAGTACTTAAATACTTGGAGAACTAAGCTGAAAACCAAAAGAGAAGCATCACCATACCTGAGGCTGGAGAATCTTTTCTCATTGCAGTGTTCCAGTGACTTTTACTAAAGTTACTGAGAAGTAGCAATTGAGGAATGGACCTCAGAAGTACATAGTGTTTACTTGGTAGGTGTCTACCATAGTATCCTTCTATTACCATTTTCTAATTCTAATGTTTTGTTGGTTTGGGGGGGGTTGTTTGTTTCCTTTTTTTAATTGAAAAAGATTATTTTGTATCTTTACTAAACAAAGAGTGTTAATGTAGGACTGAAGAAGTCTGGCATCTTGATATACCTGGGAAGCTTATTTCCTTTCATCCACAGAACAGCAATAATACAAAATGCGATATAATCTTTCCTCAACTCTGGAGAAGGCAACTTGACACATCTCCATTTTTTTATTTTTTCTTTTTCTGGCACTTGCACCCACAAAGGTGCCAGTGGAGCATTGGTCAACCACTAGGAAGGGACTGATAAATTGCTTTATACAAGCTATATGATTATTGTTCATTCCTTCACAGTCTATGGAAAAGTAAAGCTAGAAAAAGCATCCTCAAGCAGAACACACTAAGAAACAAAGAGACGCCACTGAGATGGAATGGGAGAGGCTGCAAAGTAGAAACACATGGAGATATATCACCTAGGATATATGCTTTGAGATACGTACCAGTGAAAGTTTGTGGAAAGTGAAAGATATATATCAGTGAAAGAAACGAAAAGGTTGTGAAAAGGACTAGCACAGGTTTCATAAAAAAAGCATAGTCCATATGCTACAGGCAGCTTGAATGAAGACAAGGTATCTTCTTGGCTACATAGAGACTTATGGGTTAAACAAAACTCCAGGCTTCTTTAAGGGGACAGCAAAAGACGCAAGATTGAACTACCTTCCCCAACTTTTAAGACATTAAAATCAGTAGTGATCACACAGAGTATTTCCTTTAAAGTACAAGATGTTTTGGTTATGGAGTAATAAACTTTACAAATGAAAGTAAGGGCATACCTTCTGAATGGCACAGCTGAGTTGTGATATTAAAATGGTACAAAATTATGTTGATCTGTCATCACTGACAAAAGTGAAAGTTAATCCTCACATGAGCCATTAGAAATGTATTTCTGAGATGCAGAAATCCGTTTTCAAGGCATCTCATGAGCAGGATGTATGTTTTGCTGTAGCAGAAATTACTAAAATACTGCCAACTAGCCTCATCACCTCTGAAGAGAGCTCTTAAAGGAAGAGAAATCATCTCATGAACCATTTGAACCCAGCAGAAGGAATTACCTGCTCCTATGCAGGGGCATTGCATCAACCAACTCTTACCATACATGGGCTAGTTGCTGTGCTAAAGTTTTAAGGGTTGCACAGCTATGGACCCAAGGACTGACTGATAGAAAACTATTAAGGCAGAGCAGAGTTGTTTGAGGCTTGGTTGCATTCAGAGTTTTGTGTGCATTGAGCCCCTCACTGAGGCTATTCCCACACAAGGAAGTCCCTTTGCTGACAAGAAAGCTGATCCAGCAGTTAGCATGAGTGTTACCTTGACACTGAGGTTCAGTTCCTCACCTAAACGTTTGCTTGTTTTCTGACCTGGGGAAAAGCCACTACTGCAGGAGGTACTTTTATACTAATAGGAGGTTCAAAGCTGCATCAAGGGAGGTTTAGACTGGGTGTTAGGAAGCATTTCTTTACCAAGCAGGTGGTCAAACACTGGACCAGGCTTCTTACAGGTGGTCAATGCCCTAAGCCTGTCTGTGTCTATAAGGTATTTGGATGTGCCCTTAATAACATAGTCAGCCCTGAATTGCTCAGGCACTTGGACTAGATGATCATTCAAAGTCCCTTCCAACTGAAATAGAATCATAGAATCATAGAATAGTTAGGGTTGGAAAGGACCTTAAGATCATCTAGTTCCAAGACCCCTGCCAAGGGCAGGGACACCTCCCACTAAACCATGCCACCCAAGGCTATGTCCAATCCAGCCTTGAACACCGCCAGTGATGGAGCATTCACAACTTCCCTGGGCAACCCATTCCAGTGCCTCACCACCCTTAGAGTAAAGAATTTCTAAGTCTATTCTATTTATTTGTACAGAAGTACATTTGTACTTGCTTTTAAAACACTCAGGTACTTAAATATCTTTGTACTTCACCTTTTCTGTGCTGCATCTGTGAAGTGGGAATACTGTAACATTCTAGCTTTATAGGGATTTGTGACATTGTTTGATAACATCCTGCTGGGACCACAGGAATGACTGCACTTGTTTTCAATACCAGCACAGTTTTTCTCAGGTGACCCTCCAAGGTTTGGTCTGTCCAGCACTGCATTACAGTTTCTGTAAAAGCATCCTACAGTGAGACATTCACCCTAGTCACCAGATATGCCATGCTAATTAAGTATTGCTATGAGCCAAGAGAATACCGTTAAACTAAAGAAAGTGTTTTAAAGCAATCATTTACTACACTGAAAGTTTGGGGGTTTTTTTAAAGCACAAGTCACAGATAAGTACAAAATTAATAAGACAAAATTCTGATGCATTTTGTACGTAGTCTGTGTTTAATGCCAGATGTCTGCTTTTCAGTTTTTTTTGAGTCTGGAAAATTCAATTTTACCATGTCTTCTCTGGTCTATGAATTTGTACAGTGCTTCAGAGTACATTTAAACAAACACTACGGAGTTAAGTGCTAGGCAAAACATACTGTAATTTTCATTAACTCCTCAAAAACATAAAAATTTAATATTTGTGTGTGAATATGAAAAAAATTCAAACCTAGGTCTTTATATTAGTCTTTACTTTTGTAACACCCTGAAGTAGGTCTAGATCAACCTGACTTACTTCAATAACCATAACTGATCAATTAAAATAAATACTTAAAACATGAATTCTGACAGCTCTTACATTTTATAATGCACCTCTACTTGCTTTACAAACAAACAAACAAAAAAAGACCTAATTTAAATTCTGGTCTGTAGTAGGATGCATCAAACTATAAAGGAAACAGTGAAACAAGCAATGCAAGAACTGTTGGCCAACATTTTGAAATTCAGCTTTTTCCTCCTTTTAATTTAAAAATATAAAGCCACTCCTATTGTGGTTTTTACATTGTCTATTAAACCAGACAGAAAACATTGAAAAAGGAAAGTGACAGTCCCAATTTTCTACTTGCAGCCAACACTGTGCAGTAGATATGGATCTGGGGTCATCTGTCGCAGAAAAGTTTTATTATCAGTGATTGAAACCTGTTATCAAATCAACCCAAATGATGCCTGGCTTAACAAACAGGCTAGCAAAAATTGACAGAAAATGATAGCAGGGTAGCAGCTCCACTACAATCAAATCAGATCATCATGAAAAGCAGTGAAGCATGTTTCTCCTAATGCGGGTCAGTTTGCAGTCTGGCCAGCTTCATTAGATAACAAGCTGTATTTTAACCCAATGAACACAAGTACAGACTTATCATCTGCCCCAGTGAAGCATTGCACTCACAGTTTTTGCTGGCTGTATAACATCTACTCTGTTAAGAGAAGACACAGATGCTCTGAATGTCCTTCTGCCTCAGCATGCTACTTGACCTTATTTAGGATCTCCATGTATGAACAGCAGTAACTGGAAAAGAAGATGGAGCTTTATTAGTAGTACTGGCTGATGATGGCCAGCTCTTAGAAAAAACACAATTATCTTCTAGCTCACAGAATGCCTTTTAGCCACTTCTGCAGCTGTTTCATTAGCCACAGCCTTTGCAGAGAGCAAAGACTAAAATTAGGAGGAAACTTATGAAGTCCAGGTGAGGATAAAAATCCACAGATTTTATTTTTTAACACATAACTATCATTCACAAATATTAGCAAACAAAAGACTAAATTTCCACTTAATCCCTTTAAAGCAAAGGAGTCCAAAGCATTAATGTTCCAGGATGCACCTACTCCTGATATTGACTTGTCAAAGCTTACTTAAACCTTTCCATTTTATGTCTTAGAGGCATTACTACAACTGTGTTCATAGAAGTAATTTAGTCCTTTTGCTGTTGTGTTAGGAACATGATTAACAAAAGAAACATTTGCCATTGATACTGAAAAGTTCTGCTCGTATGAAACTTTGCCAGCATTCAGAGCAAAAACATTAACTACTTTCATCTGGTCTCCTAGTACCACCAAAATATCCATCTACAGAAAAGCTCTCTGCATCTATTTTCACTCAAATAGAAGCACATGAGCAGGAAGCATTCACAACTAGAATTTCAAACTTGCTATACAAATCTAGTAACAACAGCTGCTATGGGACAATGTTCTACTTTCTCTGTGTAGGAAACCAATGACATTAAAATCAATTTCGTACAGGAACTGACCAGAATATTATGGTCCAGTTAATTTCTTTTGACTGCTGCAAATAGATTTGTTGGTGACCTGCATACTTTATTCCTTACATGCCTTATTTTCTATGAGCAATGAGAAGCTACACCAGCCTTTTATTTCTCTGCTTATGAGTGCAGCAGTCTTCTCATGGTATACTATGCCTCACTTATTTCAAGCCACTGATGGTATCAGCATCATTTCTTTCCCTAAACAGTTGTTCTTAAGCCTGTTCAAAGCTGCTCCCTAGACAAAACCACCTCATTGCCCAGGTGATGCCAAATTTCATCATCTTTTATCTGTATCACAGTTGTAATTTTTTTTATGATGCCAAGACACTAATCTCTGCTTCCCTGCTAAGTCTTTCTTTTCTATAGTTTCTTTTGCCTTATAGACTACAATCACCTTCAGACAGAAGCCACCAGTTATCTGGCTGTGCCTTATATATCTACCTGAACAGAGAGGTGGAACCTCAGGAAGAAGGCGGACTGCTTGACCCAGGTAAGTCAAGCCTTAAGGCTTCTGCACAGCTTTTTTAGTATTTCAAAGGAAAACTATACTAGCCTACCTACACAAGTTTTAGTCCTTATTATGAAAAAAAACCCCAACCAACCCAACATCTTCCATAGTAATTATAACCTCCATAAAAATCCCATACAACTCAATTCCTAGCTATTAAAAGTGAATAGACGTCTTTCCATATATATCAATTTGAGATTACTCATTGATTTAATTTAGAAGTTCCTTCTCCAAAAAGCCTTCACAGTCTGTAATTTGGGCTCCAAACTTGTCATCAGATAAAATACCTGGGATATTGAAATAAGAGGGCCAGGCCAAAGTCTAAAAGCAGGCAACAGTGACAAAAACCTATAGATGATGGGATGTGCCAAGATCACCAGGAAATAAAAGGGTACCTTCAACACACAGGAGGGAAAAAAGTGAAGATTCCTGTTCATCAATGCTTTCCACTTGATTGGTTTAGCTCACATAGGAAAGAGGATTAACCTAGAGTCTTCACAGTATGACATGTGTATTAAACTTGTGAATTACAGAACACCTGCTACACATTGCTTAAATCTGTAGTGTATGAAAGCAAAATGTTGACAGAACAGAAACTCCCACAGAGAGCTGTTTATGTCTTCAGACTGTTGAAGCACCAAGATTTCAGATGACAACTACTCAATTGCTTGCCATTTTCCAGGTGAAATTATAGGACAAAATAGACACATAAATATACAATATTGCAGAATAGTGGGAAAAATCAGTATTGGGTGATCCGATTTGATCAGTGAATTCTAGATCACTTAATGTAATTTTGCCCCCCCTCCCCCTGTTTTTTGTGTTTAATGCTTATACTGCACAACAACAGTACAGCTTACGGATACATGGCCATAGCTGAACCCTGCATCAAGGAACAAGTCAATTGTTCTGTGGATTCACTAGGTATTTTTTTCTGTCAATCTTAACACCAAAACAGGGCACCAAATACCAAATCACAGCACCAAGCAGTAAGACAGCCTGTTTCTTCCATCTGCTTCAAGAAGTTCCTGTATCTCATAAATGAGCCTGTAATTAATATCATGCAAGGCATTACTATCATGCAAGGCATTACAGAATTGAAGAAAGCAACCTTTATTACTGCAACTCCAGAACTAAGTTCTGTTTGAAAAGGTACATGTCTCTTATAACAGTACCTTTTACTATGTAAAGTCAAAACATCAAGACTATGCAAGGCCTATACCTTTATGTGAGCACTTATTTATAGATCCCTTGTTGACTGCTTAAAACTAAGGTAAGGAGGCTTCTGAAAAAAGCAACTAGAATTTGTGCCAGCACTCTAAAGCTTTAAAGTAGCAAACATTTGGAAAACACTAACTGCATGGTCTTCACTGAAACAGATGGTTTCCATTAAATTCAAAAAAGAACCATAAAAATAAAAATATCATTTAAAGCCTCAGATCCTAAACACAACTCTTTTTGATGCATATTTTCAAAGGAGTTGACCTCTTTGGCAGAGGACAATTTGGCTTTCAGCCTATTTGATGAAAAAATGCTATCCAAGTCCTACTTGTATTTGTATTGCTGTGTTCACATCACCCCCTAGTGATTGTTCACTTACATTTAATAGCATGACTCCTCTCCTTTGATGTTGAACATTATGTACAGAAAGGGTTTACTGAAAGTATTACCTTTAAAGCATATCCAGTTTCTAACTCTATGCCTTACATGCATTACATTTGTTCCACATCCCTTACTATCTTCTCAGTTTTCAGAAATTTACTGTCACCTACTCCAAACACATCTTCAGACTCAACAGCTCAGTGCACATCCTGTATCTAAGCACACAAATCCCACTTTTAATACCCCTCTAGCAATTCTTCAGAATTTAACACACTCAGAAGCTTTGGGAAGAACATCCAACAGGTACCCATCTTTGAAGGTCTGCCAAGTAAAAAAGCCTTTTAACTTCCACAGGACTTCAGAATCTATTCTTTTAGAATTACTGCTTTTCACCATCCCTAGTCTAACACCACTAGTTCACCTTGCTTAAGAAACTGAAGCAACTATCCTTTCACAAGAGCAACTGCCTATTGATTCCAGTTAATAACTTCAGTGAAGGCAGAACCACCACAGCACAAGGTACTGAAAATTTACTGTACAGATAAAAGTGTGATGCTACTGAATGCAGAATACAGTAACCTCACTAGTTCAAGACTCAGGCCATAGTCCCCTTCCAAACACTTTAACTTCTCAGGATTTTTTGGTTTTACCAATAACACTAGAAATGCCCTGTTAGAATACGCTACCTTAGTACACAGGTAAATATTGTACTTAGATAATAATCAAGTCAGAACCACCATCAATTCAGTTGCTAGAGCCACGCAGTCTGTTTCACTCCTGTTTCAAGTATAAAACTTCTATTTTGCTTGCTACTCAAAAAACACCTGCACCAGAATGCACATACTTCTAGCACAGAGAATGCCTCACCCAGCCACTATTCCAATCTTAATGCCTTCTTTAATACTGCCACGTGAAAATTAAACATGTACTGCAGTTTGCAGACAAGAGGCAGACCCTAGAGCCTGTCCTGACAACACAGGAACAAGAGACATGACTGACTTACTCCCTCGTTAGCAAAAATTGTAACTGTGGAAGAACGCAGCTCTGAGTATCTGTCTACATGTTTTGCTGTCATGGGTTCAGTAGTAGCAGTCATTTTTCTCCTTGGTAGCTGGTGCAGCACTGTGTTTTTGACTTTCGGCTTTGGAGCAGTGCTGATAACACCAGTGTTCTCAGTTACTGCTTGGTAGTGTTTTGGTCTGACCAAGGACTTTCTGGGTGTCGTGCTCTGCCAGGGAGGAAGGGAAGCCGGGAGGAAGCAGAGACAGGACACCTGACCCAAACTGACCAAAGAGGTATTCCATACCACAGCACATCATGCCCAGGATGTAAAAATGGAGGCCGGAGATCTGGAAGGGTGGGGGTGTACTGCTTGGTCAGGCTGGGTATAGGTGGTGAGCGATTGTATTCTTTCGTTGTATTTCCCTTGTCATTATTATTATTGGTGGTAGCAGTAGTGGTTTGGTGTTATACTTTAGTTACTAAACTGTTCTTATCTCAACCAGTGGGAGTTGCATTCTTTTGATTCTCCTCCCCATCCCTCCAGGAGCAGGGGGAAGAAAGAGAGGGGAGTGAGTAAGCAAAACTGCGTGGCTGAGAGGCTTAAACCATGACATTTGCCCTCCCTTCAGCTACCTTCTACAGGTCTATATAATATAGGGAGTGAAACAAGCACAACCTAAAGGACCTTCCAAGCCACAGTTTGAACACCAGGTGACAAAAGTATACCTACCTCCATGAATTTACACTGCCTGCTTAGAATTAGGTTATACTACTACCTGCAGGACGCTCTGATTCACTTAAAATTGATATTCAAAACAGGAGTCATTTAATTAAGAAAACATTTTAATACAGTGGCAGCAGTGCACCAATCTTGAATTTCTCAACCCTTACAAAATGGTAGCTTCCAAATCAAAATTAAAGGGCAAACCAGCATTATATTGACAGAGTTTATCTGATGTTAAAGCCAGATGAACATATTCTTTCCAGAGCAGTTCTTCATAGAATAACGTAGCCTGTAAAGAAACAGATATATCAGTGCCACATAATTAAGACAATAGTTACACTCATACCTTTATAAAACCAGGCTCCCGAACAAGTCAAGTGAAACACACTGCCTTTCTTAAAAGAACACAGGGTTCAAAATTTCACAGTACTGTTGTGAAAATAAATGAGAGCCTGTATTACAGCGTTTCTGCAGAAGAGCTCCACAAGCTGCAATTGCTTTGACAACTTTATGTTTGAGACATTATACTCACTATATCAGCTCCCAGTTTGATTTAAACCAAGTCATTCAGACCATTTGTAGTGAACCCAGTTTTGTCTGTGACAATTACTGCCCTCAACATGTCCATCTTATTTATGCTTCTGCAGAAAAGACATAAAAATATAGTCTAAGACTTGTTTATGATTTTTTAAAACGTAGGGAATTTACTTAAAGTACCTATAAGAAATTTGTGCTCAAAATAGAAATCATACTACCTCAATCTATATGAGATAATAAAAACCAAGGTGTACTATCCTTTCCTTAGCATACCTACATCAATGTAGGAAAAATGTAAGCCTTGTTTACAATAAAACTAAATAATCAACAGTTTTAGCAACAGTATATCTAAACTGCCCAATTTATTATTTCAATCTTTATACTAATCAGTTATTTCATGTAAGTGGAAGCCACATAAAGTATCAACTCTGTAGTAAGCACAGTGAGTACTTACTGTAGTAGGTGATTTGTAAATACTTAAGTCTTTCTTAGTCTTAAACTCTTACACTGGTCTCTGTATCAGCACAAGTACAGTGGTCTTTGCAGAAATCAATTAGACCTATGTCATTTTAATGACTACAGACTATTCAATGTCTACCCTTACAAAGCATTCTGAAGTCATACCTGTTATCCATTTGCCATCTGAAGAATGTTCATTTACTGAAAAAGAAATGACATAAATTAGAGAATAGTTTAACCTAAATCCTACTACCGCACAAGATGGAGCTTTGAGGCTTTTCATGGACACTAAACAATATGATTTTTTCAATTATTACAGTGAAATGTGACAGAAAACTTCAAAGTTTTGACACTGTAGAGAGGCTGAAGACTTAGATTTCACACGCCCCCTCAAACTCAAGATAGGACCTAACAAGTGCTTAGAGCTTAAATAATGCTCAGAATGCAACTGCATGTTCAATTATACCTACAGGCTGCAATGGCCTAAAAAGCCTCTCTATCCACAATTCTGTTTGATCAAGCAGGGTTTTTTTAAAAAAAATTTCCGATTGGGAGCTCTCATGTCAAAGGCAGTCATAACTACAGCAGTGACACTAAGAGGTAGGGAAGGGTTTGGGTTTTTTTGCGTTTTAATATTCCAGAGTATATGGGTCACTGCTCTGAATACAAACACGACATCAGGAACATTCACATCTACTTGCTGCAAACTTTTATGCGAGTTCTGCAAACTCTAGAGCTGCATAACATTTTAAGTAACACAAACTACTTTAAAATACTTCTCTTGAAACTACAGGGGAATGGGAGTTCTGAAGTAGTAAGTGGAAGGAGACACCAAAGAAAAACTTCAATAGTCAGACATCAGCACAGTCTATGTTTGACTTAAAAGTTTAAGAAAAACTATTAAAATACAATTCAACATTTCAATAGTTTTCATGTCTATGTGGTACTTAACTCTTACAAGAACAGTCTTGCCTGAAGACATCTCATAAACAAGTGCCTATACGTTTCCAAGATGAATAGTTTTCAGACTGTATAGATGGATTCCAAAATATACTCCTCGACTCCTATTAAAAAATCCTCCACATGGCCACGATAAAGGAGGTCACACCATTTTGTTTAAACATGCATTTTTCCAAGACAAAGCTTTAACATGCAAGTGGATTGCAAAAGCTTTTTTTCTGTGATACAGCACAAAACTTCTCTCAATCTAGCTTTCCAGAAAGCACATAAATTATCTTTAATGTGAGGACACAAAGACTATCAAAAATTGTAAACAAGATCTAACCCATGCATGCTTATAAACTAAAAAATCATTTTCAAAGACATTTAAAAAGCCTCCAATCAAAAACACAACTCACTACTGAGATTCCATGCTAGTTTCCAGAAGCACCTGATACAGAAGCCACATCTGCTCTATAATTATTGCAATCCTGACCTTAAATTTCTGAAGTGTTTATATGGTTTAAGAAAATTTTGATGAACTGGACTGGCTTCAGTGATTCAAGGACAGTCATTTAACTATTTTGCAGTAACACTCAAGAACAGCTACCTTCAAATGCAAAAGTTTCAAAGCGCAGAAGTTCCTCCATACTACCAGTATCAGTGCAAGATTAAATTACTCCCTTGACATTGACAAGAGGGTGTATATTAGTGTTACTACTATACCAAGTGCTAGTTTCTGCTGTTATACTGTAAACACTTGTATAACTTTAAAACAGTATTAAAGTAGAAATGAAAAATTCTCCAAATCTTTTCTAGCATAGAAGTTCTCTCATCTAGTAGCTTGCACTGGTGATGGCAAGAATTTCACTTAGACCTCAAGAATCCAATTTCAGAGACTTCCAATTTCACTGTAATTTGTATTAACTAGGAATACTGCAGGGCACTAGTTAAATAAATTTAATGCTGACAACTGTCTTGTTCCCAATCATCATCTCAAACGCACTAAACTGTGATGTGAATTAGTTCTCATAATGATGTACGTCTACTTTCACACAAAGATCAAGTTACACATGCAACTGCACTGTACTACTTTGAATCAGAACCTGGGGCATTCTAAACCAATGCCTCAGATAAGTAGCTTTGAGTTTCCTGCATTTCTTCTCACTGAGAATTCTTTATTTTTATGTTGTTTCACTAGTTTCAGAAAGTCTTGTTCACTACAAGCCAAATCTTATTTCTAGGTTGCACAGAATAAAGCTCATATGTGGTTATCCGAACCCTTACAGGACAGAAGCAAGTTTAAAGCAAACATGCATGTATGCAAGGCAGTACAGTGCTTTGATCAAAAGGATGAACACACATTTCACTGATGTACAATTCAGTCACCACATCCATGCTCTTTTTCAGTACCTGCTAGATACTTCATTTCTGATGGAGAATTCCAAGAAAGTAGAGAAAAAGCAAAGGTGAGGGTTATGAAAACTCAAGATGTCAAGGCACTTAAGGAGCTACAGAACTAAGCATCAAAACCCATCACTCTCTCCCCTCATTAAAACACTTTTAAAAACCCACTTAGCTGCACAGCTTATACAGTATTTTTCAGACAATGACAGGTGCTAAGGAAAATGACTGTCTTCACATTCAGGCTACTTTGGGTGGGCTTTTTGTTTAATGACAGAGGAACTCTGCTTCCCCCCAGGCTACTTGTATCAAGTTCCAGCCACAGCACAGGAAGCTCCTATCAGAGGTAACTCCACTATCTCGGGAATCAGTCACTTAAACTCAGGATAAAGGTGGCATTCTACCTTTCTTTGTTTATATACAGTCCTCACTGCCTACATCACTACATATTCTTAACAAAATCTTCTCTATAAATAACACCAGACATAGCAGTGGTGGAGTAAGCATTAGAGTAACTTGCAGTGGAGTAACTTGGTGGAATAAGCATTATATACCTAGGTAGTCTGAATAACCAGTGTTAAGATTATCTAATTTGTATAATGCAAGACTAAGTTATGTGATTAGAGCAATACTGTTACATTTATGAACGTTTAACTTTAGCTCAAGTGACATATAAAAAATCACTTAAGAAGCACTGTTTTTGTTATATCAACTAAGGTCACAGCAGTGAGGAGCAGAGCTAAGCTACTGAGCTGATAAACTATACAACACCACATAGATTACCTTCTGTTATCCAGTAGAACAGATAAAAGAAATTGAAAAAAAATAATGTTAATGTGTCGAAGAATTTCTGATCAACATTTCACAGGCAACACATCCACCGTATCTTAAAGACATTCTCATCCTACCTTCTTGCCAGCACCAACATTTGCCTTGGCTGTGCCCCTCACTTTCTTCATTCTGTTCTTACGCTCCTTTCGCTGCTTTCTGGAAGTCTTCTTCTTTTCATACAAGCCATGCTATAAAAAAACAGTTAAAAGTTGCATTTAACATTGCTTCACTGATAACTGAATTTAAGTTCCACTTCTGAACTCTTCAAATAATTTACAAATTTAGAATTTCAATTAAATAGTGAGACAAATTCACTAACTTAATGAGCTACTCCACAGAGAATAGCACTGAACCAGCACATGGATCAGCCCCATCTCTCATCCTTCTTCAACCCTAACCCTAACCCTAACCCTTAATGGTGGTCAGTTATTTATTACTACTAAGCATCACTGGCAACATCAGGTTTGCCTTCCCAATTCCCCTATAGTATACAATTTAAAAAAACTTTGCCTTTTTTGCAAGCAGAAACTAACCTATGCTACTTGAAGAACTCCTATGTAACTCCAAATGCACCAACAGTACGTTCACAAAGCTTCAGCTTTTACATGTGTACACCATGAAGGACCAAAAACTTCAAATCCATTCTGACTTGTTTTCAAGTTACCGGAAAAGAACCTACCCTGGCAAGCCTGTGCTTTGGTTCATTTTTCTTTGCATAGTCCAGGGAATCATAGATCATGCCAAAGCCGGTTGTCTTGCCACCACCAAAGTGAGTTCTGAAGCCAAAGACGAAAATTACATCAGGGGTTGTCTTGTACATTTTTGCCAGCTTTTCCCTGATTTCTGTTTTGGGGACTGTGGCCTTCCCAGGATGAAGAACATCAATCACCTAAGAAGAAAGTTTTACAAGTTGCATAAAAGGTCACCATCCAGTACAACAGCCACATGCTACAGTCCCACCACGAGCTTAACACTTAAACTACTCTACCTTAGGAGTAAAAAGTATTATTAGTTTGATACAAAAGCGTTCTTAAGATTCCTGCTTCATAGGATAATTTAAACTGGAAAAGGCCATTAAGAACATCCAACCAAGCACTGCCAAGTCCACCACTAAACCATGTCCTTAAGTGCCATATCTACGCGTATTTTAAATACCTCCACAGATGGTGACTCCACCACTTCCCTGGGTAGCCAGTTCCAATTCTTGACAACCCTTTCAGTCAATAAATTTTTCCTAATATCCAGTTTACACCTTCCCTGGCACAACTTCAAAAGACAATACAGCTCTCTAGATCATTAAGACTTACCCTCAGTATATATCAACATATTTAAACCTATAACCTCTAACAAGAATTCTGGAGGTTTTACGGACCCCCTATTTATAATGGCTAAAACCCACCTGCAGCCCACAATCAACAGACATATAATTAAAGACTAATTTCTCTACTATTTTACCATCTGCTTGCGCTGAAGAAGCCTGTTTGTCATGAACTTCCTGGTTCTGATGGTCACCGTGTCATTCTGCAAAAGATGATAAAGTAAAACAAAGCAATAGTTACACATGCGATCCAAACTTAGTAAAGAGGTACAGCAACAGCCAGTAGTCTTTCAGAATAGATACTGACAGTAAACTAACAACCAAAGATGGACTGATCCTGGGCTACCAAAAACACCTATATGCTGAAAATCTGACAAACTCACCCCCACTTTCCAGGCAACACAGCAACATACATACCTCTACCATGCTGAAAATCTGAAGCAGCTTTTAATGAAACATACACATTACAAGCCCAAGATTACAAGCCCAAGCAAAACAACACCATACAGAAGTTTCCTTAACAAACCTATGTGCTATTTCCTTAATACAAGGATTTCCTTTAAAAACCCTTGTAAGTTACTGTTTTCTCAATGCTTTCAAGCAATAGGCATAAAATTAAGTCGAGTATGATAGGTACATAAAAATACACGAGTGCTTTTAACACTGAAACACACTGTTACGCTCCTATCAAAGCCTAGGACTGCTCTTACCGGTCAGCAGCATGAACACGCAGCAGGCCAATCATGTATCCCAGCCCACACACCGCAGCTCGCCACTGCAAACTAGCCCCAGCGCGCCTGAGCCAGGCCGCGAAAGTCCTGGCTCCAAGCGGGGGATCAAACCTCCACTGAATTTTAACCATATCCCCGCAACCCGCTACGGAGAGACCAGCGCGGCAGTGCCCAGCAGGTGGGGAGCCCCTTAGGAACAGGATGGCAGCAATACAGGGCGGATTACTCTCCACCCCCGTCAGACACTCACCATCTTGACAGCGGCTGCCCTGCCAGCGAGCAAGAAAAAGAAGGAGTGTATTTCCGCGGCCAATCATAAGGCAGTGAGGGGCCCTTCGGCTTGGGGCGGGGTTTTCCGTGAGGGTGTTTGTTTCAAAGCCGGACCCGAACAGAAGTGGTGCGGGTAGTGGTTGTGTTTTTGACGGGCACTGAGGTCGTAGGCAGCTGTCTCTGAGCTGGTTCCACACTGTGTAGCGAGTCGAGCTACTCCGCTGCGTACTGGTGCTGCTCAGGGCTTAGTTTTGGTGTTCTGTCCCACCTTTCCCTGCTTTGCTCTACTGGTGTTGCTTGAGGCCGGGAACAGGACTGCGGTAGAGGAAAACTAATGTAGAGCTCTGAAGTGAACCTGGCGGCAGCAGCGCTGGGGGGAATGGTGGTGGCCGGACTGTACCAGTACCATGATGCGCAGCATAGTGCCCGCGGGCCATGCTGCAGGTCAGTGCGTGAGCCGGCCGTGAGGGGGGGCCCGGCGGAGGCCGAGCTGCCGGCAGCGGCGCTGCTCTGACGGCCTCCTTCCACGGAAGAAATCGGGCGGACTCTAGTCGTGCCCCAGCAGGCGGCGCTGCAGGTAGACGCAGCTCTGCCCCCCTGACGCTCTGCGCTGCCGGGCGGGCCGGCTTTGCGCTTCCGCGTGTCGCCCCGCCGGAGGGTGGGAGCCGGTGTCCGCGGCCGCGCAACGCACTGTCTGTCGCCACCATGGTGAAGGAGCAGTTCCGGGAGACGGATGTGGCCAAGAAGATGTGAGTGGGGCTGCTAGTGGGGCTCATGGGCGGCCGCTCTGCTGCCGGCCGGCAACCTAGGGGGCTGTACGGCGCGGGGGAGCGGGTGTTGTCGCGGGTTGGGCCGGGCGGCTGTGGTGCTGAACCCCAGCCACTGCGGAAGGTTCTGAGAAGAAGTTTAGTGTGCAGGGATCGGAGCGTGACTGGTCTTACGGCCTGTAGTGTTACAAGCGTTGCTTGTTGGGCTTGGTTCGGAATGTTGGCCAAGCTCGGAGGGGAGGGGTGAAGTGGGCGATGGATGCACGGACACAGCCGTAGGGCTGCCCCGAATATCCCAGATAAGAGCCACGAACTCGCTGAAAACAGCACCATTTTTAAAAGTAATTCCGGAAGAACCTGGTTCAGCAGTATTGACAATCAACCACCTCTGCATTGCTTTTAAATACATATGTGTGTGTATGTCCATAGTTATAAGTATTTCTGCATATATATGTGCACATACATACTTGTGAAATTTCCCGTTCTAGAAGCCACATCTGTTTTGGCATGAAATCTCCAGAAGAGATGCGTCAGCAAGCTCACATACAAGTGGTTAGCAAAAACTTGTATAGTCAGGACAACCACCACTCTCCGCTGCAGTATGGAGTACTTGACCATCGCATGGTGAGAAATGTTTTGTTTTTTTTCATACCCTCTCTGTAGAATTACTTTAAATTACTAAAAGTAAATTGGGATGGCTGAAATTTACTGCTCATCTAGCATAGGTGCAAATGTGTCTTTATTTGATTTACACAAACTGTTAGCTTTAGTGGCAGCTACTTTGGTCATGCTTTTGGAGAGTTCTGGAAAGCATCCTTTTGAGGCAGGTGATAAGTTCTTCCTGCCAGGTTACTGGGAGGCTCAGGGACATCCATCTACAAAATGCCATATTTTAGACTAGTGGGCTATAGATCAGTTGCAAGAGCTGTATAACGTCTCTGATATCAGTAGGGGCTATGTGTGGAAGACATCCTTGCATTGGAATGAGTGTAATGCTACTGTCAAGGGGTAATGGGTTCAAGCTTAAAAAGGGGAAGTTTAGGTTAGATGTAAGGAAGAAGTTCTGTACTGTGAGGGTGATGATGCATTTAAATGTGTTGGCCAAGGAAGTTGTGAATGCTTCATTCCTGGCAGCATTTAAGGCCGGGTTAGATGGAGCCTTGGGTCACATGGTTTAGTGCGAGGTGTCCCTGCCCATGGCAGGAGGGTTGAAACTAGATGATCTTAAGGTCCTTTCCCACCCTAACTGTTCTGTGATTCTATGATTCTGATGCTAGGGAAAAAGGAGTGCGTCTGCTGGGAAGACACTTGACTAGCTTAAAAACTCTTGCATTTTTTATGTATTCAGTTGTTTGCTGCAAATGTGTTTTGGTTTTGTTTTTCTGTGTGTGCATTCCCATTTCTCACAAAGGGAACCAGTGAAAAAGACCGTCCCTGTGAAACATGTGGAAAAAATCTAGCTGATTGTTTAGGACATTATGGGTACATTGACTTGGAACTGCCATGTTTTCATGTTGGATACTTCAAAGCTGTGATAGGCATCTTACAGGTAAGCGTGAATTATGATTTGTTGTAGCCTAGAAAAAGGAAATTATGAGGAAAGATGATGCTTGAAAGAGTAATTGAGACCAAACTAAGGTTGTTATTGTAAACTTTATCTTTACATAGCTTGTATTTTATGAAATAAATGTTTTTAAATACCAGAGTTAGTGAGGTAAATATGTCATTTTTTTCAATGTAATCTCAGACTGATTAGTCTATTCTTTTTTCATTAGTACTTTGAATTCAATGTATGCAGTGTAACTTGCCTTTTAGAGCATTCCAGTTGATCAGAGCTGTTTTCTTTGTATGGATTTTTAAGATCCTGCAGATGTTAAATAAGGCTTTGTCTTATAGACTGTATTTTTCTTTTTCCCATGTACTTTTCTGTGTGTTAAAGTATATGATTGGTCTTTCAACCATACAATAGTATTTCATTTTAAAAAGCTGCACTCTGCTGAAGACCTTAAGTTATAGTAGAAGAGGTGAATGTGTCTGTTAAACAACTGTATTTATGTGTGTTTACATTTAAGATGATTTGCAAAACCTGTTGCCGTATCATGCTGTCAGTGGAAGAAAAGAAACAGTTTTTGGATTACCTCAAGCGACCTGGCCTTACATATCTTCAGAAGAGAGGCCTGAAAAAGAAAGTGTCTGAAAAGTGCCGGAAGAAGAACACTTGTCCTTACTGTGGTGCCTTTAATGGTGAGTGCTGACATTAGCAGTTAGTGGAGTTGTCTGCTGTGGTGGTCTTTACCTTGGCAGCATCAAAACAGCATCAAAATGATGTGCTTATTGAATGTGCTTATTCATTCCACAGCTAGTGGATATTTTCTCTGGCCTTCATTAGCAAACAGGTATTGGTATTCTTAATGTCAGCTTATGTTTGTTTGCATCTCATTTATGTGGATATAGACTTTGTCCTAGTTGCTTGTTTTGTTTCATGGCAGTAGCCAATATTTAAAGCTTGAATAATGGCAAAAATACCCATTTTACATGTTTTTAAACATCTTGGGAACTATTGTCAGTGATCAATGCCTTAACATAGAAGCATTCATAGACTTTGTAATTTTGAGTGAACTTAATTTTTCATCATTGTATAAAGTTATCTTTAATAACATTAGCTGTGCTTGTCATGCTCTAGGAGAGCATGCTCTGCAGCTTGGCAGTATTTGATCTGTGATGATCTGGGATTATGCTGAACTTGTTCTTCAGGGCAGAGTAACTGTAAAAAATTACCTTTGTTTTTTCCAAATATTTTGATTTTGTTCACTCATGTACGCTGATCAAGTTATTCTGCTGTGACTTACAGTGTTGCAGTTTCATAGTAGATAGTAATGCATAATTTAAAACTTTGGGTTTAACTCATGAAAATTTGGGGTTGCTTGTGATGATCAATAGCCTGAATAGAGAATGAGCTGCTTCATTCTAAGTGCTGCAGCTACATATAGGAGTCACAAACAATAGACATTTACAAAATTATGTGGTAGGTCAACATACTTCAGTAAAAAAAGAGGTTGGAAAGCACTTGTACTAGTCTGTGAAAGTTCTATGAATAAAGTTACTTGCATGACATGAAAATATTTCTCAGATTTTTCTGACAATTTACTTTCAAAATTACTTTAGAAGACAGTGGGATGATATAAAATGGCACATCTTAGTCTTGCGTTTAGTGTGGGAACTTCTATTTTAAAAAAAATACCTGCTGTAATTGAGATAAAGCTGAATTAGTGTAGGGAAAACTACCTGTGTTCAGCTTCAGAAGCCATGTTACAATCTAGGCACAACAAGCCAGTTATACAAGAAGGCATGACCTGATTGTCCTCTTCCTTATTGAATTTAGGAAAGTGGTTAATAAAGCTGATGAAGTTTTTTTTTCCTGTTTATTGAAGGTTTAACTAGTTTTGGAACTGTAGTTTATTTGTTTTAAGTTCAGGGGGTTTCATTTGGGTTTTTTTGTTTGGGCTTTTTTGTGGGGTTTTTTGATTGTTTGTTTTGGGGGGGGGTTGTTTGCTTGCTTGGGTTTTATGGGGGATGGGTTTGTTGTTAAAAAAATCCAAACAAAAACCCAAACCAACAAACAACAAAACAACCCATTTTATTTGCTTGCAGGAACTGTGAAGAAGTGTGGTTTGTTGAAAATAATACATGAAAAGTACAAGACCAATAAGAAAGTCGTAGATCCAGTCCTGTCTACTTTTCTACAGTCCTTTGAAACTGCCATAGAACATAACAAAGAAGTAGAACCCTTACTGGGAAGAGCTCAGGTGATTTTTTTTATGACTTAATTTTTCTGATGCTTTTTATGTGTGAAACAAAACTCCTCAGAGGTTTTACATGTAGCATCTTAAGCTTGTAGTGGTCCAAGATTTTTTGTATACTGAAAAACAGTTGAAGAATGTTTGCGTTTATTGCAGTAATGTTAATCTTGCTAAAATGAAAAATTAAGTTTATTAGTATGTAATGATACATGTGTTTATGGTGTAAAGAAAGGGATATTCTTGATGTGTTACACTTTATAAACTAGGAAGGCATGTACACATAGGTTTACTATCACTTCAAGATGATTATAATACATGTTATGTCTTTTTTTTTTTTTTCCTTCAGAAGTACTTGATGTTGAAAAGGAGAGACAAGATTTAATTATCTAAGCTTTTTGTCTCATTCAATTTTGCACGGTGCAGTTTATTTCCATCTGCTCTTTGCAAGCTGGGAAAATCTCAGGTTATATATTTGACAGTAAAAGTAGTGAATATCTGTAATTATATTACAACAGTAGCTCCACTAAGTGAGAAATTAAGTTTTGAAAAATAGTCTATAAAGTACTGTAATGAGTATGAGTTTGTACAAATAAAATTATTACAATGTACTGAAAGTTTGTTGTAAGAAGTTTTGAGATGCTTTATCAAATAAGTATGAAATGCTCTCTTTAGAGATAATAACATGATGAGAAGTAAACACTTATGTATAAGCAAAAAAAGGAAGGAAACAGTAAAGCAAGTTATTATCTGAGACACTAAAAGTATTGGTTTGGAATAAATTGACCAAAACGTGGTTTTGTTTGCATGAATAGTTCTTTTCTATTTGTCTTTTTAAGATACTTTATTTCTGAACAAACATTAAATGAGAGGAGGAGGGAAGCACTGAAACTGTTATGTGATGGCTTGTTCTCCCCTTTCTTCAATTGATTTTATAGGAAAACTTGAATCCCTTAGTAGTGTTGAACCTCTTTAAAAGAATCCTAGCAGAAGACATCCCTCTGCTTCTAATGAACCCAGAAGCTGGTAAACCTTCAGATTTGATCCTCACAAGACTCTTAGTGCCTCCACTGTGTATCAGACCCTCTGTTGTGAGTGACTTGAAGTCTGGCACCAATGAAGATGACTTGACAATGAAACTGACAGAGATAATTTTTCTTAATGACGTAATAAAAAAGGTGAGCCGTTCTTCAAGCTCTCAGAGGCTGTTGCCTTAGAATCGAATGTAGCAAGTGATTTTACTTCTCTTAACGCTTACAGTCTAATGAGCAGCCTACTCTACTGTGTCATTTGGTATTTTACTGAAAGAAACTTGCTTCAAATGGGGCTGGCTGACTGGTTGCTTGCAGTATAGGACCAGCTGGAGATCCGCTGGTGGATTATGGGAAATGTTTTTTTGTATGAGTTTGGATCTGTAAACTGATCTCTTGTTTTGTTTCTTGGTTGGTTGGTTGGCTTAGGGGTGGATGGGATGGTTTTGGTGGGGTTTGTTTGTTTTCTTTTTTCTCTGTTACTATCTCTTCTTTTTTTCCTTCCATGACAAGGATAATGAAGACATTATACCTATTTGCTCTTCTTTAGGTTTTGGTTTTTCATGTAGACCTTCCTCCTCTTTTACTAATCTGTAAATTCTTTTTCCTTTCTTTATTCCACCATCTGTTCCTAAGAAATCAGGTTTTCTTTAGCATGATTATCAAATTGAGACTGGAAGTAAATTTGACAGTTTCACTTCTTTAGGAGAGCAGCTCTATCAGACTAACTCTTTTCAGGCTTTTCAAAAACTGGTCTTTTGTCAGGCAAACAAAATCAAGAGAGTACAAACTCTTCCATGACTGAAAAATTATCTGCTAGTGATTTTCCTGGCTGTGAAGTTAGATTAGCTTAACTTCAGTGGTTTGGGAAAAATACAGTTTAAACAAATATGTAGTTTTGTGAGCATTTGTCTCAAGCCAGTGCTAGTCAAAAGAAATTTTTTTGTTGGGTTCTCTTGTGAATGGCCTTATGCTGTAGCATATGCATTGTGTTAACAAGTTCTTGCCTTGTTCATTCCCATGTATGAAGGTGTTTTTTAGTGTTATTTTCAAAGAAGAGTTGTATCAGAGAAGTTCTTTGCTAGTTTAATACATGTTGTAATGTTTATTTTCTAACTGGGTGACTATTTTGTTTAGCATAGGATATCAGGAGCCAAAACGCAGATGATTATGGAAGACTGGGATTTTCTTCAACTGCAGTGTGCCCTGTACATTAACAGTGAGCTCTCAGGAATTCCTCTTAACATGGCACCTAAGAAATGGACCAGAGGTTTTGTTCAGAGACTTAAGGGAAAGCAAGGTGTGTCCAGAAAGTTTTTTTTAATTTAATAAAGCCACATACACTTGCAACTGCAAAGCATCTCTCCATTACTACTGTATTGCAATTCAGTGATGTACCTTGAAAGATATTTTCATGTGCTGTCTTAACAGATAACATTTTGAAACTAGTTTTTTAACCAAGATTTTTCACTTGCTTATTTTGATAGGTCGGTTTAGAGGCAATCTGTCTGGGAAGCGAGTGGATTTCTCTGGCAGAACAGTCATTTCACCTGATCCTAACTTAAGAATAGATGAAGTAGCTGTGCCTATTCATGTTGCTAAAATACTAACCTTTCCTGAAAAGGTAAGTGGTGTAGAACCAAAACTTTTTTTATGCCCCCTTTTTTTTTTTTTTTTTTTTTTTAATTTTAGCCAGACTTCAGTGTTGTCCTGCTTTATAGCCTTGCTATAAAAAGGAACGAATGTAAAGGGAGTGACTGTATTGCTTTATGTTCAAAATGTCACTCAGTGACACTTAGCCAGTTCAGTTGCTGCTGGTAAATGAATACGTGCAGATGCTGTGAAGGCATATGGTGTAACGTAAAGAAAAGAATTTTGCTTGCTGCTTTTTTAATTTATACATAGCTTCATGTGTTTGTTGGTGTACCTGTCTAAGGAGTGTTTGGATATATTTATTTCTGAATTTACTTCCAGGATTTTAATGTAATTTTGCACTGATGTTCAGCTCTAAGTTAGGCTTACATTTTCTTCCTGTATTCACTACTGCCTATTCCCTTCAGTAGCTGGAGGATGTGAGGGGATTGTCAGTTGAGCCTAAAATTTGGAAGCGCGGAAGCCACCAGCAAAACCAAGAGGTCCTGAACCATGTTTCATTTGTTTCTGATTGAAATCTTTATGCAACAGGTGAACAAAGCAAATATTAATTTTATGAGGAAACTTGTCTGTAATGGTCCTGATGTTCATCCAGGAGCCAACTTCATACAGCAGAGGCACACACAGATGAAAAGGTATCGTTTTTATCTGCAGTGATTTGCTTTTTGTTTCTCCACATCAACTTGCTCTTACTGCTGTGTGGAAGTTATGTCTGCAGGGATTAAAATTTATATTTAGAATCTTTGATAAAGAGTAGGAACAACAAAAATTACATCTCCTGGTTTAGTGTACTGTTTCTTTTTAGATAATATTTGGACTTAAGTGTATGTAGTATTGATAGTGAACTGCAGTTAGACTGTTTTGAGGGTTTTTTATGACAGAGTTTAGTATAGACACAAAAAGAAAATGGATAGTTACGGGCACATTATACTGTCTGTATTCATAGGGGAGCTAATCTGTTGCTAGTGTATGAGTTAAATTTCCTATGGTCCCTGGTACAATTGAAATAAGTTCTTTGGTTATATAGACTTTTTTCTTACTTGTACTTACAACTGTAGCTTTGTTAACTAATGTCATAAATACATTCATTATTTAAACTAGCAGCAGGGCTGATGTTTAATGATGCAATCCACGCCAGTTTTGTATTCTAGTTATTACAATATAAATACTCCAACATCTAGTGGAAAGTCTTGCACTATAAGCGTAGAATTAATTTTCAATTGTCTTTGTCTTTCTGACATTATTTCTTCCAACTCCATTATTACGTGTTACTATATAAGATTTTTGAAATATGGAAACCGAGGAAAGATGGCCCAGGAACTGAAGTTTGGTGATATTGTGGAGCGACATCTTATAGATGGTGACATAGTTCTGTTCAACCGACAACCCTCTCTTCATAAGCTGAGTATCATGGCTCACATTGTAAGTGCACGCACGTACAGGTAGTGTGAGGTGGTTTCCATTTGCTATTGTTTCTCTCAAGTGCATGAAAATAAACAGCTTTTTCTGCAACGCTTTGTGGCGATGAGCACGAGTATGTTGCAATTGTGCTTTTGCCTGAGATTTGATGCCTAATTGGGCGGTGTCTGGACAATTTGTCTGTAAGTTGTAATTGACCTAGGTGTGTGTTCTTGCAAAAGCATTTCATTTTTGTATAGTTGATGTGATGTCTAGAAAGCATGTTGTGTTCTATGCTTTGTATAAATTCTTCATGTTCAAAGTTATTAGCTACATTTGTATAACAGAACCTGAGTACAATTTCTGTCAATTCTTGGTGGAGTTAAAATCTGTAATAGGAAATTTTGAGTCATGTCTGTAATAAAAAGAAAGGATAAAGCCTACAAGGAAGCACTTGGGTAGGGCTTTTCATCTTTTAGCACTCTTGACTGCTTGTGCATCATGTTTGGGTTTTCTTTTTCAGGCTAGAGTAAAACCTCATAGGACATTCAGATTTAATGAATGCGTCTGTACCCCATATAATGCAGACTTTGATGGAGATGAGATGAACCTTCATCTTCCTCAGACAGAAGAAGCAAAAGCAGAAGCACTTGTTTTAATGGGGGTAAGGTATATAACGTTGGGGTTGGGATTTTGCTAGTGGCAGATGGGCCAAGCCCTGTATTTCTGAACTTGCATGTGAAATATAAAGTATTATCAAGATTTCTGGGTATGGCTTGTGTGACTGTGAAGCTGCCTAAAAACTTTGCCAAGGGGAATTTATAATAAATTAGGACTGTTACGTAAGGTTAGTCTAATAGACTTACACTCAGCATCTGTGGAAAAAACAGTAGGTTTTGAATAAGTAATGTCACTAGTATGTTTCTACTTGTCTGTCCTTAGTGATTGCTACCACATGGCTGTCTGACAGCCCAGCAATTGCAGGGGGTCAGTCCAACTGGAAATGAGGCAGCAATAGCATGCTTGTACCAGAAAAAGCAGTTTGCCAGAGAAAGTAGGAGACAATAGGTCTTTAGGCAGGGGAAAATGGGAGAAGGGAGGGTAGATAAAGAGGGATCCGTAGAATGAAAGTAGGGCCAGTAGCATCAATATGAGGATTTTCCAGTACATTGGTCCTTTAGGGAGAATGGATGCCACTGCTACTTCATACTTACCAACAGAACTATTGGCAGCAGCATGTATCGGCTTGCTGACCTGATTTGCAACCTTAAAAAGAACCCATCCACGCTCCACCCGCTACCCCAGCTGCGTGATTTGGGTTTTTGCAGGCCTGTGAACAGTTCAGGAAATCAGTGCTGCGTAGGTGAGGTTGATGAATTGGAGCAGTATGAGAAAAATGTAAGAAAACGGGGCTGGTAGAAAAAGCTAGCTTAGTTATTTTGTATCAGTAGGGACCACACAACATGCAATATTTCAGTGGCTCCCTTGAGCGAGTGTAACCTCTTTTGTTTCTTCTCGGGTTCTCCGAGCTAGCTTCTTTTCTTCTCCCTGTCACTTTTGAACAGTAACCTACCAAACACATGAAGTTGACTGCAACTTCTGCTTTGGCAGTAGAACATGTAATATCCAGTAACTCTTCTGAAATTACTCCTTAACTGTCAATACATTTTTATGGACTGTAGTGAACTGAAACTTCTAATTTACTTTTCCTGTCTTTTTGAAGACAGCTCTACTTTGATTTTGAGTAAGCTTGGACTGTTTTTGCTAAAATATCTATCTTAAATAGTAAGCTTCCTTCTGAAATGGAATATCAGTGCCTTCAAATGTGTATTTTGTTTGTTTCTTGTACCACATAGACTAAAGCAAACTTGGTAACACCAAGAAACGGAGAACCTCTTATCGCTGCTATTCAAGATTTCCTCACAGGTGTGCATATAAGTTTATTTTAGAACTGTGTGATTTAAAAGTTGTTACTTCAAAATCACTTCCCTCTTTTCCAGAATTTTTCTACATTAATTAAAAAACTTCATTCACAATTCAAAGTGGCATTATGAAAGTAAGGCCATCGTTAGTCTAAAATATGATGTCCTTAGAATCTCTCCTGATGCTGTTTACCTTGGTAGTTGCAATTATTATTACCTTTGTGTATGGTTTGCAGTGTTTCTGTGACAGAAAATGGATGTTTGGGGATACAAGGAAGAAAGTACAAAAATTAATGCCAAGGCCTAATTTTTACCTATGGGGTAGAGTCTGAGAGAGACAATAAGTTGTAGAAATGCACTTGTTCCAGGTTTTAGAAATTTGTGTGGTGCAATAAGTAAAAATAAAACCCAACTCTGATAAGGATTTACAACTGAAGCTGTCTAAACTATTATCATTGTGCATAGTAAGTAGGTAACTAGTGCTAGAATGAAATTGATACTGAATATGCAATAGCTTTTAAATTTAGTCTCAGTCTGTCACGTTAATAATTTTTTACATTCTAGGTGCCTATCTTCTTACATTAAAAGATACCTTTTTTGATCGAGCCAAAGCCTGCCAAATTATTGCTTCTATCCTGGTTGGCAAGGATGAAAAGATTAAAGTTCGTCTTCCACCTCCAGCAATTCTGAAGGTGTGTCAAACTATATTTTCTTTATGTGACTAAGACCTTCTCCCTTGTGTGTTCTTGACCCATGGTGATGTTCTAAGCAGAGACAGTTCTTGTGTTCTCTGACATTAGTTTTGCGTGAGATCTTTGTGAAGTGTAAAGTGCAAGGATCAGAATTCAGGGTGAAATCTATGCAGAAGGTTTTTGATGGTTCTTGTTGGTGAAGAAAGTCAAACTTGCATGGGTGAAGTCCAGGTGCACAGTTCCTTCGGGGTTTAAACATAGTCTTTCCACTGTCTGGCTGCAGTGAGTTAGACAACTTGGCTTTTAGCAGTCAGAAAGAGGGTACATTGTTCTTAGTAACTTCACTGTTACTGGCTGCTCAAAATAATGGAGGCTTGTGCAGAATAGTGCTGGAGAAGCTACGTTGTTCCTTGGGTGCCTGCAATGTCCTGAAATGCTCAACAGTACCAGGTTTCAGTATCCCAAATTTAGGAGATATTAAACCTGTGGAATAATATGCTTTAGTTGTTCATCTGGCAGTGTGTTAACAGAGGACGAGTATTATGTGATGTGATTTTTTTGTTTGTTTGTTTGTTTTTTGGTTTTTTTTTGTTTTTTCTTTCCTGTTTGGTTTGGGTTTTGTTTTTTCGGGTTTTTTGTGCTTGTTACATCATGTAGACAAAATATTTATTTTAAATGGCAGAATATTTGTGTATTTATCACAAACTTTGAAGAGAGCTGTAGTATCACTTAGTCGATTAGGGTCTGTTAAACCTTAATTCACATATATTTTAGGGTGTCTGCATTTGATTTATTTTGTATTTGAGGCAAACAGTATTGCTTGGAAAGAGTTTGGTACATTTTTAAATGTATTAAATACTAAGTATTGGTATATGCATTTTTATACCCTTTATTTAATTTCAAAAAAACAAGTATAGGGAAATTCAGAAAGTGAAATTGAAATACTAGGGAATAATATTAATTTAAAACAAGGTCAGAGCATTTGTGGGCAGTATCTAATGTGAATGTTATAAGCTGATATGAAATTTTGCTAATAGCTAAGTGCAGTGATTCTTTGCTTCTGTCACTCCAAATGAATAATTCTAGCACAAGCTGTGACAGTTACTTATATTTAACTACAGCTGAGGGGAATACATAATTATATGAATTTAATCTCATCAAAAAATTAAACCAAGGGCACTATATAACAAAGGAATTATAAATGATGCAATCTCTTTGAGAAAGGAAATGACAGCAGCAGCATTTTTATATTCTTTTTTTATTTCTAATCAGAGAGGGAAACATGCCAGTAAGAGGGAGCAATAGATCACGTTTTTCTAAGTATATGCACATACCCTTATGTAAAGGATAACCATTCAGCAGTCAGTGGTTTTCTACATATTAAAGTGCATGATATTTTCCTTTTCCAAGGAATGCTACTATGTACTTCTACAAGTATAATTCAGTACAGAAAGGTTCTGTTATAGAAAACAATTTTACAGTTCTTGCTTGGTGTTTTACTGTAGTTGTAGTATAATCACTGTAATCTTTATTCTTGTCTTTTTGTTTTTCTAAGCCTGTAACACTCTGGACAGGAAAACAAGTGTTCAGCCTCATTCTCAAGCCCAGCGATGATTGTCCTGTAAAAGCGAACCTACAAACCAAGGGCAAACAGTAT
The DNA here is from genome assembly GCA_028858755.1 of Ara ararauna. Lineage (NCBI taxonomy): Eukaryota > Metazoa > Chordata > Aves > Psittaciformes > Psittacidae > Ara > Ara ararauna. Next base: position 33,760,417 of record CM054381.1, on the reverse strand, counting down.
TGTGGCAGAGGGGAAGACCTGTGTTACAATGATTCTTGTGAGTGACATTTCTAAATCTGTGTTTTGGAAGTCTTCAGAGAAATGTTGCTGTTGTTTTGTTGAGCTCAATGTAGGAATTAAAGCAGTGCTTCGCATAAGTGTTCTTGAAATGGGAAATTGAAATATGTGAGGTTTTTTTTCTCAAAAGCTGAAGTCATGATGCACATTAAAAAGAGAAGTCTTAGGTGTTTTCTTGTAATAAAATATCTTTTGAGTGATGCTAGGCTTGTCATGTAGTATTTGAAGGTGGGAGAGAGATCAAAGCTTAGAAAGTGGCTGTGCAGAAGACAAATGGAAAAATTCAGTATCCTAAGGGGGGATAGTATTACTGTTAGTTACAAGTCAAACACTGAAAGGAGTTATAGGTTATATAGGTTATATACGGAAGATGGCAATACCTAAAATATCAGACCACCTGCATCCTTCCAGTTAGGGAAGTCAGGGTTGCAGATGGAGCATCAGGGTTGAAGAGGCTATAGGAGATGAGCAAGGCTTTGCTTGTTATTAGTTTAACATTCAAATGGTAACAGCTCAAAGAGGTCTTCCGCAGGCAGGGTTAGCTTGGTTCCTTGTTGCTCAGAAGTGAGAGTTAGGGAGGAGCAATTGAAGTATAGTAATTCTGTCATGCAATGTTGATGTCAGAAAAAAATCAACAGGACTCGAATCCACTGTGCCAGTGGAAACTGAGCCATTTCTTTAGATTATAGGACAGCTCTGTGATTGTGAATTTAGTTATAAATATGGTGGCACAAATTTTTATTTTTTTTTAAGCCATGTTGAGTGAAAGGCAACAAAGCAATTCTATTCCCACTTGTGTGAACATAGGCCATCTTCTTTACTCCAGTCTTTTCATCTTAGCAACTATGGGAAGAATTTCTGCTTTCTGAGTTTGATGTGGGAAACTTCTGGATTTCACTGACAGCTCTGTTCTGCTCTGAAAAGCGCCCTTAACTTCTGAAGCGACAATTACTCTTTTCAGAAAGTTCTCTGTAAATTCTCCAAAGTCTTAATAAGTCCTGGTGTTGCTTTTTGAATATATTTAATAAGTGAAAGAACAATGACTTCTGGTTCAAGATGATGATTACTTAAATTCACATTGAAAATACTGAGCATAGAGTACACTGTGCAGACATCTGCAGCGTTATGCATAAAATTATTTAAATTGGATCCATCTACGTATGCCAGTTCTTTGAAAGGTACATAATGAAGTTCAGGATGAGCATATATTGTACTCTCTGATAGAAAAAATATGTATGAAGTTCATGTCTAGAAGACACTTTCTAATTAGTTAAAGGCTAAAGCTTATAAGGAAGATTCAGTGCCTGAAATGGAAGGTTACTGATGAAACAAAAGGAAGTCATCTAAAAGAGGCAGGGAGTAGAGGCCCACAGGCAAGATGGATGTCACTGTTATATGCTTGTTGTTCAAACAACATTTGAGTCCAGCATGTCTTTTAAATTCACGCTGTGCCTCCAGAGGTGATAAGAGTTGAACTGAATGTCAGAATCTCTGAATAAGAGAACTGTAACTTCACTTCTGAAATTTTGCTGCTCTACTTCATTTATGTATAAATAATACTAGTTTACGTATAAATAAGTAACATTGGTTTATTATGCATGATTGAGGACACCGTTTCTGGACAGATAAGATTGATTGAAGACTTTATTCTGATTAATGAAGCCAAGGTTTGTTTGATTTTCTTTGTTTTGTTTTGTTTTTTGGTTTTTTTTTTTTTTTAACAAGAATGATTATTCAGAATATTTCTCAGAAGTCTTAAACTGAATACAGTTGCTTTTCTAAGGAGTCAGGGAAAGAAATTTAGAGTTCGTAAGGTCAAGTTATAGACTGTTCCCCGTTGAAATTTACTCATGCGTTTCTACAGATACATTAAATGTGTGTTTTTTTTAATGGAAAGAGCTTTTATTTAAAAACCTGCTTGATAAACAATTTCTAGACTTTAGGTAATGGTTTAGAAAACCAGTGAGTTTTTGTTGCCTTGTATTTCTAGATGTCACAATTCAGAACAGTGAGTTAATGAGTGGTAGCATGGACAAAGGAACCTTGGGTTCAGGATCCAAGAACAACATCTTCTACATCTTGCTGAGAGACTGGGGGCAGGTAGAAGCTGCAGATGCCATGTCACGACTAGCCAGGCTTGCTCCTGTCTATCTTTGTAAGTATATTTCCTGGAAAAATAGTATCTTAAATCAGAAATATAGCCATTGAACAATAATTTAGTTTCAAATATGATGTACAGTGTTAAACAAAAACAAACATGAACAAAAAAAAAACCCACCAAAACCAAAAAAACCCAACCCTCACATTAGTTGTGAAACTGATAGTAACAGTGAAACATTCTATTGTGCTTATGATGGGAGGAAAAATTAAATTCCCAATGATAATATTTCCTGGGTTTAATCTGTTTTCTCTATATGAGATTAAGCTATTAATATAAACATTAATATAATAATTTTATTTTTTTTAATAATAGCTAATCGTGGCTTTTCAATTGGAATTGGTGATGTAACCCCTGGGCAGGGCCTGCTAAAAGCTAAGTATGAGCTCCTGAATGCTGGCTATAAGAAATGTGATGAGTATATTGAAGCTCTGAACACTGGCAAGCTACAGCAGCAGCCTGGTTGTACTGCAGAAGAGACACTAGAGGTAAAATTTATATATTTAGGCTAGAGACTTCATTAATATATTAATGGAAACTGTGAAGGTCAAAGTTGTCCTTCAAAACCTAAAAATACATGCAAATAGGTATGCAACTTTAGGCTAGTCTGTGTTTTCTTAACATTTAGATCTTTGTATGCTTCTAAAAATGGTAGCTAAATACTCTGCAACTGAGATCCTCCCTATCCTACTGGATGGATGTATTGGGGTGACATACAAGAGAATAAAATCACATAGGTAGTAGGAATGGGGTTAATTACATTTATCACTGGTCAAAGGTTAGGTGGAATTTGGTTATGCTGAGCTTTTTTTCTTCTTTCTGTAGAAATTTTTATGAAGAGCAGTGAATGTTGCCGAAAGCTTACAGGCATGGACTTAATGAATTCAGCTGAAGAACATCTTTCATTGTCTTTAATGGTTTTATGCGTTGGTCATCTTGGCTAATTTGATACATTGATCTCACGTCTAGTTGTTACTGTTAAAAAATAATAAAAAAAAAAAGCCAACCAAACAAAAACCCCCCGAAACAAACAGAGAAAACACCACCACCACCACTAAATGACTGGAAAACCCCACCCTGTGATGAAGTACTGTCACAGCTGTTCAGTTTGAAGTGGTACTCTGGTTGAAAGAAGTGGTCTAGTCTTTTCCATTCTTCCTCTTTTTGGACACCTGTGTATATCCTAGAATGTTTTTTTGATACAGTTGTTAAGTTCTTAACAATTGTGTGTAACAATTTTTTGGAGGTAATCTCTTGTACAGCAAGACATAGGGCTTACATAAGTGCTTAGTTTACCTTAAGTTGGTGCTGCTGACCAAAGAGATTGTGATGTTCCTGGTTACCCTTGTCTTGTTGCAGCAAATTGAAAAATCAAGCAAGTTAAAAGTTAAACTTGTTTTTCCCAAAGCAACATCTAGTTTTCTTCTTTTATTATATTTTGAATTCCCTTTAACTATTGAAGGTGTTGCTGGGAGTGGTAGAGTACTGTTTGTGTATGGTATTTTTAACGAAAGCTGAATGTCTGAAATATTGGATTTCAGGCCTTAATCCTCAAAGAACTGTCTGTTATCAGAGATCATGCTGGCAGTGCGTGTCTCAGAGAACTGGACAAGAGCAACAGTCCCCTTATCATGGCGCTCTGTGGTTCTAAAGGTAGGGATAGCTAAACGTTGGAAGCGGATTGCTTGCTTCATCACTGTTCTCACAATTACATACTCTGTCTTTATAGTTTGTTTCTTACAGTCAGCATTAAATTCATGTATAGATTTCAGGTGACCCTTTTCAGTAAGTGCATGTTAAGTACAGGTAATTAAAAGTTAACTCAAATAAGTTAAAGAAACTGTGAAGCAAAATATGTCGGTTAGGATCATTGGTTGTTTAAAGCACAGTCCTTAATACAAGACAGGGTAGTATAAGGACTGTAGTTAAATGGTGGTGGTATGAATGTCTGTGACCCAAAGAAAAATCGTTTAGAAGGAGTCATTAGCTATATCGTAGACTTAGGTGTCAGTCTCTGTGAAGATGCTGAAATGCACAGAACAAATAACAGAAAAGCTTCTTTAACTGTTGCCATTCTAAGTGCGTTTTTGACAAATTGTGAAGCTAAATAAGATCTTTGTAGAAGTCAAGACAGCTTACAAAAGGAGCAGTGATATTCCTCCTTCTTGAGTGAAGTATTTTTTCTTTTCAGGCTCCTTCATTAATATATCACAGATGATTGCTTGTGTAGGTCAGCAGGCTATCAGTGGGTCCCGAGTTCCTGATGGATTTGAGAACAGATCCTTGCCTCACTTTGAGAAGCATTCCAAGGTAATTCCATATGTTTACAGTACTCTGTAAAGCAAAATGAAAGAAGTTGACTTGAACCATTTTAAGGAAGGTGCGTGTTAGTATGTGTTGTTATAGAATAGTTAGGGTTGGAAAGGACCTTAAGATCATCAAGTTCCAACCCCCCGGCCATGGGCAGGGATGCCTCCCGCTAAATCATGTCACCCAAGGCTCTGTCCAACCTGGCCTTGAACACTGCCAGGGATGAAGCATTCACAACTTCCTTGGGCAGCCCATTCCAGTGCCTCACTGCTCTCACAGTAAAGAACGTCCTCCTTATATCCAATCTAAACTTCCCTGTTTAAGTTTGAACCCCTTACCCCTTGTCCTATCACTACAGTCCCTAATGAAGAGTCCCTCCCTAGACATAGGGGACATGGTGAAGGAAAATGATCATATTTGGTGATTTGGGAGTTAACAGTAGTATCATGAATTGGCATAGGATGTCTAGATAGCTTGAATTTTTACAGCTAAGCCTTCCTTAGACCTTTGCAATCTAGTAAAATTTAAGTAACTTGGATGATAAATTTTTTGGTTCTCTTGAGAGTTCTGACAATAATTTGTTGGAGCTTTTCTCATGTTATGTTTCACTGCACTAAGACTTTTCAGGGCAATTTCTTGGTGTGTGTTGGTATCTTTAGACAGGTGAAACATGCCAGGTAAACCATTGTCCTGGGTTCAGCAGTAGCAGACATTTTTCTCCTCCTTATTAACTGGTGTAGTGCTGTGTCTTTGACTGTCAGCCTGGGAACAATGCTGACAACACTGATGTTTTTAGTTCTTGCTAAGTAATGTTTATTCCGACCCAGGACTTTTTGAGTCTCATGCTCTGCCAGGGAGGGGGGGAAGCCAGGAGGAAGCAGAGACAGGACATCTCACCCAAACTAGCCAAAGAGGTATTCCATACCACAGCACATCGTGCCCAGAGTAGAAACTGAGGGGAGTTATCTGGAAGGCCTGCTCAGCTCAGGCAGGGCTCAGATTAGGCTGGGCATCAGTTGGATGGTGGTGAATGATTGTATTGTCTTCTCTTGTTATTTCCCTTATCATTGTTATTACTGGTGGTAGTAGTAGTGGTTTGTGTTATACCTTAGTTACTGGACTGTTCTTATCTCAACCCGTGGGAGTTAGCTTCTTTTGGTTCTCCTCTCCATTCCTCCGGGAGGTGGGGGAGGAAAAAGGGGGAAGAGTGAGCGAGCGGCTGCATGGTTCTGAGTTACTGGCTGGGCTTAAACCACGACAACCATTCTGCTTTTTCTTTCTTTTTCCACTAAGACGGGTATCATGGGCTACTTTGAGTGTTCATGTTTGAGGGCTGTTATACACAAAGCAATAAGGGATCTCATGCAGTTATTAATACAACTAGTGAGATTTGGGGGTTTTTTTGTTTGGTTTTTTTTTTTTTTAACTGCTACCTGAAATCTAATTATCAGTAGAGAAGGTTCCAGGTACCAGCCATCAATCTTGTGTTAGTCAGATAACTCAAGTGTTGGGTGATGGCCATGACACTTGCGTTTGTCACTAAACATCCAAATTTCAGCTTCTGTAATGTGAAATATTTTCTTTTCTGAATAAATTAGAGAAAATACTTAATGGATTAGATGAGAAGGTTAAAAGTTAAATTTAACTCTAGCTTTTTTACTGATTTAGAAAGCACACAAAAAGTGGTTTAAGCTGGACCTCTGAGCCTATATATGTTGGTTTATGTGATCATGGAGACAGGTTGGTGTTACTTGACTTGAAGGGAGGCCTGCCTTCATTTGGCAAGAACTCTTCTCAGAGGTGAGAATAAACCATTCAAAATAATTAGTTACTTACACATATCTTGTCTGTCGTCTTCAGCGCTGCAGATACCTTTGCTATACTATTGCAAAGTGACCATACTTACTGCCTTTCCAGTTTTTGCAATTTTGTGAGAGGCCAAAATGATGGAGGCTACTGTAGTGTTTGCAAGGAATGGCTAGAAGCATGTCAAGGCCTGTAGGCGGAGGAAGGAAGTCTGTTACGTTGGTTTGGAAGAAATAGGCAATGGTTTTGAAGCCTTTATTTGGATCAGTATATAAAAGTTGAATTTCAAAACTAAATGCACCTGAGATGACTTGTCTTTGTTTCTGTATGCACTGAAAGAATTTAGATGACATATGTGTTTTTGTGTAACATGCATATACAAAATGTACATTTCATTTTAACCTTTTTTCCCCACTCTTCTCTGTAGCTTCCAGCAGCAAAAGGCTTTGTTGCTAATAGCTTCTATTCTGGATTGACTCCCACTGAGTTTTTTTTTCATACAATGGCTGGTCGAGAAGGTTTGGTTGACACAGCTGTAAAAACAGCCGAAACTGGATATATGCAGGTAACTGTCATTGGAATAGGAGATTTGTCAAGCCTTGCAAAAGGGGGCTATTTCTTACTTGTATGTTGAGGTGAGGGCTGGGGGAGAAGTGCATACTTTGGGTATGTGTGTGTTTAATCTAACAGTGTAATTTATACTGTGAAATACATGATTTTGCTATATTCTCCAATAGGCGTGAGGTTTGTAAACCAGACCTCAGGCAGTGATACACTAACATGCTTCTATTAAACTGATTCCTCTTGGATATGGGTGATAAGCCTTTGTTCTATGGAATTATTGAGGACTACTTTCTATGTAGTATGTGTTCCTAAAACCCAGGTGAATGATGGAAGTTTGTCCATATGTTGTAACATAGATTTGAGTTGTGAGTGCTTTTTCAGATACAGTATGTCAACATTGAGAAGCAGAAACACAAATCCTGTTGTGTTTGGGTTATTTAAAAAAGACTAGATGACAGAAATACGGCTAAAGCTCCCTTTTTGTGTCTGACTTGGCGTATAAAGTCCTGTAAGATGTTTGTGTCTTCGGCTGTATCTTTTGTGGAAATAAATGTCCCTCCAACAAAGCTTTTTGTATTATGAGCAGCCTTAAGACTTCAGTAAAGATATTGAAGTAGTATTTTAAGTATAGTCCTCTTCCCAGTGTAACTGGCAGTGGAAAAGCCAAGATAATTTGGGACTGGGCACACAGTCAGAGATAGACAACTCTGTAAAGACGGAAATAAATTCTTTTTGGGGTGGGTGACTAATTAGACCATTTTTTTCCTAAGCTAACAGAATACTGTTTGCATATGTGCTAAGTATGTACAAAAAATATATAATAAGCAATCTTCAAAACTTTTTTCCTTATCGACTTTCACCCTACATGAATAACTTTGGAATATAAAACAAATGACATTATTTTACCATTTTCCTCCTCAGTAAAAAAAAAAATAAATTACCAATTTCTGTTCTTTGCTGGGCTATTTTACTGTTATAGAGCAGTGAAGTACATGTTTAAAGTAAAAACATTTTTACCACTATTGCTTCATAGCATGCCTTTTTGGGAGGCAGAGGAAGGAAGATGCTAATAAACAGATTTCCTGATACAAGGAATTAATGTAAGAGAAGTACTCTAACACTGGTAAAAAATAGTACCTATTGGCTTTGACAGATTAGCTCTTTGGTTTCTTTCAGTGAAAACAACCATTGAGTGTTTTTGCTTCCATATGAAAAAAGTATTGTAACCCTTGAGAAATAAACCTCCTTGGAGGAATCCAAATAATCTGTCAAATCTTCCCCCCCCCCCCCCCCCCCCCCCCCGCAAATTCTTTGAACTGTAGGAGGTTCTTGCAGTTTGGCATTAGCTTTCCTATATGTTCTAATTTCTAAATGTGGAGAATTGTGTTGTTCCTTTGAATTTTGCTTTTGTTGGCGTTCATGCTCTGGGGAATGTACAGTGCATCCCCAAAGATAATGTATGACTTAAAGTAGGTTTTCATGCCTGCGTGCTTGCTGATCACTGTATCAAATTCATTTCCTGAGTTCGGTTTCTATACTTTAAATAATCCAAATCAATAGCTATTTTAAAAAAGTTCCCATAAACTTTCCTTGCAATTTTGTTTTCCTTCCTCTTTCCTTCAGAGGCGGCTGGTAAAATCCCTTGAAGATCTTTGCTCGCAGTATGATTTGACAGTCAGAAGTTCTACTGGTGACATTATACAGTTTATTTATGGAGGAGATGGCTTGGATCCTGCAGCCATGGAAGGGAAGGATGAACCGCTAGAATTCAAGCGAGTTCTAGACAATATCAGGGTAAGGCTTACTGGAATCTGTTGGAAGTTTGAAAAGACTATTGAGCATGTAGATGAAGTAGTAAGTTATGGGGAGAATTGTTTCAATTGAGGTATTTATTTTTAAATTGCCTGGTCAGTCGTTCAGCTTGTATATAATAGGACTGAACTGTGTATAAGCTTTGAAAACAGAATTTTCTTCTGTGCTTAGATGTAGTTCTATGACCTAATATCTAATTCACTAGGTAACTTACTACTTAGTTGAGTACTAGATTGGACTGATATTACACCAAGGAATTCCCTATTAAATGACAACATTCATGTTCTTCGAGCTGTTTCTTAAGTTGGAGGCTTGATGTGTTAAATAATTCCGGATGTATTGTGATGTTTAAAGGACAGTATTATTTGGTTTTGTAGTTGGTTTTGTTGCTAAATACCTTTTGCTGAAAGAAGTATTCAGATTTCTGTAATGTGAGTGTAATATGTTGATAGAATTAGAAATGTGTGTATACCTTCAGATTTATGTATGTAAAAAGAAGCGTATGTGGACCGTTTCTTCCCGTTAGTCTAGTATTATATAGAAAAAAAACCCCAAATAAACAAAAACCCCAAACTAAAACCCAGCCAAAACTGAGGAATGCTGTTAATCAATGAAGTTTTTGTGCATATGGTTTATGTAAAGAATTAAATGTTTTTTCTTCTTAAGGCTGTATACCCATGCCATAGTGAACCAGCCCTTAGTAAAAATGAATTGGTGTTAACGTCCGAGGCCATCATGAAGAAGAATGAATTTCTTTGCTGCCGAGACAGTTTTCTGCAGGTAATTACCTTATTTCCTCATCGCACAGCGATTAACTTTCCCTTATATATTAAGGAAATTAAATGAAATGGTCTTATCAATCTGTAGGAGCAGTGGCTGAACTTCATGTGTTAGGAGCAAGAGTAGTAGTTTGTTCAGTAATGTATTTGTGCACCTTTGGGAGGTGAAGAGGTAGGGCTAGATATTTTAATTCTTATGATGGTAGTTGTTCATATTCACCACAGGAACATCAGAAATGAGAGAAAAATCTAGTGATTTTTTGCGTAGAAGGTGCTGCTGCTCTGAGGTATCTTGCTGGAATTTCTCCGTAGCAAGATGGTACAGTAATTATGTGCTTCCCCCAGGATGTCAGAAACAAGGCGATATTGACTCTATGTATAAAGGAACCAGTAGCACTGAGTCTCATACTCTATTATTATACGTGTATTTTGATATTGCCAACTTTCTGAATGTCTGTTTTTACTCATTTGCTGGTTTTCCTGTAATAGAGCTATACACTTAGACCTATTTACCTTGCTTATGACACTAAGCCAGCAACACTTGTATCATATGAAAGAGCTTTGCTGGACTGGGCTTGTCTTCTGAGGAGTACTTGAGCTTTTTAAGGATGAGTGAACCGTCACATGACTGCTTATCTTTTGAATTGTGGAAGTCAATTTGTTTGAAAGAACCTTACGCAATTTTAATATTTGAGAGCAGCCACACTTGAGACTGCTTTGGAAGACAGGAATAAAAACTGTAGAATTAACCTGTCTTTGGACATGGCAAGTTATTATTGTGATGAACATTCTGATTACTGGCAGTGATGAGAATAATGTGAATTTAGTGACTTGCTTTTGAAGGATTTCTTCTTAGTAGATCAGAGTGCTTCGGAGCAGAAGGTGACAGAAATAATAAGCCACTGTTTATAAACCTCATTTACAATTCCATTGCCAGAGCAGAGTTGAAAAAGTAATTATATCCATACTTGAAATATGCTCTAACTTCTAACAGTATCTCTGAAGGAGAAAAAAAAAAAAGAAAAAAAAGGCAATATACTTATGTCAAAGTTTGGAACTGAAGTTGTTCTTTGAGATTCACGTATTTTTAAACAAATTGGGGAAATAATTGCTATTAATTTCAGAAGCACAGATATGGCTACATCACCTTAGTGGTAATCAGTTTAACTTAAGATTTCTAAGTTTTAGATATTATTACATTTTCTTCTTTCCTTTTTTTTTTTTCTATTCATCCTTGAAGACATTAACTGAGACAGGTTATGAAAAATATTATGAGGTAATTGTAGCATGTGTGTGCACCGTGTGAGCATTAATGTTAGTGCTTTTTAGCTAAAGATGTACGCATAGTGCTAAAGTAACTGATTAGCATATATACATTACTGCTTGTTAAATTACAGTGTAGTCACTCATCACGAGAATTTACCCAATTCCTTTTTAATGGTGAAAACTGTGACACATGAACTAATATTCAGAATTCAATATGAAGATTTTGAGGATTTGAGGAAGCTTTCTTTTAGTACATGATATTCCTTTCTAAAACTCATTCTTTCAACCTTTATGGATATTAGCATGTTTTTCTGATGTCTTCCTATTTCTTTCTCCACTTTCCCTTCCAGAACAGAAATATTTCTTGTTGCTGTTATTTTACCAGGAGGTTCCTATAATGGGCTTATCCACTGTTGTCCAGAAAACAGTATGTCTAAATAGCGTCTTCCAAACAGACTAGCATTCATTCTGCTTGCACTCTGCCCTCACTGTGATGAACTCAACTGATGAGAAACCCGACTGTTGGTTGGCACAGTTTCAACCGTGTTAATATTTGAACATATTTGAGTATACTATGATAGAAGTTAAAGGATTTTTTTTCTTCTTATTGAAGTTGGGAAAATCTTTAGAAACCCTCACAATTTGAAACAAACAAACAAACAAACCCAAACCACAAACGTATCTTTTTTCTGTGGATTGTTTTTTGAAATGATAGAATATGTGTACTAGGCAGTGTGGCGCAAACATGGAAAAGGGTTAGCGCTGGCGTATGTGGAACTGACCTAATGGGTTTACCTGAACTTCAGGCAATTATTACTGAATCTTGAGGGATTGTCTGTACCACTGTGCTTAACTGTGAGGATTCTCATCGTGTATAAATGATCACGCTAGCTTAAGTGCTGGGAAATGTGATGCAGACAGGCAACAGACAAGGCTATATATCCTGGACTGCTTGCTGCTTTGACTAATCACTGGTTCTGCAGTAGCTAACAAGGCCCACAGGGAGTCAGATCTTACTGAGTCAGTTTGATGCCTTTTTGTGAAACAGGTCCAGACTAAAAGACTGCCATGGTTTAAACAATGTGAAACAAGCAATGGTTTCTTGAGCTTACTCTGCAAATTACATTCCTGTGTTCACAGAGGACAGTGTTGCACTGAAGATCACTCCAATAGACTCAGACAGGCTCAGCAAAGAGTGAGCTGCATTTTCATTCTGTTTGCAGCATAAATTAATCTATAGTTTAGATAAACTGCAAACACATAGTTGGAAGTTGAGAGGTATAGGTAATTTCCTCTTTTAGTTCTTGAGCATGAATAAAACTTTTGACAATGAAAACTATGGTCTTCAGAGATTTATTTCTCACCTTTTTTGGCTCTAGCATGTGGAAATAATCTCTTTATTTTTACATTTCAGAATGTTACATAACATTATGTTGGAGACTTCTAGACTTGTTCATTATTTCTTAACACGTATTTTAGGAAATGTATCACGAGCTTTGTGCCAAGATTTCAGGGTCAAACCCCTTTAAAATAGCAAAATACTTCATTCATGAATTAATATGGCTTACTGTAGGGCACAGGGGGCAGAAATGTATGAAAGCATCCTGTTGTCATCCAAGCAGGGAAACTACTTGAAGCATCCATTCCAGCAGCACACTTCTGTTGTTGGTTCTTTTATTTGAACTTTGTTCTAGTGGTCACAGAAAATAACATGCTGTCTGAAAATATATTGAATACCAGTAAGAATATTGATATTAGGAGAATCTGAGGATTCTTTTAGGATGTAACACAAGTGTTTTGATAATGATTTATGAATTCAGATGTTAAAAAAAAAACCACTCAAATATTTACTCAATTTTCTGAGTAGTATTCAGTGCCAGGCTACTGTGGTGGTTGGAAGGAGTCCAATACTGACTGAAGAAGAGGTGATATATATGATCATCATCCTGGTTATTACACAGGACTAATGAGGTGAAAAGGGTTTAAAAGGACTCAAAAAATCAAGCTATTCACTTCTCCATGGAGGCTTTCTTAAGTCATTGTTGAAGTAGATGGGAAGGATTTCCTCTTCCTTCTTGTTTTCTTGGTTTTATTTTGTTTTTGATAACCTTGTGTTATGGTAATGAGTTGCACTGAGTCCAGTTTTATGGAAGAGTTTAATCTTGGACCTTATATTTTGTGATATCTAGTGTACATATCTATATCCAAACCATAATGCGAAAATGATTTTTCATAGAAATGTTGCATATTTTTCTAACAATATTGTTTCAATTTATATTCCAATAAAGACTGCTAGGGGTAGTTCTGGGTAAATCTGTTGAGAGAGCGAGAGGCTTATGTACTATTACATTTTAAATGCAGTTCTCTGCAAGAGCGCTGCATGGTATAGAGATGTTACTTGAACTACCTTAGGTAGAGACTGACAGGTATATAGAAATTTTGAGAGATTTTTCCTCCCAAATAATGTACATCTTGAATCTCTGAAATCTATCCCGCACCCGTTCTTTATATACTTCCTCTCTTGCCACAGTCTTTCCACTTGAACTTATTTTGAATACTGAAGAATGAGTGTGTGTTTGTGTTGCTATACTCAGAAAATACTTTTTTTTTTTTTTTTTTTTTTCCCCTGTTGCTAGAGTCAGGATCAACCAATTCAAATACCTTAATTTTTCAGCGTGTGCTCAGGAAGGATGCTTTTATTCAGCATGGACAGCATTCCTCATGTACTGCTACTAATTTGTGGTTATACAAGAGTGACTCTGGTTTGCTGAATTCTAGTTTATGTGCGTGTCTAAGTTTTTATGTTCCTCTCTTCATAATGTGTATTGTTAATTTATTATTGTAAATATTCCGTTTGGAGCTCTAAGTCAATAACTTACTGCTGAAGACTTCAGTATGAAGACAGTGTCCTTACTTACTGTTTTAATGTAATTTCAGGAAATCAAAAAATTCATCAAAGGTGTTTCTGAGAAGATAAAAAAAACCAGGGACAAGTATGGCATTAATGACAATGGCACAACAGAGGTAAATAGCTTAAGGAGGTAATTATGTAGTTCTTTTCAGTCTTTGAAAGCTGTTGCTTTTTCAACTGTTCTCTTTTCAGCCAAGAGTTTTATATCAGTTGGATAGGATTACTCCAACACAAGTAGAGAAGTTTCTGGAGACCTGTAGGGACAAATACATGAGGTAAGTGTTTAGCCTGTTATTTTCTTAATTTATTCCCCCCCCCAATTTAGTTTTTTGTTCACTTTGTTTGCAGTCTAGGAGCACATAGTACTACTTTTACTTTATGAAGGTTGGTTCTGTTGTGAATGAAGTACAAATATAGAACAAGAAACAGTTTCTCTCAATGACATAAACATTTGCAAAGCAAAGGTAGAATGCCAAAAAAAAAAAAAGGCAGCATTGCCTTGTACAGGTGGGCTTGTTAAGCCGGAGTTGAGCCTCGTATACCACTTCTAGAGGTCTGACAGAGCTAAGGTTTTTACCTTTCTGTTTTGAATCATAATCAGATGCTTTCACTAGAAGACTCCTAGTAATTTTTTTGATTCCCTTTTATATTTTAGAAATAAAATCCTTTCTATTTCATTTTATATTTCCTGACAATGCAAAGCTATCTGCTTGTTTTTAGGCACCTTTCTTCTGAAACAGTAGTGAACGCAGTTTTCTTCTGTAGCTATTTACTTCTTAGAGCCACACAGGGTTTTGACAGCAGAGTCTGGTAAAAACCATAAGTGATAGGATTCAGAGTGAGGTGAGAGAGAATATCGTTTAAACACTTTTTCACACCCATTGGCACACATGTTCCCTTCCTCCCCCTCTTGCAGGAGATTGTTCTAAACCTCTAAAGAGTCCATGAAAAATAATGTCTCAATGGGTCAGTTTTAAATCTATATGAATCTTTATAGTCACACTTAATCTACAGAGCCTGTGAAGAGTTATGTCACATTTCATGCTAACATATTCTTGAATTTGCTATGCACTTGTAGAAGCTTCTTGTTTGTAATTATTGGCCTCTAACAAAGTAGTAATAGTATGGATACTTTCATCCCTTTATCCATTGTAAGTTCTTTCATTTCTTTAGACTCCTTGGATTTCATAATTGGCATGAAGCCATTCATGACACCTGCTTTGTGGCCTTGTGCTCACCTGCTTTGATTGTTTACTAACATATTTTTTCTTTTTCTAGAAAATTCATGTCTATTTTAAATTCTTAACAGAACTACTTTAAAACAATTACCAGGTTTTTTGCTTTCAGTTACTAGCATTATTTGCTTATGTTTGTCTGAAGTGTTCTTAAACATTAGTTGCCTGTTTTACTGTAGTGAGTTGCTTTAGCATACTATATTATGCTGATCTGATAGCTGAAAGATGATACCCATGGAAAGGAGCCGATTGCTGTGATGTGTTTGTTGTAACAGTGAGAACAATAACCTCTACTGAAATTTTTTTTTTACAGTCACCCAGAATTAATTCATTAGATGTTACATGCTAAATTGCTATCAGACAGCAGTTTTACTTGGTAGGAGTTCATCATGGCAAATGCAAGAAGTTGCCATAAGTTTGAATCATTTAGGAAGCGGTATTGTGCCGTAAGTTCAGAGGTTACATTTGTTCTAGAAGAGCAGATCGCATTGCACTCTGCAAGTTTTAGAATGCTAACTGTATGATCTGAACAAAATTCTAGGGGAGAATGTGTACCATACCTCACATCTTGTTGTGAAATCACATATTATAGTGTAGTGGTCTTTGAGTTTTGTCCTGTAAGGACAACCAGTTCTTTGAGGACGTGAATTTTAGAAAAAAACCCAAAAATGTGGGAATGAGCACGTTACATGTATAACTTGAAGGAAAAGTAGGTCATCAGTATAGGGCTTTTGAATAAGATGAGAACAAGAAGGCATTAATGTCTGGATTTTGCTCTTATTAAAAAGCAATCTACATAATAATTTTTAAAGAAGTCTTAATAAAGGTCTCTAGTGCTTAAACATGTAAAGGAGAGTTTTGGAAATGTTCACATATGGGATTTCCCTGAATGGAGAATCCTGAACTGAATGCTTGATACTTTGGAGGAAGAGGACAAGCAGTTTTTTTCTATTATGGATGTTATACTGGATCTGTATAATACCTTTGTGACAGGGTATCTGCTTGCCTTACATGAGATCAGTCTTGAGTATTGGCAACCTCCTAACCTTTCTCTTGTTTATTTAAAAATAAAATAAAACTTAAAAAAATAACAACGTTCTCATCTACTTACCAGAATAGTTTCTGGTTTTGCTTGCTTAGGATTTTATACCTTAATGAGATTTATGCCTCTTTCTTTATTTTCTAATGAGAGAATTTCTTCATCAGGGCACAGATGGAGCCTGGTTCTGCAGTAGGAGCTCTTTGTGCGCAGAGCATTGGTGAGCCTGGCACACAGATGACTCTGAAGACTTTTCATTTTGCTGGTGTTGCTTCAATGAACATTACTTTGGGTGTGCCAAGAATCAAAGAAATCATTAATGCTTCAAAAGCTATTAGGTACTAACATTGTTTTGGTTTGGGGTTTTTTACTCCTTTGCCTAAGTGAAACCTGGTGGAAAAAAATTATAGCATTTCCCAGTTCCCAGTAATGTATTATACAACACTGAATGCGTGGAATACCCAAACAAGAAAAATCTAATGTCTGTCCAACTAAGTGATACTTAAGGCCAGAGAACAGATAAGTTTTGTTTTTCTGAAACTCAGATGAGGTAAAGTAGTTATTTATTAAGTTTAATATTCCATTAGGTGTTTCTTATATATTATGCAACTTTCTGGTGTTTGGCAGTAGTTGAAGTATACCCTAACCATTCTGATTCTATTCCAAAGTATCCATGATGCTATACTTAAATAGTACTGGAATAGTATATGTCATGAAAATAGTCAGTAGTTGTTGTGTTATAATGTCATGTGGTTTTGCTTGTTTTTACCAGCCTGAAGCTGGTAAATGCATGTTCAATGCATTTTCTTAAATGTACCTGAGGAAGCTTAAGGTTTCTTTATCTTACGAAATACTGCTCTTAGATAAGAGTTACATTCCATTAAGGCAGGCTGTAGTTCAAATTGCTGTCTGAAATCGAGTTGAGCCATTTCCTAACTGGGTTGTTTTTTGTGTATGTGTGTTTATTCTTTGTAGCACCCCTATTATAACAGCACAGTTGGACAAAGATGATGATCCTGATTTTGCCCGTCTAGTTAAAGGAAGAATTGAGAAAACTTTATTAGGAGAGGTAGGAAAAATTGTAGTATTGCTAATGCTTTAAATGTAAATATTAGCCAATTGCTATGGGGCATTTTAATAATTTTCACATGCTAACTATTTCATCCTTATCTCTTAAAGATTTCAGAATATATTGAGGAAGTGTTTCTTCCAGATGATTGTTTCATCCTTGTGAAGCTGTCTTTAGAGCGCATTAGGCTACTGAGATTAGAGGTGAGTTGTTCAGTTCTTATGCAGAATATTACCTGAGTAAGATCCGAAGTGTCTCTTAATCGTGTCTCCAAAACACTAATCACACCAGTGGAAGTTAAAAAAGAAAGTGAACAGAGGATGTCCTGTGGCTACATTATATCTGGATTTTACACCCCCCTCCTGTTTTTCATTGTCAAGTGGATAATTTTTCTTTTATTTGGAAACAGGAGAACATACATTCCTTTATTGGTGTCTTGCTAAATACAAGGATACCACTTCCGTCCATTAGTTAACATATGGGCTGGTACCCTCACCAGTTTATAAGAGTAACAATTTTTGCTTGGTTTTCTACCTTTTGCATTTTTATATTCTGTTGAAAGACTGTTGCATCTATGTAAGCAGATTTGTATATGTGAAGAGAGATACCTTGATGTTTGTTGGCCTACCTTTTCCACAGGTGAATGCAGAGACTGTGCGCTACTCTATTTGCATATCTAAACTCAGAGTAAAGCCTGGGGATGTCGCTGTCCATGGAGAAGCAGTTGTATGTGTGACCCCTCGTGAAAATAGCAAGAGTTCAATGTATTATGTATTGCAGTCCCTGAAGGAAGAACTGCCAAAGGTAAAAACAAAGGTTGTCTCATGCTTCTGTGGGAGGTAATCAGTAATAATTTGGGTTCTGTGGTGGGAAGACTAAATTAATTCTTGTTAGTATTGACAGTGAAATAGGCTGAGTTTGTAACTCTTAGATTGCTATGCTACTACTTTACAGATGAAGCCCCAGTTACTAATCTTAATAAATCAAATTTAAGCCTTGATACTTTCCTTACAATGTTTACTGAAGCATTCCAAATGCAGCAGTTACATGAAATAGTTATTTATTCTTCCAGCTGCATATGGAATTGTCAACCACATGACAGTATCTGCGATTTTTGCAGCTCTCTTCAAAAACACTATCTATTTTGGGTTTTAAAAACAGTGATAAGAGAATCTATTATTGGCAGGATGCCCCTTTCATTTGTGTGGATCTATCACCATTCAGAGTCCCATGTCTAAGTGTGAGGTGATCTGGCATCAAATATAAAATGCAGCTACTGAGTAAGGTTTATAATACAGTGTGAATGTCACATCTGCACTAGTGTATTTAAGAGCAGAAAACCTTATTTCATATGTATTTTAATGCAGCATTTACTCCAAAGACTGGAGCTTCTAAATAGGTTTGAATGCTGATAAGGTTTACCTTTTAATACTACTTTACTGTATACATCAAAGTTACTAGCATTTTTTCTGGTTTGTGAAGGTTGTAGTGCAAGGCATACCAGAGGTTTCCCGAGCTGTCATTCATATTGATGAACAAAGGGGAAAGGAAAAATACAAACTTTTGGTTGAAGGTGATAATCTGCGAGCTGTTATGGCTACTCATGGAGTGAAAGGAACAAAAACATCCTCTAACAACACTTATGAGGTAATGTTTAAATGGGTTCTGCGATGTTTTTTTCCTGTAGCATCTTTATTATAAGTGCTTGTTTGTGCTCAGATGCAGTGGTTGATATCTAATTAAGCCTGATTTCATTAATCGTTGTCAGAATGCATTAACACAAGCGAATAGTTTGACTGGCAGCACTGTTCACTTGAAAAAAGCTTTTTCTATGAATATTTTTAAAACAGAAATGCAGAGGGATAGTAATGGAAATGAAGTATTAATCTAACATCAAATGGGATTTGTTCCAGGAATATATTTGCTCCAAGCATTTGGTTCTTCATTAATCTAACATAATCTTTTGTGTAGGTAGAGAAGACACTAGGAATCGAAGCTGCTCGGACAACCATTATCAATGAGATTCAGTATACAATGGTGAACCATGGTATGAGCATTGACAGGAGACATGTTATGTTGCTGTCTGATCTAATGACTTACAAGGTTTGTTCTGTGGGGGTTTTTTTCTATGTTATGTGTCCTGTTTATAAAAACTATTTTCACCATGTTTGAGAAGAATGAGTGAGCTAGGTAGATGGAAATCAGCTTTAAATTTAAAGAATTGTAAGTTATATTGATCAAATACAGCTATTTGCATATCAAACAAAATGCTTAATTAATATAGTTCTTGGGGGTGGAGGGGAGAAGGCCTGTTTTGACTGAAAACAAGTTGATGTAATGAGTAACGACTCATAATTTTGATTTTGAACAATGAATGCTAAAAATTGTGGTATGAAAATCAACTGTTTGGGTAACCATGCATGCAGTTTAAGGCTTGCTGTGCACAAAACCACATGGGGTTCATAGTAGCTGTGCTATGTGTATCAAAAGATACGGAAATTAGAAATAGAATCAGATTACATGTAGAACATGAACAGTCTTCCAGAACTTGTTAGTAGAAAATCATATCTGTTCTTTATTGACCTACTTTCTTTTTGTCTATTTACATAAATACATTATTTGCATTCATTATGGTTTTTAGATTTGATTGCGCTTAGTGAAGTAATATTTTCCACTTTGCCTGCCAGAGTGCAAGGCTTTAATTTGGGTAAAATGGATGAGGGAGTTCTGATTTCACTGCAGACTGTAGGCTTTGTTGTACTGAGTTGCAGCAGTCCCCAGGGCTGGCCATGTGGAGCTGTGACGCATTAGTGAAAAAGGGCATCAGTGTGCAGTGTTTTACACTTGTTGGGCTCCTAGCATGTTTTCTTTTGTCTGTACTTCTGAATTGTGCTTCTGTGCACAGTCTGTTATAATCAGGTTGTCTGATAGAGGCAGAAATAGTTAGTTTAAAAAGCTAATTATGTTTGTTTCTTTGATTGATTTGGTTTTGTTTTGTTGTGGTTTGTTTTTTTTTTTTGGTTGGCTGGTTTGGTTTTTTGAGAGCGGAAAAATGAAGATTTAACATCTTCTGTAATGTCCTGGCAGCTTAAGTCAGACTTGTCAGTAGACAATAGGCAGTGCCTTCAGCATAATGCTGTCAGACCCCACTGAAGTTTTTAACTCAGCAACTCCTTAAGAATTGTGTGGGTTTTTTTCTCTACACGTTGTGTTTCTTTCAGTCTTTCCGATATTCTTGCTTTAGAGAAAATATGAATCTATTAACCATGTATAACAGCTTTGGTTGTGTGTGAATATTCATTTATGTTTTATTTACTTATAACCCAACTATTGACTTCAGGATGTTTAACTGTGAAGCAGCATATTATGACAATGCTATACTGTAGATAATAATCTTTTACTTACTACTAGTTAGAATAAAAGCTGTATTTCTGTTGTTCACTTGATTTGCTTCTTTAGCAAACATAACTAACTTCCAGCTACTGTTGTGCTTGATAGTCTTTCTTCGTTTTTTTTCATCAATCAAGGGTGAAGTGCTGGGTATTACTAGGTTTGGGCTGGCAAAAATGAAGGAAAGTGTGTTGATGCTGGCTTCATTTGAAAAGACTGCAGACCATCTGTTTGATGCTGCCTACTTTGGACAGAAAGATTCTGTTTGTGGTAGGTATTGCAAATTCTTTTACAGTTTGTGATCCCTACCCAGCACTTGTAAAGATCTTCAAAGGATTGAAATTTTGTCCTTTTTAAGCGTTCTGTTCAGTTTACAGGTCAAAAACTTCTTGATCTTAGAAGTGTGATGGATCTTTATCTATTTTTAATCTAAATCAGAGATCTTGCTGTCAATTGGACATTGGTTCTATGTTTCTTAAAGCAGACTTTTAGTAAGTTTGTTTTACTTCTCATCACATAACTCAGTGAAATACCAGGGAATTTGTCTCACTATCAGTAGTTCTGTTGTTTTTCAGCTGTAGAAGTTTGTGTATCTTCCAACACCTAGAGCTGATTAAGGAATTTAGTACCCCATTCAGTATTCAGGTTTCATTTTTATTCCTACTAAGAAGACTTACATCTCAGCTATCGTAGGTGGTGTACTGTGCACAGTGGTTGCCTCTGTGATTTGTCAGTTGTACCTAGAAATAAACAGGCAAAATTCTTGACTTCTTCTGTTGGTTCTCATCTAAATAGATCAAAATTATGTTTGGGTTTGTTTGTTTGTTAATTAGAAGCTTTGTTTCAGTACTCCATTCATTAATGTAACAGCAAAGATCCCTGTTAGGAGAAATTTCTTTTTAAAGGTATCTGTTCTTCAGTTTTAAAGTTAAGTTTTAACATGCACTGAATCATCTCACTGAATTCATGTGAGAATCTGATAAGAGTTTAAAAGTACATGCATATATGCACACAGAGCATGCACGCACATGTATGTATAACCAAACTGAAAATTCAGGTAATGGGTTTTGACATTGTTTGTCTCTTAATTTTGTATTTCTGCCATGTACTCTAAAAAAAGAAAAATAATTTCAATTCCAAATATTAAACACCTTTGTTCCCATTCTTCCCAGATGTCATTCTCCTTCAAGCTACCTACATTTTGGAATGATTTTGTCAAAAGTCTCTATCTAGTAGGTTAAGCAGAGAAAAGGAGAAGTTAATCAGGTTTCACCCTCTTCTTCATCTGTTTATGTGAGACCTACCATCCTGGAGCTGTAACTGCTCATTTGGAGTTTCTGGGTGCTAATGATGTATAAAAATATGAATGTGTTATGCTAAGGTATACTAGTTTGTATGTATTTCTGGGTCATCTTAGACAGTGTAGTCAATTTCAAACTGTGCCTTGTGGACCTTATATTTACTGAATTGCTGGAATCTGTTAGAAATGTTTGTATTACCAGCTTGTATTTTAAGAAATCTGCCACTTTCTGGCTGTCCAGCATTCCACATTAGTGGGATTTCCTTTATTATTATTTGTCCATTATTAAAGCCAAGATCCTATAGGAGACCCTGAGGAAAAGAAAATGTTTTCTCAAAGTCCCCTCTGAGCTGGTAAAATCTGGTTTTGAATAATGTGGAAAGCAAAGATCTTTTCTTGTTGCCTTCCATATAAATGTTTTAGTTCAAATGAGGAAATGGAATGGACAAAACTGAAAATCATTGTCTGTCTTCCAAAACTGAAGAGGTAATATTGGCTTGCTTGTATGAAAAAGTGCTGTGCAGCTGCTGACCTGGCCATTGCTAGTTATCTCTTTGAATTGCTATAAAAAATCTTCTA
Source organism: Ara ararauna (assembly GCA_028858755.1). Lineage (NCBI taxonomy): Eukaryota > Metazoa > Chordata > Aves > Psittaciformes > Psittacidae > Ara > Ara ararauna. Next base: position 33,738,142 of record CM054381.1, on the reverse strand, counting down.
CACAGTCATGGCTTTGCATCTCAAGAGCAGGAAAAAATTATGAATGTTGTCAAGAAAGGTGAGTATGTACCCAAGATCAACTACTTCAGGTGCTGCACTGAATGGCATCTCAAATCAGTGCTTCTCCTGAATGTGTGGGTGTAGTTTTAGACCGTGTAGCCTTTGAATCCCTTTTGTCTTGAAAGATGCGTTCCCCCATCAGGAGAGAATGGGGAACAGCTGTTTCCTGCTTTGCCTACATAAAGACAAGCATTTTCTGTTGAGAATTGCTGATGCCACCTTTCAGTGGGTGGAGTGGATTGAAACTAGAGGAGTACATCCAGTTTCAGCAGCATCCACTGGATTCTGGAAGCAGGATCTGTAGGAAGTGCTACTGTGTGCAAGCCAGTGCTTAGAGATCCAGTCAATTTACTTGTTTGTCCCTTCTCCAAAAAGCAGCCAACAGCACTCTTATTCAAACTTAAGAGTGGTAACTGAGAGCTACAGATCACCGCTGTGATGTTCATTTATGAGTAGGCAGTCTGAAAGGGAAGTGTCAAAAAATTCTGCAGTAAGAGCAGTATGACTGGCTTCATGTCTACATTGCTTCTTCCAGCTGAAAGTGAGAGCAGCAGTTCATAGCTGTCAGCCAGATGCTTAAATCTGCAGCAGATTACAACTGGTAGCGTTACAAGACTATGCACTGGAGGAGGCTTGGATGGTCATTAGAATGGAGTGTACTGTTGTGGCAGTTCTTGTGCCATCAATTACATCATTATCTTCACCCATCTGATATTGTTGTTCTTGGTCTCTAGTATACATTAGTCTCAGCAGATATATAACATACACTTAGTTGTTAGTGGCATATTCTGCCTGAATGTTTCCTGGTATACATAACTGCTGTCAGATGCTGCAATCTACTATTTTGCCCATGAGGCAAAAGGGAGATGAGAGGAAGGCTTCTGGTTATAGAATCATAGAATAGTTAGGGTTGGAAAGGACCTTAAGATCACCTAGTTCCAACCCCAGGGGCAGGGACACCTCCCACTAAACCATGTCACCCAAGGCTATGTCCAATCCAGCCTTGAACACCACCAGCGATGGAGCATTCACAACTTCCCTGGGTAACCCATTCCAGTGCCTCACCACCCTTACAGTAAAGAACTTCTTCCTCATATCCAAACTAAACTTCCCCTGTTTAAGTTTGAACTCATTACCCCTTGTCCTCTCACTACAGTCCTTCACGAAGAGTCCCTCCCCAGCATCCTTATAGGTCCCCTTCAGATACTGGAAGGATGCTATGAGGTCTCCACGCAGCCTTCTCTTTTCCAGGCTGAACAGCCCCAACTTTCTCATCCTATTTTCATATGGGATGTGCTCCAGTCCCCTGATCATCCTCGTGGCCCTCCTCTGGACTTGTTCCAACAGTTCCATGTCCTTTTGATGTTGAGGACACCAGAACTGGACACAATACTCCAAGTGAGGTCTCAGGAGAGCAGAGTAGAGGGGCAGGATCACCTCCCTCGACCTGCTGGTCACGCTCCATTTGATGCAGCCCAGGATACAGTTGGGTTTCTGGGCTGCGAGCACACACTGCCGACTCACGTTCATTTTTTCATCGACCGAAACCCCCTAGTCCTTCTCTACACGTGGAAGTATTGTAAGAGGAGAAGGATTCCCAAAACTAAATGCAGTTTCCATGGTTCAGTGATTGGCTCAGGTCGAAAAGCTATTTTGCAAAACGAGCTAAGTTTTATTCTGCTAGGTGTTAGAAAGGTTATTTATCATTTGTAACCTGTGTGCTGTAGGAGTTGTACAAAGTAGTGGGCTGAAATATACAGTAGCTCCTGAGAGTTTTATTTTGCACAAGGTTTTTATGTGCACAGTGTTGGTAAATATGTAGTAGACATGCAGCAATTGTCTAAGAGCAAAAATACAGAATCTTCATTCATACATATTTAAATAACCAAATCTTTCAAGAATTTAAAGCAAATTTTTTTTTATCCTTTGTGTGATCAAATGTACAGATATTTATTGTTACTTTCTTAAACATTTGTGTGAAAGACAAATGTTCTTGTACTCCCGAGGATGTGTCAAAGTGTCATTTAGATTTTAACAGTATGCCAAGGAAAAAAATCCAGTGGTATCTGATAGCTTCCTTTTAATGTGGAACGTTCTTTAGAAAACTTGTGTACATCAGTAGATCAGGAATATTAATGTGTCAGCATCTTGCTGCGAAAATGGTACAGCTATCAGAAATAGCTGGGACAGACTAGATCTTTAAATTCAAAACAAGAACTTTTATAATCATGAAGATACAAAAAGCAGTATAGATAAAGCAGGCGATATGCCTGTGTCACTGGGAAGGTGCAGGGCTTTCAAGGGCACTTGGCCAGATGTGACTGATTCTATGGTTCATTGCACTGGGTCAGAGAATGAGCATGAAGTAACTTTGCCTTACATATTCTGCTGTTTGCACTGAGCGGAATGTGTCTTCTCCAAAAAGAGACCTTCTGAAGCTCTTCCATTGCTAGATCAGGTGTTTAGTTTACATTGAATTTTCGCTGTCTAGAATTTAAATAACGTACTGATCTGATGACCATAACATTTAACTTTATCTGGTAAAGAGCCCTTGGAGTTTACATGTGAGATTCAAGGAGATTTAATAAGCAAGGCATACAGAACAGGCAAATGAAAGTAAGTTTTGTAAATCTCTGATCTTTGGAAGTTCAGCATGTTTTGTTGTTTTTTCCTAGGTGTTTCTGAGTGCATCATCATGGGAATTCCAATGAATATTGGAACGGGACTTTTTAAGCTGTTGCACAAAGCGGACAAAGAATCAACCCCTCCCAGGAGGCCACTGCTATTTGATAATAGTGATTTTCATATTCCCATTGTTACATAGCAGTTGGACATAATAGAAGATAGCAAAACAAGAAATAGTCAGAAAACATACATAAAGAAATGTGTATTATCAGTTCTGTGTATCTCTAACTGTGAATTGGTAAGTGAAACACTCTCAAAAGAACAGCACAGTTTACCACCTGTTGTTAGTACAGATCCTGAAAGGTGAAGCTTCTCTGCACCAGAGAGTAGAAATAAATTTCAAGTGGATTTCAACTGATGAAATTCTTTCAAGTGCTAGAATTGGATCTCTGTGTTAATGGGTGGAAATTGGTTTTGAATCAATATTAGACGTGTATTCAGAGTTGGTTAAAAAAAAAAACCAACCCAAACAAACAAAAGTGAAACAGCAAGACTGTTGAGTGAGCGTGCACAAAGGGCAATGTGGAAATGGCCTTTAACAGGAGCTGCAGAGGTCAATCTGAGGCTGTTAGAAACTGCAGGAAGCTGAACTGTGTGTTTAGTTAAATCTTACTGAGTTAAACTTAAGGAGTACTGTTGAAAGTGTTGGAAATATTTGTTCTCTGCTTGTCTTTTGGGTTTTTTGTTGGGTTTTTTTTTTTAATTGCTTTTTCTTTTATCCCACATCTTTATCCAGTAAGTGGTCTTCCTCCCCAGGAATTCTGCTTTGAGACATACCTGCAGGAAGCTGCAGATTGTAAAGCTGCTACTAAACTCTGAGAAGACTGTTACAATAACACTGGAAATAATAAATAGCTTCTCATATTATAGCAGCTGTTAAACTGCTGCAGTCTGTCATTTACAGCAGTCTTAGTTTTGGCAAGTTTTACAGTTGAGCAGAATCAGCTGAACAACAAGGTTTTATTTTAATATATAAAGTAGAAATAGAGAAGCTGTCTTTGTACAGTGCCATGAAATAATTTCAAATTATTTTAATCTTTAGCGTACTAGAGCTGTTTTCAGAATGAATACGGATCTTAAATTATTGCAGTATAGTATGTTTAAATTTACTGTGATGCTGTAGAGAGAAAGTGTCTTAGTGTTTTCTTCTCAGCACTGTTCCGACGTTCAGTGTGCATAGCATAGGTCAAGGTTAGGGAGAAACAAAACACAGAGAGGGAAAAGCTGAAGTAGTGCACTCATGTAGTAAAAGCAGGCTGCTGAGTGCTCTAGCCTATGAAAATGAAGAAGTTTGTGCTGCCATTCGTCTTTATGTAGCAACCAAAAGAAAAGGGCAAGGCTACATTCAGAGAATGTAACCTGTTTTAAGTCTTAAGGTGCCACTGTGTTTATTTTCTAAGTCTTCCTTCATGCACAGAAAATCTAATGTGAAATTCAACATAGCTATACTCAAATTATTTTGTATTTTCAATGAGATGCTAAGGTACCCTTTTGCCTAGATTTTGGCAGGGTAATGACTGAGAATGTAATGCATTTCGCATCTGCTCTAAAAGCCATAGATGTATTGTTGTCTCAATTTTTAACCATGGAAATTTCAGCATATATTATTTCATTTTTATTTTGATCTCGGTGAGATTGCCACGTGCTGAATTGTCTGTACAGAGGTCTGGCTTTTCTGAAGTGGGTCAAGTTTGTACTGAAACGAGTAACCATCTTTTTTTTTTTTTATTTTAATGCAGTGAAGCTATTTAAATGGTGGATTTACTCTGGTATGTGCTAAAAGTATTCAGTAAATTACATCTGTTATCATTGTCTTGAATATGACAATAAAAAGAGGCAAAGATAATAAATGTAAACAGTGTATTTGTTTATCGATGCATTCTATTTGTGCATAATTAATATATGGATTACCTAACCTCCATTTCCTTATTTGCTTGCATATTAAAACAGTTCAGAAATCTTGAGAGTTAAGTTTCAGGTACTGAGAACTTAAATGATATGTAATATAATATAAATATGTAATGTAATATAAAAAATTTCTTGCTTAAAGTAAAAATAAACAGCTCTTGCCCTCTGAGCAGGCTATGCACTTCCTAAGTATTTCAGCCAAACATAGATTGTTTACAAGAGCACTCTGAATTAGTAATTATTGTTTGGGCTTTCTGTACAGACAGTAAACAAATTAGCTGTTGGCTTTCACTCATAAGCTGCTTGTTTTAAGGGTCAGTTTTAATGGTCAAAGAAGTGACACTTGGGATATTTCTTAAAATTTCATTCATTTTCTTAGCTTTATTGCAGGTTTCATTTTTAAGAAACAAATACTATTTTGCACATTTTCCTCTGTTATGCTGAGTGAAATTAACTACTAAGTTACATGTAAATTTTCAATCAATAATTTAATTTCTAAAAAATCACTAGGGAGCAGAATATCCCAGACAGCCAACATGTCTTTGTGTGGAAAAGCATCACAGATTCATTTATGATGTCCCAGAAGTGTTTGTGGACTTACTACAGTAAAAACACTTGTGAAGTTAAGGCTAAAATCTCTAGCCCTTAGGTTACGGGAACAATTAGGTACTATCATTCTAATTGATCACTAGATGCCCTTAAAGTTGTACAGCTCCAGTTCCTGTAGAGCACGGGCACTGAACCTGGAATAGTCAGCTTGCTGAAGAATCTCAAGTGTGAACTAGCATGAACTACCCCCTAGGCCATGAATGGCACAGCAGGCACGCAGCAACACCAGCTGCAAGTGGGTGCCTCAGATGGGAACCCTGGTTCAGATTGCTGCTTGCTCGTGGCATGTGTTGAAGTAAGCAAGAACTGGCTACCAACATTCATGAAATTAGTTGTTAATATCCGTATCCTGCTTTCCCATTTTCTCCATATTTTTCATCAGTTTTAAAACAAATGTAAACTTCTCCTTAATTGTGAGGCTTTGAAACTCCTCCATGGGTCATTATTTATAAACTGATCCTGGATTTATTTTTTTCCTTCCTCCATGAGATTTACTGAAAATACTATTTCACTGTGCGACTTGCACTAAACCAGTTTTCTGCCTCAATCTCAAGTAAATGGCAAAGCAGATACATTGTTCATTCCTATTCTTTCAAGATCAGTAGTTTTGGATTTTTATGTGGAGTAGGTTAAAAAAACCCCTTCCATCCCTACATTTCTGTGTAACAATGGGAATGGCTAAGTAATTACTACTAAAAATACTTTAGTAGATCCTTGGAGTTGGGGTAGCTTTTATATGTCTCTCTTTGCCCTAGAAACAAACAAATGAAAACGCACCTTGGGTCCCTCAGACTGGAATACAGAAAACGACCTGCTAGCTGGGTGCCAAGTCAGACGGAAAAGCCCAGAGGCCTTGCAATAGGTAGAAGGCTGTAGTTTTGGCTGAAGTGCACTGTTCGGAGCAAAGGAACTGAGATTGGCAGTGAGGGCAGCATCTTTCCAGCAAGGGAAGCAGGGCAGAACATGAGCAGAAGTGTACATGAAAGCGGGGAGGACAATGAAGAAATCAAATGGAGAAGCTATGTGAAGTTCTACTTCCTCAGGCTATTGCAGGAGGGTGATGTGTTTGCTGTGAAACAGACTTCTGAGACAGCTCTATGGAGGGCAAGATGCAGCTAAGGACATTCAGGAAAGACAAGCACGTGTCCAGGGGCTGTTAACTTCCCCCGACCCAGCAGAGCGGGGCAGGGCTGTCTGGGAAGGGTGTACAGCATCAATTGTTAGTGGATGAAGTTAAGCTGGAGTGCTTTTCCAAGCCTGTATAATATTACTCTACAGTGTATATAGCCTACATAATTTTAACAGAAGACTTGAAACAGACCTGACAGGGTTGTCATTTTTACAGAAGAGGTCTACATTAATTAGCAGTCTAATTAAGCGACTGCTTAACCTCCATCCTTTGGCAAATTACTGTTCTCTCCCCATAGTATTTGGATTTGATGGGAAGAGTGCTTAAAGTGGGAGAAGTATGCAGGCAAAAACTGTAGTTAAAAATTAATTAGTAAACCTAGAAACCAATTTTTTCAAAGGTACTAAATTAAAAAAAAATAAGTGATAGAGTACTTTCTTAGTACATTTATGAGGAAACTACTTTACACGTCTCTTATCTGCAGAGAGATAAGAAAACAGAAGCACATGCTACGTAGGTTTCCTATTATGAACATGGGAAGCTGAGAATAAATCTAGAATTGTGCTGCTTTGGTCTGTAACTTGAAGAAATTTAGTATGGAGGGCTATTTTTTTTTCTTTAACTATGCTTTAAAAAATAGGAAAGCAAAAATGAAAGCTGCATTTTATAAATTAACTAGGGGCAGGATTTAATTTGGTTCTCCAGGACAAATATTCCTTGGTTGGAGTTTTTTGACAGTAATTCGACACCTGTCACTGTTTCTGTATAAGCTGAAGGAACGATTACAACAGCATTCTTCAGTTTTCTAGTGCTACGTTGCAGACAGGAATGGCTTTAGAAACCCATAGCAACAGGGTAAAGATTTTCATAGTAATTTTTTCTGTGAATGTAACTGATCAATGTTGTGTCTTTAGAAATGGTTAGCTGAAGCTATGTGTTCAGACCTAAGAAAGTCTGTCAGTAATTAAATATGTGGAAAAAAAGTAAGAAAATTAGAAAAAATAGCCCCTGTTTTTTATCTTGTCTAAGAACAGAAAAACTAAAAGGGATCAAATTAGAAAACGTTTTCTTTTTAATGTACAAATACGTGGCAGGTTATTTGGATGCAATTGTGTTAGTGATATAAATGCATGGCAAATTTATCTTCAGGAATAAATACCAAAATGTCACACGACTATTTGAAAGACTGAACTAGAAGAAACCAGCCCCACTACTCTTATATGCCAGTGCTTGTGAAAATGAATTAAGGTTTCCTGTAACTGTTCAAATGAAAATGAAGGTTTTTCAAATATTTTTTCTAACAAAATGAGATCATATCATCATCTTCCACTAGAGAGCAGCATTTTGTTTTGGGAAAAGAACTATTTGGGTAGCAATTCTTTGTTTTTCTATTAAAAATGGTTTTTGAAATATCAGGGCTGAAACAACTATGAGAAAGAAGGTTACCTGTTAAAATCATACATATGAGGAAGGTTATAAGGTGTCGTGGTTTAAGCTGTAAATCACGCAGCCCGTTCTCTCACTCACTCCCCTCTCTTTCTTTCCCCCGCGCCTGGCTGGATGGAGAGGAGAATCAAAAGAATGCAACTCCCACAGGTTGAGATAAGAACAGTTTAGTAACTAAAGTATAACACAAATCACTACTGCTACCACCAATAATAATAATGACAAGGCAAATACAAGGAAAGAGAATACAACTGCTCACCCCCCCTTACCCAGCCCGACCCAGCAGTGCACCCCCACCCTTCCAGGTCTCTGCTCTCTCTTTTACATCCTGGGTGTGACGTGCTGTGGTATGGAATAAACTCTTTGGTCAGTTTGGGTCAGGTGTCCTGTCCCTGCTTCCTCCCGGCTTCCCCTCCTCCCTGGCAGGGCATGAGACTCAGAAAGTCCTTGGTCAGACAAAAACATTATCGAGCAGTAACTGAAAACACTGGTGTTATCTGCGCTGTTCCCAGGTCCAAAATCAAAACCACAGCGCTGCACCAGCTACCAAGAAGGAGAAAAATTGCTGCTGCTGCTGAACCCATGACGTAAGGGAATTCATTTTTCTAAAAAGGAGAAAACAAGAGTCCAGATATTCATGAGTCAGTAAGGACTTGCTCATCTTTTTCCCTATCTGGCTTAAAACAACCCAAACTAACCAACCACAGTAGCACTGAAGTAGAAGGCTGTAGTAATTCCCACAGAACATACTGAGTGACTCTTGACAAGTGAGGGAACAGCGTATCTGTACAGTGAAAGGAAACGTCTTTTGGTGCAATGTTTCCACGCAGATATGATTGTTACAACCTGCATTCACTCTCTATAGTAAGTATTCAACCATAGCTCCAAGAGCATTACTGAAGCATGAAGTTCTGGCAGCTTGCTGGGTAGCATCTCACATTCTTCAGGTGTTGCAGAACCCCAAACACAGCTGTATTGAAAACACTTGAAGGGGATGCTTTGAGATGCAAGAGCCCAACGTTTAGGACTGAAAATAACATGAAACAGATGGTCTTCTCTGTGTACAGACTGCTGAAAACAGCATGATTTATGAAAGATGACTTCCACTTTAGTGTCTGAAATGTACAGGGATGCCTGTAGCTTTGTTAGTTCCTATCATTTGTGCAACTCAGTTCACAGTGGTCTTTTAACTTCCTGTGCTTAGATATTCTGTTGGTCATGAGCTTCTTTGAATACCATTCCATCATCTTCACCACCACAGTTTCTTCTAGTTATATGTAAAGCCACTACATGCATTAGGTGGTCAAAGATATTTCTTAATCCAAAGAGTCTGTCCTTTGAGTACAAGCCTACAAGATCAGGACTTATTCCATGTTCCTTTTGGAAACAACAGTGGTAGGTGTGTGTAACTGACTGCACAGGAATGAATATGTTAAATACATATTTAACAGGAAAAAAGCTAAAAATACAGGGAATGCAAAGGTAAACAAGGGGATATGGAAGCACAGTAGAGTTAATTTTGAACTTCATATCTATTTGGAGGGGAAACAGAAAGATGCCAGCTGGGGAAAATGATGCATTCGTAATCTCTGCACAAGTCCAGTTGAAGTGATGGAAGTAGCTGGAAAAAGGATGTGTGCTCCTGAGAACTAAGGTTTTGTCGTTTGTACTGGAGATTACTGTTTCTGACTGTGACAACTGATAGTTGAATCATCATTCATCCAGTAGATGACTATAAATAATGAGTAATAACTGAATGATTTCTTTCAGTTATTGCATCTGGCTACAATACTCTTTCAAACAACTGTACAAAAATTACAGATCCTTAACTATAGAGATATGCTACAGCTAAAACTGCTGTGAATGCTGGGTTCTTGTCCAGTCCATGTGGAAGATCATATCTTTAATTGGGGGCAAATAGGAATTTGTCTCTTAGTGTTGATACCTGCAGTTAGATCAGAACTGTTCCTGGGAAATCCTTCTCTGAGGAGTTTTTAACAACATGTGAGTCCTGCTACTAGGCCAAGGTACAGAAATTACAGCAATTAAATTGCTGGTGTTTTGTCTTCCGCTAGAAGACAGACTGCAATGTCTGTGAAGATCAGATGGATAATTAACTAAAGTTTGAAAGGAAAGCTGTTCTTTATAGATTTGTTTGTTGTTGTCAAAGAAAGAAGACTATTTAGAATGAATGTCTACTGCCATAGTGCTATGATCTTGTTGATCTCAAAGCCAGACAGTGCAGAGGAGTTTCAGTCTATGGATAAAAAGAGCAAATGCTGATGCCTCTGTAACAGTGGCTGGGGTACCCCATGGGATTTCATTTCAAGTTTGTTTCTCCTCCATGATGGCTAGGTTCTGTCAGTGGGAGACATTGTTGACTAGAAATGAAGCTGTAACGAAAGCAGCAGCTATCTGGGTTATTAACCACGAGCATTTTAGTCTTTTTGTGAAACTGGGTATTGGTTGGCTAATCTTTTAATATGTATGGCAATTTTACCTGCATGCACCCCTTTTAAATGTTAAATTGTACAAAATTTTAAAGGTAAAATAGAAAAAATCAATAGCCAAAAAATACAGAAACAGTAGTGAGACTGTGCTGGTAAACTTTAGGAGTCCCAGAAAAAGCCAGAATTAGGTGTGAGAGTAAAAAATATTTGACTTGTTTTATTATTCACATTATTGTTGGTTTCTGGGAAGAATTACTTAGCAGTGGTGTGATTCATCCCTATTTGTAATCCTGTGACATTATTTTCTCTTCCGTTACTTCATATAGGAGTTACTCCCTAAATCCCCTCTTCTACAGAATTAAGGCCTTCAGCCTGAGCAATACACAGTCACAGATAGATGATCGTTTGACACAGGCTGATTCACAGCATCTCTGTTGTAAACTGCTCATTGTCTCTGGGGGAGATGAGGAAGGCCTTAGCCACATCATGGTGCAGTCTTGAAGCACCAGCAGTGACATTGTGTGACTTATTGCGGAAGGGCACACTGGGTAGGGATAGGGCATCTCTTTCATGCACACACTGGAAGGAAGGAAGCATGGACAGACACACCTCACTCTACTCTACCCTGACCCCTGCACTTTTCTGATGCAGTGATGCTAAAGTGCTTGCTGTATGTGTAGGTACCTTGAAAAGCCAACAGAACAACTCATTCCCTTTCCTACATGCCATTCTTCTAGATTTTCAGCTCATGCAACTATTTTCCAGCCACATCAGAAGCTTATTTTAAACTTCCATTTCTAAGAAGATATTTAGTATTTCTGACTTATGCCACTGCTGTGCATTTTCTAGTTTCCCTTTACATTTATTTCTTTCTCCTTGTCCTTGTTTCTCACACAGATTCCTCCCTCCTGGGCCTGCAGTGATTGTCACTGCTGGTGACACCACCTCCCCGCAGCAGTTCTATGTCAACCATACTGTGCCACTGGCTGGCTTCAACTAGGTTCTGCAAGGGTACTGTGAGCCTTTGCCTGGAGGATAATTTAACCACTCAAGGAAAAAACATCTCCTCTGCACATCTGGATGTGGAAATTTACTGCCATCAAATTACAATTACGGTCAAGTAACTTTGGACAACCAGACATTATATAAGGGAATGTATTCATACTCTAAACTGAAAGGCATCCCTGCTTCATGTGGCTCTTTGTCAGCACTGAAAACTATATTCAGCTGTTTAATTTTCCACTTACTTTTCTCTTTAGCCTGCTTCTGGTCCTTCCCACCTGCCTGACACCTGATGTTGTTTTCCTTGCTTATATTTCTACCCTGCTGAGAATAAAACTAAGGAAAAGCAATGAACAGTACAGCAGCTTGGTGGAGAGTGGGCACACAGGGAATTGTTAACTATTGCTGCCACATGCTTGTGTGACTTGGAGAAATCTTTAGGCTCTCTGTAATTTAGATTCGGTCTATTAAAAACCATGAAATTATAACAGTCTCTCCTTAGCAGCATGGTTGTGAGATGATAGAATCATCAAGGTGAGCAGAGGGACTGTGCCTGTGAAAATTTAAATGCTATACAGAAGAGGTAGTAAATGGCATGTACTTGTTTTCCTAGGTTTTTATTGTCAGGATGTGTAGATTAACATGATTAACATCTGCCATGTATAGTTCTTTTATTCTTTCATCTTCCAAAGAAAGCGGAAAAAGGCTACAAGTTCGCTGCTCATGAAGTCAGCTGCGAGACAGACACTGACTTCAGCAGGAAAAGGAAAGGGCAAAGCACTGAAGCTCTTCAGAGGGTGAGGGTGTCAGTTCTGAAGATGAGTTAAGGGAAAAAAGTTCTAACAGTACAAATAGCCCATGGTAAGAGGATAATATTTAGCTTGCCTTACTGATGAAGTGTTTATCCTTCATGAAATATCCCTAGCAGACTTGAAGACTTTTTATTTCAGTTATTCTTTTGCACAGTATTTTTACTACCAAATTGGGACTTACTCCAAGTTCCCTGGAAACCAATTAGAGAACTCTAACTCAGTGGAACTGAATGAGCTTTGATACATGCATTATATTGCATATTTCTATCTGTCAAATTGCCACCAGCTAATGCATCTTTCTAAGTTTCAAAGAGTTGCACCACTTCTCTAAACATCATTGCTGCAGACTTGATCCAGAAAGAATCATTTTAGCCTAAATTTTTTTTAAGGCTTTCATGCTGCTTGGGACTTTGTCTCAGATGTTTGTGCTTATTCTGGGCCATGTTGTATATGTTCTTTTCCATTTAGTATTGAGCTGGGGATTTTGTTTGTTTTGGGAGGGGTTTGTTTGTTGTTCAATTCTGACAAATCTTGGCATTTATATCAATGTAAGTTCTAAATTACTTTTATGGCATTTTTCTTTTAAGAAACCTAATGAGCTTGAACTGCTGAATGTTTAATTTTTAATTTGTATTATGAGGGGAAAAAATACAGATGTGTTGAAGATTTGTAGCTCAGTTTAAACTGGATGACCAAACCTTGTGGAAGCTGGTAATGGAGCTGCCACTGTGCCAAGCTGAGACATTATTTCATTCTGGAATTCTCTGATGGCTTTCTGATCTCTGCCAAGGCATGTAGACGGGCACAGAGACTGTATTCTTTTTGCCTTCTAAATTAGAGTGTAACTTAGGAGTTACTTTATTTCATGTTAGTTACTGTTTTCAGAACTGATTTTAATTAAGTCCAGTATTTTTGTCATGGTAGACACTTCTCAGTCTTTAGTTGTATCTTGGCCCATAGTCTCCTTTGCCTGAGCAAACTGACTGCAGGAAGTTGCACAAGCATTTCTCTTTGATTTTATTATCACTGTAACGCCTGTCTTCTCTTCACCTCCTACAAAAGAATTCCCCCCTCCCACTCAAGGAATATCCTGTAATGGTAAAAGTAAAAATGTCTTCTCAAAGCAGAAGGACATGGAATTCATGCAGTATTTATGTGAGCAGAAATCAATGCAGCACTGTCAAATAGCATATAAAGTCTTAGCTAAGAGTATGATGCACAGGATCTCTTAAAGACCAGCATGTTGTTCAATTTCCTGACCATCTACATCTGTCCAGTTTTCACAGACATGTAAAATTTTACACAACTAATGAAAGTACACTAGAAATTCTTCTCCTGTATCATGAAACAGATGAGTTCAGAATGCTAGAGCATTTCATTATGAAGCAATAACAATACCCTCCAGCTGGATGCTCCCCACAACCCTGCTCATCTGCTGCCATACATGATAAGCTTCTGGAGTCCAACCCGAGTTGGTCTATTCCCATACGCAGATCTGCTGGGCACAGGTTTTTTTCAGGAGCTGGGCTGCCACCTCTGTTCCCCCCTTAGCTTAAGCACTGCAAAATGGACGAACTGTGGGACTAGTTTTTCAGGGGAGTGAAAAGACAGCACCACACGATATCTAGAGAAACACAGAGGCCCACAGCCACATAAATACCTGTCCCCATTTCCTCAGGGAGCTCTTTGGGCTTGGACTGTCCTGGAACTTTCAAATATTACTCTATTTACCACCAGGACCTTTTTTCATCAAGTCCAGCTGTCCCACAATTAAAGCATTGCCCCATGCTCATTGTCTGTAAAAGTGTGTGGTTCTGTGTGTCTCAGTGTTTCCTGTGGCTCTGCAAACATTCTGCCCCTAAGCCCTTCTAAAGCTGTGCTTTGTCATTTCTGCCTGCTAGGCATGATGAGATAGTTTTTTTCTCTTTCTATATCCATCTATATCCCATCTGACAGGAATGACATTCTATCAAAACAACTTCCCTTTCTCTCTGGCTGCAGGTTTTCTTTTATTAGCCTAATACATTTTCTAATGGTAGAATAAGATATTTTGGTAGATTATGAAAAAGACATCTGAACCAAAGCCATTTTAAATCAATAAAGGATTGCTATCACCTGCAAAGTCTTGGATTAATCCTTAGGTCCTCTCATTGACTTGGGGACCCTGAAAAACTGAGCTTGTAACTGACATGTATTCAACTCTTAAACCCATGCCTGTCAGTGAGCAGGGGAACTACTTGCTATTATAAGTACATAGGTAATTCTTAGCAGATCTGAGGCTTCAAATAGGAAATAGAACATAAGAAAGCATTGTTCCTTCTTCAAGACCCTTTAGATTCAAATCCGCTTTGAAAACACTCATTGCTGATAGAAAAACAACGAAAATGGTGAAACTGTGTTCAGGCTTACTTTGGAGTCCTTACTGTTACATTTGTCAATCTCAGTCAACTGCAGTTGTTTATAGAAGTTACCAGGGAATGCTTAGGGCACCCATTTGCTTTTATCTCCCCATTAGTGCTAAAAGAAGTAAAAGCAAATGATTGGTATAAATAGTCTCTCTTGGCTTGACTTGAAAACTGACCTAGAAACTAGATGAATAACAAACTGCAAGTAACAGCTTTTAAAGGGGCTCTTTAACATCTGCTTGCTTATAGAAACTAACCACATCACAAGCCAGCCCAGCCTCCCAAAGAAAATTAAGTTGCCTTCAGTTCTGTTCTAAACAGAGGGGTACTTGGGATGTGCTTGCTGGGTGCCTTCCCTATGAAAGCTGATATTCTTACAGCCCTGTAGCATCACCACTAATGTGCCTCTGTTGCATTGCTGGTTTTCTTTTGCTGCCTGTTTTTGGAAGCAGCTAGTTGTCTGAGAAACAGAAGTGATTGTGTATATTCACAGCCCCAGGAGGAGCCAATCTACCTACCCTTTTATCTCTCCCCCCCCACGCTCCAAAAACAAACAAACACCCTTGCTGCCAAGTGTTCTGCCCTACAGGAAGGCCTTTTCTTCCTCTTTTAGAAGGCAAATCTTTAGTTGCTGAAATAAACCAATATTTTAATTTGCTTTTTCAACAGCCCCAGGGAATTTAAAACCTTCCGCAGACAGGGTGTTTTATTTCTGTTGAAGCTGACTGAAATAATTGTCTGATGGTCTTGATTTTAATTTGCCCAGAGTGGGAATGGGCCAAAATAATTAATATCTGAAAACCACCTACTGCAGTGCAGGTTGAAATGACTGATAGGGTTTAAGGCTAC
Organism: Ara ararauna; assembly: GCA_028858755.1. Classification (NCBI taxonomy): domain Eukaryota; kingdom Metazoa; phylum Chordata; class Aves; order Psittaciformes; family Psittacidae; genus Ara; species Ara ararauna. Next base: position 33,722,787 of record CM054381.1, on the reverse strand, counting down.
AGAAAAAAAAAGCATTATAATTCTCTGGTCTGCTTTCCTTCATACTCTGTGTCACAGGAGCTCACTTAAGAAAGAGCTAAACCATTTCCTGGAGTTCACAGTTTCACGTTTTCAGGAAGATAAATGGTCCTTGTGCTTCTGTGAGAGTCTGACAGTAGGTCCCTTGGACCTCAGCTTCAGCAGGACAGCTGAGGACCTCGGGATTTACAGGCATAGCCCATTACTGGAGGTGATACTGCCCGATGAATTATTTTGCTTTGGCAGTGCCAAGGCTACCCACGTTATGTTTGGGGATTTTTTTCCTTTTTATGGGTAAATGAGATCCTTTCATCTGCTGGCCCATTAGACCAACACCTTCCTGTTCTGAAAATGCTAATTAATTGTCTATCAGTTACATCAACCTGAAAAAATAAGCTGCTGTTGAGAACGGCTTAGCTCCTAGTGTTTCATATAACACCTATTACAAAATCTCTGTGGTGTTTACTTGTATCTAGACAGCTCTAATCTTAACTTGATGATCACTTGTACTTTTTTCCTATACCTGTCTAAGAGACTGTATAATTTTCCTTCCGCAGATCCATGCAGTGTTGTCAGCTTCCACTGGCTTACTGTAAATCTCAATATTTTTCTCTAAATCCTTAGTTGCTTGAATCATATGATTACATGAGAAACTTAGCTTACATTACAAAACCATTTCTAGCATACATGGCTGCCAATGAAGCTTGAAGATCTGTATCCGAAGGGCTCCAAAACAAAAAAAGCAAATAAAATGTCTCTCATGTATTTAAAAAAATAGAAAAATTCCCAATCCTAAAGAATATCCTCTGCTTTTACCTATTACAATTTCTGACTTATTCAGACTGATGATATTGAAGAAGGGATTTACCAGTAGAACTAGAGCAGCGAGCAGCTGAGCTGCTGCTATGACTCGGGCAGCAGTAAGCATGTATGTGCAGAGGAGGAAGTATTTGAGAAGGAGTGACAGGTATTTTTTGCACAGAAGACTACTGTCCTATTAATAGTCCTATAAAAGTGAGCATAAGAAATCTCTTTAAAAGCCCAGATGTTGCTAAAGGTGCCTTATCGGAAAATACCAAGCTAAAATAACACAATAGTGTCACTCAGTAGGTGGATGGCTGATGTAGAATATAAATCTCAGCACCTAATGGCTTTTGGAAGCAAAGATTTTGCAAGGCAAAAGAACAGTCACTAGGCGCAGTCCCTGCCATTGCAGGTGCAATGTTTTATACTACTTTATGGAAATCCATCTGGAAAGCAGGTAGGCTTTTCTATTTTTCTTCCGCTGCTAGCTTTTGCACTTTTTCCTCTTTTCCTCTGCTCCCCTCCTTCCATTTCCTTTTTCTGCTTGATTGTCACACTTGTCATGATATTCGGAGTCTTCCTGGTTTCAAACGGAAGTTTTCTGATCTGTATAGAAGGTAGATTTCTATAGTGAAACTTTGTGCTGGATTACGTGAATTTCAAGCTCTTTAGTTTCTAATGTGAACGTATGACAAAACATATTTCAGGAAATGTGTTGAGTTTGCATACACAAGCATAATGATTACTGCACAATAAAAAAGGTGTATTGGCAATTATGAGAACATCTTCACATAGTAAAAGTTGGATCCTGCGTTTGCTGCTGTTGATTATAATCTTCCTGTTTTCAAAGGCTTGCATGTTTAATATTGTGGAATTTGCTGAGATTTCATATACTGCATATTTACATGGACTTCTAACAAAAACAGTCTTCAGATGCACAACTGTGGTTTGCTGAAACCTAATGCCTGTGCTGAGAATGATCCTGTCTCCCAAAATAAAATTCTGCAAGACAAGGACTTCGCTGATCCCATCCTAAATCTACAAAGGGAGACTTTTCAGGGTTAGATATACCAAGCAGACAGCAACTAGATTTTTCAAATTCTGATTTCTGCTTTTGAAAATCCTTCCTGAGGTCTCATATGTTTTTAAGCCTTGAATGTTTTATCTGTAATTGAAAGACTTCATTTCTGCACGGCAACACTAGTGTTTCTCCTTTCCCTTCTGAAAAGAAGGTACAGAATTGAATAAAAATAACCCTCAGTTTCTGCCTGCATGTACCCACCTTGTTCCTCAAATCTTTCTTAGACTTCAAATCCATAGGTATTGCAAGCTTAATACGCTGTCTTAGAAAGTCAATGGGATTTTTTTCTAATGCCCTCAGCATATACTCTCAGTAGCCAAGTTTCCAAATCTTATTAAAAAATACAAGCAACCAACCCCCCCCCCCAAAAAAAAAGAAAAAAAAAATTTGGAAAACTTTTCCAAAGCTTAGAATTCTGTGAATTTGTCAAGTTGTGGTTTGAATTCAATCTTCCAAAAGTACCCATGACATTCTGTGTCAGAGCTCTGCATTTGCCTTTAAAAAAAAGCCTTCCTTTTGTTTTAAACAAACAAAAACCCTGCCTTCCTTTTGGTACTGTGATAAATACCTGGTTGATTCTTGCACAATCTTCTGCACAGCTCATAAACTTTAATTCATTTTAGGGATCTGTCTTTAATTAATTTACATTTTCATTTGAAAATGCACTCCACAGATATATTCTTTTTCCGAACCTTGGCAGAGAACCAAAGGCATCTGCCTATTTATTTATTTTTTTCTTCTGGGGGTGGGCAAAAATGAATTTATTGAAAATTGGTTTTGCTTATTATTTTGACAGTAGGGTTGTAGGTTCTGAGTACTGTGATGATCTGAATTTTGGTCACTTCATAAACTTTTGGCATAATAAATTTACATCTGTTTCATCATTTCACTTTTCAAAGATAACATATATGCTCAAGTCTTCTGAAGGCTTCCCCTGCACTTGCTGAGGATGGTCTATACTGAGTCAAGCAGCTGAGGTAACAGTAAGGTCCCTCTCTCATACAGGCAATTGCCTGCCAGATGGACCTGTGAAAGAGAAATTTATCCATGCAATGAGAAATCTACCTAAGAGCAAACACGACTTGTCATTTCCAAGAAAAACTGAGTGTAAAAGGCTCAGATGTGAAAAAAAAAAAGATAAGAAACTGCATTCCTGGAAAGAAAGAAACCTGATATGACATGGATTTACCGGCTATCTGAAAGTAATCTGACCAATGACAATGGGAGATGTGGACCTGCAAGCAAAAGGTAAGGCAGGCACCGCAGGATGAGAAGACTGACGTTTTATTTGGAAGAGAAGGCAAAGCATTATGACACAGTTTTGGGAAAGGCAGGATGAAATTGAGTCCAGAGCAAACACTTGTCAAGGCACACCTCCCTCTAGACTTTGGAATGGGACTCAGGATACCCGAGTTATGCCCTGCCCAAATGATGCCATTCCTGTGTTACTGCTACCTCTGGTGAAGAGCACGTATCAGGAAGAAGGTGTAAACCAATATTCTTTATTATTTCAAATAGCAGAGGGCTGCTGCATAGATCTGAAGTACAACTCTTATAATGCTCCGTAAGGAAATTTGGTTGTTTCCTTAAGAGGAAACTATCTAGGCACACACACAATAAAACAATATTGCTAAAGGACTACTGAGATTAGAAAGTCTTAAAAACTAGGAAATACTTTGTGCAATCTTTGTTCAGCCTTCTTGTGCCTTTGCCTTACAAAAGTTTTCAATTGTGTGATTACTTGCCCTGTGTTCTGTAGCAAGCACAGATGGGGAAAACTGCCTTGGGGGCAGCGTAGGGCAGTGCCTGCTTCGGCTGCGCACTAGGTGACATGAGGCAGGTTTCACTTCTTACCGGTAGTTTTTCATTCTGTTCTGTTTCAACTCAGTTTTGCTGAGTTGAAGACAACAATGAATGCATACTGGTGTTAACCAGTACCTCTGGAATATATGATCACTTTACTGGCTAAGCTTTGCCAATTTGCTACAGAGAAATAGGCAGATTTTGAGATACATTTTAATAGTCTAGAAAAAAAATCAGTTTTCGGAGATTTACACTATTAGTCATTAACCAACAAAGCTAACCTCTGTGCATTTTTTTGTAGGAACGAAAGTTGCTAAGAAAACCATGGATACAAAATCAGAAGAAATTAAGCTACAAAAGGATAAGTAACAATGGACGAAACGTGAAAAAAACCTGTTTCAAAATCATGCCATACTTTCAGGTATTATTTTAAATAATGACTTTTAAGGTTGAGAAAAATCTCTCAGTTCCTTTGCATCTGCCTCCACTAACGGCAGAATGCATGCCGTGATTACGCATGTAACCCAAGGCCATTTTCACATATGAGAGACATTATCATCATCTGTTCAGCTACATAATGTGACTTGAAATTCTCTTCAGCACCTGAATTCTCCAAATGGGTGTGTTAACAGAAAATTTTAAGGAACAATTGCTTCCCCTTACACCTTGCTGAGCCCAGCTCTCTGGACACTTACAAAAGCATACAAGCGCCTGGACAGAAGGCTTTCAGACAATTTCGGATGCTATGAGGTGTAACCGAGTGATCACAAAGACCAGTAATGCTGTTTCTATGCCACGACAGCCGCTGTGATTTTTGCAGGATATCAGAAACACACCTACAATAGTCTTTCATACAAAAGGCGACTTTAAGATCATAATTCTGCAGTCTGCTCCCCTAGGTGTTTGCAAATAAAGGTACCATTGGGTGCAAGTGATGTTGACAAGCTGTTTATCTTCAGACAGGAAAGTTGGTGTTCTTTTTCTTTGCTGAACAATTACATCATGCTGATGCTGAGTACAGACACATCCATACTCCACTGGTAAATTACTTGGCCCTGGTTATTCATGAAACATTGACGAAACTACATTTGCGGGAGATGAATGTTCAGGTCTTCTGTTTGAAAACTTTTTTCCCCAAAATAATTCCAATGGACAAAGCCCCAAACGCTGTTATTATTTATTATTTGAATGTTTCGCTTTTTCCGGCTTAGGATGAAATAAACCCTGGCCTTTGAAGATGTCGCCCCATGCAGACCCCGGCCCCCGCAGCTGCACCGCCAACAGGCGCCGGCTCCCGCGGGGCTCCCACTCTCCGGCAGCGGGCAGTGGCAGGGCCCAAAGGGTACCGCCACACTCCGACACGCCGCGGCCTCCCGGCCCGGCTCGGCCCGCCCGGGGGGAGGCCGGCAGCCCCCGTTCCCGCCGCCAAGGAGGAGCACCGCCCCGCCCGCCGCGGCGGAGCCTTTTGTCTCACGGCCGAGACACCCGGGGCTAGTTGCTCCTCCCTGCCGCGGGGCACCCCTACTTCGCCGGAGGAAGAAACAGAACAGACCTCCCGCAGGCCGCCCCGGGAACGAAGGGGACATCGGGCTCTTTCTCACCAGCCCGTCCCGACCGGGAGCCGGCGCCCCGCCTCCCCGCCCTTAAAGCGGCCGGCGGGGAGCCCCTGAGTGACGGCTGGGAGGCGGGAGACAGCCGGGGCCGAGCTGGTTGTCGGGGAAGCTGCAGCTTGCCGGCGGGAGGCGAGGAGAAGAGGGTAGAGGAGCGGAACGGGCGAGCAATGCACTGCGACAGCTCCGTCTCGGCACAGGCGGCAGCCTTGTGCAACCAATATGGCTGCGTGCGCCCGCGAATGAAAGGAGGTGCTTGGAGCTGAAGCCGTCTCCCCCCACCCCCTCCGCGGCCGTGTGGCCTGTAGCGAGCGCAGGAGAGAAGTTATCTGGGCTGCCCCACGGGGGGTGGGGGGTGCCGGGGAGGTTGTTGCCCTGCCCTCGGCTGTTGCTCCGGGCTGTCCCCCTCCCGGGGGTAGAAGGGAGTTGTTTCACCGCCCGGGGGGCCGGAAAAGCGGCGAGAGGGGCTCCAACTGGAGAAAGAAGAGCAGCAGCAGCCCCTGACGGCGGTTTGCGCCCCGTCTGCCTGAGCGGGAGCCCGGCGGCGGCTCCCAGTCCAGAGGAGGAGGAAGAGGCAAAGCCGTCCTCGGCCCAGGTCCTGCCCGAGCTCCACGCCTCCTCTCCGGGACGAAGTTTCGCCGGGGGCCACTGCGGGGGCGCCGGCTGCCGGAGGAGGGCTGCCAGTAGCGCTCCGCCTCGGCCCGCGCCTCCCTGGGGGCGGCGGTGGCGGAGCGGCGGGGCCGGGGGCGGCGGCGGCGCGCAGCCCCGGTGGGCGAAGTTTGGCCGCCGGCGGCCTGTAGCAGCCATGGAGCCGAAGCACAAGGAACTGCTCGCCCAGTGCCGCCAGAGCCTGGCGCAGGCCATGACCGAGGTGGACAAGGTGGTGGAGCTGCTGGAGGCCGCCGGCGCCCTCGGTCCCCGCGACCTGCGCGACCTGGAGGCAGCGGGCAGCGGGAAGGCCGAGCTGCTCATCTCCTTGTTGCTTGCCAAGGAGCGGGACCACTTCCAGGACCTGCGGGTGGCCCTGGAGAAGACACAGCCCCACCTGCTCTCCATCCTCTACCTGAACGGCGTGGCGGGGGCGCCGGCGGCGGCCGAGACAGCCGGTGAGCGGGGTCAGCGGCGCGGGGCCTGGGGAGAGTGGTGGTGGGGAGGAGCAGGAAGGCAGCGGCTGCCCCCGCCCATCCCCACTGGGCCAGGGGTAGGGAAGCGGCCGGCGGCCCTGGCCTTTCGTGGCCCCCCTTCTGGAGGTGGGCAGCTAGCAGGCGAGGGTCGGGGATTCTGCTCATTCGTGGTGGTGCAGGAGTGATATTCATCGGTGTTTGCAGTTATGTTCTCGACTTGTGTTTTGTGCTCTGGACTCTTTCTTCTGGCGGGAGTGCTGGTCCTGGTCCCCGAGAGGTGTGTGGATGCTGCACGGTGCCCTAAGGAGAAGCCACCCCAGCCCTGTTCTTATTGCTGCTCTCACCCCCAGCAGCGGGGTGCCGGCTGGGGGATAGGGAAAGCCGTGCCCGCTGGGGTTTTCCTTGCACTCGCCGGAGCCGCCGGCGGTGTTCAATAACCGGGCAAAACTGAAACCCCCTTGCAGCCAGCCTGCTGGAATAGGCTGCAGGACTTCAGCAGATGTGCGTTTGAATAAATATTGTAACTATTTTTCTCCGGACAGACATATGTTTGAAGTTGTATTATTGTAACTCTTCGTAGTGGTTGGAACAGGAAAACCATTGATTAAACTGCAAATCCAGGAGAGAAGAATTTTTGTCTAAATCTCCTTCTTGACTAAGTTGGGCTTTGACCCGTGAGTGTTCCACTATTCTTCTTCCAGAGGAAGCCGGAGTCCACTTTTATGTGGACAATATCGGCTTTAAAATAATAATAACAATTTGGTGGTAATACACAAGGCCTTCTAAGTGCAGCTGTGTAATGATGAGTAATAATTCAGTCAAAGTCAATGGTAATTCTATATTATAGATAAAGAATATGCAGTTGACCAAGTTATGTGTAGGTATTCTATTCCAGTGTGTGTCCAAGACCCATTCAGAAATGTGGGGTCACTTTTTGGTTTTGTTACCAGATTTGGGAATTGCAGGGTGACTACCTGTTTATGTGAGGAACTGCATTGGGACGGCTTCCTGACTCTTAAAAACTATACAATTTCTTTAAGAAAATAAAACCCTTTAAGAGCTAATTCCATTTGGAAGATAGTGTTTGCATGTGCAGTTGCACAATGTACTCTACCCTTATTTGAGTTATGCTGTTGGTGCTATGAGTTTGGTAAACAACAAAAAAAGTGCTTGAGGGTCTTATGTTTTGTTTATCACTGTATTATATTGTATGGCCTTTCCTAATGAATATATGCCAGGAACCTCCCAGGATGGGGAAAAATGGGCTGAACAAAAGACCTCAACACTTCTAACATTATGTGGTCTGACATCAATGGGAGATGAGGGCACTAGCTGCCTTTCAGAATGGTACCCATGATGTTTTGGTATGATTAGGTTAATGCTTGGTCTTGTCTTGTTGAGAAGATGCATTAATGGTACTGGGCCACTCACACTCCCCAGCCTAAAAACAAAACACAAGTGTAAAACATGAATGGCAGGAAAAAAATGAAGTAGATGTTGGATGTAGTAGTACTCTTTATTTTTAAAACACAAAATTGCAATTGCAAAATGTCTCAAGACACTGAGCTCTCAAGGGAAAAATAGTTTGATTGGCAAAATGAACTATATCCTCCTTGACCGAATGCATTCACGAGGTTAATCTGAGTTAAATTAACATCTGTTTGGGGAAGGATGTTCCCCTGACTAGATGGGTTTTAAAGTGTTATTGCTTTCATTTATCAGTAGTAGTAAAGAGCTAACTTTGAGAGTTAGGCACCTTTGTTTCCCTTGTGATAAACATGTTTACACATGTTTACAAGTACACCGGAGATGAGATAGCAAACAGTGAGTTTAAGAATAAACCATCGTGCTGAGAGGAAGGTAAAAGACCTGAGCTTTCAAATACTGTTGTATATATTCCAACTTTACTCCACTGAGGAAGTCTCATGGTAACTAGTGATGAGGCTGCCTGCATGCCTGCTGAATACCCCTGAATACTGGTGTACGTGCGAGTTTGTCCTGGATGTGTTGTGCAAAGAGTTAATGTTTAAGGGTAACTGCAGTAGAACGTTTGTTGTATGAACCTGTGTTCGCATGTAATTGGGTTTTACATCCTCTAGGAAGTCTGACCACCTGCCTGCTCTTCTAGTGCCAGTTAGGAGTTTTACTCCTTTTCACCAGGGATGTTGAAGGCAGATAAGTCGCTTTTTGTTCTTTGGGTATAGTAGCAAATTGGAAGCACAGTAGCGAAGAGAGTTCTTGGATTCTGTATTTAAAATACTAAGTGAAACAGTCCTCAGTGTATATTAGGTGAAATGCATCAGTTCTTGAAGACAAAAAAAATAATGTATCTTAAACACCCATTTAATTGAACCTATCCAGCTGAATCAATTTTTTAAATTACCATTAGTATATGAAAAATGACAATTTACAGTGGTGCACTTAATTTTGGTGTTGTTTGTAAGACGAGGCTGATATGAAGCACATCCCCTGAGTGGTTTTTGGAGATGAAAATTATTTATAACTGATAAGTTGTGGTAGTAGTGTTTGTTAATTTGTTTTTCCAGTGTGCCACTGTTGTGAAGGAAATGGGAAGGTAATCAGAAACATATTTTTGTTCATGTTTTTGTTCAAAGTTGCAGAATTCAGCATACAAGTTACTATTTTAGTGAGCATATACTCACTACAGTGAGAGGAGTGAGTTTCCTTCCATTTTAATGTATGCAATGTGTACCATTACTTTGTGTTTTCTTCCTTCATATTTTAAACATCACCTCCTATTGGGCTTTAAAGGTAGTACTTAAACTGGGGTGGAAACTCAGTCTGTTACTTGTGGGTGGCTGGACAATGTAGAGCTGACACTTTTATAAGTATTTATCTACGCAACACAGAGGGAAATAAGCAGCTGGCCTGCGTGCAGAAGGAAAAGAATTGGAGCTTTCTTTGTAGAATGACCACCAGTTCTGTCCCCATTTAAATATATTTGTCTTGCTATAGTAGCTTCTGGTTGCTTGTTTGAAATCTAAAACTGGAGAATGGTTAGTTTCTCCTGTATAATGTGTATTTTTAAGCTAGTTTTGCTTCTAATTTGAGAGTAGTATGCCTAACAGTGTCAGTAAATAGTGCAGAATCTATCAGGAAACTACCCTCTGTCAAAGCAAAAGCTAAACAAAGTGCAGTTAGCTCTGTTTCACTTAGTCATGTTCAGAGATTTTTCTTCTTCCTTGAGTAAGACCTTTGATTACTACATTACACTTCTGTGTAAACTTTTCAGTGAGAAATTAGCTCTATGTGAAAGGGACTGTTAGGCTGATTTAAAATCTCCCAGTACTTTGCACAGGGACTAATTCTTTAAGTAGTGTGCCAAGTGCTTCTATTTACTTAGTTTGGACTGGACTGAACTGATGGATTATTATTAAGTACTTGATTTGACAAATTCCTTCTATCATATATATGAGAAATCCTGTATCCAGATAGAATAATGTATCCCTTCTAATGTGGAAATAAATTACTTTTGAGCATTCAGTTATCTCTTAGATATCTTTCTAAGCAGATAATATTTCATTCTTATTGTTGATATAATGTGTATTTTGTGACATAAAATATGTCCAATACAAGAATACAGTGGAAGTTACTTCACTGTGACAAGTACTATTAAGGTGTATTTTGTTTTAAATGTAATTAAAGGGCTAGAACAGAAATCTAATGAAACTGTATAGTCTTTAGACTGCTTAAGATAATGTAGAGCTTTGTACTAAATTTTTGTGATATTAAAGAAGTGGGAGAAAGGAGGGTTTGCTTGTCAAGCTTGGAATTCGTTTTTGAGATGAACTTGTGGGACTGCAAAAGTGCTCCTAGTGTTTTCTCCTCAAGCTGAGTGGACTGTTGAAGTTCAAAAGCTTAGCTGCTGGTTTCACAGCTATTAAACTTTTAGGTTCAGTTTTCTTTTATATTAGCAATTGGTCTTTTTTTCTGTACCCATGCAGCAGCAATTGGTGAGTGTGCATCTAAGCTGAACCATAACATAATGCTGTCTTTAAGGATTTAGCACCATTTTGGATCTTAAAAGCAGAGCATGTTAGGCTTCAGAGGTGTTTTATTTAACAGCTTGAAGTTAGAGGTTGAAGTTTTAAAACTTCAAAATTAAAATTTCAAATTGATTGCATTTTTGAAGGTCTTTAAAGAGGAAGGAAAGAAGGTAGATGGTTGAAGATTGATTTTTAAAATTTCCCTTCTGTTATTTAATAAGGCTTATTTTTGTAATGGTGTTGGGTCAGAGATCAAGTGTTTTTTTTCCAGTCCAAAAAGTAAATTTGGGCATATATAGGAGAAGGGAAAAACTAGAATTCAAACTTTATAGCTTTTCAGGGGGATTATATCAACTTCCTTCCTCTGCTTTATAAGAAAAAAAGTCTCAGGATTGGATTTGAAATCATGAAGTTTACTTCTGAATATTGCAAAGTCTTTTCATGTATTTAAAAACAAATGCAAAAGGCAAGCTCTGTATTTATGAATTTAGGAGATGGAGAGCTGAGATCCACTTTTCTTGCTGACAGCACTGAGGATACATGTGAGAAACACAGTAATTCCAAGGCTGGCCCTGAGGAACCAGAGCAATGGCTGCTCCGGGCTGGTGCTGGGGCTTCCACATTGTGCCCCCTCTTCCCTGTTCCCTAGTGTTGACTGGTTTCCAGAAATGGTTAATTGGTGACTGATGTGAGTGAGCACCTGAGCTAGTGAGGAGCTAAGAGATGGTGTGGAGGAAGGGTGTGAGATGTGGAGGTGTGACATGGTGTCCTGTAGGAGTAAGTGAGAAGAAAGCAGGGCTCAGGAGGCCATATGGTGAGGTAGTGGAAGAAAACAGTTAAAGTGCTGGGAGATGAGAAATAATGCTGGAAGTATACATTCCCTGATAAGCAGAAAGGGGAGAATGAGAAGAAGTTATAAAAGCATAATTTACTGACTCAGTGACCAAACTGACAATTTTGCCATTAAGTACAATTTATACTTCCCTCCCTGAAAATTGAAGAATGGGAGAAGTAGAGCAGTATGTCTGGGTTGTTCCAGGCCTGTTATTAGTTCCCAGGGTAGCTTCACAAGCCTTGTTATAGGATTTCTTAAACTGTGCAGATGAAAAAGCAGGCAGCATTTAGAAATCACATTATGAGAAGTACAGGTCTTCGGCAGCACTGAGTAGTAATTAAAGTTGATAATATACCCAGTGCTAGTTTTTCAGTACTTGTGTCTTCTCATGATCTCAGATTTGTGGTATCTTTTGGAACTGCCAGGGTAAAAACATGCAGGAAGTTTTCAGCAAGTGTCTGGAGGGGTATTCCTAATGAAATGTCTAATAAGTGAATGGAAGCAGACTGTCAATCCCAAAGAAGGAAATGCATGTTTAGTAGTTCACAAATCCCAAGGGTGGTAGTTCTTAATTACGTTTTTGCTGTGCTTGAGTGGGGGGAGGGGGGAGCTGGCCACATTAAACTCATGGGGACATAATTTTTGTCAGTGTAAAAAGAATAATAATTTCTGTGGTATTGGTGCCTACAGCTGTCAAGTTGCTTTGGACATGCACAGAATTTGTTGTCTTACAAAATTACTGAAAAGAAACTGACACATTTTTGAAGGGTTCTTTTAGCTTGTTACTTCTATGAATGAATATCCTGAAATGGAAGCATAAATTTCACTCTCAGTCATAATCAGTAAGGAAAGCCAATAACTTTCTGTTACTTGCTTCGTATTTATTTAAGCTAAATATTGTTTGTCTCCAAGGTTTCAGATCTTTAGCTTGATTTAACTCCTCTTCTCAATGTCTTAACCGTAGTTGGCTGCAGTGAGTATTTTGGACCTCTGGTCTAGGTAGTGACCTCTGGTCTAGGTAGTGAAGACCATAGCCACCACATGAATAGTGACTTTTTTTTTTTTTTTCCTTGCTACTTGCTTTTGCCACTTTATTTTTTTTTTCTTCTTTCTTTGTTTCTGTCAATTTGCTTCCTAACTTCCCTTGCTCTTGTTAACTCTTTTTATCTTTTTCCCTTTAGTCCTAATTGTTATTTCAGTTGTTATTTTATAGCATTACAGTTCCTTATTCAGAACCCTCACCATTAGAAAGATACCAGTAAGTCCTGATAAATCATTTTACTTTTCACGTTTTTCCTAACAATTTCTTGTGCTCTAAAATTAAAAGAGGTTTCCTCTTTCAGAGCTCTTGAGTCCCCAGCATGTTTTGGGTGTTAAAGTCAGGCAATTGCTTCCTGTTGTGTTTTGGTGGTGTGTTTTTTGTTGCTTGTTTTGTTTGGTTTTGGGTTTTTTTAATAAAAATTTATTAAAAAGCAGAACATTTCCTTATGTGAAGTGTTTGTAGTATTGATCGAGATGGAAAAACTTGTTAGTACATGTAACAACATTAGAAAAGAGCTGTAGTAATGAAGTTGAGACATAAGGCTTCTGTGTCAGTCCAAATTATATTGAGAAATCAACACTGAAGCATTAGATCTTCAAGATACAAGTCATTGGCTGCTTTTTTTTTTGTGAATAGTGATAATTTAAAGCTTAATCATTCTGATGTAGGAGCTGGAAATTTTGCATCATCTGAGCTTTGGCTTGGGGCAAGCCAATGCTTTTCTAATGAAAGCATAAGAAAAGGGTGCTGTCCCCTGAAGAGATGAGCATTGATATTACATCTTGAATGTTGGAGACTGGCTTTTCCAAAAGGGCCATATTTTGGAGTTCTCAGTGTTATTCTGGTATGCTAATTCTTGCGAATGCAAGACAGAAGTACTAAAATGTTGAAGGGTGCCCATAGTACTTTAGCGTAGAAACCAGTTCATAATACCTAGCACACAGTGTTTGCTGTATAATTGGTGTATTTGTATGTGCGCCATAGTTTGTTGTGCATCATCAGGTATGTTGCTGGTGATGGGCTAGTACCAGCATCTCTTCTTGTGGTGAACAAATAAGGTTAAAACTGGGATTTCCTGTTGTAAGCTGTTGTGCGAGAGGAGTGTCATCTCCACAGAGCACCCATTGCAGGCTTAAAAAGCTGGTGATAGTAGACAGGGTACCTAGAATTGATGGATCTTGAAGAAGCTGATGGAAGAACTTGCCCTTCACTTGGTGAGAACATTTAAGGATATTTTTCATGACAGCGTATGATTACTGGGCAATACAGAGCAACTTACTGTAACTGGAAGGTCCTTCTTACCCAAACTGGTGTCAGAGAAGTTGAGCAGGCTCAATTCAGGAGCCTATCTCCTCCTTTATCACAACTTCCAAACCCTCTAATTTCATAATTCCGCAGTCTAGTGGCTTAGCAGTTTGCTTGTTCACAGCACTAATAAGTTTGTTCTGGAGAGCTGCTGTTTGTTTTTTAGAATTATTTTATTTTTTAGTTGGCTGATAAAGGAATTGAATTTTGAATAGGCCTTATCACATATCATCCTCATTCAGAAGCTTTCTACGCATGATGGCCTGAAGCTGGAGAAAGAAAGAAAATGAGAATCTAAAGCTAATAAGTGTTTCAGCTGGAGAGCTGCTGGGGGAAGAAGGGGGGAGAGGGAGGCAGGTATATAGAGGAGCAATATCAGGGTTGTTTCTTGGCACACTTTTTACTTAGTTTACAATTTATTGTGTATCTGGATGATAAACCAAAGAGAGTCTCCTTCTCCCTACCTCTCTGAAAGCTAATGTTCTTTATATTTACTCCTAAGTTAGCTTTCCGCTTTCCTAAATACCTAGTTGGGAGCCTCGACTTTTATGCCCATTAATGGGCTTGTGACAACTTTCTTGCCTCTTCTAGCATGCCCCCTCTCCTTCCACCTTAGCTGTTTATTCTACCTGCACGTAATTGCTGATTCACAAACGTGCTTATTACTCACGTATTTACCTTCCAGCATGTGAGTAATCCAGTTTATATGCATCAGGTTAGGCATATGCAGGTGTTGGCAGGGTCCAGGCCTTGCATACTAAGCAATTTAGATTAGACAATGTCTTAAGTAAAGTACCACTTGTATGCTTGGGCCTCAGAAAGTGAAGCTGGTGGCTGTTTGCTTCTTGGTAGTGTTCAAAATGGAGTTTGTGTTGGAAAATGTAGCTGTTGTGTAGGATAAGGTATTTTCCTTGGATAAAATGATGTAAAATGTAGTTGGAATTGTGGATTCATTTACTGCAGTTGAGCTATGTCTTGTTGATGTTAGTGCACCAGAAGCCTTGCTTTTCAAGTATATTCTTTTCTTTCCTGTGATAGTCAACCTGTCAGATGTGCACATGTGTGGCTTTCTTTAAAAATGTCAGAACTTTTGGACTGGGAAAATAAAGCTGGTTGAGTAAATAAAAAAATTACCAAATACAGCTGTTAAGTTGCTACATAGATTGTGATGTGTTATTTTAATAGGCATCTTTATCTCCTCTATTGCTTCTGTTTCTCGTTTCTGTTTGTTTTTCTTGTGGATAGCTTTCTCCTGATGCATGCTTTTGTGGAAAAATAACTCTAGGAAGAGATAGTTATTAGGCTTGGATAACCATATGATCTAGCTCTTTTGGAGCACTTACATAATTTGAGGTCATCTTCATCATTTATGATCCTGTGGAAAGAGGGGATGATTGAGTTGTTGGGGGCTCTTTAACCAGAAGTCGACAGAAGATTGACAGATGTGGTTTTAGCAATTCTTTCAGGAAAGCTTCTTGTTATGCAGTTTTAATGTTCTCTTAAACACTTCATACAATATCTTCTGAACATCTGCAGTGATTTTTCAGATCTACTTTGCATTTAGATCATAATGTTCTGTTTTTCAGGTGGTGTGCAAGTGAGTGTTTAACGGTGATGAAATAAGGTTATCTAAGAGGGGCAATATTTGAGGCTCTAGGCATCACCATAATGAAAATATTCAGGTATTAACATCACTTCTTAATCTTTAAAATAATCATCAATGTCTGTTTTTTCCCTTCTGAATGCTTTTATGAGAACAAGTGATGTTATTTGAGAGCTCATGTAATCATAGAATCATATAATAGTTAGAGTTGGAAAGGACCTTAAGATCATCTAGTTCCAACCTCCCTGCCAGGGGCAGGGACACCTCCCACTAAACCATGCCACCCAAGGCTATGTCCAATCCAGCCTTGAACACCACCAGTGATGGAGCATTCACAACTTCCCTGGGCAACCCATTCCAGTGCCTCACCACCCTTACAGTAAAGAATTTCTTCCTCATGTCCAATCTAAACTTCCCCTGTTTAAGTTGGAACCCATTACCCCTTGTCCTCTCACTACAGTCCCTAGTGAACAGTCCCTCCCCAGCATCCGTACAGGCCCCCTTCAGATATTGGAAGGCTGCTATGAGGTCTCCACGCAGCCTTCTCTTTTCCAGGCTGAACAGCCCCAACTTTCTCATCCTATCTTCATACGGGAGGTGCTCCAGTCCCCTGATCATCCTCGTGGCCCTCCTCTGCACTTGTTCCAACAGTTCCATGTCCTTTTGATGTTGAGGACACCAGAACTGCACACAATACTCCAAGTGAGGTCTCGCAAGAGCAGAGTAGAGGGGCGGGAGCACCTCCCTCGACCTGCTGGTCACGCTCCTTTTGATGCAGGCCAGGATACAGTTGGCTTTCTGGGCTGCGAGCGCACACTGCCGGCTCATGTTCATTTTTTTCATCAACCAAAACCTCCAAGTTCTTCTCTGCAGGGCTGTTCTGTATCTCTTCTCTGCCCAACCTGTAGCTGTGCCTGGGATTGCTCTGACTCAGGTGTAGGACCTTGCACTTGGCATGGTTAACTTCATCAGGTTGGCATCAGCCCATGTAATCTTTAATTGAAGATAGGGTGTGTTGTATTTTCAACAGATTTGCTTGTTTAGTTTGTTAAAGGCCGTTTGACTTAAGTAGGCATGGTTAAAAATAATATAAAAAGTTTAAGTCTTAAAACCAACGCCACCCACACCTCCTCCCCTTCCCCTCAAGCAGGCCTTAAACAACAGTAGGCTTTTCCTTGTAATTGATCAACTGGCTTGTTGTCTTCTGCTGCTCCATCATTTAGTTCTTCTAGCCAAGTCTTGGCTTGACTTGGAATGAGCTATGTAGGTACAACCTGAATTTTACAAATAATAAAATTACAAAAAGCAGTACTAAACCACTTCCAAATCGCAAAAGAGCTACTCTTAAGAGGGAATTTAGTTACATTGTTTTCATCTTACAGTGTTGGTGGTATTTTTTCCCTTTTACCAGGAAGGTGTTTTAAAAATACAACTTTCTTGTTGGGCTCCTTCACCGCTTTCTGTGGCCATGGTCCTTGGAATGCTCAGTCTGTCTGATTTGGTCTCTGTTTGGATATGCTGCAACAGCTTTCCTTTGCTGCTCTGCCAGTGCGCAGGCAGCCTTTCGGTTGGTTTGTTTTGTTTTTTTTTCTGGCGAAATTTAAGTTTCTACGGCTTCTAGTTGCCATTAAGGCATATTAGGAGACTTTCTGTACGATGCATGGAGTGCTTCTGTAGGCTAAGGATCTGATTTGTTTACCTTAATGGGTTCACCCTTGCCTTCCCCATTGAGTAGCATGAAGCTGACTTAGGTATAGACTGCAGACGTGAACTTTGAGATATTTAATGAGTTATTTTTCTAAAAATCACTGGCCTTGAAAATGTATAGGCCAGTGTTTTACACTACACTAGCTAATAATTCAAATATGTTAATTTGTTATCCTGGTTCATGAACCTTTCTTGTTTTTCTGGCATCTTTGCACTAGTCAGGAGTATTTCATAGGCAGCGTTGCTGCAAGTGGCAGAGCAGTGTGTAGACTGTGCAGGAGAATGTTCCTTGATAATGTGGAGAAGCAGTTTCAGATACAGAGGTCAGATAATTTCCACCTCAGGTTTTTAGGACATGGTAGGATATCAGTAGTATTGGTATTAATTGAAAATTTGTAAATACATGAAGGAAGTCTTTGGCAAGGCTGGTTACAGTCCTGTTCTGTACAGCGTTGTTTGGCTGAAACCTGTGTGTAATGTGTGCTGGACTGGAAGAAAACACAATGTGTCAATGCTGAGCTGTGTCTCTGTCTCTGGCTGAGTTGATCTTCAGTGATATCATGTGCATATACAACTTGCATAAAATTTCATTTGCCAGGGAGTATCCCATTATGTTGTCTAGAATGTCAAATCTCAATTTAATTTTAGAGCCAGCTATAGCAAATTCATTAAGTGCTGCAAAAAGCCAGGTGGTTACTATGGTTTTGGTACTGAATTTTTACTTTTTTGGGACCTCTAATTTCCTGCTTTCCATTGATAGCCAGAAGGTAAGGCAGACTGGTGAAACCGGAAGGCTTGCAGCATGGCTGTTACCTGCCTATGTTGATGAACAGTTTCCTTTTAAGGAATTTCATTGTGCTACACTGTGTTGCTCAGCATCTCCGGAACCTCAAGTTCTTTATTCCTTTGTCTGCAAGTCTGCATTGCACCAGTAGTGTCGAGTTTATTGGTTTTGCTCTGGGTCTGTTTAGCTTTCTCACGGGCACATGACCCAGATCATATCTGAGGGTTTTAGTAGCTGATCTAGGGAATCCACATAAAATGTGCTGTGAATTTATTTTATCAGATGCATTTGTAAGTGTACATTTATGCATGGGAATTTGTCATACATACTGCATTTTTAATGATAAATGCCTTTTCCTTTTCCATGAAAAAAACCCTTAATGTTGAAAATGGATGAGACTTCTAAAGACCAGTTCTCTCTTATCAAGATAATTTGGCTTATTCCTACAGTGCATTTAAGAAAACAATAATGAAAAAAGCCTAACCCAAAATAAAAGTTTTGCTGAAATATGATTGCATACATTATCATTATTGTGTAAGACACGAACCCGCCATAATCACTAAAACCATTTCATAATATGATATGTTGAAATAATAGCTTGTACAAGATAACAAATATGCCATGGTTAGACCTTAACAATTTTGGGGGAATACTCTGCTGGTTTTATGTCAGTGAGAGAAAGTGACTTTGGATCATTGATGCTTTAGGATTTCTGCCCTTGCAGATTAGATTGAGATCTTGGCTTTGGATCTAAGTTTAACTAGTGTCAGACGTTGTATAGTGTCTGCGTTTAGGTAGAATTCTTAGTATTAAAAATATTTTCTCTTTCAGAAAATTACTAAAGTGTGCTTAATTTTCTTAATTATTTCAACACAAGTTTAGTAGCTTATGGAGGGGAGTCTCATTTGGCTGCCTAATCTCTGTTCTGAATTTTATGCTGTCCTCGTGTTTTTCAGTTCAAACGCAGTGTGTTGTGAAGTAGCTTCTTGGCTTTCCCAGCTGAGCACTTGGTAGCCTTTCTTGATAGTGGTGTGAGGGGATCTGTTGTCTATATTCACTATTCATGCACTAGATTTGTACATCTTAACGGGCAATAAAATGAACGTATCATTTTAAGTAATTTCTTTAATATTGTTTAATGCTACAGAATTTTTATCTAAATATATTTTTGTTTTGGTCTGCCAAACCCTCTTAGCAGTGTGGTCTTAAATAGGGTTTATATATTGTAAAATATTGTATAACACTGTAAACTAAAGAACATAGAAGCCACTTCTTTGATCTCCTATTTTGCTTTGTAGAAGATAAATGCATAAGAAAGTACTTAACTCTGCATTCCCTTAAGAGATATCCTTGTGTTAAGGACAACTTTTTCAGTAAGACTCAAAAAGAAAAATAAAGATCAGTTACACTTTTTTCAAAATGAAATAAATTCTGATCTGAAGAAATGACATAAACCCCGGATGTCCAATGTTTGTTATTGGACATCATAACAAACTCATGGTTCTTCTGGACATTATTATGAACTTATAACAAAGCTGTTCTGGGCACTTGCAAATAAATGTAATAAATAGGTATGGCATGTTGGGAGGTTGTAATGAATCATTTTTTTCTGGCTGTTGGATTGTGAGGTATACCAGTGGTTAGGATTTTTGAAAGTTTTTCAAGAAATAAATTTGTTCTTGAGTTCTGTTATGCTGGACAAAAGTGATTTAGGGAAGTTAGTCTTTCTACACTGCAGTTTCTTTTGTGGTTTGTGGGTGTTCTAATAACTGCATCTCAAATCTGTATATCTGCAGCCTTCTGAACATAAAATTTCGGCTTGTCAAAATGCTTATTCACATCACAGGTCTTGCTGAACTTATGATTTGCTTTTTCTCTTTAAAATGTATTTCAAATCAAATACTTT